>OZ020492.1:6037238-7237238 GCA_963971405.1 Psococerastis gibbosa
CCCAACTAAGTCTCAGTTTCTCACAATAGTGTGCAATATACCAGGCAGTCGTGTTTTCTATATTAGATTTAGTTACATTGGGCTAGGACAGGTTAAGTTATAATATTAGGCTAGGTTAAATTTTTATATCAAGTTAGGGTAGGTTACATTGGATTAGGATAGGCCAGATTAGGTTACATTGGGTTAGGTTAGCTGTTTACCTAGATTAAATTCATCATTTTTTTTAACAAAAATATTTTTTATATCAAATAAATATGATGTTAAGTTAGGTTACATTGAATTAGGATAGGTTAGATTAGGTTACATTGGATTAGGATAGGCCAGATTAGGTTACATTGGGTTAGGTTAGCTGTTTACCTAGATTAAATTCATCATTTTTTTTAACAAAAATATTATTATATCAAATAAATATGATCTTAAGTTAGGTTACATTGAATTAGGATAGGTTAGATTAGGTTACATTGGATTAGGATAGGCCAGATTAGGTTACATTGGGTTAGGTAAACAGCTAACCTAACCCAATGTAACCTAATCTGGCCTATCCTAATCCAATGTAACCTAATCTAACCTATCCTAATTCAATGTAACCTAACTTAAGATCATATTTATTTGATATAATAATATTTTTGTTAAAAAAAATGATGAATTTAATCTAGGTAAACAGCTAACCTAACCCAATGTAACCTAATCTGGCCTATCCTAATCCAATGTAACCTAATCTAACCTATCCTAATTCAATGTAACCTAACTTAACATCATATTTATTTGATATAAAAAATATTTTTGTTAAAAAAAATGATGAATTTAATCTAGGTAAACAGCTAACCTAACCCAATGTAACCTAATCTGGCCTATCCTAATCCAATGTAACCTACCCTAACTTGATATAAAAATTTAACCTAGCCTAATATTATAACTTAACCTGTCCTAGCCCAATGTAACTAAATCTAATATAGAAAACACGACTGCCTGGTATATTGCACACCTATTGTGAGAAACTGAGACTTAGTTGGGATTATTGAAAATTCATTTTTATAAACACGGCTGGTGGGTATATTGAACACCTATTGTGGGATTAATACATTTCTTTTAAGATGCTGAGTGCACTTATTATATCGGCGTACCTGAATTAATAGCGATGTGTCATAATCTTAATGCGAGGGGGACTAAAATGGCCACCAACCTTATGCACTCCAATATATAAAGGGTTGTCTGCATGGCAAATAAAGGGACTGTCTACTCATCAGCGACTGCTTATATGAATATGTACCTTTAACTGGTATTGTACATCAACTATTGTAAATGAATGTAAACCATTTTATGATATACAAATTTTATAATACACATATTTTAAAAGAAATCAATGTCTTTTCATACAATCACTTAAAACAAGCTTTAAGCCTAAGACTTATCTATAATACAATAATGACCATGAGCTAAACGAATGTAAACCATTTTATGATATACAAATTTTATAATACACATATTTTAAAAGAAATCAATGTCTTTACATACAATCACTTAAAACAAACTTTTAAACCTAAGACATATCTATAATGCGATAATGACCCGGGAAACGTTCGGGGATGCTTCATCCTGCATGTAGTATTGTTTCCGGAAATTGAGAAAATGTTCATACAATACAGCAACAACCTTTTTGTGAAGTTCGCCTGTAGCGGATGGTATGGATAGCATTCTGAGCCGAGGAATAGTTGCATTTGTCGTACAGCACATTGATCGAAGGCAGTAGCGTCTTTCAATATCATCTGCTCGTGCTGCTTGGAAGCCAATAATATCAAACCGTGGTTTTTCACTTGAAGAAATCATTCGCACAGGGTTTCGCACATGATCAACAGTTATTCCATTGAGTTCATAGCATATTTCGGAGAATAAGTGTGCCATAGCATTAGCGCTAAGCCAGTCTTCACCTTGATAAGCAATTGTTGTCACACCTTTTTCCAGCACACCTTCAATATGCAGTCGGCTTTCACATGGTAGAGTAATAAGTATATCTTGTTGATGGATTGGTATGCGAATTTCATCATTTATCACCATACTTTTGTTTTACAAAGTTATAATGAAATTCGTACTTAACTACCTTGGATAGCTCGAGAACGGTTAGACCAATAAGTATTGGTTTGTTTAGCAAAATATTATTATTATTATTTTTTTTTTTTTTGATCGGACTGCTATTAAATCGTTTGAAAAAATCCTAAAATCTTTAAATGCAGGGGATGAGATAAGTTTGCTAGCTCGTTTGCCAGTGTTAACTAACTATAATTTTGCGTGATTTCTAACATTCTCCATTGTCTTCCCATACATACTATTAATTTTCAATTTATAAAAATCCTTCTCGAAATCATTATACAAGCTAATTAAAATCGATAAAGGGTCGCATCCAAGCGCTTTGCTTAAAAGCTAAAATTTTATGTATACATTTTAATTTTAATGCCAATTCTAAACATTGCTTCAAATTTCGATAATGTATTATATAGTTATGTTTATCGTTTAAGTTGGGAATAAGCATTGAGATGGTGGATGTTAAAGATATATTATTTTCAGCGAGAAATTCCTTGCAATATGGAGAAATCATGTCTGAAGTTACAACACAATGTTCAGCTGCTAGTGGGTATTCATTATGTAAATCATGTAATTTTTGTGGATATTCCAAGTCCACATGTAATATGAAGCCATCATCGTCCTCATTAGGTGCGAGCATTACATTAAAATTTTTTGATTTCTTCCTCCTCCATCCAGCGAAACCCACTAATATTTTCAGACAGCTCTGAAGAGCTAGCCCTGGTGCAGTGTACATGTGACAAATTTCGAGGTTATCGTTTTCAAAACATTAGGCTCTAAAGGCTTCAAAAACATTGCAAAAGAGAAGGGTGTTGTTTAATACATTCAAGTCTTGGTATTCTTCTAAATTCTTTATATCAAAAGCATTCCACACCTTTTGAGCATGTTCATATTTTTCTTGTGAAATCCACTCTTGAGTTAATTGACTAAAAAAAGAAAAAAAAAAAAAAATGCAATGATTGTAGGTAAGTGTTCCTCATTAAATTGTGACTCGTGCGTTATATATTCATAGGGTAAGACACCCTTCCTCAACATCAAGTCTAATTTTTCATCCACAAAACATGTTTTCATAATTTTAAATTTATTTTTATCCGCATCAACAAGATTTTTAACTACTGAATCTAATGAGGAGGCCATAAATTGGTAAGTGTCTTAAAAGCATAACTCTCCAATACTGAAGGCTATATATTCTTCCATAGTTTTAGCTATACTGGACTTGGTGTTGGTCGCAATCTTCAGATACCCAATCATAACACTACCCTTTTCACACATTCTCACATTTACCTATCAGTTCCATTATATAACAGCCTTCCTGAGTTCATAAAAAAAAAATCTACAACAAAAAAAAAATTCATTAGTAAAATTAGCTTTCATCTGTCCCAAAATCAACTAAGAAATCTTCCAGCAATAGTGCGTTAGCATAACAACCCCGGATTCAACAGAGTGATAAACCATCTTAGTATATGATCTTACTTATTTCCTTACTTAGTGATGTTACTTAGAGTCTACATAAAATTAATTATTATCGATAAAGTTTTAGCTTAGTTATTATAGTATTAATGGGGTCCCCAGCACGGGAGAAATCCTTTGGGCCACCCCTACCTCATTATATTGGTGTGCATGTATATGTATTATTGAAGGAACGAAATACATTATTCTATTCTTCTATTCTATTCTATCTCAGTTTAATACTCCATAATAATTGCAACCTTAATCCATGCACATGTCAGATAATCGCAAAAGCAAATACTATTAAATATTTAGGCGTTACCATTGATAATCATCTCAAGTGGTATGAACAAATCCTCCTAACATCAAAACGAATTAGAAGAACCTATAACAAATTAAGGATGCTAAGGTGTACACTTAACGTTGACACTCTGTAAGGTAAGTTTATCATGCTTTAGTCCAATCAATTTTCCAATATAGCATATTAGCCTGGGGTGGTGCTCACTCTTCCCATACATGCTCCCTAGAAACTGATGTAAGAATAGCCATCAGGGTAGCTATAGGGAAGCCTCGCCGCTACCCTTCAAATCTTCTTTTTCAGGAATTCAATGCCCTCCCATTGCCATTGCTATGTGCAAAACAACTTCTACTTTTTCGATTTAAAAAGGGCAAAAACCATTCTTGGGCAAGGTGATTTCGTCCATCATAACATTAATACCAGACTTGGTACCGGACGCAACCTAAAAACTTTGAAACCGAATACGGAACACTTTATGCATTCGCATATTATGTATAAGTCTATTCCATTGTACAATTCCCTACCGGACAACATAAAGGACTCCGTCAGCATAACAAGTTTCAAGACACATAAAATACCTAATTTCTTCCAACCCCAATAACATCACGTCCCTACTTAGCAACTAGACTTAATGAAAATTGGGATACATACTGTAAAGTGGATGTTCTCTCAGTGTCGATTGTCAACCAATATTTTATTATTAGCCTACATTACTTCAGTTATCTGCCTGCACAATTGTTTTTCTATTAACGTTTAAATTTTTTTTTTTTTTTACTTAATTCGTACATTTTTTCTTTACTTGTATTTGCAATTGTAATGTTCACTTTTGCTTTTAAAGGGCCCCCCCCCCTACCATTTTTAATATTGTAAATGTTGTTTGTTTATTTGTTGATATTTTATTGTGGAGTCATCAGTGAGGAGAAGTTGTTCGTTTTTAGCACGAAACCATGCTTCAGTATAGTTTTTATCATTGCCGGGTGCAACTGATGCAAAAACAAAAATCACTTAGCTTACAATGGACCCCCTGGTGTGATGGGTGTACTGAGTGCACCTGGTGATTCTCAACAGGTTTGAATCTGCACACGGTTATCTGTTTACTAAATCTTTGAAAAAGTCAAAGGATAAATTATATGTGAAATGGCTTGGTTTCCCGAAACCTACATGGATTAATAAAACTGATATTTTATAAATATAACTTTATTTTAATCAACCTCATCATGATCAATGAAACAATAGACATCTTGAAACCATTTCTGTAGTTTCTTCAAATTTATCAACGCGCAGTTTCCCGTGTGAATGCATTGTTTAGCTTCTACAGGTGGTAACTTCTGAAAACTTGCCAGAACCACAGAGTCCAAGTCATATACAACACGTTCTAGTATTCCTGCAAGCCATACTTGCTTCTCTCCTCCTTTAGTAGCAATTCTAGTATACTGATTAGCAAACTCAAGTAAAATGTTCTTTAGCCAAATGTAGTTCACGTTCCCCTCTTCCCAACGAAGTTTATGGAGATTATTTGTGCTCCATGTGTTGCTGCTTTTTACTTGAGCTGTAAGATTGGCGAATGGAAAGGGTGGACGGAAAAACCAATGCTCATACTGGTCATCGTATGCAGGGCCCATAGCCAATTCTTTGATGATGAAATTGTTTCCATTATCTTTGAAACCTTGAAACTCAACTATTCCCAGTGGTTTCATCATGTTCAACAGTCTGGTTCATACTGACTTGAGGTCGCTCCAACCAGTGCTTAAGTATCACAGAGCACAATTCATTTTCATAGATGGTTATAATTTCTAAATATATACGATTTGATTGATTTCGATACTTCTTCGACACTAGTTTACAACGAACATCCTCGATAGTTGCTACTATTGGAGTTGGTGATTGCACAAACTGTAAAAAAGCTTCCATTGAAACGTCATCTGTTTCCAAGTCCATGTATACGTCTTTCAAGATATTTTTTAAGTGGAAGTTAGCCTGCATCTTCTTCTCCTTCAACTCACAGCATACAATATGAAGAATAGCTTTCAATGCTTGTATGTTCTCAATATTTACTCTAGATAGCTTAATGTGTGATGATGGAGACTTCATTTCCAATTCATTATCATTCGTTAACATCATCGTCAGGTTTGATTTGATGAAATTAGGTGTCCATAGTATATTTCCGTTGTAGCACACTGTTTTCTTACGGAGATATAATCGAAATAATGGTAATGTTGCACACCAGAACTCCCATTCAATCATATTGAATGCAATTTCCTGATCTTTATCAACAACTACGACGTATACTTCGAATTCTGATGTTTTGAATTGTAATCCAACAATAACACTTTGTCCATCACGAAGCGGATAATATGTGGTAAAGACACCCTTCATTTTCTAACGACCGATTGCAACTGATGCAAAAACAAAAATCACTTTAGCTTACAATGGACTGTCGGCGAGGGGAAGGTGTTTGTACGGTGCGGAGGGGGGGGGGGGGGTAAGCACCATTTGTAAAATCACTTAGCTTACAATGGACCACCTGGTGTGATGGGTGTACTGAGTTATATGCACCTGGTGATTCACAACAGGTTTGAACCTGCACTCTGTTTACCAAATCAATACTTCCCTTCAACCTAAGTGTTGGATAGATCTACGAAAACAAAAATCACTTTAGCTTACAATGGACTGTCAGCGAGGGGTAGATTTATTAATGGCTTGTTTGTTTGAACCATTAGATGGCTGTACAGAGTATATGCACCTGGTGATTCACAACAGGTTTGAACCTGCACCCTGTTATTTGTTTACCAAATCAATACTTCCCTTCAACCTAAGTGTTGGATAGATTTACGAAAACAAAAATCACTTTAGCTTACAATGGACTGTCAGCGAGGGGTAGATTTATTAATGGCTTGTTTGTTTGAACCATTAGACGGCTGTACAGAGTTATATGCACCTGGTGATTCACAACAGGTTTGAACCTGCACTCTGTTTACCAAATCAATACTTCCCTTCAATATAAGTGTTGGATAGATTTACGAAAACAAAAATCACATTAGCTTACAATGGACTGTCCGCGAGGGGTAGATTTATTAATGTGTTGTTTGTCTGAACCATTAGACGGCTGTACAGAGTTATATGCACCTGGTGATTCACAACAGGTTTGAACCTGCACACGGTTAACTATTTACCAAATCAATACTTCCCATAAACCTATGCTTCGGATAGATTTATTAAAATTAGCTAATGTACTCGTTTAATTATTTGATTTACATCATTTCATAGTCTATGATTATGATAACCCTTCACCGTTCAAGTACTCGATTATGACTGAAGCAATAGCTTGTTTCTTTCAAACATTAGTTTTTAATACTCATCATCATCTAACTGTAAGCTTAAAACTAGTTATGAAATTAATAAAACAAGAACAAAATATATATAGAAATTATTCATATATTTACATTATTTCTGTAGTTTACAATAATAATACATCATGAAATATTCATTCTATGATCTGTAGGTTGACACTATTTTTTCCCCGATGGCTTGAAACGATAAGATACATCTCAGCTCCTGGAGTAACTTCACTTTGTTGAAAGGCTGGCAGATATTGTTGAGGCACAAAACATTCCACGACTTCTTTTTCCAATCCTCGCAATATGACTTTTACAGCTGGTCCATATTCTGTTTTTTCGATTTGCACTATTTTCAATATTAGGTATTTAACTCCAATCACTAGTTTTCGCATTGATATGGTAGGCCCGGCTACTTGGTTGATGGCATTAACTTTATTGAATAGAGATGTCATGTTGTAAGATTATACAATTTTACTTATAAAGTGGTATTACTTGAGTCTTGAATGAAGGTTTGGCTTCAACTAAGCTCCTCAACCCAAGGCGATGCCTTTTGTAACGACACATTTGGAACATTCTAGATGTACGCTGTACTACGGGGAGGGGGGGGGGGGGGGTGCGTCATAGACCACCCACCTGGTACAGAGATAGATAGACAACGGGATAAGCACGGCGGGGTACAAAGACCACCCACGAAGAAGAAAGAAGAAGAAGAAAGAAATGTTTTAATTCAATTAACACCATAAAAAAAAAAAAAAAAAAAAAAAAAAAAAAAAAAAAAAAAAATTAATTAAAAAATTATTAATAATATTAATTAATATAAATTATAATATAATTAATAATAATATAATAATAATTATAATTATAATATAAATTAATAATAATTAATTAATAAAAAAAAATTAGACCACCCACGAGGGGTAGCATGACGGGGGGGGTGGAAAAAAAAAAAAAAAAAAAAAAAAAAAAAAAAAAAAAAAAATCAGACCACCCACGAGGGGTAGCACGACGGGGGGTGGGGTAGCTCGACGGGGGGTGGGGTAAGCGCCAGAAACCCCCTTTCTATACTACTGGCGTAAATTCCCAAAATTTCTGGGGGGGGGGGGGCTTTAGGACCGCAAGACTTTGATCCCCTGGAGAAAAAAAAACGATAAATGGGCCCAAATTAGTTAGGTTTTACGCATATTATACCCTGGAGAAAGGGGGGCCCGGAGGTCTCCTCCGGAGAAGAAATTGCTAAATGGGCTGAAATTAGTGAGGTCTTACGAATATTCTACCCTGGAGAAAGGGGGGCCCCCGGAGAACAAAAATTGATGTATAGGCCCAAAATAGGGAGGTTTTACGCACTTTGCAAGCAGCACAGTTGAGATTTTACCGACGAATAAACCTACCACTGAGGGGGGCCCGGGGGTCTCCCCCAAAGATACATTTCGAAAAAATAGGTCTGAAATATTGGGGTTTTAATCATTTCGATTAATATATTTTTGTGAAAGGACTTATATTGGATAGGTCAATATGTTGATTTTTTTCGTGATGCCTATCATGTGAAATAAGCATTCCAAGAAATAATTTCCCTTTCGTTATTGTGAATACTATGGCTTTCGCGTTCATAACGCCTTTGTCACCAGAAATCCTGGGGGGGCTACTGGTGCTTCGGGGGGGGGGGGGGGCTTAGCCCAGGACCCCCCTATTTACGCCAATGTTTGCAAGCAGTACAAAATAGATATATTACAACGGCGAATAAACCTGCCATTGAGGGTGGCCCGGGGGTCTCACCCGGAGAAAAATTTGGAAAAAATAGCTCTGAAGTATTGGGGTTTTAAGCATTTTTAGTAATATATTTTTTGTGAAAGTACTTGGTCAATATGTTGATTTTTTTCATGTAAAATAAGCATACTAAGAATTTCCCTTTCATTATTGTGGATACTATGCCTTTTGCCACCGTAAGGTCTTCGTCACCAAAAATCCTGGGGGGGGGGCTATGGGTGGACCTGGGGCTAAGCCCCCCCCCCCAGGACCCCCTATTTACGCCAATGCTCACTGGTACATTGGAAATTACATCATTTAGTAACATTTCATTTTATTTGGCTGAGATAACAGGAAAATACAGTATTGTGCTCTCAATTGGTGCGTAGGTGTAATGTATAACCTTGTTTTTTATGTAAGCGAAGAAGAAGAAGGAAGAACTTATTCTCGAAGAACCCCGTGATGACTTACCGGTACATTGGAAATTGCATTTTTTATTAATTTTTATTTTATTTAGCGGGCGAAACAGGAAAACTCAGGTAGGCATAACCCTTTGTGGTAGAAGAGAAAAAAATTTACAATTGAAATAGAAAATAGAAATGTTGAACTTTTGTCTTACTCATTTTGGCCAGTAGGAGGCAAAATGAAATTAAACCCAAAAAGTAGGCCTAACTTTGGCAACTGGTTCAGTTTAAAATGGAAGTATGAAAAATCAAAACCCGAATCAAAGTCTATTCGCATGTGCCACAAACCAAGGCCGTGCCCAGGTTTTTGTTGGGGGGGGGGGTCCAACTTATTTTAAACGTATTTTATAAATGAAAGTCGATTCTGTTCAGTGTATAGCCCTTCTATTTCGGAGGGGGTCCGGACCCCTGGGCACGGCCTTGCCACAAACAATAACAATATAATGTCAGCACTAGAGTGACCAAAATGTGAGATTTAAAAAAATCAACAAACTAAACTTTTCTCTAAACTTTTTGTAACTTCGTTCCATTCCGGCCTCATTGATTTTCCTGACCTTCATTTTCGAGACTAAAGGAAGAACTTATGCCACTGATAAACAATAACAACCAGAGTCACCTCATTTTATGGTGTAAAATCAACTGCCTACTATAGACTCTTAAATTGAATTTGCGACACTGAATATGGTTACCTATGAGCCGTTCTTGTTATAAATACGCGTATTATACAATAATACTGTAACAGGTGGTGGTAATTGACTTGTCTCGTTTTACTTCCATACTGCCAATACGAACTTCATCGTCATACCTTCCGAAGACAGGGGAGACTGGCGGAAGCATAGATTACCAATGAGTAAGGTCAGTTTTCCATGAAATGGGCAATTTTCTTTGGATGCAGGTGGATTTGACTAAATTCTGGATTTATATGGATCCCGGCTCCACCCCTCTGCTGGATAAAACCTTTATTTCGCTAGTGGTAATAGTCATATTTCTTAGAATTCGAAAAGCTGATTTAAAAAGAAATAAGCTATGCCCGGGCGGAGTGAAATTCTAATAAGAAACAGAGAGAGGTGTGATCTAAAAGGAGAGAAATGTCTAGACATAGGCCTACTTCTTCTTGTAGAATTTTATGCTCTTGTATAAGGCTGAAAAACATATTTTTATTCTACTAGTTAGATGCGTTGCACAAAGCCAAAATATTCAAGAAGATTTTTGGAAAATCAGAGTTCTAATTTATAAAAAAATGCTCAGTCCAGAGTAAAATCGAATTAAATGGAAGGATGTAGAAGGAAAAAATTGTGACTAATGCCTTCCTACTTCTTTTTATTCTACAAACGAGAGGACCATTTTTTTTAGGACGTACTAGGTGGGCCGGGAGGGGTTGTTTACACTGCTTAAGAGAAATAGCCTAGCTTTATTAGCAAATATAATAAAAGCAAAAATATTCCATTTAATTCGATAGCTGTGTGTTCCTCTGCTGAATAAAATTTGTGCCGACGGATCGCGCGTCAACCTACTCTAGCACCAATGGCGGATCCACGGGGGGGGGGGGGGTCAGGAGGGTCATGACCCACCCTAAATGAGTTAATTCATAGTAAATTCATAAGATACCTAGTAAAAAAAATTGATTAAAACTCAACTTTTCAACAAAAAAATTACCTTTTAAACCTGTGACCCCCCCCCCCCTAAATTTTCGGCTGGATCCGCCCTTGCCTAGCACTGGTAGTCACCAGTGGTTCGCTTGATCAATGTAAAAAACCACCCCGCCTAGAAAAGGAATACCGTATGCATTGGAAGATGGGGCTTTACTGTACATAACAATAAACACGGGAAAAAATTCTGAATTAATTTTTGCAGCAAGGTGGCACCGTTATTTATTTGTAAAATATTACTACAGGACTTAGATGTAACACATCAATACATTTAGCATGTCTAAGTCTAAGTCATTGTTAACAAAAACTACTTTAAACTAAGCTCTTAAAAATTACATAGAATTAGTTGACTTAGTTTGTCTGCTACCTTTAAAATATCCACCTATATTTTTTTTAGAAAACTTTCCTGATTTTTTTTTTTTTTTTTTTTTTTAACTCGGTAATTGTAGGTATACTGGTTGGACTAGAGTAAAATTTTGCTTTGAGCAATATAATTTGTCAAAATATTGGACCAATTTAACATATGTTCATAATAATAATAGTAGTAGTAATTTGTGTCCTATTATTATTTAATTAATTAAAAAAATTAAATTTAACTAATTATCAGGTTCATTCGAATTTCCGGACGCACGTTATTGAATAGGTACTAAGCAAAGGCGTAGGCAATATATATATTGTTTTTTAATTTAATAAATTTGAATTTATAAACTTTTTTATTTAAGACCGGATCGCCTCTAGCTTTCAACTTATCACTGCGGGCCTCTATAAATCCCCGAAAGCCTTTTAATCCATAATTCCTTCAACATTTACGAAAGTTCATTTTAACTAGAACATAGAGAATTTGTATTTTTTAATTTAATCTATAAATTTATTTATTTTTAAATTATTATGATATGATACAGATGATGTTGACTACTACCAACCAAACAGCTTAAACGCACTATTGACCGGAACATCTGTTAGATCTAACAAATTTTGAATCAAAACAACTCACATAACTTAATTTTGTCTTGCATTTTCCCATTTCGGGAGGGGCCCTCCTTATGTTCGTTCTGCTATCACTACTGCGTAGTTTTTTACCATGCTTTTAGCAAATTTATTTTACATTTGCACTTGCACTTGCGGATGGCAATATTATTGAAACTAATTAAAAAATCTACAAAGGTCTCTCCTAAATTTTGGGTGGTTCTGTAGTCACTTAACCCAAAGATGAAGGGCGCAGTTGACAGTAAGATATAATTTAGGGGGTGACCCCCCCCCCTAAATAAGTAAATTCATAAGATACAGTAACAAATTAAAAAAAATTAAATTGAATAAAACTCAACTTTTCAACAAATTACCGTTTAAACTTAAATACAACTTGTGAACCCCCATAAATTTTCGGCCCTTGGCCAACCCTATCGAACCTTGACCGTGAGCGGGGAGAAAACGTCCCCTGTTTTGCTACGCATTTTATATTTTAAATTAAATTTTAAATATTTTTTGGAATTCGCTGGATGCTATAATTGATATGAGTTTCAATTGAACGATAGACTGCCCAATGTTTTTTAAGTGTTTTATTAAACAATTCCAAGTCAAATATTAATGTTTCATAAGGCGACTGTAATAATTTTTCTTCCCCCTTTTTTAATAATTTTCAGCCATCCAGATATAATAGAAAAATGGGACTGTGATTTACAACTCTATACTTAATAATGCTTCTAAACATGGGCGCAGCCAGAGAAGGGAAGTGCCCCCCCCCCCCCCACAAAGGTTTAATTAGTTAAC
The DNA here is from genome assembly GCA_963971405.1 of Psococerastis gibbosa. Classification (NCBI taxonomy): domain Eukaryota; kingdom Metazoa; phylum Arthropoda; class Insecta; order Psocodea; family Psocidae; genus Psococerastis; species Psococerastis gibbosa. Next base: position 6,050,026 of record OZ020492.1, read on the forward strand.
ACTAGAAGAATTTACGCAATATGAAAAAGTGTAGGAATTTAAATTAGATGTAATAAATAAGATTTTTAATGTTTATTATTATTTTTAAATCAAATAAACCCGCAAAAACCAATCGAACTTATGCAACTGCCCCCCCTCCCCCCTGGCTCCAACCCTAGCTACACACATGTTTAATTTTTATTAAATTAATTTGTAACGAACCGATCTCGCAGCGCAATATAAAATGCCTTTTGAGCGGACGCAGTAACTGAGAGTTTCGTGAGCAATTCGCCGACGGAATATTCTAGGTTCCCGTACAAAGTCAGGGAATGTCAGCGAAAATCAGTGAATAGCCGACGCTGCGATTTTATATTGCCCTGCCATATCTGTTCGTTATAAATTAACAGTGGCGGATTTACCAATATTTTATTATATAAATTGTGTATATATGTTAAGTTCTTTTACTGTGTTCAGCCTTCTAAAGGATCAAATCGGCCATAACAGAATAACATATAGTCTATAAAAGATTTCCTAATACCTTTATTTCTAATTTCCTATTCTGAATTAAATAAAATCTGTTTTATGAAGACGCAGCGGGTTAGAATTAAGAGACCACCAGTTTGCTTGCTTTCTTTTCCTCAGTTTGTAAGCTTAATTTAGTTGGTACTGAATTTACCGAGTCTTAAATAATAATTATACACTATAACACTAGCGGATCTAGAAATTTTTGGAGGGGGAGGGGAGGAACTATAGTGAATGGAAAATCTATAGTCAGGAGGTTCTATGATAAAGCGAAGACTTAAGCATAGTAAACTCACTTTAATTACTTGTATTGTTATGTATGCACTACAATATAAACAATTAAGCTATTCATAGGCCAGTTGCATTCCGCGCGGATGCTTCAACGCGTACTCATTTAATATTTCCTCCACCGTCACTTAATTCAGTGTCTCTATGAAGTTATAGCCACGCGCCTATGGTAGCCCGGTACTTGGCTGTCGTAAGAGGCGTGAAAATGTCGTTGACAAAATTTGAAAGTGCGTTTTATCTTGTGTGAGTTAGGTTAGAGAAGCCTCATTAGCCCATAGCTGAATCTGCTAGTGTAATAATGTAATTACAAAACACAAAATAAATAGACACCAGCAGCGCGTTAGTTAGAAACTAAGGGCTTATTAAAATTTATTATTATGTGAAACCCTATCTCCTTCTGGCGCACCAATTAATACCTTCGTTGCCTGTATGCTGAGTAACCTCTGGCGGCAGATGAGTCGTTTGAAACGCCCATTGTAAGAGAGCCCTAGTGTAGTTTACGCATTACTGAGCTAACCAAATGCAGCGGTAATGACGTTACCAGACATCAGATTGCTTTCTTCTTCTTCTACTCCCTTAGTGCCGCGTGCGCAGCGTGGGGGGGGGGTCGCCCCGGACCCATTTCCTGAACTCGCTCCGGTCGGACGCTAACGCCTTGAGCTCGGCCATTGTTTTCCCTCTTCCTCCGGCGAGTTGTTCAATCCTTTCCCCGAGGGTTGTCCTCGGTCTACCGATGGGCCTACTTCCGGATGGTCGGTCTGTTCTCGTCCATCCTTTGGACGTGGCCGAACCATTGCAGATGTACATCAGAATACCGAATGGTTAAAATACGAGTAAGTTGGAGCTAAAGTAGCAAGGTGGTAACGTGCTTGTACTTGTGCGAGTCTCCACACACCTTGCGATCGGAGACATTCCATATTTCATCAAAATCCACAAATTGAGGAACAGACCTACAGAATCTTTGTAAAAACTATTTTTTGTTTGTTTTTAGACATATCACAATATCGTAAGTAGACACAAGTACATATTAGGCTACTTAGTGAGACGGTTGAAGAGGTTAATCGGATAATATATTCATTAAATTGTGTGTACGCAATTAACCATTAAGAACAAAAAAGTCTCTGACAATACGTCAAAATTAAGTGGAAGACTTTTCTTTCTATTAATTATTACTCAACGATACTATATCTCTACCTAATGTGATTTTGTTGAAAAATCTGATAGTGGTGGGGGGTGCAGGGGGGGGGGGGGAAATCTAGTCGTCTCATCAACAGGCAATAAAATAAATAATCTGCCTTTTACTTAAGACCATGGAGGGGATTTATAAAATACAAAAGCAGCGCAGAGAAAAGAAAAACAACGGAAAATATTTTGGATTAAGAAAGAATTTTGATGGTTGACTTAAGGGAGTGTAAAACCACTGTAACGGAGGATAACTTTGGGTCTCTGATGCGGCAACTAAGGGAAGCAATAAAAGAAAAGGCGAGGAGGGAAGCTGACTAAAAGTGCTCCGTTCTTCCATGACAATGCCCCCGTCCATACTGTCGTGAAGGTTGTCCTTCAAAACTGTGGCTTCACCGAGCTGCATCACCCGTTCTAAAACCCAGTCATGGCTCCTAATGACTACTACCTATCTTATTATTAAACTTGAAGATAGAACTTTGAGTGCGAAAAGTTTTGGACAAAGATGAGTTGAAAGCTGCTGTTTTTGCTCATTTTGCGAGAAAAAGTATTGATTTTTTTCCAAAGTTTCCAAAGGCACTGAATTGCTCCTGAATATAAGTTCCGGCCAAATTTTGAGTTAAAATTACAGTGCGAAAAAGTTTTTCTATTCAGTAAAAGACTTTATTTCACATTTTATAACGTTACGAAATCAATTTTTTCTTTCAATTCCATGTTTCTCGTAAAATTCCTGACATTCCTGATGGCAGTCTGAATCCCTGACTCTCAGGGCGAATCCCTGACGTCTGGTAACCCTATTATTTTATTGTGCATATAAAGTTCCCCCCCCCCCCCCGGTTGTTTTTAATTTAAATGCCAGTGATGGAATTGTGACATTTGTCAGGTGCGGTCAAACCATTATCTTCCCAAGCTGTGTTCTAAATATTTTATTCATAAGGGTGGATTATTGTGGATTTATATGGATAATTAGATAAACGAGTTTGGAGTATCAAAATTAAACTATAATGACAGAATAAATATACGAATAATCCCACCTTGTTTTGGATGGGTGGCACAACTCTTATTCGCATCAAGGTCAAGGTCACAGTCAAGGTCACAGTGAAGGTCTGTAAGGTCAAACCCCGTTTCTCATGCTCCTAGACTTGAACAACGCGCTTTTATATAAACAGGCCTTCAGCTATGAGACAAGGCAAGATAACAGACAGTATTCAGATGTTATTCAGCTATCTTAGTTTAAAGTTTACTATTATCATCCATATATTTATTATCATTTATGTATTTATCAAATTATACCGGTCTTGCCCATATTACATTTTTGAACATTAAATATTCGGCATGTAAATGATTTAGTAATTGAAATTAATTAATGAGATCAAAATCTAAAAATACACCAATTTTGTACCTGTAGTAGGCCTACATCTAGTTTGCAGCATAATTGACTAGCATTATTGATTAATTAAAAGTTTCTTCATTGTTGAGTATATTATAAATTTGCTTGCATGCTATACAAATACTGCCTACTTTATTTTAATGAATGAAAATGTAACAAAGCCACCGATACGCAGCGCTGTTACAAAGGCTATTCTCGGAATCAGGTGACATTTTGCTTTTCTCATTTTGACGAGGTATAATTAAAAATTCATTATAGAATATTTCTCATTTATTTCTACGTAGCTCATATTCCCGTATACAGATCAGTTTTAATTAGCATTGATCGTAAATACAATAGTCAGGGCTGTCATCGACATTGTTAAGAGTTTTCTGATATGCACTGAAATCAAATCGAAATCAAATATGTATTTCATGTCGTTTTACCTGTTGCCTCGTAATAAATTCACCTAGCAAAAATAGATAAAATCCACATGATAAAAACAAAACAGCATTAATGAGGCTCTCCGAAGCCGTCCTACAAAATACATACAATACCTAATATGGCCCTCTCTAACAGCTACCTAGGTAAGACGTAAGTCTCCACGGATTCTATAAGAAATAGGGAGAGACTAATTGAGACTAAAAAAAAGAAAGAAAAAAATTGCCTTTATTTTCCATGTGAGCACTCATACAACTAACCCATTAATAAATAATACAATTTTATATATTCATTATGTTCTCACTGTATGTACTATTGAAAAAACCCAATAGATTTATTTATTTAAAATTTCAAATTTAGTTGAAAAAAGGGAAAAAATAAAACTAACAGACCATTTACACCCTATTTATACACCACACATACCCATAAAATAGTCGCGACAACCACAGCGTACCACAGTGTACAGCCCATAGGAAATTGGCAGCCCGAAATTTAATACTTTTTATTTGTTATTTAATTAACTAAGCATGTAATTAAAGTATTTGCCTCATCAATGTTGTAGAAGACTACTTTATGCGTCAAATTATAAGATATTTTTAATTTTCGAAATTGTAGTTTTTTCATAAACATGCAAATATTTTATAAACAATAACTTTTCACGTATTATAGATTTTATAAAAAAAACTACAATTTCGAAAACTAAAAATACCTTATTATATGATGCATGAAGTAGTCTTCTACTACTTTGATGAGCCAAATCTTTAATAACATCCTTAGTTAATTAAATAACAAATAAAAAGTATTAAATTTCGGGCTACCAATTTCCTACGGGCTGTACACTCTTCAACTTTTCTAAATGCTTTTTATTTCTGAGCATTTTTTTAAATTTACAGAGGAATTATGAATTATTACCATTTCTAGAGGGAGCTTTTAGAATTCTCGAACCCAGACGTATCAGTCCACCAGGGACGAATCCAGTTCCTGGGGGGGGGGGGGTAGTTGTGAGTCAAAGTAGAACAAACATACATAGTTTCGAATTTAAATTGGAGCGTATTAAATTTTTTTTTGGAGGGGGCAGCTACCCCTTGCCCCCCTCCCCCCTTATCCGTTCATGCGGTCCGCTGACTGTTACCTGAATCTACTTTCTTTCGACTGCCAGCAGCCCGATCGTGGCAATTTGGGATTATACTAATACCGGGGTTTATTCAATTGTCTTAAACAAATGAGTGCAAAATGCGCGGGAAATTCAAATTGATACATTTATATTTTTATTGAGTTTTCAATTTTTCCTCCCTTTGATTTTTAAAATTCTTATTATATTTCAAAACTCAACCTATTGCCTACATTTTAATGGTACTAGTATTTCCTTCTATTATTAAACAATGCGACCATTCTCTTGTATTCTACCTATATTTTATTAATTTGAATCTCCCGCGTATATTGGAACACCGTCACGTGATACTTTACTACTGCGGTATTTAGAGTGTACAGCCCGTAGGAAATTGGCAGCCCGAAATTTAATAGATTTTATTTTTTATTTAATTAACTAAGAAGCATGTTATTAAAGATATCAAAGTTGTAAAAGACTACTTCATGCATCATATTATAAGATATTTTTAATTTTCGAAATTGCAGTTTTTTCAGAAACATGCAAATATTTTATCAACAATAACTTTTCACGTATTATCGATTTTATAAAAAAACTACAATTTCGAAAACTAAAAATACCTTATTATATGATCCATGTAGCAGTCCTCTACAACTTTGATGAGCCAAATCTTTAATAACATGCTTAGTTAATTAAATAAAAAATAAAAAGTATTAAATTTCTGGCTGCCACTTTCCTACGGGCTGTACACTCTTAAAACCCCGGTATTGTAATAATCCCAAGCCGCCTTGATCGGGCTGCTGTCGCCCTGTCGGTCCCCACTCCTCGGAATGTACACGTAGACGACAAAACTTGGCCGTGGCAGTGGCAGCTGTTGAGAATACGCCCAGCACATATAATGATGAGAAGGAGAAGAAGAAGAAGAGAAGAAGGATGGTTCCTAGTGATGGATATAATGGAAGTAGTAACCGGTTACCATGACACCCTTTGGTCCCATGTCCTATGCATCGCCATAATAGTAGCGTGTTAACCACTCCAAGTACCAAACCAAAAACAGGCCTTGGCGTCTTTGGTCCTGGGGTTAAATATCTGGAGTCTCTTAGGGAGACAATTATAGTCTTGCAGATTTTGCAATGAAGGTGCGGAGGACGATGCGATGCAATCGCACGAAGAAGAGCAGCATGCTCGGAAAGCTTGCAGTTACATGTAAAAGACCTGCCACTTCTGAATCCCCTCAAGATCCTGGCTCTCATGAGAGAGATAGGCCTCGAGAAAGTGATGTAGAAGTGATGTAGATACTTTGTTGTAGGGGGCACAATAGGCCAATAGGCTTAAGTGCACACAGGTAACACCTGTACCCCAATTTATATATAAAAAAAAAAAAAAATCCAAACCATTCATTGAATTGTTTGTATGCGATTAACCTTAAAAAAAAAAAAAAATATCAAACTCTCAAGTTACTGTTGGTTAGCATTGCATCTAGGGCGAATTTTGCCTCCAATTTAGGGGGGGGGTGTCAGCGGGCAGGTTCAGTGGATTATAACATTAAAAAACATCATTATTTTTAATTCCCACTGTAAACCCTTTGTTATCTAGTGTAAGCTAATTTATTTGGGGAGAGGGGGGGTCCGGACCCTCTGACCCCCCCCAAATTCGCCCTTGCATAGCATATATAATAATAATGTCCTGAAGGTGTCTGTCTGTCTATGCGTCGATTTCCGGGCAAACTACCCGGTCGATTTTGATGAAATTTGGGATGTAGGTTCACAAAAATCATACCTCGGAACATTTTTTATTTGGGGCTAACTTAATTTGGGGGGTTTATTCTCAAAAAACTCAAAAAAAAACTAAAAAATGTATTTCTCAAAAACGGCTCCAACGATTTCTCTTAAATTCACATATATTGTAGTCGTTATTAATGTTAACGAAATGCGGGGGTTCGCTTGCCCCTTGATAGGTTGCTTCTCGGGGTAAAAAAATAAAAATTACTAAATTTTAATGAAAAATTACTAAAAAATAATATTTCTGCGAAACCTTTCTATCGATGATTTCTACCTTCAGGTGTGTTTTAGGTGTTAAATTGAGTAACGAAACTGGACAGGTTGCTTTCCCAGAAAATTATTTGGTTTTGTACAAAAAAATGTTTTTTTGAAAAAATGATAGAAAATTCACGCTCAAATGCATTGCGTGCCCTGCCAGTATTGCTGTGTGGTAATGTGTTGGTCTGACCTATCTAGAATTTACCTCACCTCCAGTGACGTCAGGTGGACAACCCCCCTCCCCCCTCCCCCGAGATATCGGAAATTTAACCATAGGAAAATTATTTACCATGAAATTACTCATTTTCTCTATCTACTAATTTTGAAAAATTGGAAAGCATGTTCGAGTAAACTCGGACCGGTTCTTTATATTGTTTCTGCATGAATTTTTACCCATTGGCAAACCATACGTACTCAATGTTAACCTACATCGGTTGGAAACGATAATGGATAGGATAACATAAGCTTACCATTGACGGAATGTTTTTAAAAATAAGTTATCAATTACACCATTGTAATACAAAAATCCTGTGAGCCCCAAAATTAATTTAGGCCTAATTACTTGTTGGGATCTCGCACAGTAAAACGCTATAGATAATGCAACGTGTATTCTACTTCACTTCTGTGATAATAATAATAAACGTCTTATATTTACGAGGCGAGACTTATGTATGTATTGTAGTTGTCTAGGCCAATTTATGTTTTACTGTTCAATTGGAATTTTTTGTACACTGTAATTTGTATAAAACTGTATTGTACAATTAAAATAAAATTAAAAAAAACTAAAACTAACTAAAAAGTCTTTTTCAATAAATAAAAAAAACCAACAATTTCAAAAATACCTAGTCACGAAAACAAAAAACGCTTAACTTAAATAATTTTATTCTAAACGTAGCGTATTTCCAGAAATTGATATTAAAATTTTTGTACAATTAAATAATAAATAATAGTAATACAAATATATTATTTACTGCAAGACAACGCCTGTGCGGGGGTTTAACTTCTGGTTGAAATAATGATTGAAAATAAAATACAAATGAGTAAATTGAAAATTTTGAAATTAAATTGAATAGTATCTTTTATGAAATGACTTGTCATACATTAAAGGGGGAGGCTGGAAGGGAAATGTTGAGGCTGGAACGGAAAAGTGGAGGGAGAGGGGGCCTGGAAGGAGGGGTGGCTGTGTAAGATTTGAGTTTTATGTTTCTGGTAATTGGGTTTTAATCCATTCGCCTTTTCAAAATTAGTTGAGCTGTTAATTAATTTAATTGTAAGTGGTAGTTAACTGTAGTGTGAAACGCCTATAATTTGTCAATGCGACGCAATAAGTTTCCGAGGAGAATGGAGATACACGACCGAAATCAGCTTGGGGCAGAGTCTGCAAATAGCTCGGCAACCCAGTATGATCCAGGCCTGAGAAACCTCCCTCTTTACCACTGCACTTTGTGGAATATTCGTGTCAGCATCATGCCCAGCAGCCGCAACCGATGACTGGAAGGTACCCATTGGGGTTGGGCAGACCCCGGTCAGGTGGAAACATTTTCCTTTTTGCTTTCCAATTTATACGTAGTATAAGGAAAGCTTTTTTATCTAAATTTTTATTTAAAGGGAGTCATGGCCGAATTTGGAGCCATTTGCTAACAAAGTTATGCCGGTTTACGGTAGCCTATTTTTGTTTAATTAGATAATATTTATTTTTACTAAGTTCGTCTCATTTTGGCGCCCTTCGGACCCTTGAAGGGGGGCATGACCAGCGGCGGAGCGTGGGATGATTGCGAGTGTAATGCTTGAAGAACAATTTTATTATATACGAAGCAAGTACGGGTACAGCGAAGGAGGGGGGGTAGCTGCCCCCCCCCCTAAAAAATATATGGTAAATCGATTGTAAATTCATTTATTATGCTCTGATTTAATCGATCCTATATATGTTTTTCCTATTTTGACCCACAACTACCCCCCCCCCCCCCCAAAGATACCAAGTACAGTAGGCATTTTTTTTTAACGCACCGACGTTTCTCCTCATATGTACAAGCAGAGAAAGATTTCTGCTTTAATTCGTCAGTCAGACATTCACACATGGTCACTTGGAACCGTAAACAATTGCACAATCAGCACATGCAAAGAAAAACTAAAAACAAAACAATAATTAATTAATAATAAGTAACACCGGCTGAAAACGCACACGCGGTCAAAGAAGTAAGTGAATTCCGGGGAAATGGGAATAAAGCAACCCTTAGCGTTTAGGGGAGGACAGTACAACGCTACCCTCGAAGCCTAGTGAAATTCCCCGGAATTGGGAGAGTTTACCGGAAAATGGCAGCCCTGGTTTGATGTTTCCCACTATTTATGCCGTTGAAGTTAAAGAAGAAGGAAACATGCATCATTTTATATAGCATGTTGGATCTTCTTAAAACGTTAAAATTTGAAAACAAAAAAGAAAACATTTGAATTACGACGTGGCGAGACTCATAATTTTCTTAGACTGCGTTGACAATATCATGCTCACACAATCTTATTTGAACGTGGCTTCCTATGGATTTCAACTAAATTCTAAATACATTCTAAGGATTTGTTGCCACGTAGCTACACATTTTGAAAACTGCAATCCGTGTTTCTTGCGTGTACTTGGCTCACCTATTTCTTTTCCTATGTTAAGGCCCCATATGGTTTATTAGCACACAAATGCTAGTGCCTCATAGAAATGACTACGCCTGCCGGGTGGCCTGCTGCCTTCCCAGTTCTCTACTCTTATATCGCTACACAATGTCAGGCTGATGAGTCATGTTCCAAACTTTTTTGTGCATAATCGTACAGTTTTATTATTTTACTAAAAGACATTTTCCCTTCATCGATCTTTTTAGGGTAATGCGGCATTACCCGCCTTACATGCACGCTCCGCCACTGGGCATGACCCCGTGACCCCCTTCTCGGATCCGTCACTGGTACATTATAAAAATAAATAAATAAGGACTTTCTATTGTTTCTATTACTAAGCCAACCTAGTGGAGTTAGGGCTATAAAGCCCTCTCTTACACTCAACTAGGATGACCCGGGACCGTCTGCTTTACATGCCCTCCGAAGCATAGCCAGAAAATGTAGCCAGTGGGGAATCAAACCAACAACCTTTCGGGTGAAAGTCAGAGTCCGTACCACTACGCTACATGTCCTGACCCATTATGCTACCTGTATATTCCTATAGATCTAGACTTCTTGGCCTGTTTATATTACTTGTCGGCCTGTGTATTCAGTAGTAAGTAGGTACCTAATCATAGTAATATTCAGGTAGCGACCTTGGGATTTCGTCGCCCTAGGCAACAAGTCTTCCAGCGCCCCCTACCCCATCATTAAAACAAAACGTTATGAACGGAAATTGTAAGAAATACGACCAAAGTATAACGTGTAAATTTTCATGGTATACTTCAATTAACTCCACAATTAACTCCACTGAAGACTGTTCGTACTTTTAATAATTGTTGGTTTATTTATTAAGTTTTTTCAATCAATTTGTTTTATCTCCTCGAAAATCCTGGGGGAGACTTGTCAAGTACCTGGGGGTGGTTAAACCGCCCTCCCCAGACCCCCTAATTACGCCCGCCAATGCTTGTGCCTACATCCGAACTGTGGAAGCAGAATAGTCGCAGTATGCCAATTGATTGATTGATTGATTGAGCGTTAATTCGTGCTCCACCCGAATGTGGCCAGATGCAAAATTCACAACAAAATTCAAGCTTTCGCAAAAAGCTGTCTACTTCCCTTACTAATTTCCTACTATTATATAAAATTGGTTTAATGCACATTATCGGGTTTTTCTGATGTAATAGTAAGTAAGTAAGTAAATAATGTATTCCAATTAACATATTATTTTATATTTAAAATGTCAACCCCTGCACTCGTACTCTTGTATCGCAGGGGTAAAAATAATAATATTTCAAGTGTCAAAATGTAAATTTTCTGCAGAAGTATTTTGTATAAATAATCATCTGACCACTATCATATATTCTTTGCGTTTGTGGAACAACAAATAAATTATTATAGCCAACAATTCACGACTTCAGGCTCGGGAAGCAGGGTTTCCCGATAGCTGGACTCTATGGGATATGACGTAATTGATAGCTTTACGATCTATGTTTCCATGATTTTGACACTCACATATGATTTGACCCTCCGGCAATTATGTGTTAATGAGTGGCAAATCCAAAAATGCACAGCGTCTGCTTCCGGAGGCAGGCGTTCCCGACAGCTGGACTCTATGAGAAATGACGTAATTGAAAGCATTACGATTAATGTTTCCAAGATTTACCCCTCCGGTTATTTCATGTTAATGAGTGGCAAATGCAAAAGCGTCGGACTTCTGGCGTTAAATTTCAGTTGCATGGGCAATCAAACCAAGGTAATTTGACTGACAAATACAAAATCATATTCAGGCACGCAACTGGGGTGGGTGCGGGGGCCGAGGCGGGGGGAAGGGGGGATGCTGCCCTCACATCACAAGAGGAGAAATATTTCTGTTCCCCGCTCTCACCATTCTACACTGGAAATTATTATATTTGAGGTGTTTTGAGAAAATATTGGGTATGCTCTGCGCTACTTTAGTATACAATTACGAGTAAATACTCGAGATATAACAATATAGCGAGGAGAGCTTCTTCTTACTTCTTTTTTTATGTCCTGCCGGTTTTTTGAACCTATGTGGTTCCATTGGTCCCCTGTCCAATGCCAACTAGGTACCTCATGGATTTCAGACATTATTTATATTGTTTCTGAATAAGAGTTTTTGGCCATTGGCAAACTGGTATACGTTCTCGGTGTCAATCTACATCGGCTACAAGTGACCTCACCAGGGGCGGATTGGGCTTTAGTGTGGAAGGCACTGCCCTTGTCGCGGACATTAATAATTATTGCATGTATAGGGGGGGGGGGTGTTCACTAATAAAACCACTATTTTTTTTAAATGTTTATAATCAAAATAACCTACTTTCTTTTCCTTAACTAAAATGTTATACATAATTATTTTAATTATTTTTTTACATCATATGCACAACAAAAAAATTTAAAGTACGGTACGCGCGCGTGGATATAGGCATTTGCCTACTGGTAAATCCGCCACTGAATCTGAGACAAGCTCACCATTGTCAGTCCCCTGTCCAATGCCAACTACCTCATGGATTTCGGACATTATTTATATTGTTTCTGAATTTGAATTTTTGGCCATTGGCAAACTGGCATACGTCCTCGATGTCAACCTACATCGGCTACAAATGATAATGAACAAGTTGCGACAAGCTTACCAGGGAGACGCAATGTACCAGGCGAAAGCATAACTAAACCAAGTACAGAAACGAGTCACACGTCTTCATAGTTTTAGGCTTCTTTCTATTAATTCTTCAAGTCAGGCCCGAAACCAGGATTTTATTTTGGTGAGGGCCTATAGTATAGGGGTATTAATGTGTTCGATAGAAAAGGGAAAAAGGTAAAATGGGAAAATAGAGGAATAACTCAGCCTGAGGATACCTTCGCCAACCATAGAAATAGAAGAAGCACATGCAACTTACCTTCACAAAAAAAAAAAAAACTCCAAAGTTTCTTCGCCTTCAGCTACTAGTATTAACTTATGATCATTTGCCGTAGTCCATCTCTTGCCACATGTTACCTTTTGTTTAGTTTTTTATTAATTTACATCGCAGAACTCAATTTTTAAATTAAATAAAAATAAAATGCCAAACTCAAAAGCAAGTAAACAACAAGTATGGCCGTTTTCGTACAGTACAGTTATACCCAACCTAGGGGTTGGATAAAGTGGAAATGATAGGGAAACAGGGTTCCTTATGGCATAATTATTTTTTTATTCCTTTTTTTTCTCACTTCCTCTCTTGTTTCTTCTCTATTTAATTTTAAGCACCTAGCTATCTATAATTAATACAACATTTTAGTTTTTTTAAGGTTAGCATGAAAAGAAGACTTTATAGTCTTATTGTTCGCCTTTTATTTCTTATTTTTTTTTTGCAATAAAGTCGTTTTCAATTTAATAGAGAAACTTGAGTTCAATTATTCCACCTTACCAGTTACCTTCTTTCCCTTAGGTAAACCCAACACAGTAAATACCCCTTATATAGTGAAATAGCGCACGTCGGGAAGGTCCAATTCTATCTAGTGTAAAGTCGAAATATTTCGGAGGGGGGGGGGGGGCAGCTCCACCTGGTTACGGGCCTGCTTCAAGTCAATAATTACTTTATCGTCAAGTTCAATAAAAAAAGTCAAGAAATAACATCAAAATAAGTTATTTTTAAAGGTGTCACAGCCTCTAAGTAATTTTCTAGAAACTTTTCTAAATTTATTATTATTACTTACGTTATGTTAAAACATCACAAATTCAATCACACAAACCTTTCATAGGTTTTGATTGAGGTGCCCACGGAGGAATTTATACATATATATATTTAGTAGGAACATTGTTAATTTCTTAGTGGGTTTGTTGTATAATTAATTTCATTTTGTATTGTATGAAATATATTTCTTTCTTTCTTTCTTTCTTTCTGTGCCCAGTTAGGGCTAAGTCAAATGCTGCAGTGACACCCTTCCACGGGTTGTCATATGTGCACCCGGGGCCTTTGGGCATTGTGGTAAGTGATCCATCGTTTGAATGTCGACCCGCACTCACAGAGAACATCGCCTGATTCGAAAATCAAGGTATCCCCTTCAGGCTAAGTTGACAGATACACCCTTTCAATGTTGGCTCTTCGTTCGCTATTGCAATTGAAAATTGGCTTTGGGCAGAAAATAGACGGTTGTTTCATAAATATTTGAATAGAACGTAATTAAATTGAGGATAGAGTATTGGGTTAGTTTAAAATAAAATAATTGACCTGGTATACAGTTGCGGTTGAGGAAATTACATTCGATTTGAATAAACCCCACTCTAGTCAATGAAGAAAATGAGGAAACACTTGCGTACGTACTATATGTGTGAGGATGCAATCAGTTAGTAATTTAATAAATTAGTCGTTAGCCTATATCGGCACTGGGGGATAAACATGACATTTTCAAAAACCAGGTCAGTTGCAGGGGTCAGTAGGACAGTGCAGTAACGGTTCAACCAGTGCCGGAACAGTCATCAAGGGCGGATTTTGCCTCCAATTTAGGGGGGGGGGGTCAGCGGGCAGATTCAGTGGATTATAACTTTAAAAAAATTATTATTTTTAATGCCCACTATAAACCAATTTTATCTAGTGTAAGTTCATTTCTTTTGGGGAGAGTCCAGATCCCTTGACCCCCCCCCCCCTAAAATCTACTCTTGGGGACAGTCAGCAATATAACTGGACTGGAGACTCAGCGTAAAAGGAAGAGCATTCCGTCAGCCTTGGGTCCACCCAACATTAATGGGCACCTTAACCGCTAAGAGAAAAACGCGGCTGCCTAGCAGGTTGCTGACCGCAGCCCCCAATAAAGTTGGGGTCATGGGAGACCTTTCCATATTGATATTGAGGAATAAATATGACTATTTCAATAACAACGTTCAGGCAAGTTGAAAAATAAATAAATATATATTTCTGTTAAATTATATAACAAAGTCATCTCATCAACAGGTAATCAGCAAGAAAGTATAAAATAAAATTGTCAAAATATCGTCAAAATCAGGTATTTCTGTCACTGCCATTCTGCTAGTGCCTCAGCGACAGTGTAGAAAGCTTTTTTTAAGATAGGCTTTCTAAGCAATTTAGGGAAGTTAGTAGCATTTCTCGCCGCTCTCAGCTGAATCGGGACTTTTCTAAGGTAGGCGAAATCTTGTAGGATAGGGTCCAGTCGCTGACACTTGTCTGTGCGTAGTGCTGGCCTTACAAGGTCTTCCCTTTGTCTCGTGTTGTAGATGCGGGTGGCCCCATTTTGCTTAAATTTCCCCCATATCCCAGGCTTTAAGATATGTAAAATGCATTTATGTATGAAAAGGCTTGGGGCTGTCGTGATTTTTAAGGTTTTGAAGTGAGAGCGACAACTGTAACAATCCAAAGTCCAGTTGTTAAAAAAGGTTTCACATAGAAGGAAAAGTTTTCTGCCAGCCATGAGTCCGCTCAACCCTAATGGGAACCTTACCATCAATGGTAGCGGAAAACACATCAGGGGGACATGTTGCTGTCCTCAACATCCCAAGTGGAGCAGTAGTCAAGAGAGAGGATTTTCTGACCACAATATCCGCAGTGGAGCAGTAGTCAAGAGAGAGAGAATATTCTGACCACAACGTCCCAAATGTAGCAGTAGTCAAGGGAGAGGATTTTCTGACCACATCCAGCATTCCATATTTAATGGAGTAGTTGTCAAGAGAGGGGATCTTCTGACCACAACATTCCAAATGGAGCAGTAGTCAAGAGAGATGAGTTTCTGACCACATCCAACATCCCTAATTTAATGGAGTAGTAGTCAAGAGAGGGGAATTTCTGACCACAACATTCCAAATGGAGCAGTAGTCAAGAGAGAGGATTTTCTGACCTTAACATTCTAAATAGAGCAGTAGTCATGATAGAGCGGATTCTCTACCATCATCCACCCCGAATCGCCAAATGCTCCGATACTGTGTTTATTTTTACTTGATTAATTGAAGGTGTATTTCTTTGAAATGTGAGAACGTTAGAAATTACAAAACAGGTCTGAGTATTTTGAACTTTATCTCTGAAATAAAAGATGTAAGCATTCTTTAGTTAGAGAAATGAGCACGAAATTTAATTCAAACTTCCCGAGGGGTTCCTATTTATTAATTAGTACAGATACCGTAATAGTTTCATGGCAAATAATTGTCCATAGTTAAATACCGGCTACCAATAGATTTATTCGAATTACGAGCTATGTACGATTTAAAACAATATTTTTTTGAGGTTTTCGGAGAATTCTTAGTTTTTTGAAAGCCTCTTCACACCGCAAATCTAAATTTATGTAAATAAATAGCACATTTCTAATTAAATTTATAAAAATCAGAAAAAATATTTTGCTTCTTACATGTTTCAGGAAAAGAGTATTTTTGCGTACACTAAATTACCTTCAGTTTCCAGAGTACACACGCATGAAAAAGAGTACAATGCTCTGAAATAGAGTAAGTTGGCAACACTAGTGCCACCACTTAACATACAAACAGCAGTGTCCGTCTAGCAGTTCGCCTATGTCCAATCGTACATTACGTGTGTTATATTAAAAGTATGATGTCACAAGTAGACCTACTGCAAAAAGTTATGAGATCCCAACAAAAACAATCCGTGTAAAAACAGGCCAAGTTCCTAACACCGATCTTGCAAAAAGTTTAGCCATTCAAAGTAATGAGATCTTAAATTTGGCCAAGTGCTTTGGCCATTTAAAGTTATGAGATAGGGATGAGGGCCAAGTTCATAGGTCACAGGATTTTTCAAAATATATGGCTGCGTTTTAGATAACTTGGCCTGGCAAATGATGTTTTAGGACTGTGCTACAGTGCAATAGTGCAACCTGGCAAATGATGTTTTAGGACTGTGCTATTCAAAAGCAGTCTCATGAATTCATTGTGAGCCAATATTTCGATACCGTCATTAAGGCTAGAATACAATTACTGGGTTGCCTATTTGACTATTCGTATGAAAATAAGACGCTCCTGGTGAAGTTGTGCTATTTTTTAGGTTAAGACCCAGGCCAAGTTACCTACAACGCAGCCATATATTTTGAAAAATCCTGCGACCTATGAACTTGGCCCTCATCCCTATCTCATAACTTCAAATTGCCAAAGAACTTGGCCAAATTTAAGATCTCATTACTTTGAATGGCCAAACTTTTTGCAAGATCGGTGTTAGGAACTTGGACTGTTTTTACACGGAGTGTTTTTGTTGGGATTTTTACTTTTCGAAATTGTAGTTTTTTTTAGAAAATCGCTTTACGTGAAAAGTTATTGTTTATAAAATATCTGCATGTTTCTGAAAAAACTACAATTTCGAAAATTAAAAATATCTTATAATATGATGCATGAAGTAGTCTTCCACAACTTTGATGAGCTAAATCTTTAATAACATGCTTAGTTAATTCAATAAAAAATAAAAAGTATTAAATTTCGGGCTGCCAATTTACTACGGGCTGTACACTCTTAAGGAGTAAACTCCAAAAATTGGGTTAGCAGACCAACAGCCATTTTGTGTGAAATCGTCGAAATCTTTAATAACATGATTAGTTAATTCAATAAAAAATAAAAAGTATTAAATTTCGGTCTGCCAATTTACTACGGGCTAAGGAGTAAACTCCAAAAATTGGGTTAGCAGACCAACAGCCATTTTGTGTGAAATCGTTGAAATCTCGAAATTTTCCACCATCACAAAGCTTTCCTTATACTAACGTATAAATAGGGAAGTAATAATCCTTGACTTTCCGATTTTGTAAAGAAGCTTGCGGCAATGGGGCTGTCGGATACACATCGATCTGCCAATTAAGCACCAAATGGTCTTGTCACGCTGTAATATGTACGAATCACAGACTTAGAAGCGCGCTTTATATCTTATTCGCGGCGGCGTCTATTGACGAGATAAACTAGTTCTGAGTGCTTACTTTACATATATATTCTAAGATTTTAGAAAGTCAAAATATTAACGTCTCTGGTTATTTTTCCAGGTTGACCTAATTTCTATCTTACGCCCGTACCTATACCAAGGGGTATCTCCAATTTAGGGGGGGGGGGGGTCGCGGGGCAGGTTCAGTGGATTATAACATTAAAAAACATAATTATTTTTAATTCCCACTGTAAACCCATTGTTATCTAGTGTAAGTTAATTTTTTTTTTGGGGGGGGGGGTCCGGAGCCGATGACCCCCCTAACATCCGTACTTGACCTATACCAGAGACAAACCCTTTTTCAATCAGGACATGTAGAGTAGTGGTACAGACTCCGACATTCACCCGAAAGGTTGTTGGTTCGAGTCCCACACTTGCTACAATTTGTCGCCATGTGCCCATGTAGAGCATGTAGGGCCTTCCTAGTTGTGTGTAAGAGAGGGCTTTATAGCCCTAACTCCACCAGGTTGGCTTAGTAATAGAACAAAAAAGTCAATATTTATTTATTTTTCAAATAATATATTTCTGCCGTTTTTCACGCTTGATTTATTCTTCAGTGCCCTGTTGAGAACGCTATGTTTAGAAAACGGAGGAGCATGTATGCATAACGCGATTTGTTACAAAAAATATTTTTTTGAGTTCGCGGTATCACTGGAATCGACATTGACTACTACAAAATACAAATGTTAGTTTGGTGAAAATGGGGTTTAGCATTAATGAGTATTAATATATACCCATAATGTAAAAGCAGTTAGATTTTAGAAGTTTTTAGCCTCTCCTACACTTACAGTTTCAAGTGACAAATTGCTTATTTCATACTTACTCCTCAACTGATTTCGACAGTACCCATGTGTACTATTTAGGAACAGCGTGAATATCCATCGGTTTACATTAGGTTAAAGACTGGAAAACTCAGTTCTATAATGAATGGAATAGGCTACAATATGTCCGCATAGGGGCAAGAGTTCTCAAGTGGTGAGCCATGGCTCCATGGGCCACTTCCAAGTGGGTTATTGAGAGGAAAAATAAGTTATTGATTTTATGAAAAAATAATAGTTTCATTTTTATTTTTTCCACAATTTAAAGCTTCGTTGAAGTCGTCATGGAAGCCATGAAGATTCTTCTGCCGTACCCTTACAGTTTTCTCTGCGAGAAGGGGTCTCGCACCTAATATAAATGTCAAAAATAAATATCGCAATATAATGTCGAATTTAGGCGGCGAGCTTCGTCTGAAATTGTCGACAATACTGCCAAACTTCGAGTTTCTATCAAGCGAATTTTTGACTAAATAAACTTTTTTAATACTTGTAACCAAGGCCGTAGCCAAGGGGGGTTCATGGGGGTTCAAACCCCCCCCCCCCCCGAAATGAAATGGCTTGATACTAGATAGAATGGGATTTTGAGAGGAAAATGAAAACCACTATGTAATACCCAATGAAATTTCTACCCCCCCCCCCCCCGAAAAAAATCCTGGCTACGGCCTTGCTTGTAACTTTGATTTTTTTCTACATTACTTAAATCACCTTCTTATATAAATAGGCCCATATGCGGTCAGCACCCCCCCCCCCCCAAATACGAGTATATGGGGAACCAATGCTACGCTAAAAGGTTTTAAGGGAACCGCCGAAACTTTTTCTCGAGAACCCCTGGCCATAGGGGAATATTCGCCGGTAGGGTACAACTAGGGCACGTGCGATTTGGATAGCCTAAACCAAATCTTGCGTAGTAAATTAGATAGAAAATATTAGGAAGACAATTTCAAAATAGGATATTTAGTTAATTTAGTTGAACACAGATTACAGGTGTTTGTTTATTTACAAATAATTACGTGTCACTACATTTCTTATGTTTTATATTTGAATACAAGTCATCGTGTAAATAAGAACTATTATTAAATGTGGTTCCTATGACGAAGGATGCCATACTTTATAAATTAAATCTTTCTTTTTTAACAGAAAATAAAAATTAACTGATTTTGAGATAATCCCGCGGGGTATTTAGTCTCGGCGACTCGGATCTGTTTCATTCATTCATTCATACGTATTCAAAATCAGTATGCCCTTTATATAGGTATTAAAAGAATTTGGAGCTTAGGTTTTGGTATATAAGTCCCATATCCTCTTAAGCAATTTAATGAGCATAATGCCTCCTAATGAGGAGACTTATTAAACTACCATCAAATATAAATTTACCTCAATTCACACAATGCTGAGACAGTATCGTGTAGGTGCACAAATTCAATGGATTGGCATATCTCAATTCCCCCACACATTATTGAATTTAGAGGAATTACAGCATTAACACACAATACGTCAATTCCTCTCACTGAGCTCAATGCTATTTTCAATTCAATGAAAGCTGTATCTTTATGTATTATGTATTCATCTTTATTGGAGAATTAACAAAGAGATAATCAATGTTCATCCGTTTTCTGTGGTATGTCAAATTTTGCTGCGTATTTACAAGATGGCCGTTCAAATATTACGTAAGCTAGTCAGGGAGGGGAGGTTTCCGGTTGGCTTACTATTGCTGACAAGGGAGGAGGGGGTTCGAATGCCGCTTACGTAAGCTTTCCCTATTGCAAAAACTAGGTAATATTATGAATTAATTTTTTTTCATTAAGATTATTCGCATTCAAACAAATCAATGAACGTATCTTCAGCCGCCTCTGTAGGTAATACCTGTGTTCAGTGGCGGACAAAAAGCACCGAAGGCTGTAAAAAAAACATTTTCTATCACAAAGAGTACACAAATCAAATAATTTCGCACATTAGTTTTAAAAAAGAAAAGGAAGGAATTGGCGCGAAAATGTTAATCACTGTCTACAAGTGTGTATTTGCCACGTTTTTACGTTTTTTTTGTTGACTAGCTAGTAATAACAAGGCTTCAAATTGCCATCCGCCCCCAGGGACGGTTTCAGAAAAAGTTTTCGGGGGGGGGGGGGTGACCTGAAAAATATCGCGTTTCCCTTACTTGAGTAACAATTTCTCTTCATTTCCTTCAAAAGTCTATAAATCTAGTATAATGCTATTTTTCTCGGGGACTCGGGGGGGGGGGGGCGACCGCCCCCATCGCCCCCCCAAGGATCCGTCCCTGCATCCCAAAACTTTTGGTTTAATCCGCCATTGCCTGTGTTGACACTTGACTTACGACAGGTTTCCAATCGCATTGTGCGTAGAGACTCGCACAAGCTCGAACAAGCTACCACTATGCCATTGAAGGCCATAATATAGAAAAATAACCTTTTACATAGCATTTTCATTAGTGAGAAATTGTTACCTTTGACCCCGAATAACTTCTTTTTAGCACACATGGGACCGATGGGGGCTTTTGACATTCTATTTATAATGATCTTAGATCTGCGCCAAAATTTGGCTCTGGGGGAATTTTTGTTATTTCATCACTATTTTCATGTCCAAATTGACCGGGCTTATTTGAGGAAATATGGTTGACGGCTCATGGTCTGAAGCTCTGAACAATAAATCTACTTCATTTTCTCATAATAAAATGTTTGTTTTCTCACCTAGCACTGTACACAGTCAAAATTAGGCGGATGCTCCAAGCATAAATTACGTCAGCAAAGGGGGGGGGGGTGTAATTTACATACTATTGCTTACAGGGGGAGGGGGTTAAAAGGTGGCTTAAATGTGCTTACGTAATATTCAAACTACCCCTTACTGTAGGCTAAAAGAAATGTTCCCCTAAATTTTGAAAAGTAGTATGCACCCACCAAGTAAAACTGGTTCTTTTCAATAGATACTCTCATTTCAAATCTAATCAAAATCAAATTTATTACATTAAAAACAACAACATTTACATGTCTATAACTTATTACAAATGGAAGGGGGCCCAAAGGACAAGTCCCGTGCTGGGCCCCCCTTTAAAAATATAAAACTAAAAGTAAAATCAGTGTCAAAACAAATAAAAATTAAGAATTATGTAAAAATTAAAAGTTAATCAAATAATTGTGCAGGCAAATAAGTGAAATAACTATATATAGTAATGTAGCCTAATAATGAAATAATGGTTGACATTCGACAATGAGAGAACATCCACTTTACAGTAGCCTATATTATATATATATATATATATCCAAATTTCCAGTAAATCTAGTTGCAAAGGAAGGACGTGATATTTATATCAAGCTCCATAACTGTGACCGACCTGTACAAGTGACCACTATATACATGCGGCATGCACCAAGATGTTGAGGAACACTAATCTTCTTCTTTATGACATCCCTTTTATGGCTCTGCAATTGCTATTTTTTGAGAAATTTTGGGGGTTCAATTTGCTCTTAAATAGCGAAAAATTGTCAAAACCTGGATATTAATTGATCTTATTGACCTAATTCATATTACCGATTACTTATTGACCTAATTAATTGATATTAGCTGTATCTTATGGACCTATTTGATACTACCATTGAATTTGTATTTATGTACCAGGGGGCCTACTATGGCGATCAGTTTTAATTTTAACCTGGAATTAAAAATGTAAGCAGAATTATTTTATAATTTTATTGAAAGTGCTAATTAAAATTGATTTGTTTACATTTTTAACCCCAATTCTAAACGGCATAGTAAGGTTTGTCCCCACCGGATATCTCTTAATAGCTACAAGAGTGAAGCTTCTACAGGATATGGAGAGACAAGAATGTTTTTTTATGGCTGGTTTAAGGCATGCGCATGTAAATATGGTATGTACTGAAGGTTTTTTGTACTATAAAATTACGGAACATTCGATGGAAAGGGGACATAATTAAAATTAGATAATTAATTTAAACCTAATTTTTCACATAGCAGAGCGGCAAGTATATAGAGAAGTACGGTATTGAACTTATCTCTATATATAAAAATGAATCCCTATTTCCCTTGGTCACGCCATCACGGGTGAACGGCTGGACCGATTTCACTATTTTATTTTTTGTTGTGTTTGTTATTGTCAGGAGAAGGTTCTTATGAAAGAAAAAATTGCGCGGAAAATTAGAAAATTCTAGACATTGAAGTTGTGTCATGCGAGCCCCGAAGGGGCGAGCAGCGTAAAGTCCAATGCGAGGCCCCGCCGCAGGCGCAAGGGGGGCGGGGACGTGAAGCTGTCCCAAGCCCTACTGTCCAATGCCAACGACCCCGTGGATTTCGGACATTATTTTTATTGTTTCCCTATGAATTTTTGGCTCTTGGCTAACTTGTATACGCTCTCGATGCCAACCTACACCGGAAGAAGCATGTTGACTTAGTTCTTTCAAAAAGCGAAAAATATTACAATATACTTAAAATGATAACTAGTTGTCATTGGGGCGCTCACCCCTCAACATGTCTCATGTAATACAGGCTCACTATACGGGCAATCATTGATTACGCTGGTTTTTGCTTTCCAATTTATACGTAGTACAAGGAAAGCTTTGTGATGGTCGAAATTTTCGATTCCGAGATTTCAACGGATTTACACATTTTGAGGTCCCAGGAACCCAAAGAAGTGGTTTTTACGAAATGTCTGTCTGTCTGTCTGTCTGTCTGTCGCTCTGTCTGTCTGTTCATCGATTTCCGGGAAAACTACTCAATGGATTTAAATGAAATTTGGAATGTAGGTTTATAAAAATCATGTTTCAGAACTATTTATTTTTATTTTGGGCTAACTCAATTTGGGGGGGTTTTATTCTCAAAAAACTCCAAAAAACCTCTAAAAAAATTATTTCTCAAAAACGGCTCCAACGATTTCTTTTAAATTCACATATATTGTAGTCGTTATTAATGTTGATAAAATGCGGGGGTCACTTGCCCCTTGATAGTTTGCTTCTGGGGGTAAAAAAAAATAAAAATAACTAAATTTTAATGAAAAATGACTAAAAAATAATTTTTCTGCGTAACTTTTCTACCGATGATTTCTAACTTCAGCCATATTTTAGGTGTTAAATTGATTAACGAAACCGGATAGCTTGCTTTCCCAAAAAACTATTTGGTTTTGTGCAACAATCAATTTTTTTTTGAAAAAATGAAAGCAAATTCACGCTCAAATGCATTGCGTGCCCTGTCTGCTGTGTGGTAAAGTGTTGGTCAGGTGGACGACCCCCCCCCCCCCCCCCGTGATATCTGCAATTTAACCATAGGAAAATTATTTACCATGAAATTAATCATTTTCACTCTCTACTAATCGATAAATTGGAAAGCATGTTCGAGTATCCGGTTCTTTCTATGGCCAGGCGAGTGAAGTGCATTTAGTCAAAGTTGCATAACCGGTGCCTACGTGCATGTCTCGGTCTGTTACAATCGACCCCTATTGTAGCCCTACTGTCTGAAGCCGGAGAACTACCCCTCCGATACCACAGAGCTATTATGTCTGACAAGTTTCTTCTGAAACAAAGAGCGCGACAAAGCAGCTTGCTGCCCGAATTGGTAGAATTAACCGGTTTTGTACTAACCTCTCCCTCCGGGCGGAACAGCCGACAGCTTTACAATGGAACATGTCGATTGGAAGTTGCTGTGGACCCATAGCATTCTTCCCCAATACTCTTTGCCGTATGATGCGCACGCAATTGCTGAGGTGTCGATACCCTATTTTCGGCGACAAGATAACAGATCTGATAGGGAGTACTGTAAAAAATTTACCGAATGGTCCCAAACTAATTATAGCAATTACTTGCATGTTTACACAGATGGCTCAAAAGGACAAGATTCTCACCCCCACACCCTTTCCGCCACAGGCTGCGCCTTTTGTGTGGCCACGACAAATTACGGTAAGGCCTTTAAGCTCCCACCTCATTGTAGCAGCTTCGCTGCTGAGGTGGAAGCGATATATAGAGCACTGGTACATTGCAAAGAAACCATGATAATTTCAGAATGTAGGAATGTCGCTATTTTCTCAGACTCTATGAGCTGCTTGCAGCTTCTCGAAAGTATGGAAAATAGAGCAAGAAACCCATTCATCGTAAAAATTCTTGTGCTACTAGCTGAGTTACGATCAAGATGTATCAATGTTCGTTTTGTGTGGGTAAAGGCCCACGTCGGACTTAAGGGGAATGAACGGGTAGATGCACTGGCTAAAGACGGAGCAAATACTGGCGAGTACAGTGCTATTTTGCTCCCTAAAGAGGAATTTTATAAGACCATAAAACAACACCATTTCCAGTTCTTGGTAAATGACTTTAATTCCAATACTCCTGGCTCCTTCTATAGGTCTATTCTACCTCGACCACTTAAAAACGAATGGTCTGCTAATGTTTCTGGCCCAACTCACCGTATGTATTTATCAACCATCTCACGTCTGAGGACAAACCATGGACTCTCTGAGGCATATATCTATCATACCCTACGGGGCTCATACTCTCCCTTCTGCAGCCATTGCCTGGAAAGTGAAGGCACAATGCAGCATGTTATATTGGAATGCACTGAATTCACCATATCTAGGAACAAATTACTAGACCGCATCTTCCCCTTAATGACAGTCCTCCCTTTTAATTATGCCCACATAATTTCTAAAAATGACTCCTACCAAGCTATATATGACTTCTTAAAAGAAATCCATGTAGAGTTTTAACCCCACCTACCCACCATGGCTGTATGTGAACCCACAATGCAAAAAAAAAAAAAAAAAATAAGGGTGGATTTTGCCTCCAATTTAGGGGGGGGGGTCAACGGGCAGGTTCAGTGGATTATAACATTAAATGACATAATTATTTTTAATTCCCACTAAACCCATTGATATCTAGTGTATGTTAATTTATTTGAGGGGGGTCCCCCCTAAAATCCGCCCTTGCATATAACCTGCACCTGCACGACTGTTAATTACTCCTTGGTGGTTAAATCGAGTCAGTATGGACATTTTATTCCACTTGTCATTGAAGGAGGAGGTGCGACTTAATTGTGACAAGTAAAGATTTATTTCTGCAAAGGAAATTATTACTATGAAAAAAAATTCTCGGTAACACCAAATAGAAGCGTTTATTAAATGGCGAAAGTTTCTTTGACTATGATTTATTAATAACACTTAGAATCCATTTATATGCCTATTAATAATTTTATACGTTAGCATAATGGAAGCGAGGGTGTACATTTTCGACTTTGAGATTTCAATGAGTTTACACGTTTGGAGGTTCCAGGACCCGAAAAAAGTTATTTTTACGAAATGTCTGTCTGTCAGCCTGTAGCTCAATTTGATTGAATTAAATTAATTAAAACAAAATTATTGTCCGGGGGATGTTATATTTAACAATATGGCTATTTTATGTTTTAGGTACATGGAACTATTCCACCTGTATGCCTATTACGGTGCCTTTACTAACGCTAGTAGCTGTATAGAAAAACATTAAAAATATATGTACAAGCTAAATTGGCACCCCAAAATTAAATTTTTATTTTTTATTTCATTAACTCAGCCAGTTATTAAAAATTTGGCTCATTTAAGTTGTAGAAGACTAATTCGTACATAATATAATTGGGTATTTTTACTTTTCGGTTTTTCAGTCTTTCCAAAACATTCATTTTAACGCGAAATTTTAGTCCCCACTGGTTTAAATGAAAATACTAACGTAGGTACCAAAAATTTAATATTTCCTATTATAAGATGCATAAAGACAAGTAAGTAGTCTTCTACAACTTACATGAGCCAAATCTTTAATAACTTAATTTTTTAATTAAATAAAAAATCATGAAAACAACAAATTTTGGGGGTGCTAATTTTCTACATAGCATGTCCTCTTAATGGGTTCACTCGCACCATTCCATTTTGCAGTGGTGTCTGGAACCCCCCCCCCCCCCCATTTATTCCCGCGAGGAGACCACGGTCCCCCTGTTTCTAGTTTGTTAATAAAGTTCTCGTCTGCTGCAATATCAAAAAAGGTTTGCCAAACTATTTCAGGCCTATTTTTTTAAATACATTCCCCGGGGGAAACCCCCGGACCCCCCTTGTTAGCTGTGATATTCTTTACTTGTAAAATGTATGCATAACTATTTCAAAGTGCGTAAATTCCACTATTCTTTTTCAAAATAATTCCTGCCAATTTGTGAGCGTTGTTGGGGGGAAGGAATTATTCAATGAATGAATAACATTTTCCTTAACAAAAAATTTTCTGGTGACCTTCATACCAAATTTCATCAAACACCAGCGAATGTACCAGCTAATCGAATTTCAGACAAATATTTCGTAAAAGAACGCTTTTGTAGTAGTTGTACTCAAAACGTGTAAATCCGTTGAGATCTCGAAATCGAAAATTTCAAGCGGGTAAATAGCAAAGCGATGAAACGTCGGAAGATTCGTCGTCTATGATTTAGTAATCTCACTTCGAATCCATTTAGAAGTGGCCGAGATTTTCTGATATATACCGGGCTGGTGGTCTATGGCACAACCAAACCCGGCGGATGTGACCCCCGCCAGGGTCCACTGCTCTTTATGGACGACTATGAGGGGTCCACCGGAGTCACCCAGACAGGCATCCACATGACCATCGCTGTGACCTAAAAATTATATTATCAATTAATCAATCAATCAACCATGTACGTATATTGCCAAAGATAACATATTACAAAAAACGGTTTCCCGTAAGGCAATGGATGTCCTTACGTAGTTTGATTTTAGCTATACTTAATAAGAAGTTACCAGGAAAATAACCTTCCTCTATTTGCGATGTTGCGGTCAGAAACATGTCTGCCAGCCGGAGAATTTAAGATACCCGCCGGCCATGCCTTGGATAGTATGTAAACCGGGCCTTCCTAGTTGAGTGTAAGAGAGGGCTTTACAGCCCTAACTCCGCTAGGTAGGCTTCGTATTAGAACAAAAAAAAAAAAATAATAATCATTTAAACCAGGAGGGCTAGTGTAAGAGAGATCCTTACTCAAACTAGATTCGTTCAGTAGTAAAACAAAAATTCATTATTTATTTGTTAATTAATTTTTTTATTACTAAACAAATAGCAAGGCTCTAACCCCATCATCACTGCCCTCTTTTACCTTTTCTATTAATTAAATAAATAGATTTATATGTATATATTTCAGTTAAATTATGCATTCAAGTAACCAGCATGTAATAAACAAGAAAGTATAAAGTAAAATCGTCAAAATGTCGTCAAAATCAGGTAGTTCAGTATTTATCATTGTGCCTCAGTGACAGTTTAGAAAGGTTTCTCTAAGAGATAGTTTCTAAGCAATTTAGGGAAACTTTGCTTGGAATAGTAACCTGTTTGGTTTGCTTGCTCCACCTAAAATACACACCTAAAATGTACCTGAAGTTTAGAAGCATCGATTGAAAGGTTCAACAGAAAAATGATTTTTTAGTCATTTTTCATGAAAATTGAATTGATTATTTATTTCTGCCCCAGAACCAAATTGTCAAGGGCAAAAACCTTTAGGTTTTGTTTATTCTAATAACAAAAAATTGTTGAAACCGTATTTAGCCATTTATGTTTTAGTTTTTTGAGGTAAAAGCCCAAAATTGAAAAAAAATGGTCCCGAGATATGACGCTTCACCTACATCCCAAATTTCATCATAATCTATCAAGTAGTTTGCCCAGAGATCGATGCACAGACAGACCGACCTACAGACAGACATGCATCTCGTAAAACCCCCTTTTTGCTTTTTGGGTTCCTGGGACTTCAAAAGGTGTAATTGACATTTAAAAAATCCAAAATTTCGATAATCACAAATCTTTCCTTATCCGTACTAACGGATGCATAGGAAAGCCAAAACCCGGCTGCTGGGAATACTGACGACAATGCCCCAAATAGAGCAGAGTTCAAGAAATGATCTTCCACCAGTCCTCAGGCACATAGCTCGAGTAGGTTGAGTTCGTTAATGGAATAAATAGTAAATTCAATTTCCCAATTTGAAACCAACCTGGAGAAATTAGGGCTACTGTGCACTCACAACTAGGAAGGCCCGGGCGTTAATCTATAAAACACATTAGAAAATTGTGCTTCATAAAATAAATAAATGAAGAAATGCAACATAACAAAAATTAGGAGCAAAACCATCATAATGTAATGCCACAATAAAAATAAGTGTGCTGGAATATTCCCTGCAAAGGATTCCATTGACAGCCCCTGCCTGGTGAGTTATACAGGTATTAATTTAAATAATTAATAATTTGAAATCGTGGAAAAGTGCAGAAGACCATGCCGTCGCCAACCATTAAGCACTGTAGCGGATTCAATTTACGGACCGAGTTTCGTGGGGGCTGTAAGAAATGGTTACTGTCTCGCTTATTAGCTATGTGAGACAGGGTCTTGTTATAATTTACTCCCGCTGGTAAGTAAACCTGTCGACGAGATTTTCAGTAAATATTCAACGTTTCGTCAACATCTACGGTTGACATCTTCATTATTATCTTCATCATCATCATCTTCTAAAATTGTGTCTCGGGGCCTCACTAGAAATGAAATGAAATGAAAAACGTCTTTACATTAGGCGAGCTTTAGCCCCGAAGAGCTACTCTACTACCTAACCTATTTTCCTTTACAATTTTTTTCACATTAATATCATAAAATTATTCCCTGAGAAAAAAGAAAAGAAAAAACTCAACTATAGAAACAGCTTCAAAAGGACCATCAGCCCAGATTGTACTGTATTATCATCTGACTCCGCCCATGAGAGCCTCTTTGGTTATACGTAATGGAATTTTTGCCAGGCGTACCCTGAACGCAGCCTTAAGTTTTAGGTTTTAACATACAATAATAATAATAATAATCGCCTTTAATGAAAAAAAAAAAAAACTACAACATTGTTCGCAGCGAATATTAGGGCCAAAAGCCATCTCTTACAATTAACTGCTTAAAATAAAATGATGATAGACTGTAAAAAATAATCTCATTCAGGCGCGGATCTAGAATGGGACCAAGGAGGGGGCTAAGATTAAATATGAAATTTTTTTGAAAAATAGGGCTGAAATATTGGGGTTTTACGCATTTCCAGAGCAATAAGGGTTCTATATCATAGGTAATTAATGCAACTGAGCACAAGGGAAGACTGAAATAGTGAGGTTTTACGCATTTTGAGGAACCTAATGGGAGGGGGGGGGGGAATAAGAAAACTCGAGGCAACCGAAATTTACCGCTAGGTTAATTATTTACCAGGGAACTATTGTAGTACCCCCGATTGATAAATAGGAAAGCATGTACGGGTTCACTCGTACCGATTCTTTTATAACGAACCTGAATTGTTAATACTCTTTCTGAACTTGCATACTCAATAGTAAGGCACTATATACCCGGTATTGTCATCCGCCATGTTGTATCCCATATTTCCTATATGGCAAGTATTGTAAGAAAAGTAAAAGATTGAAAAATATTGAAAAAAACGAATACACGTTTTAGTATTTTTTAATTAAACACTGCCCTAATTGGTAGCACGTTTTTTAAATAATAATAAATAAACAACGGTAAATTTCTAAAAATAAATAGGTAAACACCCAATGCTTGGCATATACACCACACTTATAGTGGATACAATATGGTGGTGACAATACCTGTCTAATATAGAGCCCTACTCAATAGAGTCGGGAAAAAACATTGGGGAGGCCCGGCCTCAGTTTCCCAACAATGGGGTACTCAGGTGGCCTGGGACCTGAGCCTAAGCGGCTTTATGGCCTCAATAGCCCAATATACGATAATAAAGTAGCCACTGACGTGCCACATGAGGAATGGCTTGCTAAAATTTATCGTTACATATTACTATAGCAGTTACGCGTAAGGGGTAACGCAGGGACGGATCCAGCCAATTTTTTTTTTGGGGGGGTAGTTGTGGGTCAAAATAGGAAAAACATATGTAGGATCGATAAAAGTACAAAAGTAGAGCATAATAAATTAATTTACAATAGATATACCAAATTTTGGGGGGGGGGGCAGCTACCCCCCTACCCCCCTCTGTATCCGTCCTTGGGGTAACGCGTATTTTACCGATTTCTTCGGACATTAATGGAATTTTTTTAAAACAATACATTGTATATATTGAATATAGCTGTGTTTTTACTGGCAAACTTGAAACTGGTAGACGTTCTCAGTGTCAACCTACATTGAGTTACAAGCGACAATTGACCATTGTGACGTCAGTATCTGTCACAGTAGGTTTTTTCCGGGTCGGTTTGCAAACCTTGGCAAGGTCTGCAAACATGATCTGGCTTGTGCATTTTGTCGCATCACTTCGGGTGTCGGTTGATGCATGTAGAACTTCAGGCTGTGTACCGTAGATGTCTAGGCCGCTTATGCTTATACATGGGCGAGACCGGCTTCTTACGGTGTACAGTCTGATTAATCTCTAACGGTCATCCGGAGGTGATAAAAAGGCAGCGACTGACAGTTACTGCGTCCAGTCTCATCCAACTTTTACCGTAAACGTTCTTTTATTTTTGACATATTATGTATTTTTTGATTCTTGACTCGCCAAAATCACTTTATTAGAAGATCTCCAAATTGTGAACGTATAAAAGTGTATAGTGATTATTAGATATAATTGTGAGTGAACTTCAAGAATGAATTTCATGTGAACGCAGTAATGGGGCGGTGAGCGAGGGCTCCCCCCCAATCATGCTGATCCAGTACTCAGAGCTGAGCGCATCGGCCCATTGCCCCTCGCGCCCCTTTCGACGGTTACCAGGGACCTCTACACTGTCAATCCAGCCGAGTTACCAAACTGGCACAAGTGCGTGATATCCCACTTATAGAGTAAGTCCGCTATATGTGAATAATATAATGTACAACCATGTTTACCTACGATATTTCTTATTAATTAGCAGAATGACCTATCCGTAGCTAGTCGGATGCTTGAGGAGATTTTAGAGTCAGTTCAAGAGAAATCTCCACAAGAAAAATGGCGCCCAACGTAAAATTTTTTTTTTTTTTTAACTTGATTAATGGTTTTTGATAGATAATGTTTCTGTGTTGCAGTTTTATTTTTTCTCTTGCATTTTGCCACTTACGGCTAATTCGGATTGTTCGCAATGTAACGTAATGATATTGTTCCTGGAATTTTTAATTGCACATGGTTTGCGGTCATATTTGTATAAGATAGTACTTTGCCATACGGTATGTTGTTCATAAGATGCCTTGCACTAGGTTCATATTGTACAGTTTTTTTGGTGAGCTCTTTATTCACGTAACGCGTACGTAATTATTTCTCCCAAATTTGATACATGCACATCTGGCGTGGGTCGATTGGTCACTGGCTAGAGTGCGACTTGAACGAATTTTCACTTGTTTCGGTGATGGAGAATGCTGTTAGTGGATGGTTTCTTATATTGGGATCTGCTGGAGTTTGGTGTCTTCTTAGGTAATCTGGTGTAACTCTTAATTGAAATTTTTCCTAAGGTGTCGGGAGTGCCTATGCGAGCCATGGGTTTGGGCTTGTCTTATTAGGTTGCCTCCTGTCAACTGCTACATGTGCGAGCAGGTTCGTTTTTGTTAAAATCAGCTGTTAGTCCAGTAACGTGTATGCTTTACTGAGAAACTAGGCGTAATTTTTTTTTTTTTTTCTTTTGCTTTTATTTTTCTCTCTAATTGGGTAAGTTTTTCATGTACGTTAATTTCTGCCAGTATATTGTCGTGGGCATTGCCAGCCGACAATTGGCTACTGAGATTATTGTATATCTAGATTCTACTTCCTGATTGACTCTTGCCTACTACGAGAATTAATGTGTGGTTTTTTTTTTTTCATTACACGTACACGTACCTTTTACACCGTTAATTTGCTCAAGGGGGAGTGTTGGGTTAGAATGTTAAACTGAGGCCCATAGGGGGGTTAGGTAGAGTTACATAGGTTACCTACATACTGTATACGTACAGGTTGGCGTGGTTTAGGTTGAGTGTTTTATATAGGTTGGTGTTTGGATGGACTGGTTACTGTTTTGGGGTTAGGGCGAGTGCCCGCCTTACCTATTTTATGAAAATTGTAGCCTTGGCTCATGTGACATTTTTAAATTCTTGACTGGTCGTTCTTCTCTTTGGGTTGTTTCAATATGCTTGGCAACCTATTTGGTTGTGTAGATGACAAGAGTTCGGTTTCCTTTTTGTTTACAGGTTCCCTAGAAGTATGTTTGTATCTGGTTAAAGTTCCCCTGGGGACCCCAGATTGTGAATGGTGCCCCCTCTTGCTTCCTCGGTGGTTGAGCCGGGCAGTTTTGACCTGTTGTATCACACCTGGGGTATGTTTGTAGCGGGTTCGCCTGAACTTTCAGTGAGATACCTCCTCTAGTTTTGGTTCCATTGGTTGTCGAGCCTGGCAGTTTTGGCCTGTTGTATCACGCCATGGACGACTAGTAGCAGGCTCGTCTGATTTGTCAGTGACGCTGTTTGAGATGTTGGTACTGATGGAACTCTGGTTTTCCTGTCCAACTTGTATGTTTGCTTGTGTGAATGAGTCTTGTGGTTCTCTGAAATGTATGTCATTGGTTTCCTTTTTATTTATTTATATCTCTTGTCACCTCAGAACCCGACTCTGTATTTTTCTTGGTATCGTATACCCGATTGCTCCTTAATGATTGAATTGTAACATGTACCCTAATCTGTGTCTGACTTGCAGAACTGTTTATTATTTTTTGGTCTTCTTTCTCTCTCCTTTCGCTTTTTTTTTGGGGGGGGGGGGGATATTCTGTGACGTCAGTATCTGTCACAGTAGGTTTTTTCCGGGTCGGTTTGCAAACCTTGGCAAGGTCTGCAAACATGATCTGGCTTGTGCATTTTGTCGCATCACTTCGGGTGTCGGTTGATGCATGTAGAACTTCAGGCTGTGTACCGTAGATGTCTAGGCCGCTTATGCTTATACATGGGCGAGACCGGCTTCTTACGGTGTACAGTCTGATTAATCTCTAACGGTCATCCGGAGGTGATAAAAAGGCAGCGACTGACAGTTACTGCGTCCAGTCTCATCCAACTTTTACCGTAAACGTTCTTTTATTTTTGACATATTATGTATTTTTTGATTCTTGACTCGCCAAAATCACTTTATTAGAAGATCTCCAAATTGTGAACGTATAAAAGTGTATAGTGATTATTAGATATAATTGTGAGTGAACTTCAAGAATGAATTTCATGTGAACGCAGTAATGGGGCGGTGAGCGAGGGCTCCCCCCCAATCATGCTGATCCAGTACTCAGAGCTGAGCGCATCGGCCCATTGCCCCTCGCGCCCCTTTCGACGGTTACCAGGGACCTCTACACTGTCAATCCAGCCGAGTTACCAAACTGGCACAAGTGCGTGATATCCCACTTATAGAGTAAGTCCGCTATATGTGAATAATATAATGTACAACCATGTTTACCTACGATATTTCTTATTAATTAGCAGAATGACCTATCCGTAGCTAGTCGGATGCTTGAGGAGATTTTAGAGTCAGTTCAAGAGAAATCTCCACACCATGGACGTATACAGGGGTTGGGGGCCAGGAAGGTAGCTGCCCCCTTAAAATGTAGTAAATCTATAGTAAGTTAATTTATTATTATATTAATTAAATTATTAATATAAATTATAAATTAATATATTAATTTAATCTATGCTACATTTATGTTTGTTCTATTCTGCTGACCCACAACTACCAGCCCCCCCCCCCCCAAATGGGCTGGATCCCTCCCTCCAAACGACTAGCTAAGACGAGATTAACGCTGACACAGTATTATTGGTGAGGGCCCAGCTTCCCCAAGTCTGAATGAACCCTAGGACCTAGGTTATCGCTGTTGCGTTTTATTGCTTTCCAATTTATACGTAGTATAAGGAAAGCTTTGTGATGGTCCAAATTTCGATTCCGAGATTTCAACGGATTTACACATTTTGAGGTCCCAGGAACCCAAAAAAGTGGTTTTTACGAAATGTCTGTCTGTCTCTCTGTCTGTCTGTCTGTCTGTCTGTCTGTCGCTCTGTCGCTCTGTCTGTCTGTTCATCGATTTCCGGACAAACTACTCGGTGGATTTAAATGAAATTTGGCATGCTTGTAGATTTACAAAAATCATACCTCGGAATATTTTTTTTTTTTTGACCAACTCAATTTGGGGGGGTTTTATTCTCAAAAAACTCCAAAAAAATGTCTAAAAACATTATTTCTCAAAAACGCCTCCAACGATTTCTTCTAAATGCACATATATTGCAGTCGTTATTAATGTTGATAAAATGTGGGGGTCGCTTGCCCCTTGATAGTTTGCTTCTAGGGGTAAAAAAATAAAAATAACTAAATTTTAATGAAAAATGACTAAAAAATAATTTTTCTGCGAAATCTTTCTACCGATATTTCTAACTTCAGGCTTGTTTTAGATGTTAAATTGAGTAACGAAACCGGACAGTTTGCCTTTCCAAAAAACTATTAGGTTTTGTGCAAAAAAAAATTTTTTTTTTAATGGAAGCTAATTCACGCTGAAATGTATTGCGTGCCCTGCCATTATTGCTGTGTGGTAATGTGTTGGTCTGACCTATCTAGGATTTACGTCACCTTCAGTGACGTCAGGTGGACGACCCCCCCCCCCCACCCCCGTGATATGCAAAATTGGAAAGCATGTTCGAGTAAACTCGGACCAGTTCTTTAGTGAATTAACGAAGATAATAGACGGTTTATAATAGATTAGATGAGGTTTAATTGAGTATAAGAGACCAGATTCGCAGACTTTGCTAATGGTTTGCTACTTGATACTGTAGATAATTATTATTATCGTTAATTGTTTTAATTTAGAGTCTGCATCTATAATAGCCTCTGGCTTTTCTGTATTTGCAAAAAGGGAGTTGCTTGCTATCTAAGTGATTAAACTATTTATGGAACATTATTGTATTGTCAATAAACTGGTAAATAATGATTTTTACTTTCTAATACGCCAACCTGCGGGGTTAGGGCTATAAAGCCTTCACTTACACTCAACCAGGAAGGCACGGGACCGCCTGCTTTATATGACCTCTAAAACATGGCGAGAAAATGCAGCAAGGCCTGAGGACTGATGGTACAAGATCCTCTTTGTTGACGACTGCTCTATTTGTGGTGTTTTTTTTTTTTTTATATAAGTTGGGGTACAGGTGTTACCTGTGTGCACTTAAGCCTATTGGCCTATTGTGCCCCCTACAACAAAGTATCTACATCACTTCTACATCACTTTCTCGAGACCTATCTCCCTCACGAGAGCCAGGATCTTGAGGGGATTCAGAAGTGGTAGGTCTTTTACATGTAACTGCAAGCTTTCCGAGCATGCTGCTCTTCTTCGTGCGATTGCATCGCATCGCATCGCAGGTCCTCCGCACCTTCATTGCAGAATCTGCAAGACTATAGTTGTCTCCCTAAGAGACTCCAGATATTTAACCCCAGGACCAAAGACGCCAAGGCCTGTTCTTGGTTTGGTACTTCCTAGCCTAGAGCCATCAGTATACCACTTGATTGTGTGACTATTGAGAATTCCTGCTGATTCGCAGCATTCTTTCATTGTCCCTAATATAGTTTCGAATTCCCTCCTAAAACAGTATTTTGGATGGATTCTATCGCTTGGCATATCCAGGCAGTGGTCAGACGTAGTCAGAGAGGCTGAGTCTCTCTTAATTGCCCTTCCACTCCTAGTAATGCCATTTTGCAGAAGTTTCCACTGCAACATGGAGGGGTGGGAAGTCCAGTACTATCTCCATTGCTGCAGTGGGACAGGATTACATGGCCCCTGTAAAGCATCATGTTAGAGAATACGGGCTTCTGAATGTAGCCATAATTTGGATTATTCAGAGAAAAATTCTCATGTGGTTTGATTTTGCCATGTCCATGAAGCCATGACCAATGATATGGTTACAGCAGGAAAAGACAGGCAGAATTTGGGGTGTTGTGGTCGGCAACATGGCTGGCCTACCATTGAAGGTAAGGGAGCCAGGTCCGACAAAAATATTGCCTTTAATAACGAGTCGCGATCCCCAACCGTCCGTTTCGTCGGCCAGCTATTAGCCCATTGGAGAGAGACTCGTATCTCGTATCTGTATCTGTATCTGATAAGTTATGCTTTCGCCTGTTCCATTGCGTCAATGGTAAGCTTGTCTCAGCTTGTCAATTATCGCTTGTAACCGGTATATGTCGACATCGAGAACGTATACCAGTTTGCCAATGGCCAAAATTCATACGGAAATAATACAAGTAATGTCCGAAATTCAGGGGGTCGTTGGCATTGGGCAAGGGACATATAGACCTATAAGTGGGCCTGCATCCATAAACGTCATTAAGTAAATAAATAGCTAACCCATTGGAGAGGAAATATACTGTGGAATGACTTCACTGAATTATGAGGAAATAATTTATTGTCAAAACAAGAGTTTTTTGAAGTTTTTCGAATGTGAGCAGGGGCTTTGAGGTGGGGTTTGTGTCCTTTGAGTGTCTGCGGACATTTGAGATTATTTCACGTTATTGCTTTCCAATTTATACGTAGTCATTGAATATATAACACTATAGAATGGTCACGACGGTCAAATATTGCAAACAGGCTTTTCTGGTGAAAAACCTACAAACTAGAAAAAAGATCGGACGTCCCGCTGGTGTCAGCCCATTGTGCAATTCGTCAGGGTCCAACTCGTCACATCTTTACCAGGGACGGTCTAAATACCCTCACTATGCAATACTCTCAATTTCTTCCTGCCCCTTCAATTGGCTACCTACTTTAATAATGGCCAGTGGTATATACTGTATATATTTTATTGCTTTCCAATTTATACGTAGTAAAAGGAAAGCTTTGTGATGGTCGAAATTTTCGATTCCGAGATTTCAACGGATTTAAACGTTTTCAGGTCCCAGCAGCCTGATCGGGGCGTTTATAAGACCGGTATTTATTTAATCCACTGGTAAACAAGATAATTTTATAATGAAAAGTGCTATTCAAAATTTGTTTGTTTACAATTATAATCCTAGGGTATTTATTTAACCCCGGTATTATAAACACCTCGATCAGACTGCAGGAACCCAAAAAAGTGGTTTTTACGAAATGTCTGTCTATCTGTCTGCCTGTGCATCGATTTCCGGGCAAACTAAGCGGTCGATTTTGATGAAATTTAGCATGTAGGTTTACAAAAATCATACCTCGGCATCGTTTTTTTTATTTTGGGCCAATTCAATTTGGGGGGGGGGGGGTTTATTCACAAAAAACTCCCAAAAAACGTCTAAAAAAATTATTTCTCAAAAACGGCTCCAACGATTTCTTTTAAATGCTCATATATTGTAGTTGTTGTTAATGCTGAAAAATTGCGGGGGTCGCTTGCCCCTTGATAGTTTGCTTCTGGGGGTAAAAAAATAAAAATAACTAAATTTTAATGAGAAATGACTAAAAAATAATTTTTCTGTGAAACCTTTCTATCGATGATTTCTACCTTCAGGCATGTTTTAGGTGTTAAATTGAGTAACTAAACCGGATAGGTTGCTCTCCCAAAAAAATATTTGATTTTGCACAAAAAATTATTTTTTGGAAAAATGATAGAAAATTCGCGCTCAAATGCCTTGCGTGTCCTGCCATTATTGCTGTGTGGTAATTAATGTGTTGGTCTGACCTATCTAGAATTTATCTCACTTCCAGTGACGTCAGGTGGACCTCCCCCCCCCCCCCCCCCCGAGATATCGGAAATTTAACAACTGGAAAATCATTTACCATGAAATTACTCATATTCCCTATCTACTAATGTTCAGCTGAGCTTCTTCAAATTCAAATTGGAATAATGCTAAGGCGGCTATTCCACTGGTTAATTATACTTCAAATTTGATTTTGTCATTGACGGAAAATCTTCAATGATGATTTATTTATTTTTACACCACATTCCACTGGTTTTCAACAATTGATCATTTTTGCTTTCAATTTTTTCCAAATTTGTAAGTTTGCCCGCAGTCAGTAATTTTCATGAAAAATTATTAAAAAATAATTTTTCTGCGAAACCTTTCTATCGATTATTTCTACCTTCAGGCATGTTTTAGGTGTTAAATTGATTAACGAAACCGGACAGGTTGCTCTCCCAAAAAACCATTTGGTTTTGAGCAAAAATTTTGTGTTTTGAAAAAATGATAGAAAATTTACGCTTAAATGCATTGCTTGCCCTGCCATTATTGCTATGTGGTATTGTGTTGGTCTGACCTATCTGGAATTTAACTCATCTCCAGTGACATCAGGTGCTACAACCCCCCCCCCCCCCCGAAATATCGGAAATGTAACTATAAGAAAATTATTTACCATGAAATTATTCATTTTCTCTATCTGCTAATTTTGA
Organism: Psococerastis gibbosa; assembly: GCA_963971405.1. Taxonomy (NCBI): domain Eukaryota; kingdom Metazoa; phylum Arthropoda; class Insecta; order Psocodea; family Psocidae; genus Psococerastis; species Psococerastis gibbosa. The sequence continues at coordinate 6,088,662 of OZ020492.1, forward strand.
TCAATTGGAAAGCATGTTCGAATAAACTCGGACCGGTTCTTAGAGATGTAAAGAAGAAAAAAAACACACACAGTAATGCACGTATTGGACTTATAATTATCTTGAAACATTTAAGTATAAATGAACGAGGCCCGTGAACTGCTCAGTTCTCTCTAAATGAGTAAATGCTGTACCTGGCCCTGTTCTGAAACAGGGATAAGGAAATGTACAATGTGACTTGCAACCCCTAGCTGGACCCAGGTATGAAGCTCCGCGGGTGGTGCTTGCGTTGAGCAACAGTTCGCTGCCAAGTATCACCTTAGTTCGCGTTTCTATAGAATGGAATCGTAAATGCAGGGGCCTTTCTATAGTGTTATATATTCAATGACGTAGTATAAGGAAAGCTTTGTGATGGTCGAAATGTTCGATTCCGAGATTTCAACGGATTTACACGTTTTCAGGTCCCAGAAACCCAAAAAAATGGTTTTTACGAAATGTCTGTCTGTCTGTCCGTGTGTCTGTCTGTCTGTGCATCGATTTTCGGGCAAACTACTCATTCGATTTTGATGAAATTCGGCATGTAGGTTCACAAAAATCATGCCTCGGAACAATTTTTTTTATTTGGGGCTAACTCAATTTGAAGGGGTTTCATTCTCAAAAAACTCCAAAAAAACGTCAAAAAAAATTATTTCTGAAAAACGGCTCGAAAGATTTCTTTTAAATTCACATATATTCTAGTCGTTCTTAATGTTGATAAAATGCGGGGGGTCGCTTACCACTTGATAGTTTGCTTCTGGGGGTAAAAAAATAAAAATAACTTAATTTTAATGAAAAATGACTAAAAAATAATATTTCTGCGAAACTTTTCTATCGATGATTTCTACCTTCAGGCATGTTTTAGGTGTTAAGTTGAGTAACGAAACCGGACAGTTGGCTTTCCCAAAAACCTATTTGCTTTTGCGCAAATTTTTTTTTTTTTTTAAATGATAGAAACTTATCGCTGAAATGCATTGCCTGCCCTGCCATTATTACTGTGTTGTAATGTGTTTTAAATATATTGAGGTTACCTCACCTCCAGTGACGTCAGGTGGACACCCCCCCCCCCCCCCGAGATATCCGAAATTTAACCATAGGAAAATTATTTACCATGAAATTATTCATTTTCTCTCCCTACTAATTGATAAATTGGAAAGCATGTTCGAGTAAACTCGGACCGGTTCTTTCACATATTTATTCCCCAGTGCAACTCCTTACAATAAAGTCCATATCAGTCAAATGCTGTTAGCGATTTATTTTCTCAATAATAAAAAAAATGTTCATAAAGTATTTCATAAGAATAAAATTAGCATGCCACGTGGGACAGAATATCGCACACGGTGAAGGCCGTAGCCAGGATTTTTTTTTGGGGGGGGGTTCAGAAATTTAATTGGATATTACATAGTGGTTTTTATTTTTCCTCTCAAAATCCGATTCCATCTAGTATCAAGCCATTTCATTTCGGGGGGGGGGGGGTGAACCCCCATGAGCCCCCCTTGTCTACGGCCTTGCACACGGTGAGTAAAGGGACCAAGTTTCCACTGAGCCTAGACAGCCGGCTGAATTTTAATCCTAATTTTCGAAAATTAGTGAAACAGTAGTTTGAAAAATTATGATTATTTAGACGGCCGTAGAAAATCGGCACTACGAAATCTGGCGTGTTTTTTTTTTAAATTTAATTTAATACACAATTTATTAAAGGTAAAAAGAAAAAGGCATCATTCATAATAATGATAAGGGGTTTTTCATTATTGGTGTGATTATTTCATTAAATTTACAAAATTTATGAAAAAATGGCTGCACGAGAAATTGAAACACCCTAAGATATTATGTATGAAATGATCCTCTACAACTTGAATAGATCTTCAATACTTTCATAGCAAATTTGAAAAAAAAAAACTAAGAACTGACGGATTTTGGGGGTATTATTATTATTATTATTTTTTTTTTAATTACTCCAGTACCTGCACAAAGCATCTCTGGAAAGAGTTCAACGTGAATGTTTTTCTGCTGGTGCCATTCCAGACATTCCTCTTCACTCAAAATGGGCACAACCGCTTTATGTAGGATGTTCGTGCCAGTTCGACCTGCAAAAACAAAAGATTAACTCTCAGCAAAGTTGTTTAAATTAAATGAACGTTTCTTACAAATTATAGTTCAAAATAAATATGGTAGCTGTTAAAGAGCTCTGTCAATACTGTTCTCGTCAGCAGGAGATTACGCGCTCAAGAGGATTTATGACACGTACTCGTTCAATAAATGGGTGGTCTAAACCGGAGAGATGCGTCATTTTAACCGCCAATTTCATGTATTTGGAATTGGAGTGGGATACAGTCAGTTAAGTAATTCCAATGTTGCAGGAAATGTCGGTCGTGGAATCATATATGTCAATAAACTTCAGGAAGTAAAAGAAATGTTCCTCTACATTTTGATGTGTAATCACTAACACCAATATGGCCAAAATTTTGGAACTCCTTTAACCTGACATCCTCAATGTCCACTATTTTTTTTTACAAATCAATTAGTTCAATAACTGTGGTGTAAGTGACGTAACATTCCAACATAATCTTCATTGAAACTAAGAGAAAAATTTCTAATACTTTATGAAACCTCATATTATTTGATATTATAACTGTGGAATTTGATTTTTACACCCCATCTCTTTTGAGATAACCGTAAGCCTAACATGTGTACAAAATCCAATATTAAATTAAATATCGTAAAGCTGTCTAAAATATCACATCCCTTGGAAGAAATGCTCCTCTACGTTTCGATGCATTATATGTGCCTGTCTCTAACGCCGATTGGTCATAATGGAACATGGATCACAAAGAAATAGCCGATAGTGAGGGTATCATGTGAAAGGATTTCAAAAACTGTGGCGAAATTTGAAGTTAGTGGCCGCCACATATCATATATCACAATGCTGAGGTGATTTGCTCAAAAAATGGATATTAAGAATGTTTCATTTGCCCCTAAAACAACAAGTGACTGGGGATTGGCAGCCTCAATTACGTACACGGTGTTGAGACCATTTGTACTTTCTCACCCGTATTGACTTACTTAATTAGCGTGTCCAAGTCACGCTAATTTGTGGTCTAGTTAGTCGTGACCTGGACGGATGTGTCGTTGTCTTCAAATATAGGTCAGCATATGCATGTAATAGTCACATTGGGGCATACTAGCACATGCCCCGCGTCATGTGTAGCGCTGCAGGTACACAAGTCCTATCCCTCCGGCAGGCAGCCCCATTGAGACCATCGGACATAGCAGAAGCAGGATGCACAGTGTTCAGATTGTTGACTTTGACTTTGCTGAAAGTCAGGTAGTTATGCCGACGGCTAAGTAATCCCTTTACACTCAACTATATAGGGATTAATATATCGTTCGTAAAGCTGTCAAAAATATCACATCAGTATAAAGTGCACTATAAAGTGCACTATAAATTGATCAAACAACTTCCCTGTAACGTTCCGAATCGAGCCAAGCATTGAAAATGGTCAGTAATATTTTAGGTGCGATACTTATTGTACTCTAAACAATCATCAGAACTCCGCCGTAGACAGTCCCAAGTCCGTTGGAGAAATTACAAGGGGGCGGTAGAGGAGGCGGTGGCAAGGAACCCAAGTGGCGAGGGGTCCTTATTAAATACCACAAAACGCCGAAAAAGCTACCGGAACAAGGCGATTAGCACCGCCCTTAAATAAGTGCAAGCCCAATGCCAATGGCTCCAACGGCGGATGATGGTCCCCAATAATAATAATGCCCTGAAGGACTCTTTATAAACCTAGGCCTTGCCCATTGGTCCCTTGTCCAATGCCAACGACCATTGTTTCCGTATGAATTTTTGGCCAGTGGCAAACTGGTATACGTCCTCGATTTCAACCTACACCGCCTGGAAGCGATAATGAACAAGCTTACCATTGACGCAATGAAACAGGCGAAAGCATGACATAACCCAGTACAGATATGAGTCAAGATGATGCCTAGAAACACCGCAACGGCGGAGGAGGCAGATGAGCAAGGGGCCAGCTCATCCCAAGGGACCCCTCTGTCATGAGGGAGGGGTAGGACCCCTAGCGTAGGCAGAGCGCTGAGAGGGAAACCATCTCCGCACTGTCACTAGGTCAATCTCCTGCACATTCAAAGCACTAATGGAAGCCTCGGAAACAGAACCGGAAATTGAGGAGGAAACAATCACTAGCTGTCGGATCATTTTGAAATGGCGTATTTATATGCTTCTTATCCACGGGCGACGCCAGGGAGGGGCAGGGGGGCCACTGCCCCCTCCTAGACCATCTGCTGCCCCCCCCCCCCCTAGAGCATGCTTTGGGAGCCCTGCTTCGCCCAGCTATAATCATTATTTTTTAAGGGGGGTGGGGACCTACCTCTTGCCCCCCCCCCCTTAGCTGAAATACTAGCGTCACCCTTGTTCTTATGAGTACTCGACGTGCAGTCCAACCAATCTGAAAATATTGTGCATCATGCTGCTCTGTTGGAAAGCCTCAATAACCGTGTACATAATAGGTATTGCCAGTATCTATCAGACTAGTTGCAGTTGTTGGTCTGATGGGATTGGGTAATTGTGTGAGGTGGTTATAGAGCTGTTGGGGAATTCCGCAGCCTAGTAGATAACAATCTGCGTTTTTGTAAAGGAAGTCACTGGTTCCATTCCGCCATGTATTCCCGTGAATCCACTTAAATCAGATGGTCTCCTCATATCATGGCAAATTCGAACACGACGGCTTGGCGCTATGCTATAGCTATGCTATATCTTCATAATTATCATGCATACATTTTCAATCCCAGGTTAAGATTAAAATTAATCGCCAGGTAGGCCCGCTAAGGGAGTGCTAACAAGGTAGTTAAAGATGATGTATTAATGTTATTTTAGAATAAACTGCAGATTTCTGTCCTCGGCAAGTAGTTAAGACGTAATTTAATGTTTTTGAATGCTAATTTTATAGTGTCTGACTTTCAGGGATAACGCGGCTAATAGCCTACGGAGTGGGTATGTATAGTACTTTATTATTTATTTAAAAAAAAAAAATAAAATATGGTTCAAAACACGTGTTATATGGTTAACTAACAAATGAAATATTGTGTACCGGTGTTTAGAGCATGGAACATGTAATTTAATTAGCATATTGAAAATTAAATAAGAATGTCGCTGTTGCTCACCACGTAACACGGAAATAAGCGGAATAACCTCGATCTAAGTTGAGTTTACAAGAAAGTTGGTGAAGTGATAAGTTTGTAAAGTTTATTAAAATGAAAAATGAAGAATATCGGCTAATGGGTGCATAATGTGAACAATAACGTCATAATTAATTAGCTTCCATCCTAAGCCTTAAATGCAAACAGATTAAAAGTCATTTTAAACCACCATTCCAGCTTAAGAAAGCAAGGAAAAATAGGGTAGAGCATAGGACTTACATGCGGGAGAGAAAGGATAGAAGAGGAAAATCCAAATAATCTCGAAATTTTCCAAGCATTTTCAATTTTTATCTTCGCCTTATAAAGATTGATTTTCGGTTTTGAGGCAATGTTTACATAACCGTTGAAACTGAACCCACGTTAAAAGCTTGCATGCACGTTGATTATTGAGCCGGTTAAATTTGCAGAATGTGATTATAATAATATTCGTGTGTTTGCTACACGATTACTACGTGGATTAGGTTAACGAGCTGTGCCCCTCAGGCTGGATTGTTGGGGGGGGGGGGGCTGTAACACTTTAGAAAAAAAAAGTTATTAATCAATATCTCGCGAACTGTTGTCTCCATTGATTGAGATTTTGGGATACTTAGGGAGCGTTTGAAGTACTTCCGATAAAGTGTTTGACAGGCGATAATGGTTGCCAATGGGAATTCAGTTCTTGTCCCTCCACGCTCATTGGTTGTCGCCAATGGTTATCCCTCATAAACAATTACTCATATTTTCACCATTCAGTATTCTAATGTCTGGTTACGCCACTGCCGTTGCATTTGGCTAGCTCAGTGCTGCAAAATGCAGACGTTGGGCCAGACGGCTGCACGCCCATTCTATAAGGAAAGGTTAGTACCAATTATGCATCACTGAGCTAGTCAAATGTATCAGCAGTGGCGTAATCAGACATCTGAGTACTGAATGGTGAAAAATTAATATGAGTAAGTTGGAGCTAAGGCTCTGACACAATGACATATGATGTTGCTGTTATTATTATTATATGTATTTCTCAGTAATATATTGCCAGACAACCTAAATAAAAAAAATTAACAACATAAATTTAATGATATGTATAGCCCGGCCATATGATAGCCTTATACCTGGAGATAGCCTACTAAAATTAAACTCTACGAATTTAAAATATTTAAAGATAATTAATTAAATGACACATTTACTACTTGAAAGGAAAGAGGTTGTAAAAAACTATACGTAGCTTTTTTATATTTTTATATTTTGACCATTTCTACCTTTTTTCAACAACAAACAACCAAAAAAACATAGCAGAAGACCCACATCTCTAATCACCATGAATATATCATGTTATGAACCGACACCCAATGAAATTCGGACCAATCAGGAGGCCTTAAAATTAGAGTAAATTACCCCGATGCAACCGCGCGTGTTTCAAAGTTCAAAATTCCCAACACTCCCCACCGTGACACAGTCACAAACAATGAACAAATAAAGAAAGAACATTGACAACTGTCAACGTCAATATACAATATAGGAAACAAACCAAAACAAAACCTTATCCTATAAATCAAGTCTGAGAGGTTTTTTAACACATCTACCTCTTCTGGTAATAATATCAGGATTGTATATAATCTCTTTAGACTCAGTTTCCACTTCATCTAATTCACTACCACAGTTTTCCTTAATTATGTCAGAATTCAAAGTTTCCGTACAGACAGCGGACAAATTTCTATAGTTCACTCCTTCTAATAAATACAGTTTTTGAAAAGGTCTAATTAATTCTCCATTGGAGGTCTTCACTTTTGCAACTCGGTCCGCTCCGTCTCTACCTGTAAAAATATCTACAACACGACCTAGAGGCCATTTTATTCGTTTTAAACCATCGCAATGAATAAGTACAACATCACCTATTAAAATAGGTCTTTCCATAGTTTCCTTTCCTCGATGTACCAATAGATTTAGGTAATCCTTTTGAAACCGCTCTTTGATTTGTTTTCTGACTCTGTGAACATATTCAATTCTTTTAGTATAATACCTTTCATCAATAACATCTAAAGTGTCAGAGGCATCACCAGGTTGATGTATAAACATTGCTGGAGTTAAAGCTGTAAAATCATCCGTTGTCCCTGAAACATACGTTAAAGGTCTTGAGTTAATGACACGCTCTGTATCACAGAAGACTGTGTACAGTTCCTCCACTGTGAGACAAGCTTTACCAACGTTTCTAAATAACAATTCTTTTATCAACCGAATTAGACGCTCACAGATTCCATTGTACCAAGGTGATTTTGGCGGATGTGTACGCCACTCTATTTGCTTATCACTACAGTGATCTTGTATTTTGATCCAATCAATTGAGTCAAGAATATTTTTAAATCCAACAAAGTTGGTTCCGTTGTCTGAAGATAAGACTCGAACATTGCCTCTTCTGGAAATAAACCGTCTCAATGCCATGATGAAACATTCAGTTGACAACGACGTCACAATATCAAGATGCACAGCCCTATATACCGCGCAAGTAAATAAAACTCCCCAACATTTGTTGCCGTCTTTAAGTATTAGTGGTCCGAACAAATCTACTCCAGAATGCTGAAAAACAGACAGACCAATATCTACTCTATTATCAGGGAGTGGAGCTTTTCGAGCCACCCCTGCTTTAGCAAAAAAACGTTTACAATGAACACAATCCCTCACAACATTTTTTACAACATACCTTCCTTGTATGATCCAATATTTTTCACGTAACTTAGTAAGAGTAGTACCGACACCAGCATGTCCCATATTAGCATGTACATACTCTACCAATCTAATGACTAAAAAATTATAACGAGGTAATACCAACAAAGCACTATTAAAGGTATTATTTCGAGCCTCAACTCTTAGGATTCCATTTTCGTCGTTCTGTACCTGAATCCCTTTTAATTTAGACGTATCTATTTCGCTTTGTGCTGACTTGATTAATAATAATTCGGCTGTCTCAAGTTCAGCAGCTGTTAAAGGAGACGGTTCTCCTTTTGTTTCTATATTAACAGGCAGATTTCTGATTATTCTAGTATATCTTACAATCCACGCACATATGCGGACAATTTTTAAAAAACTAGAATACTTTTCAAAATTGTTAAGAAAGCTCTCCTCCTCCGAAGATTGCAGGTTCGTGTCCTGTCACTGTAAAAAACTATACGTAGCTTTTTTATATTTTTATATTTTGACCATTTCTACCTTTTTTCAACAACAAACAACCAAAAAAACATAGCAGAAGACCCACATCTCTAATCACCATGAATATATCATGTTATGAACCGACACCCAATGAAATTCGGACCAATCAGGAGGCCTTAAAATTAGAGTAAATTACCCCGATGCAACCGCGCGTGTTTCAAAGTTCAAAATTCCCAACAGAGGTAATAAAGAGTACAACACCCGAAATCCGAAAAAAAATAAAACTGCAACCTGGGTAGGGTTTAATAAATATGGCGATAGAATTAGCAGTGAAGCAAAATTCTTTGATGAAGTATAACAGTAATTTATATTACAAAAACCTAACCAAAATCGGCGAATTATAAATTAAATTACAAATTAAAATTCAAAAATGGCAATTAGTAGTAAAATTTTAATTATTGGTAATAACTTTTAACAATTTTTAATATATATTCCATTCCATTGGCTGAAAATCTCAAAAAGTCTGGGGCCCCAGGACCCCCCCATTTTTCGCCCATGTTCCATTCCTATCATAGACTAAAGTAAACAATATATTGAATCATATAAAGCCGAACTGGGCGAGCTCCTGACCAGTTAATTAACTTGGGGGCCAATTACTGGGGAGATTTAAACAAAATGGGGACACCCACACTTACAACACCAGACAAAGGGGAGACCTTGTAAGGCCAGCACCTCGCACAGCCAAGTATGAGCTAATGGATCCTATACTATACGGTTTCGCCTGCCTCAGGAAACTCTCGATTGAACTGAAAGTGGCGAGAAATGCTACTAACTTCCCTAAATTGATTAGAGACCATCTCTTTGGCAAAGCTTTCTACAACGTCACTGAGGCACAAGCACACAATGACAATGACGGCACTACCTGATTTTGACGATTTTACTTTATACTTTCTTGTCGATTACTTGATTGTATAATTTAACAGAAATATATATAATTATTTATTTATTTATACGCTTACAGGTTTCTGTATAAATACTCGTAAATTTATTTTTTGTAAATATATTGCTTACTTCGGCGAACTGATATACGTCCTCGGTGTCGACCCACACGGGTAATAAGTGGGGCCCTAGGGGCGGGGGTTTCCAATAGGCTTAAGTTGATCAATTGGGTTAGGAGGGAGAGCGGCCGGGGAGGGAGGTAAAACCTGTTGCGTTCTATGCTGTTGAATTCAGCAATATAAAGTTGTTTTCCATCGAATTATCAGACCGGAAGAAGGAGGCTAAGTTGCAGCGTTATCCTGATGGGACGTAATTTAATATCGTTTATAATCAAAATTGGATAAGCTTTGATACACATTCTAGTTTTCATAAAAGTTTCAATAAAGCACTTATTGTCATTTTAATTAACTTTGCTTCATACTTTTTTCTCTCCATAACTGATTGCATCCATGGTATTAATTATCTTGTATTACTAACTTTATTTGGACAGCAATAACTGCTACATATTTGTTTCGTGGTAATTCATATTTCGTATTGAACGACCATTTTGAGAGCCCTTCAAGTCATTCAGATTGTAATTTACAATTCCGTACCCCAGCCGTTAACACGATGTTCATTATGGCTTAATGTGTCAAAGGTAACCATGTCTGATATTCAATTGGAGGGGGGGGGGGTGGAGTCAGTGGAGTTCCATGCTATGGTAACTATTTGTATTTGTTTTACGCATTTTATCTAGTCTTCAATGATTTCTCTCTTCATACCAGGTCGGGGAATCACTGGCGGAAGCTATATTGCAACGACCTTTCTAGAAAAACATCGAGGAAAGAAGAAACCTTTCCATTTGATGCTGTTCGTAGACCTGGAAAAAGTGCATGGTAGGCTACCGAGAACTGAGAAGTCTGATTTGGGATGCGTTAGAAGAAAGGCCAGTTCCGTAAATCTACGTATGGCTAATAAAGGTACACTGTAGTATTATATGGTATATATAACACTGACATTAAATTAACTTTTGTTGAAGAGGTAACCTCCTCGTTATAACCGAAATTAGAGAATATGGGAAAAACTGGGCTTGGCGGGATTTGAACCCACGATCTACGCCTAATAAAGAATATGAAAGGGTGACGACACGAGTGAGCAATGCCGCAGGGTTTGGAACTTCTTTAGCAATGACATTTGGATTGCATCAAAGGTCAGCCTGATGTTGTTCGTTCTCATAATGGACGTAGTGACCGGGCAGATACAAGGGCAAGTGCCACAAAGCCTTCTCTTCGCAGACGACATCCTCCTGGACTTACGAGATGAAACTGAAAGTACTCTCAGCGTGTAGGTAGACACGATGGAGGGGTAGGTGCTCAAAGTTAATCGCAATAAAACCGAGTACATGAATAGCGTCAGCCAGAAACCGGGTTAATAAAATTCGACAACCATGACCTTGAGAAAGCAAAGACTTTCAAATACCTGGGAGCAACATTACACGGGGATGGCGGCTGTGATGACGACGTCAGAGCACGGAAAACCTCAGGGTGGGCCATAAGTGGCGAGATATGACGGAAATCGTGAAGGGCAGGAGACTGCCGAAAAACCTGAAAGGTTGCATCAAGAAACAAGTAGTGAGACCGTGTATGACATACGGGGCGGAGTGTTGGCCGCTAAGTAAGGACGAAGTGCAACTGCTGCATGTGGCGAAGATGCGAATGTTGCGCTAAGTTCCCTTTGGTACAAGCTATCGGATAGGAGAAACGAAGATACTCGAGTGGAAATGCAGGTAGCCCCTATCACTGAAAAAGTCAGGGAACAGAGGAGAGAAGATGGACACCTGGTACAACGTTTCAGTGATTATTCGGTGGAGGACGCCTAGGACGACCATGGATGTCCCTGGAGACAAAAGTGAGGGAGGCCCTCAGGATCCTCGACCCAGATGCACATGAACAGAATACCTGGAAATTGAATATCCGCTCCGCCAATCCAACGCGCTGTTAAAGTAAAGTAAAGTAATAATTACTTTTTAAAAGGCAATCAACCGTTGAGACATTTTTGAAAGTGTTCCATTAAAAAAATGAAATGAAACGAATGAGAAATAAATGCAAGTAACAAATTGAAATATTTCCATTGAAATTGTGAAACGTACGAAGTTTTTCCACTTTCTCACTTCCAACATATGCGACTGCTTTTGATGTGTAATTGCAAATTCTGAATGAATAATTTACTTGATAAAAAATTCGTAAATAAATAAATAATGACTTTTTGTTGGTATACTGAGCCACCTTTAGGTTAGGATTTAGGGGTTAGGACTATAAAGTCCTCACTGACAAGTTACATTCAACTAGGACCACCTGTTTTACATGTCCTTCAAAGAAAGTACAGCAAGCGTGGGACTCGAACCAGTAACCTTGCGGTGAATAACTTTATTTAAGTTGACATGAGTGTTCTAAATTAACAATGACTCAGACTCTTGTTGTAGAGGCACATTTTGACTGTTTCATAAGATATTTAATTAACTCTCAGTCTTTCATATTCTCTTAAGAGAAATAAATAAATCAATAAAATATTGTAATATTAAATTGAAAGTGTTCTCATTAAAATGGCCTCACTAGTATAGCTAGCCTTTTTCTTCTGATTCTTCTTCTGTTCCTTGCGCCCTTGGTGCTGCTCTGCCCAACAGCACTCCTCCAGTCATCTCGGTTTTGAACGACGTTTCCACCATCTACGAACTCCCAACTCGCGGGGGTCGGTTCGGAAACTTATTTGTCCTCCCATTGTTTTGTTGTTGGCATAAATATAATAATAATAATAATAATAAAAGTAATCTCATGTACAGCGAATTAATCCCAGACCTTAAGGCGCATGCTCTTTTAATTTGAATCAATATCTAATTAGCAGTGTCTCAAAATACCCAGTATGGGACATAGGTTTTACCCAGAAATGAAATACCACGAACTCACGAGTATCTTAATTTTATCCAATACTGGAAATTTTGCATTTCTTGTTAAGTGACAATCGAACATCCCACTATTCCTCTTTTGTAGAAAATTAAATTTAGGACGGATTACACAGACCAATGAATATTCAAATGGCATATTTATCTCCGTTATTAATTAAGGAATGGGATTTTAATACGGCAAAAAATTTGGTAACAAAGTTAGGAGTTGTATACCAAAAGTACACCAAACTTGCTTTTTCGTACTTGTGCGAGTCTCTACACATCATGCGATCGGTGACCTGTCGTAACTCAACACAGGTATTACCTACAGAGGCGGCTGAAGAGGTTTTTCGGATCCATTCATCCATTCATTGAGTTGTTTGTATTCGAATAATGTTTTTTTAAATAAAATAAAAAAATTAAAACCGCTGAAGTCTTCACTCTTCTGTCAATGGTCACATGAATTATAATCTAGCGATTTGCTTCGGGATTAATTTTTAAAAAAATCGGGGGCGTTTGAGAGAATTAATCCCCAAATTTATGGCTCAGGTTCATAATTTTTTTAATTATTTTATTTAAATCTTAACGCTACGCCCTTTGGGGCTTACGCGTTGTATGTTTATGTGTATTGGAATACTGTGGTTTGGCGCCCATTCCACCGACCGACTTGGGCTATTTACAAAAACGATGACGTGGTAGCAGACATTCAAGACTTAGGTGCGTTTCCACCTACCTCGCATTGCAGAATGCAAATGACATTGACGGAAATTAGAATTTTCCTTTGTATAGAAATCTATTAAAATGTTTGTACTTAACATATCCCATGACGCCATTTCTTTAATTTTAGTTTGTTTGTTTGTGATTTTACTGTATGATCATTGATCAATTTTAACTATGGCATAGAGGAAAATAAACATTTCCGTCAATTCTGCAATGCGAGGACGATGGAAACCCCTAAGTCTTGAATGTCTGCTACCACGTCACTGTTTTTGTAAATAGCCCTAGCCGGTCGGTGGAATTGGCGCCTTTTGAATGGGGTTGGTGTGGTGTACAAAGGGAAAACTTCATAATTAAAATATCAAAGACACGTTTTTATTTTTTACTAAATTGGATAATCTGATGATACCTGGCTTAAGGCTTGAAGCCTAAGTCATTTTAGTCACAGCGAATACTACTAATGATAAATACTACCTGATGACAAGTGTACCTCATAAGCCAGGTACACAAAATTAACATTAAATTGTTCCTACGTCATTCAGGTCCAACACAAGTCATAATTCATAATGTATTCAAGTAACGTTACAACCTTAGTGAAGGCGTTTTTGCTGACTACACCTATTGCTTAAAATTAATAATGAAAAAAAACCACATTACAGGTCTTACCTACCAAAAGCATTGTCGGTTTTCCCCCACCCTGCAATCACCGCGTCATAGCCCTCGAATGAGTCAGTGGCAGTTGGAAGACAAATTGGCAAAATATTCTCCCTGAATTTGACCTTCTTTGACAATTTCAACAGAGCAATATCGTATCTGGAACAAACGGAAAGTTATTATTTCTATATTTTACAAGCGGGGCTTGGGACCGCTTCGGGTCACCGCCCCCCTTGCGCCAGCGGCGGGCGGAAGCTCGCCCCTTCGGGGCCTCGCACGGGCTTTACGCAGCTCGCCCCTTCGGGGCTCGCATGGCACAACTTCAATTTCTAGAATTTCTAATTTTCCGCGAAATTTTTTAAATTTTGTTTCTTTCATAAGAACCTTCTCCTGACAATAACAAACACAACAAAACAAAAAAATAGTGAAATCGGTCCAGCCGTTCACGCGTGATGCCGTGACATAGGGATTCATTTTTATATATCTTCTTAAATTGGGGAAATATGTTAATAGTGACAATAGGTACATTAAACCGGTACAATAGTATAATGTGTGATAATTTTTATCCACATAAAATACATATTATAGAAATCGGTGGCATTTTAACGTGAAACTTGAAGATATCCACACTGTAACCGAAATGGTAGACCTAAATTGGATGATTTGTTGATAATTTGTTTACATTAGTAAACAACATGCAAAACTGCAAATTTACGAAACATTTTGCCCCGAATAAATAGGTAGATTTTTTCGAAATTATAGAAAACGGGAATAATATCTAGTGAAATTTCCTGTTTGACCCAATTTTAAAGGGGGAGGGGGAAAGATGGAACCTTTTTTTTTGTATACTCGCTTAAAACCCCCATTCATGCTGCCTTCAACAATATATTAATTGATCATGTTGGTTAAAAATTGCAGGCTGTGAAATTTTTTAACTTTATACATGCACCGCTGAGAGTACCCTTTTCCCCGCATTTAAGCGACTTTCACGTCCCCCTTAAGTACCTAGCTATGGCGAAACCGCTTGTCGAGAAGCAAAACCGGTTATACAGTTCTAAAGAGCAAGAATAGTGGAAAGTAGCCAAGTGGTTTTAAATTTTTCTCATTTTTTCCCCGCGAAAATTGCCCCCGAAAAAAGTGTTTTTTTTTGTTTTGTTCAAAATGGGCATTTTTTCGAGTTGCTGCACGTTGTTCCTTTTTGAGCTATCCAGAAGCAGTCAGGTATGGCATAGATGGGACACTTAGAGGGAAAGTAGGCCAAAGGTTCACCAAATACCGCTAGGAAGCCATTTTGGCCGCAGTGGTTCTTGATTTTTTTTTATCGGGTTTTCCGCAGTATAGGAAAACCAATGTAAAAGGGTCGAAAATGGGAAAATTAGGCTCTGATTTCGGGAAAAAGGTCATTTTTAAATTTTTTCTTTCATAAGAACTTTCTCCTGAGAATCACAAACACAACAACAACAACAACAAAATTAGTGAAATCGGTCCAGCCGTTCACGTGTGATGCCGTGACACAGGGAAATAGGGATTCATTTATATATATATATATATATATATAGATTATTATATATATTATTTATATTTTGAATAATTTTTATGGAATTATGGCGGTCCATAGAACCTTTCCCAATGCCAACAACCCCATTGACCATTATTACTAGCTATCATTTTATATACCTACACCGTATACATGCGACAAAGATGAAGCTCAGACGTGCTTACCAACGCATACATGCATATACATGCTTTGTAAAAGATGCATACGAGTTGGTTCAAAGTTTTCACCCTAAGTCTATGACAAAGAACTGGTACTTGTGAACCCGTACATGCTTTCCTATTTCATGCATCATTTATTCATTTAGTTTATAATAGAGGTGGATATAATTAGGATTACTTTCAACCATCTATCCTGAAAAATAGTCCCATACATTTATTTTTTTCCCTATCCTAAAGAGTAAGATAAATATGTCATTGTTGAGAAGGGGCAGACGCGAACAATCCGCTTACATAACTACTAGTTCCACAGGATGCAATAATTAATTAAATAATAACTTTTATTACCCAGCGGAGTTAGTGTTATGTACATCCCTTTCATAGGTTGAACTAGGACTCCTAAGCACCATAATAGAAGGCACAATCGTAGGCACCATAAGAGGGCGACCAAGGAAGGCGTACGCAGAAGACATCAAGAAAGATATGAGATGCGGAACCTACTTGAAACTAAAGAGAACGGCCCAAGACAGGGAGGAGTGGAGAAGGAGGTGGAAAGATTTGCTGCAAACCAATCGTCAGATTTAAACCAAAGAAGAAAAAGGGAGATTCGAGACCACCTGCTTTACATGCCATCCAAACCATGGCCTGAAAATTTAGCAAAGTGTGGGACTCGAACCTAAAACCTTTCGTGTGAAAGCCAGAAATTAGATTAGGGGCATAGATTTACTATATTTTTTTGAAAAATCATTGTGTAGTCTTCAACATCTAAAACTTGGTTGGGAAAGCAACCGGTTGGGGCTTTTAACTCTATTTAACACTTAAATTACCAGAAGTTAAGAAGTATCGATAGGAACGTTTATAGCCAATTTTGTTTTTTTAGCAATTTTTATTTTTAACCAAACTATTAATATACTTATAATACTTTGTGGTATTTGTTAATAATTATTAATAACGACTAAAATATATGTAAATGGAAAAAAAGGTCTTCCCAGTTGAGTGTAAGATAGCCCTAACTCCACTAGGTTGGCTTAGTAATAGAACAAAAAGTCAATATTTATATATATATATATATATACATACGTATAATATTATTTTATTGTTTTCTATAGGACCTACATTAGACCTAACTGTACCTATGCATGAAGCCCTCATTCAATTCGGATTTTTTGACTTAATTCGTCACTGAGTACCTATACTTGCCTACATTCCCCATTATTGTCAGTTTTAGCCCCCCCCCCACCAGAAAATAGTTTAAATATATAATTTATATAATATAAACAATATATAGAATATAGATAAAAAGATAAGATATTAAAAAATAGAAAAACTGGACTTCGATCGGACTTAGGTTCGAATCCAGTTTTTTCTAAATCTCCTAATTTCGGTTATCAACCAAAAAAAAAATTAATTGAATGTCAGTGTTATACATACAATGAAATACTGCAATGTTGTATCACCCAAGTTCCCAAGAAATTGGGTCTTTCATCAGCGTCTAGTGTACACTGGATAAAGCAAAAAGCTACAAAAGCACCCTGAGTAATCTTGTGCACCCTCAGATTAATTAAATAAAATCATGGTAGTAGTACAACGGCAATTCCGTAGGCGGAGTGACTTCGTCATCGCGGTGAAAGGAATGAATGCTTTTGTGCATATCCTAGATGGCGGAATTCTCAGAGAGGTCAAAGTAAATTAAATTTTGCTGCGTAACAAGGAGGTAGTTACTGCTTTCTCTGAACCCCTCCCCCTCTCCCCCCCCCCCCCCACAACGCGACTTGTGGCAGAAATTTCCAAGAATTCCTTTCCAGTTGGAACAACAAAACGTGTAACAAAGTTGGGAATCTGATGTTAGGTCAGTGATTAAACCTTCTTATCAATAAATTTAATTGGGTCTTGCCAAACTTAAATTAACTCTTACTAGGAACGAAACCTCCCGCTTGAACCTCACTATTTTCTTCATCACCGATTGCAATAAAATAAACGTAAACAGTGGTTTACCTTACTATGGCTAGTAAAGAACATATATTTTTGAAACAAAGGTCACCAAAGGTCAAGAAAGTGGATTTATTGATCATCTTTCGAATTTTACAAGATTTTTGCTTTCCAATTTATACGTAGCTTTGTGATGGTCGAAATTTTCGATTCCGAGATTTCAATGGATTTACACGTTTTGAGGTCCCAGGAACCAAAAAAAGTGGTTTTTACGAAATGTCTGTCTGTCGCTCTGTCTGTATGTCTGTCTGTCTGTGAGTCGATTTCCGGGCAAACTACACGGTCGATTTTGATGAAATTTTGCATGTAGGTTCACAAAAATCATACTTCGAGACCGCTTTTATTTTGGGCTAACTCAATTTGGGGGGTTTTATTCTCAAAAAACTCCAAAAAAAACGTCTAAAAAAATTCTTTAACAAAAACGGCTCCAACGATTTCTTTTAAATTCTCATATAGGCCTATTATAGTCGTTATTAATGTTAACAAAATGCGGGGGGTCACTTGCTCCTTGATAGTTTGTTTCTGGGGGTAAAAAAATGAAAATAACTCAATTTTCATAAAAAATAATTTTTCTGCGGAACCTTTCTATTGATGATTTCTACCTTCAGGTATGTTTTAGGTGTTCAATAGGATAACAAAAACGGGCAGGTTGCGTTCCCAAAAAAATTTTGCTTCTGTGCAAAAAATTATTTTTTTGAGAAATTATGGAAAATTCACGATCCAATACATTACGTGCATGTGATAAACAAAAAATAACAAAAACTTAGAGTTTTAAAAAAACTTGTTATAACAACCCGAATTAGTAAAACCCAAATAATCGTTAAGAAATTAAATTAACTTTGTCTAAGAAACCCACTTGTGTTAGTATAGAACCCTGAGCGCTTTCAGCAAGAACTGCCATCTACAGAGGGAAACCCACTAGTACAGTTACACCTTATCTGCGATTTGAGACTTGCTCAACTAGAGGAAAAGATGCAAATGTGACTAGGGAGAGGAAACCTTGGTTTATATAGGACTGGGAGCGGGGGGAGGAGGGGGTGGGAGGGGGCGTGGCTGGTTACCTATTCCTAACTAATAGCTAGATCTATTAGAGGGGTTGTGTGAATGTTATGTCGTTTGTTAACTTTTCCCTATTGTGTAAAGCTCTTTTGATTTCAACATTTTCAGAAAAATTTAAAGTGTAACTTTTCTTTATTTTGTGTAGGGCTGTCCAATTGTGAGGATCGAATGTGTGATTTTCCGAGTTAAGGTGTTTCGCGAATGTGCTGTTGGTGTTGGTGTCTCCTATACCTGTTATATGTTCTCTGACCCTAGTTTTAAAACTTCTGCCTGTTTGGCCTATGTAAATTGCGTTACAATCATTACAATTTAGACGATAAACTCCATTGCCTTTTTCCTTTTCTGGTTTGGTTTTGCAGTTCATGAGTTTATTGGCCAAATTGTTGCGGTTATACGGGGCTGGTGTTTTGTCTGTTGTAGAAGAAATGAGGTTACTTATTTTTTCTGTGATTTTTTCTATGTATTGTATCCTGAAATATGATTTATTGTTTTCCGGGTTTAAGCTCTCTGGGGGGTAAATTAGTTTGAGGTTGTGTTTGATTTTTGTGATGTCATAGGATTCTATCTATTAGATTGAGATTGAAATTGTTATTTTGGGCAATTTGTTTTATTGTATTTAATTCATTATTATAGTTGGTTTCATTCATAGGGATGTTAAGGAGTCGAAAAATCATACTATGGAATGTTTGTGCTGGAATGGGTGAGAAGAATCAACAGGGATTATATTATCGCTATGGGTTTCTTTACGAAATATCTTGAAGTCTAGGGTACTATTATTTTTGGTGATGGTGAGGTCTAAGAAGTTCAGGGAGTTGTTTTCTTCTACTTCCATGGTAAATTGGATTTTTGGGTGAATTGTGTTGATAGAACTTAAGAAATTGTCCATTTGTCTGTTACTTCCTGTCCAACTGCAGAAGATATCATCCACATACCTTGTCCAGAAAGATATACATTTAACTAGGGGATTTTTATTGAGTAGAAGTTTGTGTTCGAAGTTATCCATAAAAATTGCAGCATGAAGGGGAGAAAGGGAAGAACCCATAGGTAGGCCTATTTTTTGTTGGTAGTAGTCGGATTCGAAACGGAAATAGTTTTGATGAGTGCATGTGTCTAACAGAAGGAGGGTCTCAGAAATAAGGCTGTTCGAGGTATTATTGTGATAGAGTGACTGGGCAACTAATTTACGTACTTCGGGTACGGGAATATTAGTAAACAGATTTTTGACATCGAAAGAGACGAGTTTGGCATTGCTGGAAAAGGAAAGGTGCTTAAGGCGGGAAACTAACTCGAATGAGTTTTTGACGCTGTGGCGGGGTGTGAAGTTTTATTAAAATGAAAAACCACGAAGTCACGAGTAATCTAATTATTTATGTTAAAACAGCTAGTTTGCTGAACAACTCAAAATCTATAGGAAACTTAAAGAAAAATTCGCCATTGCTTCACTTAACCTCAAATTTAACCAAGATTGCAAAAGACTTAGAATCACTCCTAAATACATCCAAATTAAAACAGCAACCTTTTCCACACAATCCAATGAAGCACTTAGAATCGCCCAGAATGTCTGGCTAGTAGAAGAAATCAAAAAATGGTTCAAAATCAGAGACAGCATAAGCCTTTACCTTAAAGTTTTACATTCAGAATTATGTTTCAAACTTCACTTTTTAGAATGGACCACCTTCCAAGATCAAATATACACAAAAATTAGTGGCATCACTTACAAAAAACGCACACCATCGCGACACGAAACATCAGATGCGCGGGACGCACGTAAGTTCCCGGCCTAACCCCTTTCATCGATCGATTGTAATGTATTGAAAATAAGGCGGAAAAATCAAGAGTGGCCGGAAGGTGCTGCCATCTACAAAAATCAAGGGAACTAGAGGAAGAGACAAGTCAGGACAGGAGATAAGGAAAATGGCAAAAAAAGAAGGAGAGGTTGGTTTTGATTTGTATTTTTAAAAAGAAATGATGGAAGGCTGAGAGCTTTTAAGGCCTTACCGGGGCCAAGAGGGATGAGATATTAAGTACCTTTACACTGACAAAACATTGGACTTGGAGCGGCCATGAACACCAGGGAAGGAATTGGCTTTATAAGAGATTGATGTGGATTCGCTAACCTATAATCAATTCTGTATGCAACACGGAAGGTAGGATCTATCCGCTGGTTTCAAGTTTTGTATTCATCTATATACAGTATCTACGGTAGTATGTCTTTCTTGAATTTTTAATGAATTAAGATTTGTTGGGAGGGCGGTCTCTGGTAGTCATTGTAGTCCTGTTTTCGACATGTAGGTTAGGGTTTACCTACATTGGTTGGCCATCTTTTCTCAGACTTAATTCTAATAGCTTAACCCTTGGCGCTTTCCACCTATTGCTGATCTGAGACATTTTAGGACTACCAGAGATCGCACTTTCTATTTACACTTTTACAGCAGTTAAGTAGGCCTAAATAATGTTTCACACTGGTTACTTTTGATTTTGTTTATTCGGTTATTTTCGTAACATTACAGAATTTTATTTCATTTACCTGGGTAAAATAGTTGGTTTTATTTGGAAAGAAACCCCTGAGAAGAGATAGAGTGTATTTTGTCTAGGGTAGAGGAGATTTCAGATGCCTATTGTGTGAGGTAATATCTGGCCTCATTAAATTTGTAGCTAGCTCCTTAGATCTCTAGTAAAATGCATTCTACTCATGCACGCTGGTGACTGGCCCCTTAGTGGCTTTAAGAGTTAGTCTGGGCATTACATTCCATCCGTCAAGAAGGGACTGGTACCAGTTACTAGTGTATATTGAGAGGAGGCCTTTATGAGAAGGAGTAAAAACAAGAAAAGAAAGAAAATATAACACGATGCAGACTGGGGTAGGTCAAGGCCTCACGCCTTCAGCGCAGACACTCACTACACTACCCATCACAACACATAAATTCTATCCTCGTACCGTCAACTTATCTAACTCGGAAAATCACACATTCGATCCTCACGATTGGACAGCCCTACACAAAATAAAGAAAAGTTACACTTACACTTACTAATCAAAAGAGCTTTACACAATAGGGAAAAGTTAACAAACGACATAACAATCACACAATCATCCCCTACTAATAGATCTAGCTAGTAGGTTAGGAATAGGTAACCAGCCACGCCCCCTCCCACCCCCTCCTCCCCCCGCTCCCAGTCCTTTATAAACCAATGTTTCCTCTCCCTAGTCACATTGCATCTTTTCCTCGAGTTGTGCAAGTCTCAAATCGCAGATAAGGTGTAACTGTGCTAGTGGGTTTCCCTCTGTAGATGGCAGTTCTTGCCGAAAGCGCTCAGGGTTTTATACCAACACAAGTGGGTTTCTTAGACAAAGTTAATTTCTTAATGATTATTTGGGTTTTACTAATTCGGGTTGTTATAACAAGTTTTTTTGAAACTCTTATTTTTTGTTTATTAAAATGAAATACCACGAAGTCACGAGTAATCTAATTATTTATGACATGTGATATTGTTACTACTTACTACTGTTTCAATGTATTGGTCTGTTCTCTCCAGAATATGCAATTTAGTTTTAAGGGGTTTTTAATATATATTGAGGTGAACCCCCCCCCCCCTCGAGGGATCTGAAATTTAACCATAGGGAAGTTATTTCCTATGAAATTACGCATGTCAATATCTACTAATTTGTAATTTCGAAAGCATGTTCGAGTTCGGACCGGTTCTTTTTATACGTGCAACAAAGTTGGGAATCAGATGTTAGGTCAGTGATTAAACCTTCTTATCAATAAATTGTAATTGGGCCTTGCGAAACTTCAATTCACTCTTACTAGGAACGAAACCTCCCGCTTAAACCTCACTATTTTCTTCATCACCCATTGCAATAAAATAAACGTAAACAGTTGTTTCATCTTTCAAATTTTATCTGATTTTTTTTTATACGGTGGAAAAAATACAATTAGAACAGTTAAAAACCTAGGGGTTTGCCTGAACACATGTTCATAGCTCATGAAAATTAATTAATATTACTATTTAACTTAAATATAGCTACAATATAACTAATAATATAACTATTCAAGTTGACATGATTTTTTTTTTTTTTTTTTGAATGTTAGGACTGTATCTAAGCTGGAGAAATAAAGCCTTAGCCGTTTCTTCAAACCCCCTATAGAACAGAAACCTTGTAGTTCATTAAATAAATAATAGGCCTACTGGTAGTTGCAATAATTTATGGCGGAACACTTAGATGGCGGTGAAGCACTCCTTATGGTGAGTAATGGTCTAGTTGGTTGGGAAGTAGACTAGACCTATGAAACTTAAGGCCGAGGTTCGAGACATAACAATCAATTTCTATGAGACTCAATTATTAATGTACTGAAGGTGGCTACCCTTGGGGCACCGAAATTAGAGGATATGGAAAAAGATTCGAACCCACGATCTACGCCTTACGGGGGCGTCGTCTTAACCGCTGGACCACAAGCCCCGACAAGCCCAGCAGTCTACTCTACTTATGTTCTATGCCCTTTAGGCAACTTAAATTTGTATTATGCAACTTTTTATTTTATCCAAAAGCATGGCGATCCATGGTAAATGATTGTCACTACACAACGACGCCATTCACAATAAAGTCATGGCATATGTTTGTAAATGTTCATGCAGTTATAAAAGAAAGGCATACCTGTCAGGCTGAGTTACTCGGAAATAAAAGCTCGGATGTATAATTTTTTTGCTGACTTTGAAAACTTCTTCTGGGTATAATTCCACAAATTTCCCCGTGTTTAGTGTATCATATTCTCCGAGGTAGATTTTTATATCTTTCAGACGGGCTCTGAAAAATGAAAATGAAGGTTGACGTCACATGTACGATGTCGTATATATAAGCTGCTGTGGAGCTCGTTCCTATTACGTATTTATATAGTTTCCATTTATGTCCAGAATATATCTATTTCTTTACCAACGCCTGATTTCAGTATGTCTGCTTTAAGCTACTCTGACAGCCTGGCGGGGGGTGAGCCTGTTTATTAACTTGAGGCACCCTAAACGCAGACTCCTTCACCTCTGGGAGAAGAGGAGTTGACTGACAGGGTGGATCTCCCGTTTATAGTGGATTCCAAACCTCTTGGCGAACACAGTAAAGCAAGCGCGTAGGCAGGATTTTTTTCAGGGGTGGCTGTTTCGACTGTGATCCTATCTAGTGTAAATTTTTTTCTTAAGAATTCAATTGTATCTAGTGTATCTTTTAGAGCAATGGTTCCCTAGTGTGGGGTTGCGACCCTTTTTGAGCTCATCCACTAGGGATACCAAGGCAAATTATGTAAAGTACCTAGTATAAAAAATCAAAATTAAATCACAAGGAATTTTAAACAGTCACGTAACTCCAGCCGTGAAAGCCTTTGTAATTATACTTGCTGGTATGATGGGAACTGGCAATTGGTTGTAGCGGTTGCTGATTGGCTAGACTGCGGTATGGATACCCCGAACATACACAATCAATAATAGGGCTTAGTTCCGATATCTGAGGTAAGAAAGGTGTTAAATAAAAATAAATTAAATAAACGTTATACAGAGGATCGAGTATAATTTAAATTCCTTCGTGGTGCAATTTTGTTTTACAAAGTTCACATGTCCACAAGTCCTCTTAAAGTATACATCATCTAAACTAGTCACAACCATTGTTTTGCTGTTTTCCGAGTTTCTTATTCCCCTTATATACGAGTCAAACGACCCCGAAGTTTTCTATGTACTTTTAGAGTCATATATACTGTATTTCAATTAATACTGGGTTTATTATAGAACTTGGTTCTGAGAGAGAGGGTCTACAACACCTACAACACGAGGCAAGGTGGAGACCTTGTAAGGCCAGCACCACGCACCGACAAGTATGAGTGACTGGATCCTATACTACAAGGATTCGCCTGACTGACTTCTCCCGAGTGAACTGAGAGCGGCGAAAAATGCTGCTAATTTCCATAAAAACTACTATATAATATCCAATTAAATTTTTGACAGGATTAGAAAGAAAGAAAGAACATGTCTTTATTTTCCATGTGGGCGATTTTTGGGCGTTTCGGCCCACTCTTACAATTAACCCATAAAGGTTATTGTGAAGTCTAGACTAGGCGATTATCTCATCGATTAATCCAGTATTTTGTAATAGGCAAAAGCAGCCTAGGGCAATTATATAGGCACCGTGGTCCATAAGTCCATGGGACTTTTTTTTTTAAATACAAGATTTATCACATACATTGAATTTTTAATGAATGTATCCGTTACGGAACCTATACTATAATAGCAACAAAAATGGAAAAAGTATGGGTTCATTCATACATAATTATATATCTTTCTACCTGGCTCCAAAATATGCGTCCCGTAAGAAAGAAATACCACCTAATGATGACATTAAGTTATTCATATCTTGAAAAATTCGAATTTAAAAAGTCGGGAATATAGTTTATATGAGGAATAAAGTGTTCTTTCAGTCACAAGTAATCAAACTCAAAATAAAACTGTTCTATTAAATTCTTAGCTTTCAAGCTTTTAGTAACTCACTGTCATCATTAGGTAGTGTGCCATCTATCCCATCTATATAGGTACACTGCCTTAATTTATTTTTCACTTTCTCATTTTTATTGCATTTCTTTAAATAAGCGCCAAGCACGTAGCCAGGATTTTATTTCGGGGAGGGGGAAATGTATTAGGGCATAAATAATCCATAACTTTTCTGCAAAACCATAGCTTTGCTTGGGAAAGCAACCTATTCGGATTTTACTCTATTTAACACCTGATGCATACCTTAAGTTAGACAGCATCAATAGATTGGTCCCACAAAAAAATTTATTTTAGTCATTTTTCATGAAAATTGAGTCTTATATTTTTCCCCCAAGAACTATCAAGGGGCACGCTAGCTATTGGGTGTTGTTTACATTTATAACGACTACAGCAATATACTGTATAGAGTTACACATACATGTGAATGTATATAAAATATTTGGAGCCGTTTTTTAGAAAAAAATTATTTTGTCGTTTTTTTTTTAGTTTTTGTAGGGTGAAAAATTGAATCCAAAATAAAAATAATCCTCACGAGGTATGATTTTTTTTTAACTTATAATTTTCATTCATCAAAATCTACGGCGCAGTTTGCCTACAAAACGATGAACAGACCGACAGACAGACATTTCGTAAAAACCACCTTTTCGAGTTCCTGAGACCTCAAAAAGTGTAAATCCACTGAAATCTCGGAATAGAAAATTTTGATCACTACAAAGTATTGCTTATACTACGTAGAAATGGGAAAGCAAAAAAGGTTTATCTCAGAGAGCATCGTCAATGATGAACCCCGTCTCACCCTCTTCTGAGAAAGCGCTCTTATCATCCAATAAAAAAAGGCCGTAATACCTGCCTATTCTTCATTTCTACGTACTGTTTTCATTTATGTATATTTTACAAAGGGGTTTTGCATCGCTTTTACAACAATCACTTTGAATCAGCATGATTCTAGTGTTTCTGATTTTAAAATAAGCGTTATTAATCAATAATTCATACAATAACAGTTTTAAACTTTATCTCTGCCCTTTCAATATTCAATTAATTCGTCAGAAAATAGTGTCTAACAGCTTACATGGGCAATAAGGCTATAAGGGAGAAAACTGTCAATTATCTACAATAATTATTAATCAAAAAACCATACAATAGCAGTTTTATACTTTATCTGTGCCCATTCAATATTCAATTAATTCGTCAGAAAATAGTGTCTAACAGCCTATATGGACAATAAGGCTATAAGGGAGAAAACCGTCAATTATCTACAATTATAAAAACGTATGGAGCCGTCACCACCGGTAACACCCATTAGCCACATTTTTCAAACATAATATTCATTCATGTGAAATTTTATAGATTTATACGCCGTAGATCTTTCTTTCTTTCATTTCCTTACCCAGTATTCCCTGGACAAGGAGCACATATTTACAAAAATATACAATACATAGTATTCCCGCATCCCCAAGCTAGCGCTTGATTAGGACAACGGGCTTATAACAATTATTTTTTGTTATTTATTTATAGAGTTTATTGCTTTCCAATTTATACGTAGTATAAGGAAAGCTTTGTGATGGTCGAAATTTTTGATTCCGAGATTTCAACGGATTTACACGTTTTGAGGTCCCAGGAAACCAAAAAAAAGTTGTTTTTACGAAATGTCCGTCAGTAGCTCTGTCTGTCTGTCTGTCAGTCTGTCGCTCTGTCTGTCTGTCTGTCTCTTCATCGATTTCCGGGCAAACCACTCGGTCGATTTTGATGAAATTTTGCATGTAGGTTCACCAAAATCATACCTCAAGACCATTTTTATTTTGGGCTAACTCAATTTGGGGGGGGGGGGTTTATTCTCAGAAAACTCCGAAAAAACGACCAAAAAAATTATTTCTCAAAAACGGCTGCAATGATTTCTTTTTAATTCACATACACTGTAGTCGCCATTAATGTTAACATTAACAAAATGCGGGGGTTGCTTGCCCCTTGATAGTTTACTTCTGGGGGTAAAAAAATAAAAGTAGCTCAATTTTCATGAAAAATAATTAAAAAATCATTTTTCTGCGAAACCTCTCCATCGATGATTTCTACCTTCAGGCATGATTTAGGTGTTAAATTTAGTAACGAAACCGGACAGGTTGCTTTCCCGAAAAACTATTTGGTTTTGTGCAAAAAAAATGTTTTTCGAAAAATTATAGACAATTTACGCTGAAACGCATTGCGTGCCCTGCCATTATTGCTGTGTGGTAATGTGTTGGTCTGACCTATGTAGAATTTACCTCACCTCCAGTGACGTCAGGTGGACACCCCCCCCCCCCCCCGAGATATCGGAAATTTAACCATAGGAAAATTATTTACCATGAAATTACTCATTTTCTCTATCTACTAATTTTGATAAATTGGAAAGCATGTTGGAGTAAACTCGGACCGGTTCTTTTATTTTTACTTGATATATTAATATTAATAGGCTGTTTTTATTATTATTACAATTTCATTGACAATTTCTCATTCCTCTTTCCATCCTTCCAACCATTTCTTTATGCCCGCTTTAAACTCGCCCATCTGTTTAAATTTCTTCATTTGTGGTCATTGTGGAGGAAGTTCATTTAATATCTTTGGTATAAGTACTTTGTTTAATCTCTCTCCATAATTGTTATAAGTTATTATAATTTCTTTATCATATAATTGGTATTCTTTGTTTTAATTAAATAATTTGTGTCTGGTCTGTGGTCTGTCTTGAGAATATATAATAAGGCACAATTCTTGACGGATGCAGATTAAATTAAGATATCACTGCTAATTTTTTTTTTATTTTAGCTTATATTTTTGAACAAATTTCCGAGTAAATATCGAGAGCTGTCAAAAACATTGGGACAATTAGCTGAAATGTTTATCTACAGTTTGAAATACAGTATGGGGCCGTCACTACAATGGCGGATCCACGGAGGGGGGGGGGTCAATGAGTAAATTCATACGGTAGTAATTTTTTTTTTAATTGAATAAAACTCAAATTTTTAACAACAAAACATTACCTTTTAAACTTACATAAAAAAACGTGTGACCCCCCCCCCCCCCCCCCCCAAATTTTCCACTGGA
The DNA here is from genome assembly GCA_963971405.1 of Psococerastis gibbosa. NCBI lineage: Eukaryota > Metazoa > Arthropoda > Insecta > Psocodea > Psocidae > Psococerastis > Psococerastis gibbosa. The sequence goes on from OZ020492.1 coordinate 6,116,665, forward strand.
TCCGCTCTCGCGTCACTAACAGTTTTCGAACTCCTTCCTTCGGACGCCCTGTTGTATACAAATCAAGTTCGATACCTGTGGCTAATCAGTGTTATAGACGGGCACATGTCATATTTCAAAATGTATAGAGGGGAATTTCCAATAATAATAGGCCTGGCAGCAACACCCATCAATATTTCATGAGAAATTTGATTTTCATAATTGTAAGGCTCTCAAATTACTAACCTCTCCAACCAATAACCCCTCCTCCTCCTCCCATTCCTTCTGCACCACTATCTGTATTTTGTTCAATGTCAAAATTTCACTGGAAATATTAATCCTAGGGCTATCATTGAGAATTCATTTGATTTCAATAATGATAAATACTAGGGCCAGTTCAAATCAAACCCGTTAAACCGTCAAATAGGCTAACCGCTGGAAGTTCAATATTGCTTACATAATTCTTGATTGTTCAACTCTACAAAGGGGTATAATACGTACAACGTGCTAACTTACTATAGAATTGTATAATGCAGCCGAAAGAAATGCATTATTATTAGGTAATTTGTTGATACATTAAACTGACTTCTTTTTTTTTAAATCTATTTTTAAAAAAGGTTAATCGCGTACAAACAATTTCATGAATGTATCCGAATAGCTTTTTCAATCGCCTCACCAACTAACATAATAGGTACTTGTGTCGAGTTACGACAAGGTGTGTAAAGACTCGCACAAGTACAAGCATTCTACCACCTCGCCACCGGAGTCGCATAGTAGTGAAACAACCACTGAGTCTCCGATTTATCATAATTCTCCCAAGCAGTTTAACCTTTTTTCACCCCTTCAACCTCCCGAACCCTCAGGCGCCTGCATATAAGGGACGTTAAGGTTATGCCACCTAATTTGAAAGGCGCGTGTGTCCATGAGAACGGCTGTCCTATTTTTCTACATCTTTATGAAAATGAGTAGGGAGGGGCCCCAAATAAAACACCACCACTCGGCATTACGCCACTGCTCATTGAGCCTTAAATGTTTCATTGTTGCCTCCTCCAAAAAAAATCCTGTGTACGGGTTTGGCTGGGACACCTGATTTTCTTCGAAACCCCCACATCAGCAATATCTCAATAGAGATCTGCTGTATTAGACTTTGTGTTTTTGCATCAACCCATTTCCTCCAATGGCTGATCTCCCAGCAGTACTGCTGCAGTAGATCTGTTTTTTGCATTAACATTAATGTTGAGCAATAGTTAGAAGGATGCTTTCAAACAACTTATTGTACTACGCCTGTAGCCTCGAGCTTAAAGTTTGTATGCACTTCCTTCAGCACAAGTTTTCGATTTAACTTTTTGGAAAATTGATCCCCAAATGCTTACAGTCGGATACGTTACTGCTTTTGCTTATAAATTATTTGATAACTAGTTCAAGAGTACAAGCTTCAAAGTGCCTGTGGTCTGTGGATTATGTGGTGCTAACGAGCTCTCATGCTCATTTTCGGTGAAGTGCTCTACAGACTTATAGAAATTACTAAGAGTGGTTTCTCCAACTAGGTAAGTAAAGTACAGACAGTCTGAAATAAGCCCATCACTTAGAGTAAACCGATACCTTAGTCTGGTTAGTTTCTAGGTCAGCGTTTCTCAACCGGTGTGCCGCGGCACACTGGTGTGTTGCAAAGGGTCTGTAGGTGTGCCGCAAAAAAAGACTTCTAAGATTTCTAAGTTCATTTTTACTACAATTTTTAATGGATATGTACATTTGAAAATCCTTTTCTTTTTTGTAACATCATTAAATCATCTTAATATTTGTTTTACTACTAACAAGGAGTTTTTCATTTGTTTAACCTAGTAGACATACCACGTATTACTATTTTCTAGTTTTGCCTAACTGAATGTAATGAAATGATAAATTTAATAACATAGTGTGCCGTAAGTAAATTTGCTTGTCTTTTAGTGTGCCGTGAGGTAAAAAAGGTTGAGAAACGCTGTTCTAGATAGACCTACTCAACTGATTTTTGATTTCCTTTTTTGTAACAAAATTAATAAATGTGATAATTTAAATTAAACAATTAATTTAAAAAAAAGACGCCATTTATAGGAGCAGAAGTTACTTTGAGTTTGGTATGTCAACCTACACCGGCTACAAGCGATAATGGACAAGCTGTGTCATTGGCGCAGTGTAACAGGTGGAAGGTCTTAACCAACCAGAGTTCAGATTGCAAGTTGCTTTAAGTAGTTCTTCCAAACCAGAAGCACTGTGTTTCATCCTTTTGCCATTGGCATACTGACTATACAAAAATGCTTCGGAGGGCATGTAAAGCAGGCGGTCCCGAGTCTTTCTAGTTGAGTGTAAGACAGGGCTTTATAGCCCTAACTCCGCTAGGTTGGCTTAGTAATAGAAACAATAAAAAGTCCTTATTTATTTATTTATTTATTTATAAGTATGATTGAGACAAAGCCTCGCAGCCGATAGCAGGGACGGATCCAGCCCCCCATTTGGACAGGACATGTAGAGTAGTGGTACGGACTTTGACTTTCACCCGAAAGCTTGTTAGTTCGAGTCCTACACTTCCAACATTCTTTGGCCATGCGTCGGAGGGCATGTAAAGCAGGCGGTCCCGGGCCCTCCTAGTTGAGTGCAAGAGAGGGCTATATAGCCCTAACTCCGCTAGGTTGGCTTAGTAATAGAACAAAAAATCCTTATTTATTTATATGGGGGGGGGGGAGCAGGGTACTAGTGGGTCAAAATAGAATAAACGTATTTAGTATCGACGCAATAAATTGACTTACAACAGACTTACTAAATTGGGGGGGGGGAGGGAGGTAGGTAGCCCCCCTGCCCCCCCCTTTATCCGTCCTGGGTCGAGGTATCTATTTCCTTACATGCCTTGTTTCAATATCATTAGCCCAATGCCCCATACAAAGTATACTTTAAATTTAGAATGACGAAAATATTTTTTTTTTTAACTTACTATACCTATGAACGCAGTGAGCGGCGGTAAGGACGAACCATTCGCTAACCAAAGCGCCTCCGCATTGATATCTGCAATCAAAAAACCAATACCCATAAATAAGTACACAATACATAATTATACAATATAAATACATCAATACATTAATTTGCTTGCAGTGGAAACTTCGTTATGCAAGGTTTGGGCTTTTGCTTCCACAGTTGGGGATGGGAATAGCGCATTTTGAAACATGTCGGCACATTTTTTGCTAAATGTTAGTAAGTAAACGCGTATTGATAACAAACAAATAGACGATAATTGTAAGGTAACTGGACTTATAATAATAATAAAAATATTACTACTAAACTTTCAAACTAATAACAAATCCAAATCCCACACACCGAAACTGTAATATAGGACATGTAGAGTAGTGGTACGGACTCTGACTTTCACCCGAAAGGTTGTTGGTTCGAGTCCTGCACTTCCTACATTTTCTGGCCATGCTTCGGAGGGCATGTAAAGCAGGCGGTCCCGGGCTTTCTTAGTTGAGTGTAAGAGAGGGCTTTATAGCCCTAACTCCGCTAGGTTGGCTTAGTAATAGAACAAAAAAAGTCCTTATTCATTTATGTATTTATTTATATACCGAACTATAAAAACTTGGACCTAATTAATTAATAAATAATTGTAAAATCCATATTCATAGCCGAGTAATTCTTAATACGTTCTATTGCCTTCGCTTGCCTCACATCACAGCTGACAGTGTGTTCATACAAAAAAACGTTGTCAGAGTCTGGGGCAAGGGGGCTTGTCCGTCCCCAGTGAGCTCAGTAGTAGTAGAAGTAAGCGATTGGGAGTTGAATGTGCGAAGACTCGTATCGGAGAGTGTCGTGCCATCCAGCAAAATAAGGTACCGTAGGTTTCTTGCACAAGTATTTTATAAATATAAACTTAATTTCGTTTTGAAAAAGTTTTGAGAAAGTTCGGGATGAAAAGGTCATCCTGCGTCCTGAACAACTCTCATACACTATAGGAGTAACTCTTACACACTTATTAGCTTTTAAGATACAACTCTTCCCTATCGTCTTACTATCTCCTATCCCACTTCCTATGTAAATTAATACCTTAAGCACACACACTCATTCAGACTCATGAGACGGGTTTTTGCCCTTGTGGCCTTTTCCTTCTCGCTGTTCGGATTACACTACCCTTCAGGCTATTCTATCCAGATAAGAGTCCTTTGTTCCAGGGCAGACTCTGCATCCTCCTATTCAGATTTTCGGGAGGTGACTTTGGTACTTGGAACCGGGTCGGTTGCCACCATTTCTTAGAGCGAGGTTGGGGTTCTATTTCACAAAAAAAAAAAAAAAACGTTTTCCCCAATCCAGTACATTTATTAATTGGCGTGAGCACCATCTTGATGGCATTAAATGAGAAATGGAATTAACATAGGGAAGAGTCAGGATAGACAGCATCTGACAGAACGGACCAGGCTAATCCCCTTTTTTCAAATAAGGATTCCCCACCTCTTCCAGTCTCATCATCCATTTTCGAATGTTTTTATTTTATTATTTTATTTTAGTTTATAGTACCGGTACCTAGAGCCCCAACCTCGCTCTAGGAATAGGTGATGGCCGACCCGTTTTCGAACAATTTCGAAGTACCGATGCCTCATTGCCACCTCTCAGGATATCGGAAAGGAAGGAGGAAAAGTCTGCCCTAGGGCAATTATTAGACTCTTGTCTGGATAGTAAGCCTGAAGTGTAAGTGTCAACCGAACGGGGTGAAGGAATGAATTTTGAGAATTTATTTATGGACAAAGACCCAGGGCAAACATCTAGTAAGTTACATAAGTTATGTATTGGTAGGATTTTGCAAATGTTGCTATACATATAGGCCTATGGCAGGCTCTGGGTCCTAATTTCAGGCGCGGATGCAAGGAGGGGGAGGGTGGAGGAGGCTGCCACCCCCATCGATAAAGTCAGCATTAACTAGATAAAATTAGGTTATGAACGAAAATTGGCAATTTTGTTAAAAATATTTAAGACATGAGTATATTTTAATTTCTTTGCGCATAAATAATAAACAATTTACTAATTTTTATTTTAAAAAAAAACTTAAATTAACGGGGGAATTACTCTGAGAAGATGAAATATTGTATTAAGATGGCATCGCGAATGACCGAGGATAGGTAAAATAGTCGCAGCCTAAATAAATAAATAAATAAATAAATATTGACTTTTTTTCTATTACGACTAGCGGGCAGTAAAGCCCTTTCTTGCACTTGCACTTACAACCCTTCGAAGCATGACCAGAAAATGTAGCAAGTGAGGAACCAATACACTTTCGGGTGAAAGTCGGAGTCTGTACCGCTACTCTACAATACAATACAATATACCGGGACAAGAATTGAAGCGCCTAGAAGCAGAGGGGTGTCATTTTTTTGTATTTAGGAGTAAAGTGAACCAAGCTGTTACTGTAGGTGCTGTTTATTGTAGAAACTAACAGGAACATCAGGATCTGTCATTTTGAAAAAGCTAGGATTCATGGAAAACGGATACATTTTCAATTGAATTATACAAGCTTTAGCCTCAATTATCTCGAATGTTTATTTTTGTCACTTGCACCCCTCGTTCTCAAGGCGCTTCAATTTCCATTCCAAAGAAAAACTCTCCCACTTCCTCCGAGAAAAATTTCTAAGTTCGCGCCCGCTCAATGCTTGCAGTGTTTGCTTCCGGTCTTTGTACCATGTCGCCGCTGGAAACACAAATTTGTTCTGTCTTGTATAAGAATCATCAGGTGTCATAGCGGGAATAAGCCGAGAGACGGAAGGAGAAGGTCCTAGGTTTTCTGACGATTGTTCTAAAATTACATAAAATTATATTTTTGGGTAAGGCGCGGTTTCTATCGGCGTCTAAGTGCAAAATACACATACGGTGACGTGGTAGCAGATATCATTAATAAAGGCGGGGTTTCCACCGACCTCTCATTGCAGAATGCAAATGACATTGACGGAAATTTTTGTTTTACTCTATGCCATAGTTAAAATTGATCAATGAGCATAGAGTAAAATCACAAACAAGCAAACTAAAATTAAAAAATGGCTTCATGGGATATGTTAAGTACAAACATTTTAATAGATTTCTATAAAAGGAAAATTCAAATTTCCGTCAATGTCATTTGCATTCTGCAATGAGAGGTCGTCGGAAACCCCGCCTAAGTCTTGAATGTCTGCTACCACGTCACCGTATGTGTATTTTGCACTTAGAGGTCGGTGTAAACCGCGCCTTACTACTTGTGAATTTGTAATGAAAGTCCCACCCCAAACTTGGATCAGTCTAGATTCACAAAATGAATGGAATAATAATAATAGTAATCTTTATTTTTTCTTTAAGTACAACAGTTACAATTTAATTACAGTTGGACAGAGGTTTTTTCAGGGCTAACCGTACGGAAGTAAAAAAAGGTTCTTAGTTTTTAGTATTAGGATGAATGTAAGATGATCATGCTGGAGGTAAGCATTTACCTGTGAAATGGGTACAATATTTAAAACGAGCACTTTTTACGGTGAATGAGAGGTTGCCTCTGACCTTATCTTGCTAGATGAAATGAATTGAATTATGTTTCCCCAGTATTTCAATATCAGAAATAGTAAGGAAAATTGGGAATAATCACCCTCTTTAAGAGACCATTGGAGGAGTAGAAAATAGAAATAAAATATCTCATGAAACACGAATCGTAGAGTTTTTAAAAGTATCAGGACAAACACGATAAATTCTATGGCACCTCTTTCTAGCACAGATTGGCCACAATTATCTTGAAATTGATTTGCACAAATAAATATGGTATGGTAGTCCCTTGGGAGAAGTTCAAGAACTGTGGTCAATTGGTGTTAGTGAAGGAAACATTTTATAAATCTAAATTGAGATGAGGGCATGTAAAGCAGGCGGTCCCGGGCCTTCCTAGTTGAGTGTAAGAGAGGGCTTTATAGCCCTAACCCCGCTAGGTTGGCTTAGTAATAGAAACAACAATAGTTCCTTATTTATTTAATTTTTTATAATAAAACGGATATTTTTGGCTGCTCTACGATCTATATTTCCTTCGAAAATTGAGGGCGTCAGGACATGTAGAGTAGTCGTACAGACTCCAACTTTCACCCGAAAGGTTGTTGGTTCGAGTCCCACACTTGGTACATTTTCTTTCCATGCTTTGGGGGGCATGTAAAGCAGGCTGTTCCGAATCTTCCTAGTAGAGTGTAAGAGAGGGCTTTACAGCCCTAACACCGCTAGGTTGGCTTAGTAATATAACAAAAAAGTCAATATTTATTTATTTTTATTTAAATTAGGTAGGTAGAAGTGGTGATTGGGAAAAAACTTTCATCTGTGTATGAACTGTGTAATTGTGCGAGTCTCTACACGCCATGCGATCGGAGGCGTGTCGTAACTTAACACGGGAACTAGCCTACAGAGGCGACTGAAGAGGTCAATCGGATACATTCATTGAATTGTATGTATGTGAATGCTTTGCCTAAAGATCACGCTTGTTTTACATGTTTCTGTAAGAATGTTTCCTCATGCATCAGAAAGTAAACTGAAAGAAGAGATTGGGCCTTACATTCAAAATGCAAAATGCAAAATGATGAAATGATGAAAGGAACTGTAGTCTTGGATGTCATTAAAAGAAGCTGTGACAAAGTTTTTGAATAATGTGAAAGCTCTTAATTAAGAACTGAAAACTTAAATGATATGAGAGAAGAGCAGAACAGCATTCATTGGGACACAAAAGAAACTGAAAATGAACTGAAAATGGAGGAATATCAACATGTTGGGTCACTAAGGGGAAAATTATCAAATATTTGAAAAACAACGTTAATTTCTAGTTCCAGCTTTCGGCAGTAAGTCTTATTTCTGGAGTCTTTCTTTCAGATTAGCATAGTTTAAAGGTTAATATAAGTAAATTTATCGTGAATTAATTATCAAAGTTTGTAGGCTATATTTTAGAAGACTTGAAAGAGCGATTTTATCAATACAAGGAATCCAGGAATTAATTGATTAATTCTTAGACCATGCTCTTCAAAATAAAATAAAAAATGATATTGATCACTTCACAATGAAAAAGAACCGGCACGTGAGAACCCGTACTACTATCCTCTTTATCAATTAGTATACTAGTCGACCGTCACAGAGCTTTCCTTATATAAACATCAGGACATGTAAAGTTGTGGTACGGGCTATTCCTTACCGAGAATAGTTGATTAATTGATTAATTGATTGATTTATTGATTTATTGATTGATTGATTGATCGGTTAATTGATTGATTGATTGTGCGATCCACCCTTTATGCAGGTAGGTACCAACACCACTTGCTTACTTGAAGACTTTCAACGTAAGTTATATCAACAAAGTAATGACTTGATTATAGTACTCAGAAAATAAGGCACCAACCATGTTGCCTTAATACATATTTTAGGCCTATAGTGCTCGAAACACCTCAGGAAGCCCCTGCGTACACGTAGTGGACCTCCAGGGACCACGGATCACTAAAGGTCTATAACCATTGTTGGTAAATCCGCCACGATTTGGAGTAGGGAAAACTAGGAGGTTTCATACGGATTCTATTTTCTGTAACTTTACCGACGCGGCATAAATGGGAAATAATGTTCCTTGTTTTCTTTCCTCGCCTGCTTTCAGCATTTCCGCTTTAAGCAACCTTGTTAGCCCGGCAGGGCGAGTAAGTTTGTTTATTAACTTGAGACGCTTTAAGGGCAGATTCCATTACCTAGGAGAGAAGGGTTGTTAACTGACAGGGTCGACCTCGTGATTATAGTGGATTCCGAACCACTTGGGGAACATACTAAAGTCACACGATCGATTAATTCGTAGGTAACCAGCAAGACTCGGCACACTTATACTGACTGGTAGTCTCAGCGTGTTGTCATGTTCCACCATACTCCTCTGCCATCAATGATCATACTACAAAGATTGCTGGAATTTGGAACGGGTGCAAGTAAGAAGTAGTGTTTTCAAATATTTTACCCATCAATGCGGATATGCGCCTGCCACGGAAATTCTCCAAAATAAGCCTGGTTGCCGCCGATTATTCTTTTCTGGAGCTGTAGTGCTGGAACGCCGCAGGTTCCAGGAGGAACCATCGCGGAAACATCTTGCGACTTGTCCCAAATCACAGGAGTTCTTGCCAGCACTTCAGAACTTGCCTCGTCAATTTCTAAAAAAATAATTAGTACGATTATTCAGAGTCTGAAATTACATTGTGATTTGTTATACGAACTAAGTTTCGACTACTCATTCATTTGTATATTTTATTTATATTGAGAAACATTGTATAATTTATTATGGGTTAATTGTAAGAGTGAGAGAGAGAGATATGGAAAGTATAGACAATTTTCTTTCTTTAATTCTTTCACCAGACCGCAAGGGCGTGTGTTCGGATCCCACCGCTGCTACCATGTTGTAGTAGGTAGTAATGACAGATTCCCGAGACACACTGAGGTCGGCGCGTGGGATCAGCAATGTGCTGATGCTACACTTTCCTTCTTTCTTGCATCTCAATTACCATTATCAGGAGATGTGACACTCGGAACGCAGCATGTAAATAACCAGTCACTGTCTTCGCCGCATCCCTCGTGCAGTGAACCACCAACCAGCCAGCAGGTGAAGGTGAAAGAGCACCGGTGCAGGCGGTTGTCATAGGTGCAAGTGCTTGGAACGTCGAGGAAGTTGGGCAGAAATCGGGCATCTAAAAATTTAGATCTATATATGAGTTGCCTATTAGCAAAAGCAATCCTCTCCATTTTTTTCAGTTTTGAGATATTCGCGCCATATTTTTTATTTTTCAATACTCTATCCGATGAATCAGATATTGAGATGCAAAAGCAATTCTAATAGTGTTAAAATTAGCTTCAAAAACTGTAATGTTATACCTCATGGCGTTGCGGCACAGCAGTTTTTTGCAGTTTCTGAAAAATCGACCTGGGTGGACAGGATTGCTTTTGCTAATAGGCAACTCATATATAGGGTGTCCAGACTCATAATGATAGTCGATCGTCTTTCGGCACGTTGGTATTTGTGCGAGTCTCCAAACATGCCGTAATATGCAAAGATTTGGGGCATTCATGATTTTTAATGTTAACTAGTGAGAGCGACAACTGTCACGATTGCGTTTTGGTCCTTGAAATCAAGGCACTGCTGTCGAAGCGATTACACCCCCCCCCCTATTTTGGGCCTGTTTTTTTCAATTATTTTTCCCCAGGGAAGACCCCGGGCCCCCCTGTTTGCAGTAATATGAATCTTAGTCTACAAAAATGTAATTGTGACAACTATTAAAATGCGTAAACTCCACTAATTCAAAAATTATCCGCTTACTAGGCCTCGCACCATTTTTTTTGCAATCAAACACAGATAAATCCCCCCCCCCCTCCCCTCGGGCATCGAGGAGTGAACTAGTTTGCCAACGGCTAGAAATTTTCAGGAACAATGCCAATAATTTCAAAACCCCGATGGGTTCGTTGGCAGAGCAAGGTTCAATGGGCCACTACAAGTAGATCAATTTCCATGCAGTCTTTAAAAAAAAATAATAAGAACCAGTCCGAGTTTACTCGAACATGATTTCCAATTTATAAATTAGTAGATAGACATAATGTGTAATATCATAATAAAAAATTTCCTTATGGTTAAATTTCGGAACTTAAAACTCAATTGCATATTCTGGAACGAACAGACCAGTACATTGTAACTGTAGTAACAATTGCAGGGCACCCAATGTATTGGAGCATAAATTTTCCATAATTTCTTCAAAAAATAATTTTTTACATAGTACGAAATATTTTTTTGGGAAAGCAACCTGTCCGGTTTTGTTACTCAAGTTAATACCTAAAACGTGTCTGAAGGTGTGAATTATCGACAGAAAGGTTCCATAGAAAAATTATTTTTTAGTCATTTTTCATGAAAATTGACTTATTTTTATTTTTTTACCCACAGAAGCAAACTATCAAAGGGGCAAGCCTTGGGACCTGGTACCTCAAAACGTGTAAATACGTTGAAATCACGCGGAATCGAAAAATTTTGACCATCAGAAAGCTTTCCTTATAGCCTACTGCGTATAAATTGGAATAAGCAATAATGCAATCAAGTGAAATGTGTCTGTAATTGGGTTAATTATAAGAGTGGCCGAAATGCCCCCAATTCGCCCACATGGAAAATAAATTCGTAATGCAGCCATTATTATAGTACTTGCACGTTCATATGTTCATTGAGTTTACGCACCAGCTGAGAGAATTGAGGGAAAAGACAGATTAGGCTTGCAGGCCGTTGGGGTTTAGGTGGATCTTCTTAGAATATTTCATTATGTAAAATGATATGAGTTTTCCCCTTTATTGATGATATACCCACTTATTCAGAGGACGTCAATTCACAAATTCACATAGGCCTAGGAGTATCAAATCGAAATAAAATATATTTGCTGTTAAGGTGCCCATTCCACATACGTACAACGTCAACGAAAAATTGAAAAATGACGTCAAAATGACGTAAATTGACGTGGTAGCAGAATTTTTAGTATGTCTTTAATGTCTGCTAAAACGTCATTTTTCAATTTTTCGTTGACGATTGAAGTATATGGAATACCCCCCTTCAGAAATCATAGTGGGGAACATTTCAAAGGCTTAAGAATTCCTTTAGCGTCTTATTATAATTGTATGTGCAAATTCACTATTGAAATTCAGCTTCGTATTTCGATGCACAAAGGACTTTACATCTATCCAAAGTCAGCGGCGCAGCTTAATCAGGCCACATTTTGACATATATACGACTATACGAGTAGGAGCAGTTCAATTGTGTAGTGCCCGTACAAAAGGTATCAAAGAGACTGTCTTGTTACCTTTTATCGTAGATTTTAGAAGAGCACTGTAGTCAAAGTGGGTTTCTTTATACAACAATGTTCTTTTTGATTTTCCACCTCCTGTATTTTGAAACTACAAGATTCGTCACCCTAAAGTCAGCATAAAAAACAACATTTGGAGATAATAAATAATGACTTTTTGTTTTATTACTAAGCTAACCTAGCAGAGTTAGGGCTATAAAGCCCTCTCTTACACTCAGCTAGGAAGGCCCGGGACCGCCTGCTTTACATGCCCTCCGAAGCATGGCCAGAAAATGTAGCATGTGTGGGACTCGAACCAACAACCTTGCGGTTGAAAGTCAGAGTTCTCACCACTAATCTACATGTCCTGACTGATAATAGCGTATCTGAGCCTGTAAATTTTGCTACAAACATTCAAATACGCCCTCCTAATCGAAAGTTTCAGCCTTATTATACTAGATTTAATTTTTTCGCAAAAGTAGATCTCATGACAAGCTCACTATATCTGATCATTTAGCCATAAATGTTGGTTACGCCCTTCTATTTAGCCATAAATGTTGGTTACGCCCTTCTATTTAGCGGGGCTGGCTGAAGATATAATAAAAATATATAAGGAATGTAAAAATGAGGAAGATGACCGTGAGCTACATAGATAATACGGTGGTCAAACTCACATGTTAGAATAAAAGATTACAGGCTCCTTAGGGGGACCCAAATTGTGGTCAGGGCCCCGACTCCAAGATCATACTGCTATACAGGCTCAAGACAGTCACTTTTGGCCAATACTTTTTACCGTACTTTTTCGACAGTAGTTGTGATGCAGTGAGGACTGTTTGAAATGCTGTAAACCTGCTTAACTCATATATTTCAATTATAGAATTTAGAATTACGTATTTTACTGTTGAAATCGGTTTTACCATATTTATTGTAAAAATGGGCACGACTGATGACCATTGTATATATGACTAATAATGATTCTCCATTTGCAAGCCAAATTTTCATAGCTTGAAGCCTTAAAATGATCCTAGAATCCGTAGTATAAATCTTCCATAAAAAAGTCATAAATGCCATAGTGAACTTATGTAATGTATAGTGGATTATAACAGAGATGTAAAATTGCTTTGTTCAGCAGAGCTCGGTCAGTAAAGTTAGATCTCGGATAAACAAGACAATTTGGCCCCACTGAATCGAAGACAGACAGAGAAGGATCAATAACCTGCCTTTGGGGAGGGGGGGGGCAGCCATTAAGACGTATATTGGTATTTCAACCTATACATACAATAGTTAAGAAAAATTACTAGGTCATTTTACACAAGATCACACAGTTATTATATAAAGTCAGGTGCAAATCTTGGGATTTTTTTTGAGGGGAATTGAGTTCATTTGTAAGCACTTCAAAGTTCATACTAATGTATTTTGATTAATTTTTTACTTAATTAATCTAAAACTAATGACTTAGCTTAGTCCACTTACCGATGACATTTGCAGAAAGGAGGTTGATTACAAGTAGGCCACATTTCCACCAGCCCATCATGTAGTAATGAACTTAGAAACCCCTGGAAAAAATTGAAAACATGTTAAATCCCGTAGAAATGGAGTAATGATGCGTCGGCGTGCTAGCTTCGACATTAATGACTATAAAAAATATTTCTTGAATTTTTTACCAGTCGATTGGATTAGAGAATAAGTCCCCCCGGGGATTTGAAAAGAGTAAGAGAAAGGATATGGAAAAGAATCTTAAAAGATTTGGAACGAAGCAATCCCGGTATTTTGATGGGGAAGAATTTATTAATTAATTGAAATTATTGTAATTCTACGCAGGTAATTGGTAATGCTTAAATTACTTGTAGAGCTATAACAAAGGTCTAGATGAGCAATGAAAAATGCTCCTGACTGATAATATATATATATTATATTATATTACATATATATATATTATATCATATTATATTATATATATATAATATAATAATAACACTGGTCAACATCCCTAATTTTTATTGCTTTTATACCTATAATCATGAAAAAAATTTAGTTCTGAATTTGCTTTAATGTGTAAAAAATGTAAAAATTCAAATAAATGAAAATACATAAGAAATGGACATAATATGTCCGATTTGTAATAGCAGTATTTATATACCTACGATTTATATATACAAATATATCGTATTTGCTTATATAATCAAAATATATTAAGTAAAACCCATATACGCAAAATTTTTTGTTGTTGTTGACAGGGGTCCTGAAGGACTTTTTTTTATTAATTTAGGCCCATTTGGTCCCCTGTCCAAATCCGACGACCCGATTGATTTCGGACATAACTTCTATTTTTTCCGTGTGCATTTTTGGCCATTGCCAAACTGGTATATGTGTCGACGTGTCAACCTACACCGGCTACAATATACGATAATGGACAAGCTGAAGATAAGCTTATGATTGACACAATGCAACAGGTGAAAGCATGCCATAACGTAACTTTTTAAACTCTTTTCCTCTAATATTATAATCCCCGCAAATAAAATTAAAAAATAATTATCTCCCTGCCACTTCACTGCCTCATTTTTTACTTTATCTCTCTTTTTTACTTCGGTGTATATAGCTGGTGGCCTATTTTTTCCTTATCTCTGAACGCATGGGGTCTAATTGCAGGCCAACCATACTCTGATGCAAGAAAAAGGCTCGCGAGCCGCAGCAGCTCCTTGTTACTGAGGTCGGACTTATAATGTAATTAGATCCCCAGTAATTGCATAGCGCCATTTTATATGCATAGTGTTTTTTTCTTTCTCATGTTTATTTTGGTTTTCTCTTTCTTCTTTCTTTGAATTTTTGCAGCCATTTTTATGGGTCGTATTATTCTAACGTTCTTAACTGTTATAAAGGGGCCCCATCACGGGTTAATCCTGTGGGGTCCACCTACCACCAATAATTATTGTAATATGCTGTAATTCAACGGATTTACACATTTTACACATTATATTGCAGTATTATATGGAGTATATAACACTGACATTAAATTAACTTTTGGTTGATATGTTTTACATTATTTTTACATTCTACACATTCACAGTAACCCAAAAAAGTGTTGTCTTACGTCTGTCTATCTGTTTATCGATTTGCTGGCAAACTAATCTGTGGATTAGAATGAAATTTGGCATGTGGGTTCACAAAAATCAAACCTTGATAATCATTTTTATTTTGGGCTAACTGAATTTCGGGAGGTTTAACCCTTAAAAAACTCCAAAAAAAACATCTAAAAAAATTATTTCTCAAAAACGGCTATAACTATTTTTTTTTAAATTCATATATTATATTTTAGCCGTTAACAAAAAGCAATGGGTCACGTGCCCCTTGATAGTTTGCTTCTGAGGGTAAAAAAATAAAATGACTAAAAAATAATTTTTTTTTCTGAAACTTTCTATCGATGCTTTCTACCTTCAGGTATGTTTTAACTGTTAAATAGAGTAACAAAACCGCAAAGGTTGCTTTCCCAAACAAAGATTTGGTTGTGGACACAAAATTATCTTTTGAAGAAATTACGGAAAATAACGCTACAATATATTGCGGACCCTGTCATTATTACTGTGTTGTAATGTATTGGTCTGCCCGTTCTATAATATGCAATCCCATCGATCAATTCAGTGCTTTGGGATAGGCGATGTCGAGGGATACGAAATTTAATTTAAGGAAAATTACTTACTACGGAATTACTCATATTATCTATCTACTAATTTATAAATAGTAAAGCATGTTCAAGTAAACGCGGACCGGTTCATTGTTATTTCATCGTGAAGCAATAGTTACTGTTTTGTGAATTGCCGTGAGCCACACAATTTCCTCTAAGTTATTCCCGGGAACCAGTGGTGGAACAGATGGGTCCCCCCGGTCGAAAGGGAAGGCAAGGGTAAATTTTTTTGGGATTTTCTGAAAAAAGATATAAAAATGTAAAAAAAACGAATTTAAGAAAATATAATGTAAGTTTAAGGGGGCCCCACTGCTTTGTATTGCGTAAAGGCCCCCAAAAATTTGTTACGCCACTGCCGTGAACATTTTGAACTATGGGCCGTAGCAGATCCAAATCGTCTGAGGTCTGAAGTAGAGAGGCTATAGATTATTAATAAATGTGAAAATCACCTACCAGCGAATCTGCGATGACTAAGTAAATTCAGGGATGCACAAAGAAAATAGCTAAACACTGAAAATTCAAAAATTCGCTTACAGAACTACGAACCTAACTTTCTATTAAAACGATGCGGTACCTACCTCATTAAAGCTCAGATCGAGACTGAAAACTAAGACAACAGAAGAACATTTCTTATTCCAGCAACGCCTATATGTGCCCCAGGCTGTCTTAATTCTTAAAACGAAGGATGCGATTCCTGTTAATTGCTGACGATTAGGAGAAATTTGATTTGTATGTTTAAAAAACAAAGAAATGCATCTCCCGTCTCATTTTTAATTGAAAAACGAAAAAAAGAAACATTAAAAATATCTCCGGAAATGGGATACTGTGCCCTAATCTTACCTGTAAAGTAAAAATATCAACGCCACAACTCTGCACACAGAGTCATGGGCCAACAAAATATGATAACTCTGTATTTTGTTGAAAATATTTTTTTATCACGGCGATGTTTTTACA
Organism: Psococerastis gibbosa; assembly: GCA_963971405.1. Lineage (NCBI taxonomy): Eukaryota > Metazoa > Arthropoda > Insecta > Psocodea > Psocidae > Psococerastis > Psococerastis gibbosa. The sequence goes on from OZ020492.1 coordinate 6,133,099, forward strand.
AAGAATACTTTGTAATTTGTAATGTATCATCAATGTAGGACGTCAGGAATATATGGGGTTTCACTCAAGAACGGATTTTAGGGGGGGGGGGTCAGAGGGTCCGGACCCTCCCCCAAAATAAAATAACTTAAACTAGATAACAATGGGCTTACAGTGGGAATTAAAAATTGTTATATTTTTTAATGTTATAATCCACTGAGCCTGCCTGCCGACCCCCCCCCCCTAAATTGGAGGCGAAATCCGCCCTTGGTTTCACTGTACAAATTGTATGGGTTTCCCCCGAGGGAAAATTTGAAAATGAAGGTGCACAAAAGGATATGATGAATCAGTAGAATCCGGGATGATGGGTCGTGGTGGAGGTGGAGCATTCCTCGTTCCTGACTGGCTCCCAACTATTTCAACTTGATATCCGGTTGATGACGTCATTCTCTTTCTTGTAGTCTTGCTCAGGGCTTGATACCATCTAGGTTTTGAAGGAATTTTTATGGACTCAGGCCTACACATAGTGGCCCATAGGTCCCTTGTCCAATGCCAACGACCCCATGGATTTCGGACATTATCTGTATTGTTTCCATATGAGTTTTTGGCCATTGGCAAACTGGTATACGTTCTTGTCAACCTACACCGGCTACAAGCGATAATGGACAAGCTGAGTCAAGCTTACCACTGACGCGATCAAACAGGCGAAAACATGACCTAACCAAGTACAGGATACGAGTCGCTGGATACCATAGTCAGTTAACTTTTAGTACTTCGTCATGCCTGCTGAAATTCAGCGGGTTCTTGTAGATTTCTACAGCCTACATTGAAAATAAAGCCAATTTTCTTTCTTTCCTTCTTTCTTTCTTTCTCTGTCACTCTGTGCAACCGGAGCTGGGGGTAGCAGTGAAGCAGTTGGGGATAGTACTAATACCCTAACATAACAATAAGCTATCCGTTTGATAAGGGTAGACTCAAAGTCCTTCGGCTTATACATTTCAGGAGGGGGTAAACTTGAGCTTGGCTCGGGCGACCCTGAAAGGTTGACTCTCACCTCTTCGTAGACGAGGTGGGGCCCTGCATGCCTATAAACATTCTTCTTCTTGTATTGTCGCATCCTCAAAATGGACCGTATGGCCTGTTTGTGTTAGAACATGTTCCGCAACTGCAGACATCTCTGGCTGTAGAAGAAGACTTACTAATTATTGCGGATTCCGAACCACATGGCTTCAGCCTCTCATATGACTAATTATTTCTAATTAGTTTGAGATGAATAGGTGGCGGAATAGAACCCGTGACTTACTTTACGACAGTCCAGATCGTTTTCCACTGCACTATGGCTTTCACTAGCAACGCAAAAACCATCCTACTCAATTACCAAATCCCATCAGACCAGCAAGAGTGACAAGTCTGATAGGTTACTGGCACAAAACCATCGGACGAACTTTTTGAGGAGGCGCGTATTCTGGACCTTAGGCGCCCATTCCACCAACCGGTTAGGGCTATTTACAAACCGGTGACGTGGTAGCAGACATTCAAGACTTAGGTGGGGTTTCCACCGACCTCGCATTGCAGAATTGACGGAAATGTTTATTTTCCTCTATGCCATAGTTAAAATTGATCAATGACCATACAGTAAAATCACAAACAAACAAACTAAAATTAAAAAATGGCGTCATGGGATATGTAAGTACAAACATTTTAATAGATTTCTATAAAAAGAAAAATTCTAATTTCCGTCAATGTCATTTGCATTCTGCAATGCGAGGTCCATGGAAACCCCGACTAAGTCTTGAATGTCTGCTACCACGTCACCTCAAAGACGCAGCACAAACGAGAGACCACTATTATTTAACCCCGTAGACTTAAAAAGTTGTACAATGAAAACTTCTTTAAAACCCCTACTAAACTTCTTCTGTCTTCATGAGAAAACAACAGATTTAGAAAACTTACTATTCCATGTGGAACAATAAAAATTAAAAATATATTTTACTCAACATTTAATCAAAGTAAAGAACAAAACTTATTTTTTTAAATTAAATCTTTTCCATTAGCGTATTAGCGTTTTTTTATTATTTAACTTTTTTTTCAATGTGTATGTGTTGGTGTTTATACTTAGTGTTTATACTTAGTGTTTATACTTAGTGTTTATACTTAGTGTTTATACTTAGTGTTTATACTTAGTGTTTATACTTGGTGTTTATACTTAGTGTGTATCCCTAGTGTTTATGCTTAATGCTTATCCTTAGTGTTTATACTTAGTATTTATCCATAGTGTTTATCATTGGTGTTTATACTTAGTATTTATACTTAGTGTGTATCCTTAGTGTTTATAATTAGTGGTTATCCTTAGTGTTTATCATTGGTGTTTATACCTAGTGTTTATCCTTAGTGTTTATACTTGGTGTTTATACTTAGTGTTTATACTTAGTGTGTATCCTTAGTGTTTATACTTAGTGTTTATCCGTAGTGTTTATCATTGGTGTTTATACCTAGTGTTTATACTTAGTGTTTATAGTTGGTGTTTGTCCTTAGTGTTTATACTTAGTGTTTATCCTTAGTATTTATCCTTAGTGTTTATACTTAGTTTTTATACTTAGTGTTTATATTTAGTGTTTATACTTAGTGTTTATACTTAGTGTTTATCATTGGTGTTTCTCCTTAGTGTTTATACTTGGCGTTTGTCCTTAGTGTTTATACTTAGTGTTTATCCTTAGTATTTATCCTTAGTGTTTATACTTAGTTTTTATACTTAGTGTTTATATTTAGTGTTTATACTTAGTGTTTATACTAAGTGTTTTCCTTAGTGTTTATCCTTAGTGTTTATACTTAGTGTTTATCCTTAGTGTTTATACTTGGTGTTTATACTTAGTATTTATACTTAGTGTGTATCCTTAGTGCTTATACATGGTGTTTATCCCTAGTGTTTATACTTGGTGTTTATACTTAGTGTTTATACTTAGTGTGTATCCTTAGTGTTTATACTTAGTGTTTATACTTATTGTGTATACTTAGTGTTTATACTTAGTGTTTATCCTTAGTGTTTATCATTGGTGTTTATACTTAGTGTTTATACTTGGTGTTTGTCCTTAGTGCTTATACTTAGTGTTTATACTTATTGTTTATACTTAGTGTTTTCCTTAGTGTTTTCCTTAGTGTTTATACTTAGTGTTTATCCTTAGTATTTATCCTTAGTGTTTATACTTAGTTTTTATACTTAGTGTTTATATTTAGTGTTTATACTTAGTGTTTATACTAAGTGTTTTCCTTAGTGTTTATCCTTAGTGTTTATACTTAGTGTTTATCCTTAGTGTTTATACTTGGTGTTTATACTTAGTATTTATACTTAGTGTGTATCCTTAGTGCTTATACATGGTGTTTATCCCTAGTGTTTATACTTGGTGTTTATACTTAGTGTTTATACTTAGTGTGTATCCTTAGTGTTTATACTTAGTGTTTATACTTATTGTGTATACTTAGTGTTTATACTTAGTGTTTATCCTTAGTGTTTATCATTGGTGTTTATACTTAGTGTTTATACTTGGTGTTTGTCCTTAGTGCTTATACTTAGTGTTTATCCTTAGTATTTATCCTTAGTGTTTATACTTAGTTTTTATACTTAGTGTTTATACTTCGTGTTTATACTTAGTGTTTATACTTAGTGTTTATACTTATTGTTTATACTTAGTGTTTTCCTTAGTGTTTTCCTTAGTGTTTATCCTTAGTGTTTATACTTAGTGTTTATACTTAGGTGTTATAATTAGTGTTTATAGTTGGTGTTTGTGTGGTGGGGGATTAGCACCCCCCCCCCAGGACCCCCTTATGTACGCCAATGCTAGCTCTTTTCTAACATATACACTGTACACTTTTACATACGTAACACATACCTGCACACGGTCATAACAAACCTGACTTAAATTGAAACACTGCACTGGCCCTAGCACGTGTAAACACAGTTGGGCTGGTTAATTCCACGTAAAGTCTTAAATGTAATATAACTTTATATGTAACTTCAGCTAAATTAGCTTATTTAAATTTAATTTTAATTTTATGCAATTTATGATTTTATGTTATTATACTTCACTTGTTGCAAAAATTGGAATAAATATGTATTTGATTTGATATGATTTGAATATCTATCATGTACACGGTCATTGAGGCCATTGAACATAGCTGTATATTGGATGCACGATGTTTCCAAATTGGTTGGATTGTAGGTAGGTACAGGATTGGCCTGTAGGTTGACGCAAGTCCCGATAAGAAGCATTTTTAACAAGCTTACCTAAAAATATTTCAATAAAATTAATGTTCCTGTGACAGGGTATGTGTGTCCGCATTCTATAAGCATGTAACTTTGTAACTAGGGACCTACGATAAATCGAAACTAAATAAAAAATTGTAATAAAATGCTGTAGACACCTGCACGTGATTCAAAAATTAATGAAAATCCCTGGGGCGATGAAGTCATGCATCGATGACACATTACAGATTTTCCCCTAACAGACTATTCTATTGTCTAATTTTTTTTGCTATCTATATAACAAGAGAGCCTCTCAGCGTTTTAATGAAGTGTTCCGTATAAACTTCCACGGAAATTTCCACAACAATTACTAACCCCACCTCCCGTTATCTCAGAATATTGGCAATTATCCTCGGGATTTTATTCTCTCATTGGAATTGAGTCTTGAGATACTCCTAGGAATTTAATCATCCTAAAGACATTTATAAAACCAGCTTCATGGTACTATTGATGCCCGTAGACTACATGATGAGTGGTTGTTCATTTTTTATAGAGCTTTGGGCAAAGGGTGGACACAGAAATATTTCCGGGGGGGGGGGGGGCATTCCCGGTCCATGCTCCTTGGGTACCTACCAATTTGACGACTTTACTTTATACTGTTGATTACTTGTTGTACTTGTTGATTACTTGATAGTATAATTTAACCTTTTAATGATATAAACATCCACGGAAATTTCCAGTATGTTGCTAACCCCACCTCCCATATTCTCAGAATTTTGGCAATTAGCCTCGGGATTTTATTCTCTCATTGGAATTGAGTCTTGAGATACTACCAGGAATATAATTACAAGTATCCCGAAGACATTTATAAAACAAGCTTCATGGTACTGTTGATGCTCTTAGGGTATATGATGAGTGGTTGAGTCCATTTTTTAAAGAGCGTTGGGCAAAGGGAGGACACAGAAATATTTTCCGGAGGGGGGGGGGGCGCTCCAGTCCTGGTCCATTCTTTTTGGGTACCTACCAATTTGACGACTATACTTTATATACTATTTATGAAGTGTTCCGTTTAAACTGCCACGGAAATTCAGAACAATTACTATCGCCACCTCCCGACTCCCGTAATCTGAGAATATTGGCAATTAGCCTCGGGATTTTATTCTCTAATTGGAATTGAGTTTTGAGACATATAAAATAGTCACCTATGTAACATTGTAATATTTCGAACACATTATAATAAGAGTTGACTTGATAAAATTATTACATAAAAACAAATATATATCTATATATTGTTATATGTTTTTTATGAAATATTTGTATCAAGTCAACTCTTATCAACGCGTGCGGCAGCGCGCGACCAAGTTCCATATATGCACCCTCGATGAGCTGCCCAGCAAGTATATCTCCCCGGCGAGTTTACGGCATTTTAGCCATCACATTCCAACCATCACTGTAGCTCACCCACTTGTCCGATTGATCTCTAATTTTGCATTCAGGCTTTAAATACAGCACAAAACCCCAATTTAAAAATTCAGCACTCTAGCATGATTGGTTGCTGAAATCCAAACACCCCAAAACCACGCTTTTCGTGTGGACTCACTCACAAATTATAGTCCACTTCCAGATGTGCTGGAGATGTGAAACTCAGGAATTAGTCTCTTCTTACCACCAAACCCCCAGAATAAATCAAAAACCCCCCGAAAAAGTTTTATGATAACTTATCAATCACGTAATGAATTTTACGTACTTAGCTTACGGCCGAGCATACCTGTGAAATTTGGGATTGGGTTCATTCTTGCCATTTCCCATTTTTTCCACTTTATTCAGAAAATTGATTACGTAACTTAACGTAGTCACTTAACGAAAGCTACCTTCTAGATGTGCTTAATTCCTACATAGGTAGGTAGGTATATCTATATAGTGGTTCGCATGTCGTATGTTGAAATTCTTTCTTTCATATGGGCTTTCTATAACTTGTCAGTCAGCAGTCTTCTAGTTACTCTGGTGCTAGCTAGACTCTTCCCGAAAATTCTCGAATCTTCACTTTTCAAATTTATTCTCTTCCATCTTCCATCATGGCTGTTCCGGTCAGTTTCCTTGCTGCTGATGGGTGCCTTCTGGTCCAGCATGGAGAACAGGAAGGAATATTCGATGGCGGTCCCTGGAAGCATTTTTCACCATTCATAGTACAGCCATGTATGGTGAAAAGATGGCTGATTCTTCCTCTGTCTTTCAATTTTTTTAACACTCCATGCATACATGTCAAGTTATTTGTAATTTGTACAAAAAGAAATGATATCCAACCCAAAACACTCCGTGTAAAAAATACCAAGTTCCTTTGGCCCATCAAAGTTGTGATATCCAGATGGGCCAAGTTCCTTTTTTCTGCCTATGTATGTTGTGATATCAGGATGGGCCAAGTACTTGTAATTTTTCTCTTTGAATATTTTCTCTAAAAAATTAATTTAATTTTTTTTTTAGAACTTGGTGCTTCTTCATGCTTATGTACCTTGACACTGACCCTTGCTGTAAATGGCCAATGATGACGCATAAGATATGGCTAAATGGCAAATTTGCAACGGAGGCCACAGTGTCGTTACGTAGGTATGCCTCCAATAAACGATAGGAAACTACTAAGAGTTTTGCAAGGGAAGCACCCAAGTTCTGAAAAAAAAAAATTAAATTAATTTTTTTAGAGAAAATGTTCAAAGAGAAAAATTACAAGAACTTGGCCCATCCTGATATCACCACATACATAGGCAGAAAAAAGGAGCTTGGCCCATCTGGATATCACAACTTTGATGGGCCAAAGGAACTTGGTATTTTTTACCCGGAGTGTTTTGGGTTGGATTATAATGAGTCTTTAGATACAACCCGAAATTTAATTCGGTATTAATCTGTTTTAGGCGTATTACTATAGCTTATTGGCTTGCCAAACCAGTAAGGGTCTAGGCCTGAGGACTGGTAGAGAATCCTCTGTCTTGACAACTGCTCTATGAAGAACCAGTAGAACCCGGGCTGATGGGCCGTGGTTGAGGAAGACCCCGCCTCCACCCCCACCACCCCGCAGCTTAGTATAAATATCAGAGCACAACCCCCTGCAGTTGCTGCTGAGCCTCCAAGATACAATCTTAGAAGTCTACGCAGTTCCACTGAAGATGTCGACCGCAGATGTTGACGAAACGTTTGGAAGTCCACTTTCATTTCTACCACGGCCCATCAGCCCGGATTCTACTGGTTCTTCATTCGACTCCGGTCGTGAAAGCATTTTCTGTTAAACTGCTCTATATTAGGATATGTTGTCGTCAGCAACACATCCGACAGCCGCATTTTCCCTTACCAGTACAGGAAAGGGTAGGCCTTGGGCCAACGGAAAGTTTTTCCTTTCTTTTATCGACCCTCTACCTTCTTTTTCCTAGTCTATTTTTCCACAAACTAGGCTATTCTAGCCCACTCAGTGGCGTGGCGAGGGGGCCAAGCGGGGGGGGGGAGGGCAGTCCGCCCCAGCGCCCGATAAGAAGGGGCGCCAAAAAGAGAGGAAGAAATTGCTTTTCAAGCAATGCACTGTAAATTAATGTGCCTCGTTTCGCTTACAACCGCACCATTTGCACAATCGCTGAAAATTAATTTGTCTTGGTAGCCTCACTCACTTTTCCCGGAATGGCCCCTCTGAAAATCTACCCTGGACCCGCCCTTGGTACCCCCACTGTGTGTTTTTTGTATATAATGTCGATTTTCACCGGAAATATCAATAGTACAGCCGCCAAGAATATTTATTTGAAGAAATACTCCTTTACGTTTTTTCTGTTGGTCCTAATATTTTCGATAGGTACTCATTCCCTATTTAATGTAAGTATTTCCTACCATCCACATATTGTTCTTAAATTTTCCTAAAAGTCTCTATGGCCGCCGGCAGGTATAATAGTCAATATACATGATGGTATATGAGTCATGATGGTACATCGTGCATGAGACAAGTTCTGGAAGGGCGCCTAAAGCGTCATCCGCCCCCCCCCCTAGAAAATGGCCTCGCTACGCCACTGCGCCCACTGGTTCTAGCTTATACCAAAAAACGGTACGAATGAACTTACACACGCTTTCACCCATCACCATTCGGTGGAAGAGCGGTCGCTGCTCCTCTATATGATTTCATAGATTTTTCAGGAAATCTATCTGTGATTTTGGAGAAAATGCAACTTTATGCTCATATTTACGGATGCTTCGTAAATCTCTGAAATAATAGTAAGAAACAGGGGGAGCGCATCCCTCAGGACCTGAAAGTGATGGGAGAAAGACATTAGGGTAGATGGGGCCGTCGCATCACGGCAGATTACGGCTGCTCCTTAGAAAGAGATTGTTTCAAAATATATATATATATACATATAGAGTATATATACAGGTATATATAAATGATGTATCTCTTACGGTTTACGTTTTATAAATTTTTCCCTCATTCAATTTGTATTGTAAACACATTAATTACACACTAACACAAAGAATTAGCAAGAATTTAAACAAAAAATTGATAAATTGACAGATACGGGATTTTTTTAGAGGGAGAACGAAATTTCTTTGGCTCACAGGGGAAATGAGGATATGTAAAAACAAAAACAACCAGATCCAGGGTTCCTATTAAAGTGGGGGAAGGGAGGTAGGCAAGCAAGGTCCCGGACAATAGATAGAATGGTTCATCTTCCCCAAGTATTTGATTTAGTCAATTCAAATTAAATACTGTGGTAGCTCTCAGAAATGAGGAGCCTGCCTCTTCCCCGGGAAATTGCTGATCCCCCAGGGAATGTCAACACTGTGTAAAACTGCGCATTTTAAGAATGCTCACTTTGACGTGTTATTTTATATCAATTTAGGTTTCAACAAAGCGCAGTGGATTGCTATCCTATTTAAACGTTTTTATAGGGAAATCTTTGGATTTTGATTAAATTCGGCGTATTGGCTATCAAAATCATTGTCCACGAGTAATTTCTTTTTTTGGACAACTTCATTTTGGGGGATTTGCATTTAATTTCTTGTTTACAAAACCAGGATTTTAATTTAATTATAAACTATATAAAATATATATTGTAGCCCTTACTAATGTAAACAAAAGCCCCTAGGTCCCAACCCCCCTTTTTAGCAAAAAAATGAAAAAGGTTCAATTTTCTTAAAAATTAGTAAAAATTATTTATCTGGAGAAGATATTTTTCGAGTATCGTCTGAAAAACCCCTCTCTCAGAATTCCTGGGCACGGCCTTGATTGTGGTACCACTCAAGAAATATTTGAGTGCTTAATACCTGCAGATATCAAAATATAATATATAAACTATGAAAATATTTTTCCAATCGAATAAATATTCGATGGTGCAATCAGGGGGCACGATACAATCACTTATATTACACCTACATTAAAAAATGTTCCTCCCCGGAGAGGGCCTCCCGACTCCCCTCTGCGCGTCTGTCGCTATGGCAATGGAGACAACAAAAAGACCTATGTCAAAGGTGCACCACCTGTATCCACTCTTTCAATGAAAATATGCCAGCTCTCGAGTTCAAAAATTAACAGCGGCCCGATCATGGCGATTTTAATACCGGGGGTAATTTATTACCATGTCACGTGATGGTATTAATTAAATTGTTTATTTATTTATATTATTTATTGTTTATGTGTAGTATTTTTGGGCTCAGTGATGAGAAATCCGCGCACGGGTACATCTTGCGGTATATCATTGCATGTATTAACTATTCTAGTAATATACTCGATACTCTACTTTATATGACTTAGTAATAGAACAAAAAAAGGCAATATTTATTTATTTATTTATTTATTTATTTATTTATTTATTTATTTATAATTACTGTTGTATTGCGGATTTACCTGTAATGGTACTGGTACAACAGAATTATTTGTTTTCTTATACATGACATCAATGGCGCCCAAAATTAGTTTAAGAATATTATAAGCCAATAGCGCGAGGATAAAAAATAGGAAATTAAGTGGCCCTTTAAAACCTGGAGGTTGCCGACAGCTGCCATTTTTGCTTTCCAATTTATACGTAGAATAAGAAAAGCTTTGTGACGGTCGAAATTTTCGATTTTCGATTCAACGGATTTACACGTTTTAAGGTCCCAGGAACCCAAAAAAGTGGTTTTTACGAAATGTCTGTCTGTCTGTCGTTCTGTCTGTCGTTCTGTCTGTCTGTCTGTCTGTCTGTGCGTCGATTTCCGGGCAAACTACTCGGTCGATTTTGATGAAATTCGGCATGTAGTAATAATCATACCTCAGAACCATTTTTTTTATTTGGGGCTTACTTAATTTGGGGGGGGGGGGGTTTATTCTCAAAAACTCCAAGAAACCGTCTAAAAAAATTATTTCTCAAAAACGGCTCCAACGATTTCTTTTAAATTCACATATATTGTAGTCGTTATAAATGTCGTTATTAATGTTAAAGAAATGCCGGGGGTCACTTGCCCCATGATAGGTTGCTTCTGGGGGTAAAAAAATAAAAAATAAAAAAATTTAATGAAAAATGACTAAAAAATAATTTTTCTGCGAAACCTTTCTATCGAAGATTTCTACCTTCAGGTATGTTTTAGGTGTTAAATTGAGTAGCGAAACCGGACAGGTTGCTTTCCCAAAAAAGTATTTGGTTTTGTAAAAAAAAATGTTTTTTTGAAAAAATGATAGAAAATTCACGCTCAAATGCATTGCTTGCCCTGCCAGTATTGCTGTGTGGTAATGTGTTGGTCTGACCTATCTAGAATTTACCTCACCTCCAGTGACGTCAGGTGGACAACCCCCCCCCCCCCCCGAGATATCGAAAATTTAACCATAGGAAAATTATTTACCACGAAATTACTCATTTTCTCTATCTACTAATTTTGATAAATTGGAAAGCATGTTCGAGTAAACTCGGACCGGTTCGTTTAAATGAGGGGGGCCTCTCATGTAAAACCAGAGACAAAAAATTACTTAAATTATTTTTTTCTTTCCAACTTCAGGTATGTATGTTTTAGGTGTGAATTGTGTAACAAATTAGAAAAGGGTGCTTACCAAAACAAGATTTTGGTTTTGAAGAAAAAAATATTTTTTGGACAAAAGTAATGATGGATGTACAACCGTGCACCATAGCAATGCATACCATTATTATTGCGTAGTATAATAAACAATTGTCACTATAATCGGTCCAGTGCTTTAGGATAGGGAAAATTGAGGGAGTCGATGTTTAAAATATAACAACTCACAATTATAAGCTATAGGATAGGGAAATTCGAAGCAGCCAAAATTGAACCCTAGAATAATAAAATTATTAAGTACCATGGAACTATTTTATCCAATACGCCACCTATACTAAAGAAAATAGGAAAGCATGCACGGGTTCATTCGATCCGTTCATTCTAATTTAACAATAAACGATTACTGAAGTGTTACAGGAGGATATGTCAGCTGGGAGCTAAGAGCTAAGAGGTTAAAAGAAGTAAGAAGGAAAACAATAAAAGACAAACCGAAAATCAACTTGCACAAGAAAACTCCCTAGAAATAATCAACTCAATGTACAGTGAATTATCTTCTCCCCCATTGATGGCAGAAATCAGTGGCGACGAGATCAAATCGCACATTGACAGTGACTCAATCCCCGACTGCGGAACCTTTTTTTAAAAAAGCAATTCTCAGTTCAGAGTAGAACACGCTGTGTTAAACTCGTAAGGGAGCATCGGGAAATGTTAGTTGAGGTAAATGGCGAGGCGGATGCTGATCAATGGCGGAAATACGGGGCGGGGGGGGGGGGATCACGGGATCATAACCCCCCCCCCCCCCGCTTATTGGGTAAATTCCCAGGATAGTAAAAAAAAATGACATAAATGAATAAAACTCAACTTTTCAATAAAGAAATTACCGTTTAAACTTACATAAAACATGTGACCCCCCCCCCCCAAAAAACAAAAATTTCCGCTGGATCAGCCCTTGAGCCTGATCATCCCTGCCTAACTTCACAAACAAATAAGTCTTCGTCGGTTACAAGCTAGAGAAATGTACTAATGGATCTAACTAACATGAGCTATTCAATCAGAGCTTGTAGCGATTTGGCGCCTTTGACTGAGGGGGGGGGGTGCTCTTTCGCCGCCGCCGTCCTTCCCCATATTTTCTATGACTTCCACTTCCCATTACGTCACCCCCCCCCCCCCCCACTCTATCTGCCACATCTTCGACTCACGCCATTATTGCTTTCCTTGCACTGTAATGCATATACGAGTATGAGGTAATTTAAATCTTTTTAATTTTTGAGAATCATCTTCTTTTAAAAATTACCCCTACTTTAATTGAATCAAATAATATAATTATTTCAGCATTATTTTTTTGTCGAGTCTGATAGGGGTCCGCCCCCCCCCCCTCTCTCCTTTTTCTTCTTATTCTTCCACATTCTACCTTTATTCAATATATTTTAGTATTATATAGTGTAATACTGACATTAAACTAAATTAAGTTGAAGAGGTAACCTCCAACCTCATTTTTTACAGTGGGGATTAGGATTTATAAAAGACTGGACTTGGAGGTATTCGAACCTACGATCTATGCCTATCCTATCCGGGGTATATCGATTTAACCGGTTTTTTCTAAATCCTCTAATTTCGGTTATAAAGAGCAGGTTACTTCTTCAACCTCAAGTTAGTTTGATGTCAGTGTTATACACCGTACAATAGTGCAATTTATAGGTATTGAGTTAAGAGCTTCTAAAATATCTAATAACCTTTATTCTAATTGAGAAATCCTACTATACTATACATGAATTCATGAATTGATTTTGACAATATCTTTCTCTTGTGATCACATTTGACATTATATATCCATATATATTGTATGTGCAATCTATGTTTGATGACAAAATTTATAAATTGTTTGTGTGTTTTATTTTTGTGTGTTTATTATTGACGATTGCCGAACGGACTGTTTTGTGTCTTAATGGATCAATAAATTCTGTTCTGTTCTATTGAATAAATAAAGCTTCATGAAATAAAGTGAGCTCACAGAGCTGTTTGATAGTTATGTAGCTGTGCTAACCTGTCCACCAATACGAATCTTACAGAGCATATTTTAAGGAAGCCCCATTGGGGCAAGCGTACCCCAGTCAGGTGATTTTTCCCCCTACTTTTGGACATATTGCCCCACAGAAATTGGGCACACATTTCAAATTCCAAGACTAACAAAACAATAAATTATAAAAAAACGAAAAAATAGTCAAAAGTTACGTTGTCCGTCGTATTTATGGCGCCAATTTTGTTTTTAACGTTTTGCTTTTTGAAATATAAGTGGTTTTGGTAATCTTGAAAAAGTGTGATTATTTAGAACTAGGTATTCTACCCATTATTAAAAATAATAGACCTAATCTCAACTTATTTATGGAGGGGGGGGGGGGTGGATACAAGCGAAAATTACACTATATATATAGGATTTCAATTTGTGCCACCCAGTGAAAATTTCTTAAAATATGCTTTGGAATTTTATAATACTTGAGGATTTAGAGGAGACTGCACTTGTCGGGCTTATGGTCCAGCGGTTACAATGACGCCCCGGATAGGCGTAGGGTTCGAATCCCGCCAAGTTCACTTTTTTCTAAGCCGTAAAATTTCGGTTCCGCCTTCTAGTCTACTCCCTACAATCTCCATGGTCCGTACATGATGGTATATGAGACATGATTGGTACATCGTACACGAGACAAGTTCTGGAAGGGCGCCGAAAGCGTCATCCCCCCCCCCCAGAAAATGGCCTCGCTACGCCACTGCGCCCACTGGTTATAGCTTATACCAAACAACGGTACGAATGAACTTATACACGTTTTCACCCATCACCTTTCGGTGGAAGCGCGATCTGTGTCCCTCTATATAATTTCAAAGATTTTTCAGGAAATCTATCTGTGATTGTGGAGAAAATGCAACTTTATGCTCATATTTACGGATGCTTCGTAAATCTCAGAAATAATAGTAAGAAACTGGGGGAGCGCATCCCTCAGGACCTGAAAGTGATGGGGGAAAGACATTAGGGTAGATGGGGCCGTCGCATCACTGCAGATTACTGCTCCTCCTTAGAAAGAGATTGTTTCAACAAAAAAAAATATATATATATACATATACATATACAGTACATATACAGGTATATATAAATGATGAATCTCTTAGGTTTACGTTTTATAAATTTTTCCCTCTTTCAATTTGTAGTGTAAACACATTAATTACACACTAACACAAAAGAATTAGCAATAATTTTATAATAATATAATTCTTCTAGTCTACTCCCTACAATCTCCATGGGCCGTACCTTCGGGAAAAAGAGATTACAAATTTCTTGACAGCCAACAAAACGTGCCTCCCAATCCAAGATAACTGTCATTTTTAATTAATTTAAATTGAACTTCGTCTGTTGATGTTTTTCATGTTCCACATACGTCAATCGTCAATGAAAAATTGAAAAATGACGTAACAATGACGTAAATTGACGTGGTAGCAGAATTTTTAGTACGTCTTTAATGTCTGCTAAAACTTCATTTTTCAATTTTTCATTGACGATTGACGCATGTGGAATACCCGCCTTATAGATATTGCATTTTCTCACTCCACATAAAAAGAAATATTTTTCGCCCGACGTATTGTATCCAACCCTAGTGTGTTCCTTACCTTACGATAAGAATAATAGTGCGGGTGCCGGGCATGCTGCATACCACAACATCCAAAATTTAGAGCAATGATAGAGACAGATAATATAGACATATAGAGGCAAATAATCATTATATAATGATGATATTCCTTCGCTACAGTTTGTCTGGGAAATGTTTCCATTTCGGCCCATTCCAAAAAATAATTCCTGTGCAGGCCGGGGGTTATCGTGCCAAAGCGTTTTTATTGCTTTCCAATTTATACGTAGTATAAGGAAAGCTTTGTGATGGTCGAAATTTACATTTACATTACATTTACACGTTTTGAGGTCCCAGGAACCTTAAAAGGTGGTTTTTACGAAATGTCTGTCTGTCTGTCTGTCTGTTCATCGAAACAAACTACCCGGCCGATTTTAAAGAAATTTAGCATGTAGGTTCACAAAAATCATACCTCGAGACCGTTTTTATTTTTATTTTGGGCTAACTCAATTTGGGGGGGTTTTATTCTCAAAAAAACTAATAAAAAAAACGTCTAAAAAAATTATTTCTCAAAAACGGCTGCAACTATTTCTTTTAAATTCACAGATATTGTAGTCGTTATTCATGTTAACAAAATGCGGGGGTCGCTTGCCCCTTGATAGTTTGCTTCTAGGGGTAAAAAAATAAAAAACTCAATTTCCATGAAAAATGACTAAAAAATAATTTTTCTTCGGCACCTTTCTATCGATGATTTCTACCTTCAGGTATGTTTTAGATGTTCAATAGGGTAACAAAAACGGACAGGTTGCATTCCCAAGAAATATTTGCTTCATCCGTGCAAAAAATTATTTTTTGAGAAATTATGGAAAATTCAAGCTCCAATACATTACGTGCCATGTGTCATTGTTAGTACTGTTACAATGTATTGGTCTGGTCGTTCTAGAATATGCCATTAAGTTTTAAGGGGTTTTTAATATGTTGAGGTGGACCCCCCCCCCTCGAGGGATCTGACATTTAACCATAGGGAAATTATATCCTATGAAATTACACATGTCTATATCTGCTAATTTATAAATTGGAAAGCATGTTCGAGTAAACTCGGACCGGTTCTTATGTAGGCTACGCGAGTGGCAAAGATTGTGTCCAAGTGTTCAGTGGTTTCATACGACTATAGGGTTACTCAGGGCCATGCCCAGAGGTGGGGCGTTCGGGGGGTTCAAACTCCCCTCGCCAGATAGATTGGAAAAAAATAACCTCATGCATTATGGTTAAAATCTATTCCAGTTATAGCACACACAACACCCCCCCCCCCCCCCCCCGCTCCCAAAAAAATCCTGGGTACGGTCTTGAGCCTACTGTATATATAGAGCCTACTTCTTAATTTAAAAAAAGTAAAAATTGACATTACCCCATGAATGGGCCTTAATCCATGTGTAGCAGCATGAAGATACATTTTACAAGTTGGACACTGAATAATCGCACTTATCTCTATGTAGTTCGGCAATCGGGAACATCGCGGAGTTTAAAAAACGAACGACCAGACAAATGACTAGCCTACTAAACTAAGTTTGATGCCGGATGGTACACGTCTAATGCGTACCTATACCTATGCAAGGTACCTGCCTTGGAGAATGTACAGCTAGATATCGCATGGCCCGGTTGGTCATTACCTGGACAATGAACTGTGCCTGGCTCCAAGATCCTTCTCCGCTACCTGGTGTCAAAAATGAGTAATGCTTTCAGTTATATGTAAGTATATGCCTTTCAACATTCGGGGGGTCATGACCCACGTGACCCCCCCTCTGTATCCGCCACTGAGGCTGATTGTCAGCATATTAAACTATTTAGTAGTAGGTTAATACTTAGCCCACTCAATTAATTACGAATATAAAAAAATGTAGTTATGTTAATGAAATGTTGTTATTTTAAGGTTATTATGACTAATGGAGGATTGTTTAATGGCCTTCATCACGGAACGCATGTGGGCTGCTTTTTGATAAGATCCTAAACAAACAAAATCGAAACTCAGTGGAAAATAGGAAGTTTGATCATAAGTTGAGGTCATCTATTCCCGTGGGTGGATCTATTGATGCATGGACAAGGGGAAAGGGGTAGGGGGGAGTTCGTGGAAGCATAGGCGATATCTTGCGCTTTTCAAAACCAAGCATACACTGTTGCGGCTTAACCTACAGGCTACTTGCCTATCCATTGTGTAAAGGGCCTGTTGAAATCTAATAAAATCCTTCGCCTTGAAGCGTATACATATTGATTTTCATCCTCAGGATTTCGGAAAATCAGCTTAAGTATGATAAATCTGCTTAACAAGCATTAGTATAGGGTCTGCAACATGTCGTGCACACTTAGTTACATGATAATTTGTAGATCTGATTGGCAGAATGGGTGTGTTAATAGACTTGATTGATTTTTAAAATTCATTGTACATGATTTAAAGCGTTAGAAACAACTTGAAACAGCAATTGGCACGTTTGGAAATGTTACGAAGACTGGGGTGGAAAGCACTAGCTACAGAAGTGGCATCTTTTATTAATTAATGTTTTCCACTTTTCCTGCCGCTCCCTTGTAGCTTATTTTCGCAGTACGCCCATGCATAATGAAATCCATCCAAAAGAAACACTCTCCTGCCTTCTAATTAAACTTTGCGCAAGTAACAAGTAGCAAGCTTCCAACTAAGCAAACGAAGGCCCAATTTGTTTTTATTAAAAATTTGTACCCTAGTTATAGGGGAATAGGCTACATTACACAGTGATTTTATAGACTCAATTAGTATTAACAAGTATTAACACTAATTAGTTACTGAAGTGAAAATTTCCAGAGGGGTGACTTTGTATTTGTACCTATAGTTAGATGACGTCATCGTTCCATAGCCTCACTCGACCCTTAGAGCAAGTAGCAGAAAATATGAATGTACTGCTATTAATTTTATAAATAACTGTTCGGCCATAAATACTAAGAAAACAAAATGAATCATGAGCACCCTGTTGCTATGATGAGTGGTCTCAATGACCTCCAGTAGATTCAGCCATTTATTAATAATATTTAGGCACCCACAAATTAAATAATAATATAGTAATTAAATAAGTTCTAAATTCTAGTAGCTACAGTAAACCTTACTACGACACTGCCTTCTCACAGCTTGGGCGACAGTAGCAGTAATTGGGGTCACACTGAAGTAGGGGACCAATCAGGGAACATTTCTTTTTCCTGGAGTAGTTACCCAGGATTTTTGCCTCAATATAACAATTCCATGTTTTACTTCCACCCCCCTGCGGTTTCTTCTTCCTTACGTCTGAGAATATTGGAGAATAAGAAACTTTCCTCGAACACATAGTACGAGGGGATACAAGGGCCACGTAAATCCCAACTGTGATTGCCAAGAGTCTGCCAGAACGCGCAAGCCATTGCTCGGATATGCTGAGGGCAGTAGTGTGTGTGTAATATACTATTTACATGGACCATGTTCGAATATGCGAGTTTACCATGTAACTTGGTATATTCATATCCGAATTAGACTAAGTCACGCTGTTGTATAGTGGCAGTGGTAATCTTGTCTCAGCTTGTCTATTGTCACTTGTAGTGGTGGGATTTAGGTTGACATCAAGGATGTAAACCAGTTTGCCAACAGCCAAAAATCCAGACATGTAGCGTAGTGGTAGTCAAGACATTTAGTGTAGTGGTACGAACTCTGACTTTCACCTGAATGGTTGTTGGTTCGAGCTCCACACTTGCTACATGTTCTGGCCATGCTTCGGAGGGCATGTAAAGCAGGTGATCCCGGGCCTTCGTAGTTGAGTGTAAGAGAGGGCTTTATAGCCCTAACTCCGCTAGGTTGGCTTAGTAATAGAAACAACAAAAAGTCCTTATTTATTATTTATTTATTTAATTAAAAATACATGCGGAAATAATAATGCTTGGCAAGGTTCAATAGGCCACTGTATATAAATAAAAAAATAAAAAAACCTTTCAATTAATAATTATGTGCACGGTACCTACTATACAGTATACACTGTCCCTACATAACGTGTGGATTTAATTAATTACTGTAATAATAATAAAGTCTTTACAGTACAGGACATACGTATTGGTACCGACTCCAACATTCACCCGAAAGGTTGTTGGTTCGAGCCCCACACTAGCTACATGTTCTGGCCATGCTTCGGAGGGCATGTAAAGCAGGCGATTCCGGGCTTTCCTAGTTGAGTGTAAGAGAGGGCTTTGTAGCCCTAATTTCGCTAGGTTGGCTCAGAACAAAAATAATAGAACAAAAAGTCAATAGTTATTTACTGAAAAAATATATAGATACCGCTAAAGATACAGATACTTACGACTAATGATAGTTTAGTTGAAATATTAGTATTATAATAAACTACATTCATACCGAATATCAGCCATACCTTCTATTCATGATAACTGTCACACTAACTAGTTATTATGTGTTACAATTTGTCTTGTGAATGTATTTGATTGTACAAAGTTGTATATATA
This sequence comes from Psococerastis gibbosa, assembly GCA_963971405.1. Taxonomy (NCBI): domain Eukaryota; kingdom Metazoa; phylum Arthropoda; class Insecta; order Psocodea; family Psocidae; genus Psococerastis; species Psococerastis gibbosa. The sequence continues at coordinate 6,152,440 of OZ020492.1, forward strand.
CGGAAATTTTATCTTTTCTTATCTTACATACCTCACTATACTGCATTTCAGTTCTCGTCATTACGTGTCATTGCATAACCTAATGTATTCTGCTCTGCGACACAGAAAATCGTTGCAGACTGTAAAATGCTAACAAACCGTCACCTATTTCAGGGAATGGACGTTTATTAGCCTGCTGACGAGAAGGTACGAAGGAAATCTTGTAAATGGAAAATAATACAAAGTGCAAATAGAAATGAAACAGTTCAACGATTCAAACTCGCAAATTCCCGGGCCTTTCCCATGTTAAATTCATTAGCAGTGCTCAGCACTCAAAAGACCAACAGCGTATACAGAAGCAGCCAGGAAATATTAAATTGATTTATTTGCATGATCTACCTAATTATCTAGATCAGTGGTTCTTAACCTTTTTTTGCCCATTTGACAAAGTTTCTGTCTTGCCACGGATCATCAGGGGTGTAGCCGGAATTTCTATCCAGTCAACGTTCATACATTTTCTTAGCTTATTATACTCCATTCGCCGCTGGAACATTGGAGGTTAGGGCAGCTAGTTCACTCAGTAGCTTTAAGAAAATAATCAAACAATATATCTTAGATAATGCTTGAGACTCTCGTCGTCTCTCTCCGGTCCTGTAATGGGTTCCTTCTCTATTTCATTTTAATCATTTATCAATAATACAATATTTTTTTTTAGTGTTAGCATGAAAACAAGCCTTATTTTTCGCCTTTTGTTTCTTTTTCTATAAAGTCGTTTCAATTTCAATTTCAATTAAGCCAGTCTATCTAGCCATCGTTAAACAATTTCGGGGGCCACACGCGACCTTTAGTGGGAAATACGGGTGTGGTAGATGACTAATAATTGTATAAAATTATGTTTTAGAAAACTTACTTAGATAAACTTAGTGTGATTTTTGCGCCTGCATACTATTCACTAATTTGTGCTCTATTTTACTCAAAGCCACACACATACATTCACTGGCATTTAATCGATTCCTACTAAGACACGAACTTACAATTTTTATTCTTCTTTTCTTTTTAATATCATTTTTAGAGGCATAAAGTAATAATACCAATAATTTCAGTACTGCCTCGCGGACCACCTCGGGTGTCCCCGCGCACCACCGGTGGTCCACGGACCACAGGTCACAGGTAAAAAACCACTGAACTAGGTAGATGGCTAACAATAGCAATATATCAGTACAGTGTGGTCCCAAGTTCCCAACACCCAATCATAGCCAGGTACAGTCCGTAAGTGTATATGCCTTATATACGGATAAAACTATAAATAGGTCAAGATACAGAACCTTCCCTCCTAATGCAGATTTCCAGAAAGCAGTCTCACACAATACAATACTTCTCCAGCACACCATTCCTTTTCTTCACTCAGCAGCTTTGGCAAGCCTCATCTAGCAAACAACACACTGGTTTAATACAAGCATCAGCAAACTGGCCTTGGACGGTCACTGGGCAACCCGTTGTTCAGTGCCCTCCTGATCGCAGTTTGACACACATCATCAACTCATACACACACAACACAGACAACCAACACCGGCAAACTACAAATTTACCCGTTTTTACCCACATGGGTCTGACGCTTTAAAAAAAAACACTATAAATTAATAGAAAGAATTGTGAACAACCTCAAACCTTGCCTTACAAGATTCCTCTCTTTTTGGTGGTTAGTTCAGCTGTCATTTATTCCCATAATCCGTTCTATCACCTTATTCTGGGTCAGGCTGTCTTACTCCAGATTACAATACTATGCTTATGTCTATATACTGTCGGCTGAAACGCTAGTGAACACAATAGACGAATCATGTATCATGGGCGGATACAGGGGAGGGGGGCAAGGGGATACCTGCCCCCTGTTGTAATTCAATGTATTACGTTGTAAATTAATGAATACTAAATGCGTTAATTCTATTTTGACCCACCACTACCCCCCCCCCTCCAAATGATGGGCTGGAACCATCCCTGCCATGCATATTTGTGCCACTTTGCAGTCCTTGGATGCAGCACAACCTCGTCACGATTAGTCACACAAGAAAATAATTAATTAAGTTAATGAATTAGTCACAAATGAATAAATAAATAAATCAGTCACAAAATAAAAAAACAAGATTGAATTACCCTAGGGACCCAAAGGCTATCCAGTTCAGTTTTCATGAATTCTTTGGAGGGACAGGGACAGACAGAGATTAACATTTTTGTCAGTTTATTTTTAAATGCCTTGTGAGGTAAGTTCACCGTTTCTAGAGGGAGTTTCTTCAATATTTTGGACCCGATATGCAGCGGTTCTTTTTGCTGTTGCCGCTATTCATTTCGTTCAACAGCCAGCCTGTCTCTGTTTCTCGTATTATTTTCATGGACTTCATAATTGCGGCGGAGTGGCAACTTGTTAACGTTTACAGCTAATCCCAGGATGTGAAAGGGTCATGAAGGGGTGAAAAAAGGGGGCATGATACTCTTTGGTCCCAAGTCCCTTTCAGCCGTTTCATGGCCTCTTCTAGTGGCGTCGGAAGAACCTCTCCAGCACTCCACACCATATCTTAATATAATTAAGAGTATTATGCATGACGAGTTTATAGTTATGTTTTTTTTAGTTTTCCAATTGAATACTACTGTATATATCAAGACACCTCGAATTTGATAACTTTTTTTTTTTTTTAATATGCTAGGCGCGGGAGCGGGAGGAGGGCTCTGGGGCCAGCGTAACTCGGGCAGGCCAGTATGATGTGCTTTATAACTTATGAAATATAATTAGTTTCTTTTTTGTGAAATGTAAGAACAGCATCAGAGAGGAGAAGTAAAAGAAAACGTGTTGCAGTATCTTATTGTTTCTTATAGTATAGCGATTTGTTGAGTTAAATTTATCCTTCATACATCGACGACTCACATGCACTTAGCGCCTGTCGAACTCAATATTCAAAAATAGGTTTCTATGATGTCAAGTTCAGTTCAGTAACAGTCAGCACTCTGCATCACTCGCATTTCTTCATGGATCTGGATTATCTGCCTCACTTTACCAAAGATCACAAAGCTCTTGTTCGCGTATCAGTTCTTTAAATGACATTTTGGTTTGATGTTGGTCGACGTCTCCTATTTCAATATATGGTGGGAAAAGGATACCTGTCGGAGAGATATTGTCAGATATTGTAGATTCACAATTGTCATCTGGTTTTCGTCTGTTTGTTTATTCTTCCCAGTGTAGTTCAGCATTTTAAAAGTTGGAATTTACTAAATCATCTTATTATATCATAGGCGCAATGTTTGGGAACTGACTCCCCAATCAGCGAGGAGCCGAGGAGGGCATTTGCGTTTTGTTTGTTATTTCTATAGAAATGTTGTCCTGTTTGCATGATAATAATTATAGTAATGTCCTGAAGGACTACGTTTGTATGAACCTTACTTAAAGACATTTTAAGAAGAGACTGCATGAGCATTTTAAAGGAATATGTAAAATAGATACGCAATTAATGCTAGCCCAACATATGAACAGCACAGGACATTCATGTACCTTTAAGGATTTTAAAATATTACACATAGCCAACAAAGGAAAATTGCTGGATAATCTGGAAACCATTGAAATAAAAGAAGCTGTTAATAGGAATAAGCCCCTGTTAAATGATATAAAGTTTATCAGCAGGCTCCTTTGTTGGACATTGCAGCAGGATCGTATATGTAATGTATATTACTCGTGACTTCGTAGTATTTCATTTTAATTAACAAAAAACAAAAACTTGTAAGTTGTAACAAGTTTTTCTAAAACCCTAAGTTTTTGTTTTTTGGGTGATTTCGGACATTATTTTATTGTTTTTGTAGGAATTTGCTAGAAATTGGCCAACTGGTATGCGTCCTCAATGTCAACCTGCACCGGCTACAAGCGAAAATGGTCAAGCTGTGACAAGCTTATCATTGGCGCAGTGTAACAGGTGGATTAATAACTTTACCAAGTACAGATACGAGTCTATTTGCATGATAAGCTGGCTGTTCTGAATTCAGTCGATGCTGGAATATCTTCACTGAGTCGATGTCTAGTCTAATTTCCAGGATATTTGCAAAAATAGGGAAAAGCATTGGTGGAGATTTCCCGAGGGCAATAAAGAGAAACAGAGATAGGGGGTAGAATGCTTAGAATTTTCACTTTCCCAGTTATCAAAGCCATAGCTATGATTTGGAATTTGAGAAGGATCGAGATATCATTTCAATTAAACTAGTTACGAGGATTTGGTACAGATGTAGGCTATAATCCAAGAATTACACGAATTTATTTGAAATTAGTTAATAATTTATTATAATAAATAATAAATAAATATTGACTTTTTTTATTATATTACTAAGCCAACCTAGCAGGGATATAAATCGGCTGTTTCATATGCATCAACGATGCATTGTCAAATACATTTACGATTTACAGGCTATCGCTAGCCTGTTATTCAGATTTCAGTCCGCGTGCATCATGCGTCAGTATTAATGCATTTATATATAAATTAGGCTATGTGGCTTCAATGAAACATTTGGGCATATTTATTTATAATATGCCTAGATTAAAATTGTGCAAATTTTAGCTCTTCTAAATAGTAATGCAGAGTTAGTTTCTGTGACAACCAATAATAATGATTTATTTTTTTAAATATAGGGTTAGCATGATAATCTTAGTCTTATTGTTCGCCTTATGATATGTCAATGAAGTCGTCTTTATTTCATTTCATTTCACGCGTGACGCCTCTAGTATTTTAAATTCTTAGCGTTACTGCTTGACCTTCTGATCTGCGGTGTGGTTTACCGTTTTGTTTTTTTACATAAAGGGGGGAAGGGGGAAGAGGAAGAAGTCAGTTGCTACGGTACCTCCGCGATACAACCTTAGTAGTTTACGTGTAAGTAGTGCCACTGAAGATGTCGACCGCAGTTGTTGACGAAACGTTTGGAAGCTTACTTTCAAATCCACCATTCGCCTACTAGCCCGGATTCTTCTGTCTCCTTATTATACTCCGGCCGTGAAATCCTTAAATAAAAATAAAAAAAATAAATAAGGACTTTTTATTGTTTCTATTACTAAGCCAACCTAGCGGAGTTAGGGCTATAAAGCCCTCTCTTACACTCAACTAGGAAGGCTCGGGACCGCCTGCTTTACATGCCCTTCGAAGCATGGCCAGAAAATGTAGCCAGTGTGGGACTCGAACCAACAACCTTTCGGGTGAAAGTCAGAGTCAGTACCACTACGCTACATGTCCTGTCCTTCGATATTATATTGAAGAAGTGTTTGTCTTTCAAGCTATTTTTAGTTCTGTAATTGTCGGTTCATTAAAGCGCAACGCATAAGACGGCTGGGACACGTCGTAAGAATGTCGGACGACCGCATGCCAAAAAAGATGTACAAAGCAAGCATGACTTGGCAGGAAGACGACTGGCCAGAAGTTCTCAAAAACACTGGAAGGATGAGTTGGAAACTTCGCGAGTTGGGAGTACGTAGATGGTGAAGTGCTGTTCAAAACTTGAACCGAAATGAATGGAGAAGTGTTGTCGAGCCGGCCACAGCCCATCAAGGGCTGTAGAGCCAGAAGAAGAAGGATCTGAGTTATGGCTTACCGTATTTTTTTAAATTTGTGTTTGTTTTCAGACGATTTTTATTTCTTTAATTGTCTGTTGTTGGTAATAATTTTATGTGTAAACCCGCTCACTTCATGAAAAAAAAACTATAGCCTCCGTATAAGCGTATAGCCTTAATCACTTAACAATTAACTTAATTTATGTTTTTAATGCATAGCATGTAATTCAGCGTATACTGCCCTCAGGGTAAAATCTGAATACTTTTTAAAGGGCTAAGTCAACGTTTCATACTGTAATGTAAATCTGTTGAAATCTCGAATCCAAAATTTCTAACAACACAATGCTTTCCTAATAATAACGAATTAATAGGAAAACAACAATCGAATAGAAAGTCACGGGCTTTTTTACATGGTCTCCAAAACTATGCAGACGGTAAACAAAGAATGGGTTATCTATGAGCCAAAACTCCGAGGCAGCCGTATTATAGAGAGGTGGTGATGTACCGTTAAACCCCTGGTCTCGAGCAGTCCCAGTACCTCGTTCGCAAGGACATAACAACGACTTTAAAATGTTAGAGCCCGCGCATACCTACATATTTTTTGCCACTCAGGTTATAGTCCCATCAGGCCTTCATCACCTACTCTCGCTTTTTGTTATAGTTTTATAGGCTAAGTCCGTTACGACCACCGCTGGAGTGGCCCAGTTGTCGGTATGTAATGCTACTCTATGTTGCTGATTTCTTGCGTTCGGTGGTGGCAGGGTTCGCCGCTACCATTGGGGGAGCCGCCGAAAAATCTCATATCCAGGTGTAATCCAAATGAAGAGAAGTTGAAGGAATTTAAATTGCACTCTCTTTCTACATAAGATTTGAATTTTATTAGCCTTTTAGGCAGCGCCGGGGTTACCCTTTGCGAGACGGCAGGTCATTGCGAGGCCCTTATATGGAGGAGCAGAACATTATGCCCCGAATGAAAGATGCTATTATGTTTGGCTTATGATCGTGCACGCACGCGTACATATCACAGTGGAAGGACCGCGAAAAGATTTGGTCCCTTGAAGACCCTCTTGGTTCATGAATTAAGTTTCACACCAAATTAACTACTTATTTTTTAACAATTGAGGAATTTTTGCCCCTTTTGATACCTGAGCATTGAAGCAGGAAAGAATTATTCGGCTGTAAGACAGTATTTTTATTTATTTAAGTTATTACGTCTTGTAGACTGTGGCCATGGTCTAATTGTTGAATTATATTTATTTATTTTTGTATTTTTTATACTTAAAAGCTGATGATTGTTCTTCGTGTTATAAGACAATAAGTTATAGCTACTCGACTCTTTAACTGCAAAAACGAGAGGTCAGGACGTGTTTGGGCGTGGGAGATAAGTAAGTAAGTCTGTTCGTCGTTTTCATTGTTCACCCCCCCCCCCCTTGCTACTCACACAATGCTACATCCTTGCTTTCTTCCCCCTGCAAATGTTATAAGAAACCAATGTGCCACACTCACAAAGGGGACAATACAGCTTTCAAATTAAATCTTCTAATTCTAAAAATGATTTGATGGTTTATAGCAAGGCCGTAGCCAACGGGGGTTCGTGATGGAGGTTCAACCCCCCCCCCCCCCCCCCCGAAAATGGCTTGACACTAGATAGAATCCGATTTTGAGAGGAAAAATAAAAACTACTATGTAATATCCAATGAAATTTCTGATAATGTACAATCACGGAAAAACAATATTTTTCTCATCAAGAAAATTACAGCAGCCTACCTGGAAGGCCTACTTATAATGCATTATTATTAATATTAATACATCTTATTTCACTTTAATAACTAACAGCCTATAACTATTAAGTTAACTACCTATACGGTATTCTAGATCAAGAAAACGACTTGATTTCTCTTTTTTAATGTTTAGTTGGAAAAATAAAGCCTCATAGCCGTTTTTCAATACTCCTATTGAACAGATATCTTGCAGTTCATCTGGCATTCTGGCACAGGCACGTAGCCAGGGAGGGGGCTTTGGGGGCTGAAGCCCCCCCCCCCCGAAATGTAAAAAAGAAAAGAAAAAATCCTTGCATTGTTCTGTTTGATGTTTCACCTGTATTTTTTTCTCCCTCTAAAAACACTAAAACTGTGTTTTTGCATGTAAATTCTTAAAAATTTCCGGGGGGGGGGGGCGACCCACCGTTTTACTGGGGGTATTCCATACCCCCTCGACCCCCTGGTAGTTAGCCCCTCCCGAAATAAAATCCTGGCTACGTGTTTGTTCTGGCATCTTTATTAAAATGACGCGGAATGGTGCCTCTAAGCTCGTTGTATCGAAATTACTTGAACACTAGTGGTACAATATAATTCTTATCATTCGTATTAGTCCTTCGATTTCTATCAATATCAAGAAATTCCATTTTATATTTATCATCGTAGTAGTTTAGTATGTTTAATAAGATCGAAGTTGCACTGTTAGAATTACATAGAAAGAAAGGTCAGTGCACCGGTGCAGGATTTCAGAAGCTCGCTTGAAGCCGACTGCATCACAAAGTACGGGTTTCCCCTATACTCCTATAGTCTAGACACCAGTTCATGGAATTTTTTTTTTAATTAGACCCTGTGGTTTTGCATCGACCATTCATTCAGCCAGCACTATCCCTATCTCCTAGTGAGTTGTTGCCCCTACTCTGTGAGTGATTTCCTAGCGACCAACGTCCCTCCATGCTGACATTCCCATCACATTCATAAGTGCCTATTGCATATTATTAAGTTATGGATAAGAATTTCTACCATCCCTAAACTTGACAGTAGGTAAACTGTTAAGGTTGGATACCTATTGTATTTGTGATTATATGTAGTTTTTTTTATCTATATATATATATATAGTTATTTCTAGTTTTGACGGTGCCAAGCACATGCAGTAACTCTACTGAAACGCTGTACTGTGTATGGTTAAAATGGCCTATTATAATTTCAATCCCTGCAATGGAAAAACATCGGCAAATCGCAACTGGTAAAATCGTCAGTAAGTACCGGGCCTTAGCGTACTATCTAAAAGGAGCCAGTAGTAGGCCTAAATATAATATAATAAATAATAATAATTCGTGTATTTCACATGATTATTGACATAACAACATATGCTGTAGGCCCCCTTAACCTAATGTTGTGCGGGGTACATCGGTACCAACTCTAGCTGACAAAATTTAATAATAAAGACACATGCACAATAACTAAGCACAAAAATAACATAGCCTACTTACACACATACTGCATATGGCAACAACTATTATGAGGCTACAATATGCGCCAAGAAATTGGACATAGACTTTTTTTTAATTCGGAGGGGGCTATTTTATGTGCAATATCCACCATTTCCTGCAAATATGCGATTATTCTTTTTTTATAACTGGAATTCTGACTCCACTCCTTATATTACCGTAGTTAATCAGCATCAGTCATCCCAGGCAGCATTCTCGGAGGCACAGAAGTACAAATTACTGATATCCTGATGTAGGTAGGTTTATTTATTATACATTAGGAATATTAAAATAACTGAAGCGTACAGAAGCCAATCAGTATAACAGCGGTCAAACTCATTTTGAGATAAACGTACTTCATGTTAAAAAGCTTGAACCTTTTTCATTGATGAATTGATTTTCAAATGCATTTTATTCAGGAACTGAGCATGCTACAGTTAAACTGATTTAAGTAGATAAGTGCTTCAGGAAGTCCATGGTGCAGTTACCTCAAAATTTAAAAAATTGCAGTTATACGCTTTTATACGCTATTTGGCTTCTATACGCCTCAACTATTCGTTAAAACTGAAAAGTTTCAACAAACTTGTTATGAGCCGCTACCGGCACTCGAGGCTCGGTCTTTGCCATACACGGGCCAGTTTTTATTCTCCTCCATTATCTTAGTTTGTTTTACTAAGGATTCTACTCACCCTGCTTTACCATAACAATATTCGCGTCTTATTCAGTGTGCTCGTCTTCTCTTCACATTCTCCGGGCCCGGACCTCCATCTCCAGCTGTCACGCCGCCGAACAAGGTCAGAATTTTACCCATTATCGCCTATAACTATAACACAGTGTTGTTCTTATGAATTGTATTGCATCAAGGCTCATTGCGACAAACATAATTCTTCTACTTCTGGCTCTACAGCCCTTTCAGGGCCTTAGCCTGCTCAACAACACACTCCTCTAGTTATCCCGGTTTCGTACTGTGCTCCAGTATCTACGGACTCCTAACTCGCGGAGGTCAGTTTCTAATTCGTCCTTCCAGCGGTTTGGTTTTCTGACATTTTTACGACACATCCCAGCCATCTTAGACGCTGCGCTTTTATAAAACGTGGTATGTCTTCACCAATGAGTATTGCGACCATTTCGAAGTTGTTTCTTACACGCCACTTTCTGTTTAAACATAATTAGGTAGCTAATATTGGGCCTATATACTTATTGATGTCGGTAATTTATTATCACTCATTTTTTTTTACGGGTAGCCTATCTTTTATTACTTCGGTGCAGGGAGTACCAGCCGAAGGAAAAGCAGAAGACATCATAGGCTTCATGTACATGTGTAATTTGCACATTTAGGCCAATTAAGCTGCATTTTTTAAAATCAAATCCAAGGCACCCACATGCATCTCTTAATATGATTTTTTGAAATGATTGCTTATGAAGACCACAGGGGAAGAATGATGAATGTACAAAAACGTCACTTTGCCAACTAACAATTTTCTAGTTTCCCCTGAGGAATCTGATGGTGCATTTAGAATTTCCAAAAACAATGAAACTACAGAGATACAGCGGTTTGAAAACGGTAGAATAAAACCTTTAATTCCATTTTTCTCGAAGCTTACTTATATGGACATTCATCATTCTTCTCCTGTGGTCTTCATATTGCATTATATAATAAGTTAAAGTCTGGAAATTCGAAAAAGTCATAGATTGGCCAATGAGGCGTTATATTCAGTGTCACGGCCTATATTACGACATAGTAAATAAAGACTATAATGAAGAACCGGTCCGAGTTTACTCCAACATGCTTTCCAATTTATCAAAATTAGTAGATAGAGAAAATGAGTAATTTCATGGTAAATAATTTTCCTATGGTTAAATTTCCGATATCTCGGGGGGGGGGGGGGGGGGGTGTCCACCTGACGTCACTGGAGGTGAGGTAAATTCTAGATAAGTCAGACCAACACATAACCACACAGCAATACTGGCAGGGCAATGCATTTGAGTGTGAATTTTCTATCATTTAAAAAAAAAAAAAACTTTTTTTGTACAAAACCAAATACTTTTCTGGGAAAGCAATCTGTCCGGTTTCGTTACTCAATTTAACCCCTAAAACATACCAGAAAGTAGAAATCATCGATAGAAAGGTTTCGCAGAAAAATTATTTTTTAGTCATTTTTCATGAAAATTTAGTTATTTTTATTTTTTTACCCCCAGAAGCAAACTATCAAGGGGCAAGCGACCCCCCGCATTTTATTCAAATTAATAACAACTACAATCTACGAGAATTTAAAAGAAATCGTTGGAGCCGTTTTGTGAAATCATTTTTTAGACGTTTTTTTGGAGTTTTTTGAGAAGAAAACCCCCCAAATTGAGTTAGCCCCAAATTAAAAAAATGTTCTCGAGGTATGATTTTTGTAAACCTACATGCAAAATTTCATCAAAATCGACCGAGTCATTTGCCCGGAAATCGACGCACAGACAGATAGACATACAGACATACAGACAGACATTTCGTAAAAACCATTTTTTTGGGTTCCTGGGACCTCAAAACGTGTAAATCCGTTGAAAACTCGGAATCGAAAATTTGAACCATCACAAAGTTTTCCTTACACTACGTATAAATTGGAAAGCAATAATGCTACAGCTGAAGCAAAGGATAAGTTGCTACAGAACACATCTCAGCAATAGCATGGTGATTTTCAGCTCATATAAACGAAACAATAGTAAACTAATAACAAATTTGTGCAGTAGCTCTCTATTATTCTTCTTGTCAATGGCTTTTGTTTGTAGGCAGGTAAAAAGACATATTCAGCATTAAGTGAGCAACATTCTTTAAGTTTATTTAATGTTTCATCTAACGACAGTAATCACTTCAAATGCCATTAAGGGGCCGTTCATTAATCACGTGATGTTTTTTTTAAACATTTTTTAACACCCCCTTCCCCTTGGTGATACGTGGTGAGGTTTAAGTTAAGACTACCCCCTCCCCCCCCCCCTAATCACGTGTATTTTTTAGTACCTGCAAAGAATCTTAAAATTTTTATAATATTATTTTTAAATACAGGTAATTTTATTCTATTGTAGAAAATTAAGGACCATGATAAAAATGTCTAGACAGAAAGGTTGCAGGTTGTTTTTGACTGGCATAAAAACAATATAGAAGGAAGGTGTAATCATGCGATCATGCATTTGACGAAAAAATAAATACACGTGATATCTTACTATACCCCCTCCCCCCTTGTGATATTTCGTGATTTTTGCCGACCCCCCCCCCCCTTCGAACCTCACGTGATTAATGGACGGCCCCTAAATGCACAGAGACATGAGAATAGTAAAATATAAAACGTGGCACGACAACCCATTGTGGCCTGACGACTAGTAGTAGTAGTAGTAGTAGTAGTAGTGTTCGTCGGGTTAATAACGACTTAGGCCTCAAATTTGGGCCCATAGAGCGACCCCGACTTGACTGTCCTATGCCCCAGCCCATAGGACAGTGGACCTCCTGATTATAGTGGATTCCGAACCACTTGGGAAACACAGTGAAGTCACACGATTAGTTCGGAGGTGACCAGGACAAGTCCTACCATGTTTCCCTACCGGCATTGTGCACACAACCAAGTCATCTGCAGCTTTGAACCTGCTCTGGTCCGCTGGATTCAACTTGGTTTGGCGGCCGGCTCAGTAGTAGTAGTAGATGATCCTCTTTTTTGACCACACTCTAGTTTGGATATAGTGGTCACCAAAATGTCCGGCAGCCGCGATTTCCCTTACTGGCAAACGTAAGGGACAGTGCCCATTATGGTGGACCCAGATCAGAAAATATTTCCGTTTATGTCGAGTGTCAAATCTCGACCGTAGGAAAGTCTTCTACCGACTGCACTACCCGTCTACGCCGGTATATACTAGGGTCAGACCTAGGTCTGTAGTAAGAACCGTTATCGGGGCAGGGATGATCCAAGACGACCACTTTACCAATTTGAATAATATTTAGAATTTGATGAAAAAGATCGCGAAAAGTATCAGCTAAAGATGAGGCGCTTAACGCTTAACTTATAGGTTTTCCCTTAAAACAACGAATGTAGAGGGCAGACAGTTCGTGCAAGCAGATAGCCCAATGCAACGAAGGACGCATTTAAATTTCGGTCTGTTAGAAGTATGGTGATAGCACCAGCTAATACTGGTAATGATAGAAGCAATAACAAAGCTGTAATTAAAATAATAATGACGGCGGAAGGTTAAAGATACGGTATCTGGGTACTGCCAACCCAAATCTTTGAATGTGGATCAGCCACAGGATCAATAAATCTTGGTCACCCCTCGCTCCATACCGGTACTCACTAAAGACTTGAGGCAAAAGTCTTACTCTAGTATAGCAGCTATAAAACACAGTTACTTATTGCATTTCAAGTTGTGCAGTTCTGCTATTAGTCCTTCCGTTCCTTATGAGAACATCCATTGCGTTGGGCGACCGTTCATTTCCCCCCTTCCAACGTTCATTGTTGTCTCCGATCCGGTCGTCGATTTCTCGTTTGTACATTTTTTTTTTTTTTGAAGCACTTCTCGGTTATGTGGTCGACACCCAATAAAATATGTCGTTGTCTAAACAAAAACAATTGAGGTTTAGTACAAAGGAAACACCATGGTGGGTAGACACTCGGAAAAATGAATCCGGCGGATGCTGCACTCTTAAATCAGGGCGAAGGATTCCACTTTTTAACACAAAGTGGGACTGGCTCTGAAGGGTAGCCTACCACTTTTCATTTTATGAACTGATCATAAATAGGTTGGTGTATTGTGCTGTTGTTGTATTGCAAGATTTGTATAAAATTATGCCTAAGTTAACATAATTTGTTTGGGAATGTAAGAATACTGGGAGTGGGTGGCACTCGCTACGGAAGTAGGCATCTTCTATTAATTCGTAGCGTATATAAATAATAATTAGACCCCTCCTTCTGTGAAGAGTGCCATTCCAGCCATGTCTTCTTATCTATCCTAAGCAAATGAAGTTAGATCCGATTTAAACTTGTTCCACTATAAGTAATTTAGAATTCCTGAAAATGTATGCTAAAACAATGCCAAAACAAAACAATGCAAATTCAAGTTTCAATATCTTTTCAAAAAACAAAAAACAAAAAACTATTTCAAGTAGTGCGCTATAGAACTACCAGTATCTTTAGAAGTAGGAGTTTGAATTGAAAATCAGCATTAAATCGAATTTTGAACTTTTTGTAATTTGAAACTTGAAACATAAATCTACCAAATGCTTTTACTTACCCCAACATTAAGATCAACACGGAGAGTTTCTAGCATTTGATAATCTTCAACCCACTTTTGGACACCCTCCGAATTCTAATGAACCTCTTCGTGGAGCATTTTTTCCTAGTAGAAGTAGAAAAAATTAATTTTCAGATCAGTGCAATCTTTGTTAACAAATTGATGCTATCAAACTCTGGATGTTCAGCAACATGTCAAGAGGCCTATTGGTAGAGCTTTTGAAGACAAAACTGTGGTCAGTAGTTTTAATTACCGCGTACATCGGACTTCCGAACTGTAATGCCAAGCTAGAATCTGCCGAAACATGCACTAAGATCTAAAGGGAGTTTGCAGGAGCATGCGGGCGGTTACTGAATAGCTACGCTACGTGGATGCTAGTGGACCAAGTGCAGGACATTCTAGGACTCTTGTGGCTACTGTCGTACTTTTTATTTTTTATTTTTTAATAGAGCTCCAGCTCTGGAAATGGTGATGACCGACCAGGTAGCGAACCAGCTGGTGTCGAGTACCAGTGCCACCTCCCGAAAAATCAGAAAGGAAGAATTTACAGTCTGCCCGAGGGCATTTAGACCCCCGAGAAGAGCTTAACAGTATTGTTTGTCGAATAGGGAAGAGGAAAAGGCTTCTAGGCAAAAAACCTCCTTGTGTTTCCAAATTAGTGAATAAAGTTTCAACCCTCCAATCGTCTCTTGAAACGAAACAAGGTATATTGATTATTTACCTTATTGTTGTACTGAATATGCATATCCAACCAGATATGGATCTAAACTCGACCAAGCAGCACCAGCATTTCAACCAGGAACTCCACTCCGTGTGCCTCTCTGCCTTCGTCTCTACTCTCTTCCAGCCGCTGGTGTATAAGGTCCGCGACAGACAGCTTGCACGAGGACGTCAACGCCGAAATCGTTGAACACGTTCGCATGGGCTCCAGCAGAAATTTTGTAGAGAAGTACTTGAAGCCACAGTCCGTGCGTCTCTCATTAGTTGCAACCAGTGGCTGCAGTAAAGTAGTCATGTGCTCCTCTTGCAAGTAGTAAGGAAGTAAATACCTTTACAGGGTCACACAGTTTGCACACAGTCGACTCGCTAGCGTGTTTCTTTTCTGGATGCTTAAGTCGGGTGTCTGGAGTCTATGAATAGGTTTCGGTTAAGGATGCTAGAGCATGGAGTCATTTCGTAGAGCATCCACATCCTTCTTCTTCTGTATACATCGGTTCACATCAAAATGGCAGGGATGATCGTGAAAAGTGGTAGGGTCGCGGCATGTTCCTGCAATTGGTCCTGCTCACTTTCTGGCAACCTGAAACCCAAGAAACATAAGTGAGAGTCAGTCCGTTAGTAAGGAATCAGTGCGAGATGAGTAGTTCAATGGTAAATAATTGTCCAGTGCGCTCCGAATAGCTATTTGCCAAACCATCACCACTAATTACCACAAACCCCCTCCTAACGGTGCCTTAATAAACATTTATTTGAGTATTTATTTATTAATCAAAAAACACAATACAATTAATAAAAGGGCCACACTAAGTGCACCCTGTGACTTGCGTCGTGGCCCTTGTAACTATTACAAAACAAAAAAACAATATATTTCTTCTATGGAGATACACTGTCATAGATTTTCTAATGGAGATCAATGCCGGCGATTGTTTCTCCTGGAGAGCACATCGCCACAGAATTGTCGCTTTGGCTAAGACTTTGAGTGCTTCCTAATTCATTTCGTAGCTCCGATTCCCACTGACTATGGTTTGCTAAAAATAGAATCCAATCATACGAGTACTAATTAACATTCATGCAATTCAATTACAACAAAACCTAACTTTGTCTCAACTTTTGTGTTTATATCTAGTTTGTAAGGCAATCTGCTGGTGAGTTCAGGTTTATTGTTTTGTTAAGCAACACTGTTCATCGCTCCTGGCTTCGGCCTTGCGTGTCAATAGCTATTGTAATGCTCATAAGCTCAGTAAGTAAGGGAAAGTTTGCTACTAATTATTAATAAGCCAACCTGGTGGAGTTAGATAGCCCCCTCTTAAACTCAACTACGAAAACCCAGGACCGCTTGCTTCACATGCCCTCCGAAGCATGGCCAGAAAATGCAGCAAGTGTGGGACTCGAACCAACAACCTTTCAGGTGCAAGTCGGAGTCTGTACCACTACTCTACATGTCGTGACTAATATATTTAAAAATTCTACAGTAGTTTATGGCGTCATGCCCCTCCTGCAAAATATCCGTTGTTGCGTCTCCGGGCATAACCCTGAAAATTGAACAAGCCAACCCAAATTAGCAAGTCACATCTGTGATAAAGCATTTGTGCCAAAGCAAATAGAACTTTAGGTTTCATAAAAAGAAACAGTCATCATTTTACATCGGAAATAGTGAAACTCTTCTATGTAAGTTCACTAACTGACAGGAGAAGCATGTTTTTTATTTTTTTATTTCTCGAAAAAGGTTAATCGCATACAAACAATTTAATGAATGCATCCGATTGACCTCTTCAGTCGCCTCAATGAGTAAATTAATACTTGTGCTGAGCTACGACACGTCTCCGATCGCATGGCGCGCAGAGACTCGCACAAGTACAAGCACGCTACCACCTTGCCATCGAAGCCGATATGATGTTATTGCTGTTTATAATATCCTATCGAATAAGTTTGAATGTTCTTCACTATTAGTGAACATTAATATCCATTCAAACACCCGGAACAAAAGTCTGTTTTATATGAATTTGCACAGAACCAACTACCCACAAGAACTTGGTCTCAACAGAATGACAATCAGGTGTAATAGTCTTAACCAGGGGCAGAAGTGTAACATAGATTCAGTAAATAGCATTAGGAGGAAAGGCTTATAACATGTGTTATTATATTACAATACCATATGCAGTATGTACCGTTACAATTCCTCTTGTAATAACATTGTCAAAATTGGAGTGTTTCTGTATATTATATATTATTATTAACATACGTACTTTATCCTTTCTGGGATGCCACTACTTCATTTGGGCCAGGAAAATCGTTTGTAAACCTAAAATATCCATCTGTAGGAGAATTCAGCTCTCGTTTGGTCGCCATTTTGTGTATTTATTTACTTTAAAAATAATATCAAATATGTTTACTACGAGGTATCACTCGATTAAGCATCTTTTGGCTAAAGGACAATTGATAAATAACTTATTTGTAACAATTTTTTAAATTTCTAAAAATAAAATAATACATTTTTTATTTAAAAAATAAAAATTTTCAACAAAATTTGTTTAAAACGTACCAGAAGAAGTATTATTTATCTTTGAGTCTTTTGCTATCACCATTTCCTGCAAATATGTGATTATACTATGGTTATGACTACATATCAAACTTTCAAACATCGGGGCCTTCCACCAATTTTTGTTGATTGTGCAATGTTTGAAGAAAATTAAGTAAAGACAAAATAATGCTAATTATGCAAAATTTAATGAACGATATAAACGAAAAATTACACTCCTACCGTATGAAGCAGTTATGCAATATACTTTTCTTGAGGTAGCCTACAGGCTATAACAAAGTTGTAATTAACAACTGTATGCCATCAGCATCAAATGGTAAACAAAGTGTATTTCACACCATGGTTTATTAGAAGGCCCCGTCGGTCATCGGGGGCCGGGGGCTTCGGATTAACGTCGCTCCCTGAAGCGGTACGAAGCTCGCGAGCTGGGACGGTTTCAGAAAAAGTTTTCGGGGGGGGGGGGCGGTGACCTGAAAAATATCGCGTTTCCCTTACTTGAGTAACAATTTCTCTTCATTTCCTTCAAAAGTCCATTCTATCTAGTATAAAGCTATTTTTCTCAGGGAGGGGGGGGGCGACCGCCCCCACCGCCCCCCCCCCCAAGGATCCGTCCCTGCTCGCGAGACTTGTGATGCTGGATGGTCTCAGTGGCCCATTATAATTGTTGCCCAGAATTCAGGATTTGCTATAGACCGTGCCACAGATTACCATAACATATGGACCGTACATCCAGCCTGTTCCATCAAATGTTATGATATCTTCTCTTAAATTAGGGTGGCCAGATTTCCAAAACTAAAAAAAGAGTATATATGTATGATATATTGTATATATATACAATATAAGATGTTTATGCGTAAGAGCCAAGCGGAGGGGGGGGGGGGAGGTTATGTGTCACACTCTCCTCTTTAAATCACTGATTAATGGGGTATACTATACCTATTTCTTTATTTCTTCACCAAAAAATCCAAGGATAACAAGATTAATTATTCGCATACATAACCCGCCCCATAAAATTTTACAAATATAAGCAATAGCTACTTGAATAATAAAACTATTCTTCCATGCTACCTTGTGTATTTTTATCCGACTTATAAGTTACTTGTATTTAGCTGAAGAGAGCACTTCCTCTAATTCTCCTTCTCCCCCAGCGTCAAAATTCTGTAAAAGAGTAAAAGAGTAGGATCTGATTTAAAAAAGAGTATCTTTGAATCAAAAGCAGAAAAAGAAAGAGTATGTCGAATTTGGAACACAAAAGAGTATAAATACTCTTGAGAAGAGTATATCTGGCCACCCTACTTAAATGCACATACTAAATTGATGAATGGGTAACGAATGGCGGGTCCAAGGGGGGCGGGGGTCAGGGGGGTCACGACCCCCCAACTAAATGAGTAAATTCATAGTAAATTCATAAGATAACTAGTAAAAAAAAAATTGAATAAAACTCAACTTTTCAACAAAAAAATTACCTTTTAAACGTACAAAAAACTTGTGACCCCCCCCCCCCTAAATCTTCCACTGGATCCACCCTTGATGGGTAAGCATGTACGGGTTCGCTCGTACTGGCTCTTTATTAACGGATAGACTCTCACTTATGTTTCTTAATTGGGTTCCAGGTTGCCAGAAAGTGGGAAGGATCAATTGCCCACTTTCCACGATCATCCCTACCATTTCGATATGAACCAATGTATACAGAAGAAGAAGCACTGATGGACGCTCTACTTTACGAAATGACTCCATGCTCTATCATCCCTTACCGAAACCTATTCATAGACTCCAGACACCCGACTTAGGCCTATAGCATCTAGAAAGAAACAGGCTATGAAGCTGACTGGATGTGTGCAAACTGTGTGACCCTGTAAAGGTATTAACATCTAAGCACTAAGAGGAGCTCATGGCTACTTTTCTGCAGTCATATTGGTTGCAAGTTCCAAGTTGCAACTGGCGAGAGACTGTGTCTTCACGTACTTCTCGACAAAATTTCTGCTGGAGCCCGTGTGAGCGTGGCCTGCAGTGGCGGCGTTGACGTCCTCATGCAGGCTGCCCATCGCGGACCTATTATAGCTATTACAAGAGAAGAAGACAAATAAGCAGACGGAGAAGAGCTCCTGGTTCAAATGCTGGCGCTCATGGCTGCGCCCAAGGGGTGGTCCATGGGGTCTGGACCCCCCTCCCCCCGAAATAAATTTTTGTATGTAAACCTGGATGGTTTGGAGAATTTATCCATTAATTCATTAATAAATTACGTTTAAAAATAATTTGGAGCCTCCCCCCCCCCCCCCGAAATCAAAACCTGGGCACGGCCTTGCTGGCGCTGCTTAGTCGAGTTTACATCCATGTCTTGGCTGAAGGTTGAAGGTAAGATGAACTATCAATGTACCTTCTTTCGCTAAGAGACGATAGGAGGCATGAAACTTAATGCCTCTATTCAATTTGTATAAAAACTGATGGTGAGGGCAGGGACGGATCTAGCCCATTTGGGGGGGGGGGGGCGGTAGTTGTGGGTCAAAATTATTATTTTATTTATTATTATTACTACTTATATTACAACAGGGCTAGGACATTTCCCCTTAGATGTAATACATATAGTCTATAATACATAATTATAGTCTAAGTCAATATGATAAATAAAATATATAAAAAACGACTTATAAACTAAGCACTGAAGAATCAATTAAAAATTGTTTTACAAATAGGTCACAACATACATACATTATTGTCAACGTAAAAAATAAAAAATAAGTAAATAGTAAGCATACGGTTAACTACTCAGGTGTTATAACAAGCAGCATGCGGATGAAACGTTTATATGATGATAAGCTATTTTTATTTATGTCTGTCAATTGTTAGGTCCAACTGTGATAACGTATTGTATAGAGGCAGCCAACGGAGGGTAGAATTGCACCTATAATTTGTAGTGGGTAACGGAACATGGAGGAGGCTGTTTCGACGAAGATTTCGAGAAGTTGGTACGTGGTGCTGGAAATTTGGAGCGTAATAAATTAGCGTCCAACAGATTTACTAAATTTGGGGCGGGCAGCTACCACCCCCGCTGCCCCCCTGTATACGTCCATTGATGTTGGCATCCGGTGGAAGCAGTTCTGTAACTGTGGTCAATCGGTATTACTGGTGGGGTACATACTGTATGTATCAAAACATTTACGGGTACTTCTTCTTTCATTGAATACATCAATGATACCTAAATCTTTGATATTTCCTGCGAATTTGACTTACTGCGAAAAACCGATAGCAGGGTTGTCGCCCGTGTTGCCTCTTATAATCATGTATGGGTTAACTCTAATCGGTTCTTTAAAGTCTGAATGGGGCACCTACAGTACATTTATATTGTACACATTGCATGCTGCGATCAGCTTATAATAAAAATATAAACGCAATATATTTTTCAATCAAGTGGATCCGATATTTTCTCTTTGTTTTACTACTCCACGGACCACGGAACTACTCCTTATAACACTAAAATAAATTTAAAAATTCACAATTTTTAACTGTTTAATTTGTTTTCCGTATAGGTTAATAAAATTTATTTTTAATTAATATTAAAGTGTGTGAGATTGGTGGGTCATGTTATATATATTTTATTTTTTTAAATCAGCACACCCCAAATTCCTCAAAAAACAGCTGAAATTGTTGAAAAAGTTTTTTCGACAACGGCCTATGTAACTCATAGTCCAACATCCCTGAAAATTATGAGGAATTTAAAACGAATGCAATTATAGACCTTAATATTTTGACAAGGCTTGAAAATTGTTTGGCAAATAGTGGGAAAAATGTAGAATTATTTTTGGTTTCACTTATTATTTGTGTACTGCTGGTTAGGTCTCCCGTATACCCAGGATTTCATTTGGGGGGGGGGCGGGGGCAAGAACAAATTTTGGGGGTTAGATCGTATTTTTGTATGTCTTTTTCTTTATTTTGACGATCATGGGCCCGATTCCCCTATGATCCAACCCACGGAGAACAAAACCTAAATCAGTAGTTCCCAAAGTGTAGGGTCGCGACCCAAAAAAAAGATCCGCCCTCATCAAGATGAAGAATTTTTCTTTACGTAATCGGTGGGAAGGCTAATATTTTGGACAAATGGTTGTAATATAATCAAAAGAACCTGTACACGCTTTAATATTTATGAAGGATAATAGATGGGGCTAATTATTATGATTGGGTAATAATTTTTTTACGGCTGCAACGGTTTTCCCTATCCTAAATAATTGAATTGATAGAAGAATTTCACTGTCCAGAATTAGCAGATCTTAAACGACCAAAACCGGACCTGAGGTCACATACCATATAATACTGCAATATATTGAATAAAGGCAAAAGTATCCGACTATATTTCATGTCGAACTACTATACTTCGCTGGGAAAGCAGGTTTTCATTTTTTTTTCTTAAATATATAAAATCAATAAATATAAATATAAAAATATATATCCTTAAGAAATTATATAACTTAGTAGGGGAAACTACTATATTTTTTAGTCTTTGGGCCAGCATTGAGCTAATAAAAGCTGAGTTATTGATTAATTGCTTCGCGGGTGAAACATGCCAGGGTCCCAGGGAAGCTTTGAATTTTTCACAAAAAATAAAAAGCTGTTACAGCGAGGAGCAACAAATATTGTTTTAAAAATTAAAATTAAAACAAATAGTAGGCCTAAGTAGGTACAATAAGTAATAAGGATAAGTCAATTTAATAAAAAATTATGATAAATAATTATCCTGTTATATTTTTTAAGACATTTCCATTATCTATTGTACTATATTTTTAGGCACATTGGCATAGAAAATACCAGGGGCGTAAAGTTTTAGTTTTAGTTTTAGTTTTAGTTTAATGTAAGACGTGGTTCATGTCTCCCCGGGCCCCTTTGCAGCAATATGAAAATAAGCACTCCTTTGTTAGCTTTGTAAAATCTACAGCTATACTTTACTACTATTAAAATGCGTAAAACCCTACTGTTTTGCACTTATCCTTATCCTTATCCTGCCTGATGACGTCACATGGTATACTTAGTTTTGCCCCCGCCATTATTCTAAAACTTTACGCCTCTGGAAAATACTGTATTTGGTTGGAAAAAAAAGTTGGCAACACTAATCGTAACTGGCAAAAAAGTGCAGAGCCAGGCCGAACTGAATTTACATTTTACAAGCCACGAGCAAAAAAAGGTGTATTGAGTAGGCTATTGACACAGACGAGAAACCCTCAACCCTCAACGGAGGGTGCCCTTACTGCCCTTTGTGTTGAGCCGCCATCCATGTTTATTATTACCGTGTTTCTATGTAAGAAGAGGAACTCGCCTGTT
The DNA here is from genome assembly GCA_963971405.1 of Psococerastis gibbosa. NCBI lineage: Eukaryota > Metazoa > Arthropoda > Insecta > Psocodea > Psocidae > Psococerastis > Psococerastis gibbosa. The sequence continues at coordinate 6,175,060 of OZ020492.1, forward strand.
GTATTATCAATGTTACAGCTTATTTTTTTTTAGAAGAAGCTGGCAGTGGATTGTCAATCCCGACTCCATCAAACCCCCAGCATCTGTCTATCTATTCCTCCGATCTCTCGTTGAAAATTTTTCTTTAGAATTATTGTAACAAATAAGATGGGAGTTTATTGAATGCCTTCTTCCGCTTCTGGTAAACAATTTAAACAACCACTAGGGGTTGGTTTCCAACAACATCCTCCGGATCTGAATGTCTTAACCTTGAATGACTAATGACTAATGACTAATGACTAATGACTAATGACTAACGACTACTGACTAATGACTAAGAGTGTACAGCCGGAATTTGGCAGCCCGATATTTAATACTTTTTATTTTTTACTTAATTAACTAAGCAAGGTATTAAAGATTTGGCTCATTTAAGTTGTAGAAGACTACTTAAATTTAATTTTCAAAATTGTAGTTTTTTCATAAACACGACTATAATTTTTAAACAATAACTTTTCGCCCGAAATTTAATACTTTTTATTTTTAATTTAACTAACTAAGCAAGTTATTAAAGATTTGGCTCATTAAAGTTGTAGAAGACTACTTCAGGCATCATGTAACTTAATAAGATATTTTTAATTTTCGAAATTGTAGTTTTTTCATAAACATGATAATATTTTATAAACAATAACTTTTGACGTATAATCCATTTCATAAAAAAACGACAATGTCGAAAACTAAAAATATATATGTATATATATATATATATATATATATATAATATATTATATGATGCATGAAGTAGTCTTCTACAACTTCAATGAGCCAAATCTTTAATAACTTGCTTAGTTAATTAAATAAAAAATAAAATTAGCGTGCGTGTATCGGTTTAGACACGTAAGAAGTGAAACTTCCTTATGATATCATTTTTCGAAAAATGATCTACTACAATATATTTAACAACTTTACAGAAATTGGTTAAGTAAAGCTAAATTAGATACATTTTAAGCATAAGGCTTTTATTATTATAAACATGTTACCATTGTTACCTTATAAGCTTAATTGCTAAGATTATAATAACATTTCATTAATTATATTGGTTGTCTGTAAGTCGATTTACAGACGATAGTTTAACGTGACAGCGCCTAAATTACTAAATTTTCCTTACATAATATATGGCTAGATAGGGAAAGAAATGTGGAAAAGCCCTTAAGTAGTTTGAATTTTTTAAATAGATAATGACGCGGAAGAATAGACGAAGACATGGGTATAATTTAAATTGAGATAGGCCTTCTACATCTGCCCAAAAAATTGCTATAAACCCGCCCATGCAATTCTAATGGGATTGTGGAAACGAATTTTTTCGCGTCATTTTTACCAATTTTGTGTTCCACTCGTGTTTAAGGGGTGATGGGGTGAATTTGAAAAATGACTTTATACTCGTTTGAAACCTTAATTCATACTGCTTCTAATAAAATATTAAAAATTCATTTCGGTTGAAAATTGCAGGCTGTGGAATTTTTTACTCTATGCATGTAAATTGAAAAGTACCCGTTGAACCTGTTTTCCGCTGAAACACGGATGGCTTATACCTACATGGTACATTCTCCTGAGCCTGAACGACGAGACGAATAGTCAAACTGAATATATGTCTGGTAGATATTTAATTAATATAGTAGGGTTGTGGAAAGATGATTTTATGTACTTACAGATGGTTTTGGTTGTTCTCTTACTTGATGTGGTTTAACCTTTCCCGAGCTCGGTTAGGAAGTTACCTTTCTTAAGATAGATTTTTGCATGCAAAGTAGTTTTACGATTTACGATTTGTGCAGTAGTATTTGAGGATTAAATAATATGATAAAGGTAAAAGACTTGTTATTTTAGTAGAACTAATAAGATTACAAAGTAGTGGCAGTTGGGTGCAGATATGAAGAGAGTGAACTTGAAAGTTAGAAGGGATAGTTTTAACATATGTGGCGCACGAGTCGCCAGTCGCAAGTTAGGCACCAATATTTAAATTGTGACTATCTGGAAAAAGTAAGAATATTGGAAGAGAACTAAAGTATATTGAAGTTTTCAAATTGATATCAGCACCCCCAAAAAAAGACCTATTTTCGATTAAAATCGGCAAATTCGGGCCAAATTTGGGCGCACCTCCTCACGTTTCTATCCCCCAAAGTCGAACCCCTTGCCCTATCACGACAAATATAGCATGGCATGAAAGAGGAAAAATTGAGATAGGCTTTCTACATCTGCCCAAAAATGAGCGTCATCCATGAGTACAGAAATCAGGATGGCGCTTAACAAGATGGCGCGTAACCGAAAAATATTACAAACGATTTCTTCTCCCTACGTCGATAAAGAAGTTTCACTTCCAAAAGTATTGAATTTCGGGCTACAATTTCCTACGGCGGTACACTCTTAGGCTGAACACAGTCCCGTCATTCAATTTGGAACGATACGGCGTTTGAGACGGTCGTATGCGTCATTCAAATATGAAATAATCCAAAGGCTCCAACAGAAAAATCTCCCTCAATCCCGTCGTCATTCACCTGTGAATGAGGGTTGTCAGTTACCCAAATAGCAAAATCTCAAAATTTGCAGCTTCGGTACGCTTCATAATTATTAGAAAAGCCACCCTATTTTCTTTTATACTGCGCTTTATCCTCATGGAGGGTTGGCTAATTGGAAATTATAATTGAAGGGTTCCCTGTAGGGGGCTTATTTGATATAGGGATAATTGATTGACATGACTACTGTAATATTGACGATCAATATTCACCCTTACCTTTTGAGTCTTGAAGCTTCGTCTATGCCCCTGCATTCGCAGAGTTGCTATAGTAACCGCTTCTGTTGTCCCTCTCCCCTCTTCAATCTGGCAACATACAGATCCGTTCAGTTCTAGTTAGTTAGTTTTTTTTTTTTTTTTTTTTTTTTTAATATATTATGATGTATGTTTTTGAAGTGAAAGTTTTATATAGACGGGGGTATAAGGATTTTTAGGCGTTTCGTTCGCTAGTAAGTTTTCTCCGCGGTGTGTAAGTGTACATTTTTTTTTTTTTTTTTTTTTTTTTTTTTTTGCGTTGCCTCCTTAAGGTAAGGTTCGTTGCGTCGACCTTTGAGATCTATTGCAGCCGCTTTGTCATGGAGATTCATGTCTGGAATATACCCACTTTCTTGATGAAAGAGCGGGTTTTTCCTACTGGATCTTCACGAATTGTCTTCGTTTCTGACCCTGGTATTCCCAGTATCCTGAAACGGTTTTTGGCCAGAGCTTCACATTCTAAGAGAACGTGCTCTGCTGTTTCGTTCTCCATTTCACACCATCTACATTCTCTACTGCCCGTGTGGACTTTGAGTTTATACAGATGATGCCTTAGGTGGCAGTGCCCTGTGAGCAAACCAACAATATTCTTTATTTCTAATCTGCCAAGTAATAGCAAATTTTGGGTAAGTTTTTTTGATGGTTTTATTCCAAGTCTTTTTAGACTTCGTTTTTCTGTCATATTGTGCCAGGATTCAATTTTCTTGGTCTGGATCCATCTGTCAACTATAGTGCGTACACTTCCATAGGATATACCACAGGTTGGCTCTGGTCCAACAAATATTGAGTCCGAACCTATATTTGCTAGTGCATCGGCTCGTTCATTTCCCTCTACTCCAGAGTGTCCCGGCACCCACTCCAACTTAAGTTTATTATTTTTACTTACTCTGAGTAGGAGCTGTTTACAATCCCGTACTAACTTTGATTTAGTACAGTAAGAATCCAGAGCTTTAATAGCTGCCTGGCTATCAGAAAAAATGTGAATGGTCTTATTCTCATATTCCATTCTCAGAATTTCCCTTAAGCACTCAGCAATGGCACAGACTTCAGCCTGAAAAACCGTGCAAAATTTTCCCAGGCTTATGCTGATGGACTTAACTGGGTTCACCCCGTTAACTCCCGCACCCGTACCATTTGCTGTCTTAGAGCCATCAGTAAACCATACCAATGTGCCAGCCTCCTGGCTCAGCGTACCCTCCGTCCAGCTTTCTCGAGTTAAGATTCTGGATTCGAAGGGCCTCCTAAAGTCATATTCAGGCAACATCTGATCAGATGGCATACTAATGCCTTCCTCAGTAATTGAGTTTTTTATAGCACAGTGTCCTCTGAGAGAATTTTCCCAGAGTCCTCCTTGCTCCAATCTGTACGCACTCATTCTGGCCTGCCCCATAATAAATAAATTTAATGATGGGAGATCCAGAAGGGTATCTAGGGCGCAGTGGGAGTGGTAGACATTGCACCTGTTATTCCTATGCAAGCCAACCTCTGCACACTATTTAGTGTTAATTTCGCTGTGGTTTGATTTGCCTTCTGCCACCAAACTACAGCAGCATATGAGATTATAGGCCTTATGACAGCCGTATATAGCCAGTAAGTCATTCTAGGCCTTATCCCCCAAGTTTTCCCAATCGCTCTCCTGCATGCAAACATGCAGTTTTTCGCTTGGATTACTCTAGACTTTAGATGGGCATTCCAAGTAAGAGTCCGGTCTAAAGTGACCCCCAAATACTTGACTTCCTTCGCCCATTTGAGTTGTTCTCCAAATAGTATTGGAGGTTCCCTATCACTCACCCTTTGTTGGCGAGTGAATGGAATAATGTGAGTTTTGGCAGGATTAACTCTAAGGGATTCTTCCAGACACCAATTCTCTACTATTTTAATAGCTCTTTGCATTAGTTCCATCACAGTAGCGATGAATTTACCCACCACCACTATGACAAAGTCATCCGCAAAGGCTTGTGTGTACAGTCCCTCCCCATTCAGAGTTACCAAAAGTCTATCGGCCACCAGATTCCACAGTAGAGGTGAGAGAACACCCCCCTGAGCACATCCTTTGGTCGCCAACACTACCTTCTCGGTATCAAACAACGAGGCCTGTAGTTCTCTACGATAGAGCATATTTTTTATCCATCGACAAGTTGTACCTTTAACTCCAGCTTCCCTAACTGCTCTTATCATTGAGCTATAGGTAGTGTTGTTGAAGGCACCCTCTATATCCATGAATGTTGCAAGAGCAATTTCTTCAATTTCTTTCTTTTCAACCTTGCTGACTAGCATGTGTAGTGCAGCCTCAGTTGATCTTCCTGGTCTGTATGCAAATTGATTTTCATGAAGATCATTGTTCCTCTTCAAGATTTTTCTTATTTCTTTATCAAGAATTTTTTCCATAGTTTTAAGCATGAATGAATTAAGGCATATTGGTCTATACGAACTTGCTTCCGCATATGACTTTTTACCCGGTTTAGGAATAAAGACCACTTTCGCTCTGACCCATGCCTTGGGGACATATCCTAGTGCTAGACTTGATATGTATATGTCCGTCAGGACTGGAATAATTATTTCTCTTCCCTCTTGAAGAAGTCTAGGAAACATACCATCCAGTCCCGGGGCTTTCATTGGCTGAAACGAGTTAATCGCCCATCTAACATGATGTTGAGTTATAACCCGCCTAGCATAGTTCCAGTCGCACCTTCTAGCTCTCTCATATTCAGCCAGATTTGCGTCTTTCAAATTTTTTGATTCTGGAAAATGACATTCTAGTAGTACACTTAATGTTTCTTCTCCAGATGTTGTCTGGCCCCCATCTGGTCTCCGAACTGTACCTACAGGGTTGCAGTGGCTGCTTTTAAGGATTCTGTGTAATCTGGCTACTTCTGCAGTAGAGTTTACCACTTCACAGTGCCTATTCCACGAAGTCCTTTTAGCCGCACGAATCTTTTTATTATAGATTGTCAATAGACTGTGATAACTGGCCCAACAGTTTGTTCTTCTTGCGATAACAAACTGCCTTCTCACCTGTTTCCTCAGTCCACTGAGTTCCTCGTTCCACCATCTCACCTCTCTCTTTGTTTTAACGGTCTTTGGCAGGCAGTTTTTCTCATATGATTTAATGACAGCATTCTGTAAGAATTCCACTCTTATATCAAGATCTTCATATGAGTTTAGACTCTCTAATGGAGTTTCTTTCAACTGGTTTTTTAGATCATCTCGATAACTATTCCAGTTGGTTTTGTTTGGATCTCTAAATGTACTCTCATGCATCTCACCCCCCTCTCCAATGGAAAAACCAATGTACTGGTGGTCTGCCATAGATGGCTGCTCCAGCACACTCCAGTCTTCCACCAGAGAAGCAATCTGCATGGTGCACAGGGTTACATCTAGTACCTCACGCCTTACAGCCGTTATAAATGTTGGTTTGTTTCCTACATTCATAACAGCTAGGTTATTACATAAAATAAATTCAAGTAATGACTCACCTCTCTTGTTACAGTCTGTACTTCCCCAGACTGTGTGATGTGAATTGGCATCGCATCCAAGAATTAGCTGTTCTCCTCTGCTTCTGGTTGCGATGATTAGCCTCTTTGCTTCTTCCGTAGGGGGTAAGCCATCAGAGTTGTGCGGAAAATAGGCAGAAGCTATTGTTACTTCCCTATCCGAAGTCTTGACCTTAATTGCTACAAGATCTCTGGTACAGTATTCTTGCAACAGTAAAAATTTCAAGTTTTTGTTTATTATTAAACAAGCTCTTGGAGGCTCTGCTACCGTACAGTTTGTGCTGTATATTAGCTTTCCTCCGTTAGTATTAAGGCCTGCTACCCTGCCTCTCACTACCCATGGTTCTTGTATAAGAACCACATCGTAGTGACTGGCTTGTAGCTTCCTCATAAGATTCGCAACGGCCAAGTGTACATATTATAATATGTTTATTGTTAACATAATTTTATTTTAATATTTTCTTAATGAGTTTTTTGAAATATTTTTTATCGTTTGCCTACAAATTGACTGACTGGCAGTGACGGACATTTCGTAAAGAAACCCTTATTTGGTTACTGGCACCTTATAGCGTGTAAATCCGTTGAGATCTCAAAATCTACAATTTCAACCATCACACAGTTTTCATTTACTGACACATAAATAGGAAAGCAAAAATCCTCCTACTATGTGCACCCGGCTGAGTACGGGTCATTCTAAAAGCATACTTCCAGACGTTTCGTCAATATCTGCGGTCAACATCTTCAGTGGAACTGCGTAGACTTCTCATATTGTATCTCGGAGGTTCAGCAGCAACGAGCACGGTCTATCATCCCGGGTTTTACAGTCGACTGCTTCGTCAACTAGCATCTATGTTTCACTATGGGCTAACTTATGGACATGAATAAAATTACTCGAGTGCAACTGGAGCCAAAGAAGAAACGAACTCTCACATTTTCCGTTTTTTTGCACATTTCTCATGAAATCAAAATCGTATGAGATGTCATAATGTAGAAGAAATATTCCTCTCCATTTTGATGCATAGTATTGGAGCGTGAATCTTCCATAATTTCTTCAAAAAATAATTTTGCACAAAACCAAATCTTTGTCGGGGCGAGCAACCTATTCGGTTTTGTTATACTGTCATAATTTTTTTTATTTTTTTTATTTTTTTTAAGGTTAATCGCATACAAACAATTTAATGAATGTATCCGATTGACCTCATCAGTCGCCTCTGTAGGTTAGTACCCGTGTTGAGTTTTGACACGTCTCCGATCGTATGGCTTGTAGAGACTCGCATGAGTACAAGCACGCTACCACCTTGCCATCGAAGTCGATAAACTTCTGAACTTTAACTGAAGGTAGAAAGCACCGATAGAAAGTTCCACAGAATAAATTACATTTTTGTCATTTTTCATGAAAATTGAGAAATTTTGATTTTTTTGCCCACAGAAGCAAACTATCAAGGAGCAAACGACCTAGACCTATTGGGTTTTGTTGACATTAATAACGACTACTATATATAATAGCCTATGTGAATTTGATAGAAATCGTTGGGCGGTATTAAAGAAAGAATTTTCTTAGTCGTTTTTTCGGTGGTTTTATTTTATTTTATGGTAACCCCCCCCCCCCCCCCCCCAAATGTCAGTTAAACCAAAAGATAAAAAAGTATGGGTATGAACTAGAATACCAAATTTCATTCAATTCCACCGCGTACGTTTCCCGGAAATCAATGAACAGACAGACAGACATTTCGTTAAAACCACTTTTTTGGGTTCTTGTGGGGACCTCAAAACATGTAAATCCGTTGAAATTTGACCATCACAAAGCTTTATAAATAAATAAATAAGGACTTTTTTGTTCTATTACTAAGCCAACCTAGCGCAGTTAGGGCTATAAAGCCCTCTCTTCCACACTCAACTAGGAAAGCCCGGGACCGCCTGGTTTACATGCCCTCCGAAGCATGGCCAGAAAATGTAGGAAGTGTAGGACTCGAACCAACAACTTTTCGGGGGAAAGTCAAAGTCCGTACCACTACTCTACATGTCTGAAGCTTTTCTTATACTACGTATAAATATAGGAAAGCAGCAGTTACTGTGGCTGATCGGCGTTATATTGAAGGCTTCAAAATGTACATCAATCAAAGTATAAGTAAGATTTGATCCAGTTTATGCGGCTGTGGAAAAGTGGAATCAATATTCCATGAGAAATTCAACTAAGCAAAAAAATTAAATTTGAAATTTGTAGAAAAATTTAGTACTATAGAGCCTACTATTATATGTATATAACAACCGACTTTTAACTAACTTCGGTTGAAGAGGTAACCAACCGTTATAACCGAAATTTGAGGATATTGAAAAACGGGATTTGAACCCTGCAGGTCATGTTTTTTCTATATCCTCTGATTTCGGTTAAGTATAGAGGCTGGATGGTGAGAACCCGCCCCATGGATCTGATTGGTTGCCAGAACATGGGTGTAGTGGGGGAGAAATACTGTTTCGGATTTTGCCTCAAACAGGATTTTGATTTATTCATTATTGAGCAAGACGCATTCGAGTTGATTGGTGGCACATCCTGACTGTCGGTCCAGGGATTGATTGTTGCTTCTCATCAGCCTGCTACTCGACTCGACTACTCGCTGCGAAGTCGGAGAATCAGGTAAGGTCAAGTAATTCTGCATCAAAGAGTGGTTCGTAATTTTTATATAGAATAGAATATTTCTGTATTGAGTCATTAACATGAAACAATAGGCGTTCTAAAACCAGTTAAACCTAAGACACAATAACAATAAACAAGAACCTGTCCGAGTTTACTCGAACATGCTTTTCAATTTATCAATTAGTAGATAGAGATAATGGGTTACTTGACACTTGATGGGTTACTTCATAGTAAATAATTTCCCTATGGTTAAATTTCGGATCCCGCCATCTGACGTCAACGGAGGTGAGGTATAACCTCTTTACTCGTTTGTATAAAAATCCTTAAAACTCCATTCTATCTAGTGCATTGGAGCGTGAATTTTCTATAATTTCTTCAAAAAATAATTTTTTTACACAAAACCAAATACTTTTTCGGGTAGCGCCCTGTCCGGTTTTGTTACTCTATTTAACACCTAAAACATACCTGAAAGAAAAAGTCATCGATAGAAAGGTTTCGCAGAAAAATTATTTTTTTAGTCATTTTTCATGAAAATTTAGTTATTTTTATTTTTTTACCCCCAGAAGCAAACTATCAAGGGGCAAGCGATCCCCTGCATTTTGTTAACATTAATAACAAATACAATATGTGTGAATTTAAAAGAAATCGTTGGAGCCGTTTTTGAGAAATAATTTTTCTAGGCTTTTTTTTTCAGTTTTTTAAGAATAAAAGCCCGCAAAATTGAATTAGCCCAAAAGAGAGGTATGATTTATGTGAATCTACATGCCAAATTTCATCAAAATCGACCGAGTAGTTTGCTCGGAAATCGATGAATAGACAGAGCGACAGACAGACATTTAGTAAAAACCACTTTTTTGGGTTACTGTAAATCGTGTAAATCCGTTGAAATCTCGGAATCGGAAATTTCGACCATCACGAAGCTTTCCTTATACTAGGTATAAATTGGAAAGCAAGAAATATATAGCCTAAAGCAATATAGGCTACTAGTTGTTGGTGAATTGTTGCTGTTATAGGAGAATGGAGAAACTCGTTTAATTTATATTTTCCCCGAGTTTCTCCTACCACTGCATAATAAATGGTTAACCTATTTATACTGTAATTAACTGGGGCTCTACTGCAAGGACGGATATACAAGGGGGGCAGAGGGAGTAGCTGTCCCCCCCCCCCCAAAAAAAAAAAAAATAAATAAATCTATTGTTGGTTAAATTATTAAGCTCGAATTTTTATTTTTAGCCACAACTACCCCCCCCCCCCCCCAAATGGCTGGATCCGTCCCTGCTCTACTGTCAGCTTTAAGTCTTTCCTCCGCCTCATCTCAATAGTTTTCTAGCTTCCGGTCAATATGGCCAGTGGCAGGACGCAGGTGAAATTTATTTTTTGATAAACTGTATGTGGACACATTGCATATTGCGTATGGTATGGGTCATGATTGCATTTCGCAGCTTAATAGGCTTCTCAGAAGTTGTTCAATAATTTTCTTTGATATAACAGGTAGATCGTTTATATAAATTGTTATAACTTGTGTTTTTCTGGTTCTACAATGACTCGATCTTCACTTTTGCGCAGTGTGTTGTTTGCTGGAAATATTATGCAATCTCTTGAGACTTGACTCTTAGTTATATCTCAAACCTTCATGAGGGGGGCTTCCATGATAGTTACAGCCACAGGTGGTTGCCAGGCAACCGTTAATCCCGGATTCTACTGCTTCGTCACATATTTTTAACTTGGTTTAAAAACATAGTAAAAAACTAAGTAAAACACAAGTTTTTTGTAAGTTTAAAAGGTAATTTTTGTTTGTTGAAAAGTTGAGTTTTATTCATTTTTTTTTCAAGGTATCTTATGAATTTACTTTCCCGCCTATTCCTTCCGCTTCCTCCCACGCTGCTCTGGCTTCCTCCCACTTTTTTGTCGCCATTTTCAATCTGCCTTATTTGTTTATTTTCCCTTTCAATCAGTCAAGCTTTAAAAAGGTAAATTTTAATCCTCAATATTTTTATGCATCTTCCACTTTTCAATCAATATTTCATTCGAAAAATAGCCTAAATTAAATTGATTCCTTATTTTCATCATGAGGGAGTAGACAGCGCCAAAGGGGTGAAGACCCTTCCTCCTTGCCTCTTCCTTCCTTCTCTGGACTCTTCACTCCTTCAGATTCGTCTCCTTTCCGAGTTCTTCTGGCTGACCAGGATGGTCGGTCATGTTTTTCTACGGTGTGGAACATGGCCCACTTGTCGAGCATCAGGCGGGTAACAAATTACTTATTTAATTCGGGATACATTCATTAAAATCCAATAATTACTGATGTAAGTTCTGCCTATTTGCTGAGTTGTTTAATAACTAAAATAGTAAACCTTTTATACGTATATATTAATTGGGGTTTCGTATTCGTTTCGGTTGTCTTACTAAATCTAATATTACAAAAGTAATAATTTAGAAATGTGACAATGTAAACTAACATATCAATCAATCAATCAATCAATCAAAAGGTGTATCAGAAAAATACAAATACACAATACTGTAGGGCCAGATGGCCCATAACAGACTAATAAAAATAAATAAATAATTTAACAACAAAATTTTAAACCCTTGAAAAAAACGACTAACATTAACTTACGTGCTAATAACAGGTCCACAGAAAAAATTCTTTTTAATCCATAATTTGAAACAAAGATTCCACCTCTTCCCGTCCAATCAGCCATTCCCGAATAAATTTTGAAAATTTATTTGTGGTCAGAGATCCAGGCCGTAATTTTAATTGATTGAATATTAAACATATTATTAAGGGATTCTTGTACTTGTTAATAAACTTTACCCTACTCGAGCTAGTTCGGCGTGAAATAAGCCTTCACGCCACAAGACGACTGTCCTAAACATTTGAGCTACCTACCAGGCCTGGAACCAGGGGTTCTTATAATTTTATCCCTCCTTTTTTTATCAAACAAAAGTTTCAAGTTGCACAAAATTTTAAATTGATATCAGACTGTCTAAATTTTCCTTCTGGTCATTTTGGTGCCCGTCAGGCTTTATATTAAGCACAATCATGTAAGGTTGAAGGTAAGATCAATAATCAATATACCTTGTTTCGTTTTAGGATACAATTGGAGTGGGAAGTAAGTGTGAACATAAATTATTATTCCGGACTTAATACTACTTCTCAACGAAACGTCTTCAGGAGATGTTTCGGCGTTGTCGAGCAAGCTGCCTGTCGCCGAACTAATACAGCAGCGGCTAGAAGAGGAGAAGACTCTGACGCAGATGGAGGGGAGCTTGCAGTTCAAATGCTGGCACTACTACGTTGAGTTCCCGACCAAGTCTGCGCTAGACTTGCATATTCAGAACAATCATAATGATGACGGTATGATTAATATTCAATACACGTTGTTTCGTTTTAAGGGACAATTGAAAGTGCAAAACTTAATAAGTGAAAACATAAATAACTTCTATGTTTTGGTTTAGAATACAAAAAAATAAAATGGTACTACATTGGCCTATGCGTTCTTGACTGTGCAATTGCTCCATCGATCAATTCCGTTCTTTAGTTAGGGTGGTGAAAGTCGAGGCAACCGAAATTGAACCCTAGGACAATTATTTACCATGGAATTACTAATATTATCTAACAATGTACCTATACAAATTGATAAATATGAAATCATAAACGGGTTCCGGTCCTTTATAAACTGTTGGACTCTCACTTAAGTGATATTTGTTGTCTTCCAGGTTGCCAGAAATCGAACAGAACCAAACGTCTGCTATACCACATGCAATCGCACGTGTTCAGCGGTGGTGGCAAAGCTCGAGCAAGCCACCTGCCGTGGTCCTAATACAGCAGCGGCTGGAAGAGAAAAAGGCAGAGAGGCACATGGAGGGGAGCTCCTGGTTCTAATGCTGGCGCTTCTTATTCGAGTTTACATCCATGTCATTGGCTATGCAAATTCAGTACGATCATAAGGTTGAAGGTAAGATCAATAGTCAATATACCTACCTTGTTTCGTTTTAAGAGACAATATGAGGGGCGGAACTTAATGTTTGCAATAAACATAAATTACTTCAATGGTAATGCTGTCAATATTACCAGGTTAAACAGAAGAAATTGTTCAGAGCATTTTGATGCATGGTGTGCATGTATTATGATGGAATTTGATTTATGCCAAGAACTATTGGTATGGCAATCCTGAGGAAGGAGTTTAAGAACTGAAGTGTTAGTGAAGGCCACATGTCTCACATCGAAATGCATAGAATCAGTTCTGCTAATTTAACGGATATATTTGACGGCTCTACGATCAATACTTCCTGTGGAAATTAACTTTGTTCAAAATAAGTAGTGAGGGTACTCCGATTTGCTCTCTTATCATGAGGTACTGATGATCGAGAAGACCTATTATCGCCCCCTTCCCCCGATATAAACCCTTCCTTTCTCTTCTAAAACAATTATGTACAAACTAAACCATCTCTAGCCTACTGCAATTTACGAGATAAAAAACTGAACCTTCCGCGCGATCTTTGACCCAGACTTATTCGCTAGAATTACATATTTAGGTACACATAAACATAGAAAAATCGATAATTCATGCCCCCTATAGATGCCACTATTTTTGCATATGGTGCTACATTGATCCGCGCATTCTTGACTGCGCAATCGCCTATCTATGAATTCAGTGCTTTAGTTAGGGTGGAAAATGTCGAAACAACCTAAATTGAACTCTAGGACAATTACTTACTATGGAACTACTCGTATCACCAATCTCGGTAATTATACTCATTGATAAATATGAATTCATATAAAATCATAAACGGGTTCACTCGAGCCGTTCCTTTATAAACTGATAAACTCTCACTTGCATCTTTTGAATTCCAGGTTGCCAGAAATCGAACAAGACAAAACGTCTGCTTGACCAAATGACACGTGTTCAGCGGTGGTCGCTTTGCCATCCTCGTGCAAGCGGCTGGAAGAGAAGAAGGCAGCGAGGCACATAGAGGGCAGCTCCTGGTTCAATTACGGGCGCTTCTAGTACATCCATGTCTGCGTTGGCTGTGCAAATTCAGTACGATCATAAGGTTGAAGGTAAGATCAATTTTCAATATAACTTGTTTAGAGGTGCGAAACTTGAAAAACGTGAAAAATGACTTTAATAGTAGAGCTGTCAAAAATACCAGAATAAACAGAAGAAATCGCTCAGAGCATTTTGATACATGGTATGCATATATTATTGAATTTGATTTGTACAAAGAACTATTGTTGTGGCCGTTTCGAGTTGGGAGTTCAAGAACTGGAATTGGTGTTCGTGTAGGCTACATGTCATACATCTTAATGTAGACCGTTAGTTCTGATAATTTTAAGGATTTTTTTTGGCGGCTCCACGGTCGATATTTCATGTGGAAATCGACTTAATACAAAAAAACGCAGTGGTGGTACTCCGATTTGATATGTTCTCAAACCTCCATTTAGTCATAAACCGTAGGAGCTTGTATAAATAAAAAACGTGTAGACGATTCTGCTGGAATTTTCATCCTAGGAGCGTTAAATAATTAAACTCTCGCAGTGACCCGTTCAAATTACCTACTCTTCAAATTTCGAGCATCCCAAAAATTTAATATAATAAATTCATGTTTGTGGCTATTTGGGAATCATCCCGAGGTAGAATTCAAAGAACCGAACAGCAAAATGTTACGGAGGAAATAATCATGGTACTGGTCTCTTGCAGGAACAAGCTGTGACCCACCCACATTCCACGATCATCCCTATTATTTCGATATTAAGCCATTTGTATGGGGGTGCGCTCTACTTTAGGAAATGACATGCTTCACCGAAACCCAAAGTCGTGAAATTTCAAGCTCTCGGCGCCATTTTCGCATTTTTTGGGTGCTATTGTGACGTCTTCGTACCAACTTGTAAGTAATGGCTACGTATTTACCATATGAGGAGCTTGGTTACAAACGTGGCCAACTCCATTTTTTTTACAAAATGGGGTTTTGATCTGCCCTTGCAGAAAATTTTAATATCCACTTGCACGTTGTAAAATAAAGTGACAAAAGCAGCCAGATTGCGCACAGAAGCGCTGTGAAGTCTAGGGTTAGCTATAAACTTAATGCAATTTTCCTGAAAAATTCTACAACTTGGAGTTGGCCATGTTTGTAAACAGCCTCCTCATGTAACTATCATGAAAGTAGGGATGTCATTTGTTTAGTCTATGGATACATCTGTTGGCAAAATATGAGGGATCATGTGACATAGCCGAAATTAGCTTAAATTTGCAATTTAATAAATTCATTTTTTTTTAAATCGTTGTAAAATGATATGTTTTTTAGTTTAATATTTTGTGAATTGTGAATATTTGTAGTTTACATCGTAACTCATTACCAACCAAAAATCAAAGGCCAAGACGGTTATGTGGTATCATATGGCTTTGCTAAGTAATTTTCTGACCTTTGTTTTTAAATGCGACAAGCTTGTAATGCAATGCACCGGTGTTGAATGAGGTTCATTTGTGAGGTCAATTTGTAGATAGCAGCACCAGTTGCTAAGATATAAAAGCGTTGATTTTTCCATAAGCCTCAATAACATCTTAAAATTATTTTATTTATGTATTATTTTAAAGTGATATTTTTCTATAAATCATGGGGAATATATTTTATATTAAATTATATGCAGCGCAATAAGGTCCAGACATAGCCTAGTAAAAATATAATAAAAAATATTAAAAGAAGTAATTAGGTGCTAAGAACTTAGTTTTCACATGCAAACGGCGGCCATTTTGAATAATATGGAAATCTTATTGTCGTGAGCGAACCTAGTGACCAAAACTGTCCCTGCAGAACCTTATTATAGGACGTCTACAATTCCAGCCTCCTGCAGATGGCGACAGTATATAACTTATAACAGTCTAGCTAGTACTGGACGAATGATCTCACAAATAAATCTCCAAATAATCTTCAAATCTTCCTAATAATAAAGACTATTCAGCTACGTATATTATTTGATGACCATAGAACACAAAGGATGGAAAGTAATTAACATGTTTCCTCATTTTGAGTAATTGCACTTTAAACTCTGTAACCTACTGTACAATGCCTATTGGACTCTGCGTGTTTTTTTAGGTTTCGTGGATTATTTCTCGAGTTAGATTCCGAGTGAACCAAATAAAACTTAACTTCAAAATCCGAGAAATGTCTATGACTCATTTGTAAACAAACTTTGTTCCTTTGTTTTAATCGTACCCTAGATTTACTCGTAAGATCTTTCGTACAGTACCCACTAGTTCCACTAGCTGCTACTTTTGTTCTCGTCTGCAAGAGTCTTACGTTACGGGTAAACAATCCGCAATCAGTTCGTAAATTAAATTCGATAAAGTATTTTGTGTTTACATAGCTGCAACGTTGGTGCATTGCAAGCACGTTCCATCCTTAATTAGAATAAAATAAATGAAACATTCTGTTATGTACCTAGGTACATTCCTTATTGAACGCAAAATGAACAAATTTGAATGTAATTGTTGACGGAACTTTTGGAACGTACGATTGCGGATCGACCACGCCCCATCAGAGCGGATTCGACTGCTTCATCATCTGACGCCGGCCGTGACAGCCTTTGTAATTATACGTATGGCTTATCTGACCCTGCCCGCGAGGACCTCTTGGAGTAAGACTGCTGCTGAAGGGGCAACAACAAATCTTCGATAGATATCGATCATCACCTGCAGTTACCATTTAAAAGAAAAGTCTATTAACAACTACGGCCATTGACGACTCCTCTCCAAGACGTGGCACCAGAGGTTCCACAAATAGGGTTAGAACGAAGGAGGTTGCACCTGCTGTTAAATATAACCCTCTGTGTTATAAGGAGCAACAGGTGCCTTCTTGCCTTCTGCTTGACTCTGGTGACTCGTCTTGGAGAAGAGTCGTCAATATGGTCGCAGGTGGAATTTTCAATAGCTTTTTCTTCAAACTGATAACTGCAGGGGATGACTAGTTTTTTTTCGATGATTTGTTGAGGTAACTACTATCTTTAGTTCAGCATCACTTTTTTTCCTTCAAGATGTCCTCGCGGTCGGGGTCTAAACTACATGAATGGCCTCTACTGGAGTTTTCTTCAGATTCAGCTATCTCAACGTGGCAAGAGCGATTTCGATCGTTCGGATTTAACTTTCCGTAAGACGTGTTCTACTGGTCTGGGTGGAGCCACCTGCAGTCCTAATGGATTATGTGTTAGCCTATATTAATGTTCAGCTCTATCTTCTTGTAACTTAATGCAATACGCATGGATCAATGTTCTCAAAATGTGCCCCATTCTTTATATGTTTTAAGCGTAACTTGTATAAAGGCTGCCACGATACAAAATCGTGCGACAGCCCTTGTATTAAAAAAAATGTAAGAAGAGAGGGCAGTGTCGCCACCTGGTGGTTGAGATGAGAACTTCGGCTTTGCAATGACCAAAATTTGCATAAACAGCGATGCATTGTCCGTATTTGATTTATTGTAAGAAAAGAGACTTGTCTGGCGATGCAACGCCCGATATTTCAATTTTGGCGATGTACTTGTCAGTGAGGTAATTGCCGGCGATGCAGTGACCGAAATTTGCATAAACAGCGAAGCCTTGCCCATGTTAGGTTTAATGTAAGGAAAGAGATTTATCTGGCGATGCTCTGTCCCGCGAGGAAGTGACCGGCGATGCACTGTCAGGCGATGAAACGCCCGGCGAGGAAATGTCACAGTCTCCTTCCAAAGCGTGCTCAAGTAGTTGGTAGGTACCCAGCACACCATCAGGTTAAGGGGGCCTACAAAATAATTTGTTACTCCAATCATTTTAGAAAAATATACGAATTGTTATTATATTATTATAGTTACAACTATATATTTGAGACTGGCACCAGTACAGTTTTATAGAGTTCTGCCGCCAGGGAAGCCAATGTGTGGCTTCCGGGAGATTAAAATGATGAACGTGGAATGTGAAAATAATAAAGTTAATAAGAACTTGTGACATTATTTTTTATAATTACTATCAAATCATTAGGCTGCAAATAAAACACTGTATGACCTACTCTATTGCCATGCTATAAAGATGAAGGTTCTAACTCCTCTAATTAGAAATGGATTTTTGCATTTTCAATTCTGTATAAGCGAGACAAAATATTATTACGTTTAGAAAGAAAAAGAAAATTGCTTTTGTCGTCTCTTGAACAATTCGAAGTATATTTTGAGAATTGTAGTTAGGGCCTTCTTCCTCGGCACGGCTAAAATCCGGTGTTCCTATAATTTGAAATTGTTGACTGAATAAATAATTTTCCTGTAGGCTGTTGCTTACATTGAATGTTAAAAATATCCAATGGAACAGACTTTATAACAGTATATTTTGTTGATTTGCCAACTGTTTTAACTATAAAAAATAATTTTGTTAATTATAATATCAAAGAAACTGTCCGAGTTTACTCGAACATGCTTTCCAATGTATCAATTGGTAGATAGAGAAAATGAGTAATTTCATGGAAAATAATTTTCCTATTGTAAAATAGGGACATCTGGGGGGGGGGGGGTTGTCCACCTGACGTCACTGGAGGTGAAGTAAATTCTACAGATAGGTCAGACATTACATTATATTACCACACAGCAATAATGGCAGGGCACGCAATGCATTTGAGCGTCAATTTTCTATCATTTGTACAAAAAAAATTTCGCACAAAACCAAATAGTTTTTTGGGAAAGCAACCTGTCCGGTTTCGTTACTCAATTTAACACCTAAAACATGCCTGAAGGTAGAAATCATCGATAGAAAGGTTTCGCAGAAAAATTATTTTTTAGTCATCTTTCATGAAAATTTAGTTGTTTTTATTTTATACCCCCAGAAGCAAACTATCAAGGGGCAAGCGACTCCCCGCATTTTGTTAACATTAATAACGACGACAATATATGTGAATTTAAAAAAAGTTTTTGGAGCCGTTTTTGAGAAATAATTTTTTTAGACGTTTTTTTGAGCTTTTTGAGAAACCCCCCCCCCCCCCCCCCCCCCCAATTGAGTTAGCCCAAAATAAAAAAAATGGTCTCGAGGTATAATTTTTTTAAACCTACATGCCGAATTTCATGAAAATCGACCGAGTAGTTTGCCCGAAATTGATGAACAGACAGACAGACAGACAGAGCGACAGACAGAGCGACAGACAGACAAACACTTTTTTGGGTTCCTGGGACCTCAAAACGTGTAAGTCCGTAGAAAACTCGGAATCAAAAATTTGGACCATCACAAAGCTTTCCTTATACTACGTATAAATTGGAAAGCAAAATTGTCATGTTTTTCCTCTTTTTTTACGTCCTATCGTCGTATCTGAAAGACTGAAAAATTATTGGAAAAATTATTATTATTAATTATATTACATATAGGAAATACATCAATGAAATCCACCGGAAAAAACTTTGCAACGCTCTTCTCAAAAGTAAAAAGTTAGCATTTTGCAGTTAGAACAGTAGGTAAATCAAGGAGCAATTTACTCAGTCTCCCGTTTGATTGACCCCCCAGCACTTCAATTAAATTAATTTTGTTTTAATGGCTAATCGTGCTGCAAAGGAGGAGAAATAATTTTATTTTGTTCACGTCCTTAGCCTCAATTAACATAGCCCTTAAATGTGAGATGCATGGAAAACCCTTCGGAATAAATAAATGAAAATAAATAATACTAAAATAAAATAAGAAGTAATGTTGCTCTACTATTTCGGAATAAAATTAAAGAACCGGTCCGAGTTTACTCGAACATGCTTTCCAATTTATCAATTAGTAGATAGAGAAAATGAGTACTTTCATGGTAAATAATTTTCCTATGGTTTCATTTCGGATATCTCGGGGGGGAGGGGGGTGTCCACCTGACGTCACTGGAGGTGAGGTAACCTCTATAAATTTAAAAACCTTTAAAACTCCATTCTATCTAGTGTACGCTGTAACCATTTGGGAAGGGGGGGGGGGAAGCAGAAACCAAGTACCCCCTCTGGCAATAGCCTAGGATATCACCAATCCCAAAGCACTGAATTAAACATATTTTAGACCGGTCAGACCAACACATTACCACTCAGTAATAATGGCAGGGCACGCAGTGCATTTGAGCGTGAATTTTCTATCATTTTTTCAAAAAACATTTTTGCCTAAAACCAAATACTTTTTTGGGAAAGCAACCTGGCCAGTTTCGTTACTCTTTTTAACACCTAAGACATGCCTGAAAGTAGAAATCATCGATAAAAAGGTTTTGCAGAAAAATTATTTTTTTGTCATTTTTCATTCAAATTTAGTTATTTTTATTTTTTTACCCTCGAAGCAAACTATCAAGGGGCAAGCGACCCCTTACATTTTGTTAACATTAATAATGACTACAATATGTGGGAATTTAAAAGAAATCATTGGAGCCGTTTTTGAGAAATAATTTTTTTAGACGTTTTTTTGGAGTTTTTTGAGATTAAAACCCCCCCAAAATAAAATAAAAATGGTCCCGAGGTATGATTTTTATGAACCGACATGCCGAATTCCATTAAAATTCACTGTGTAGTTTGCCCACAAATCGACGAACAGACAGACCTACAGACAGACATTTCGTAAAAATCACTTCTTTGGGTCCCAAGAACCCAAAAAAGTGGTTTTTACGAAATGTCTGTCTGTCTGTCTGTCTGTCTGTCTGTCTGTCTGTCTGTCTGTCTGTCTGTCTGTTCGTCGATTTCCCGGCAAACTACTCGGTCGATTTTGATGAAATCGGCATGTAGGTTCACAAAAATCATACCTCAGAACCATTTTTTTTATTTTGGGCTAACTCAATTTGGGGGTTTTTATTTTCAAAAAACTTCAAAAAAGCGTCTAAAAAAATTATTTCCCCAAAATGGCTCCAACGATTTCTTATATTTCTTTCTTATATTTCTTATATACGATTGGCATATACTGTAGTTGTTGTTAATGTTGATAAAATGCGGGGGGTCGCTTGCCCCTTGATAGTTTGCTTCTGGGGGTAAAGAAATAAAAATGACTAAATTTTAATGAAAAATGACTGAAAAATAATTTTTCTGCGACACCTTCATATCGATGATTTCTACCTTCAGGTATGTTTCAGGTGTTAAATTGAGTAACGAAACCGGACAGGTTGCTTTCCCAAAAAAGTATGTGGTTTTGTCCAAAATAATGTTTTTTTGAAAAAATGATAGAAAATTCACGCTCAAATGCATTGCGTGCCCTGCCAGTATTGCTGTGTGGTAATGTGTTGGTTGGTCTGACCTATCTAGAATTTACCTCACCACCAGTGACGAGTGACGTCAGGTGGACACCCCCCCCCCCCCCCCGAGATATCGGAAATTTAACCATAGGAAAATTATTTACCATTATATTACTCATTTTCTCTATCTACTAATTTTGTAAATTGGAAAGCAAGTTCGAGTTAACTCGGACCGTTTCTTTCTACTTGGGTTTGCATGTGTCATTTGCAGGAATATCGTTATATGCGCAAGCAATTCAGCGTTCTATCGTAAATATGTACACAACCGTTACGGACGAACCCGTACCGTACATGCTTTCCCATTAATCAATTAGTATACGTACCGAGATAGATGACATTGGTAGTTAAATAATTTTCCTATTGCTTTCCAATGTATACGTAGTATAAGGAAAGCTTTGTGACGGTCGAAATTTTCGATTCCGAGATTTCAACGGAATTACACGTTTTGAGGTCCCAGGAACCCAAAAAAGTGGTTTTTACGAAATGTCTGTCGGTCTGTCTGTCGCTCCGCCGCTCTGTCGCTCTGTCTGTCTGTTCATCGATTTCCGGGCAAACTACTCGGTCGATTATGATGGAATTCGGCATGTAGGTTCACAAAAATCATGCCTCGGGATGTTTTTATTTTTATTTTTGGCTAACTCAATTTGGGGATGTTTTATTCTCAAAAACTCCCAAAAAACGTCTATCTAACAAAATTATTTCTCAAAAACGGCTCCAACGATTTCTTTTAAATTCACATATATTGCAGTCGTTATTAATGTTGGCAAAATGCGGGGGGTCACTTGCCCCTTGATAGTTTGCTTCTGGGGTAGAAAAAATAAAAATAACTAAATTTGAATGAAAAAATGAAAAACTACTAAAAAATAATTTTTTTGCGAAACCTTTCTGTCGATGATTACTACCTTTTAGGTGTTAAATTGAGTAACGAAACCGGACAGGTTATTTTCCCAAAAAAACTATTTGGTTTTGTGCAAATTTTTTTTTTTTTTTTTTTAATTCACGTTCAAATGCATTGTGTGCTCTGCCATTATTACTGTGTGGTAATGTGTTGGTCTGACCTATCTAGAATTTACTTCAGCTCCAGTGACGTCAGGTGGACAACCCCCCCCCCCCCCCAGATGTCCCCTATTTTACAATAGGAAAATTATTTACCATGAAATTACTCATTTTCTCTATCTACTAAGTTTGATAAATTGGAAAGCATGTTCGAGTAAACTCGGACCGGTTCTTATAAACTTCGGTCGCCTCGACAATACCTGTCCCAAAGCAATGAATCATTCCATGGGACAATTGCATTGCGGTTGTATACCAGACCAATATAATAACATAGTAATAATGGCAGGGTATGCAATTTGTATTGGGGCATGAATTGTCCATAATACAGTTAAAAAATATTATTTCAAAACCGAAACTTTTCTTAGGAACGAATTTGTACGGTTTTGTAACTATATTTAACACTTAAAACAGACCTCAAGTTTAAGCATCGATAAATTGATTCCTCAGAAAATAATTTTTCATGGAATTGAATCTTGAATTTTTTGCTCCCCGAACTAACTTATCAAGGGGGAAGGGACCTATATCGTTTTGTTCACATGACTAGAAACTGCATTTGATGTGATTTCAAAATTTTGGGTTTGACGTACTTTATCTGCTTTAAGTGGTTGTTATGCTTGTTGTATGACCTACTGTATTGTCGTGCTAAGGAAGAAGGTCCTAAATGCACCAATTAGGTATGAATTTTCGCATTTTCGAATCCACATAAGTGAGACTTTATATTATTACGGTTCGAAACAAACAGAAAATTGCTATTCTTCTCTCATGAACAATTTGAATATTTCGATCATTGCAGTTAGGGCCTTCTTGTCGAACGGCATCTATGCGAAAAAAAAACATAGAAAATTGGCATTTCAATTACTTCGCAGCTTGGAAAAGACACTGGTGAGAACAGCCAGCCTCCGACAAAACTATTTACCTTCAGGACTTTAAGGTAAGTTGGCGGGTCGGGAGTTGCCGTTGTCATCAACTTTTTTTCCTGCTTCGACGTAAGTGAAATGCCTCGTTTCTTCGGCTGCTTTTTCGTAAGGATGTCATTCGACAAGCGTCGACTAATTTTCGACGTAGAGGTAGCTTCGCTTTTCTCTGACTGTTTTTTCTTACCGATGTCATTGGATTGTTGAGCATTCATTTTCGAACGCATCTAATCAATGAGAAGCAGTACTTCCCGAGGGAGATTGTGTAGAATACCGGTTTCATCGAGAATTATGAAATTTGAGAGCAATTTCTGGTCGTCCCAGGGCTTCTTATTTTATAAAATATTGCGATCTGGGTCTTCAGCTTTCTCATAATGTGCTTCTACTATCATCATCACTGTCAATAAGACAAATAATATCAATTTCCTCTACGTTAGTAGCCACGTTATTTACATTTTCATGACGAAGAAATTTTCTCGCTTCCTTATGTCACCTTCCTTTGGAGTCTCAGTCAACGCCAGTCCATTACAATTGCAATCCTGTGGATCAGTTTTAGACTATTCAGCAATGCTAAGTGACAACTCTAAATGCTATTACTTTTGCTTTTATCACTAGTAGACAGTATTTTATCATTCTCTACTGCGGAAGTTGTAGCTTTTAAGTCGGTGTTTATATCACCATGAGAGTTTCTCGAGGCACATTGACAAAGGAAGTTGTTTTGAATATTGTCAGAAAGTTTCAAGGGCGATTCGAACGAAACTTCATTCGGGTCCTCAAATTTTTCACTGACCAATTTGAAGCTATATTTTGTCTGAACACTAGCCATTTCTTGTAAAATTATTTCTGTGTATTCATGGGTGACCAATGCATTCTTTAGATTATCTAATTCCTCACTAACTAATTTAGAATCGTGTTTATACTCATTTCGTTGTTTATTTTACGCAATTTTTATGCAATATCAACTTAGTAACATCATGGACTCTCAAGGTTGCAGCGGATAGGGCATCGCGTATTTTTTTTGAAGTATCTTCTACGATATCTTCGATGTTTATGCCTAATTTCCCGTGGAATTTTAAAGTACGCCGTACAGGTTGTAAATTTATAAAAATAAACCGATTTCCTTTGAACTCTCTTGTCCCACGCCACCTTCCAAGACTGAGAATACATTGGCCACCCATGAACGTACTGAATTAGTTGAACATAAAGATGACTTTGAAATGGCTAGTGTTGAGGCTACAGATACCTTCAAAATTGTTAAAGTGGAATAAAAAGATTCAAGAATAGTTTTTTTCTCTCGATTCTAATATGAAACTTTCTCAAGATATTCAAAATAATTTTCTCTCTAAATGGGTCTTCGCTCAACAGATTGTGATGAAAACGCCTATAGAGTGCACAGGAAATAGGCAGTCCGAAATTAAATACATTTTATTTTTTATTTAATTAACTGAGCATGTTATTAAAGATTTGGCATATTAAAGTTGTAGATGACTACTTCACGCATCATATAAGATATATATTGTAATTTTTTCATAAACATGATAATATATGAGGAGCCAACTCCATTTTTTCAAAAACTGGGGTTTTGATCCGGCCTTGCAGAAATTTTAAATGTCCATCTGCAAATTGTAAAATAAAGTGACAAAATCGCACAGAAGCGCTGAGAAGTCTAGGGTTAGTATTAAACTTAATCAAGTTTTCAGAAAATCAGCTCTCCTGAAAAATTCTACAACTTGGAATTGGCCATGTTTGTAAACAGCCTCCTCATTTTATAAACAATAACTTTTCACGTATAATCGATTTTATAAAGAAACTACAATTTCGAAAACTAAAAATACCTTATTATATGATGCATGAAGTAGTCTTCTACAACTTATATGAGACAAATCATTAATAACTTGCTTTGTTAATTATAAATAAAAAGTATTAAGGTTCGGGCTACCAATTTCCTAGGGGCTGTTCACTCTTAAACACCGACACAAAAGCTACAACTTCCGCAGTAAAGAATGATAAAACACTATCTACTGGTTTAAAAAAAGGCCCAGGTAAAGCCGTATAGTTGAAACGTAGTAGGCCATTGCTGAAGAGCCGAACATTGATCGGGAGGTATGTGATAATAATGGAGCGGTGTTGAGTGAGACATATAAAGATGATGAAAAATAAGCGCAAAAATTGTATTCCTTTCGTTTAGAGCGCTGTTGATAACCCAATTCGCACTATGTAGCGTTAGAGGAACTGCCAAATTAGCTGCACTTGCTATCTTAGCTAGCTGGTCCGCCTTTTTATTTCCAGCTATTCCGACGTGGCATTAGTGGAAACAAAAAGGCGGACCTGCAAGCCTAGATAATATAGAAGAAGCCTGTTTAGCTTGATTAGGAATGATGATGGCGATGGTGATGAGGCATATTATGAGAAAGCTGAAGACTGACGTATCTATGTACAATTTAGAGCGTTCATGGGTGACCAGTGCATTTTCAATCTTGGAAGGAGGCGTGCGACAACAGAGTTCAAAGAAATCTGTCATGTTTGAACATTTGAAGGCGTCAGGGGAAAAACCGGAAAGGTGATCAAAATGTTGATTTATCAGAAATCTAATTTTCCCATGTATACTGTTTTTTCCACGCCATTTGTGCAGAACCTTACTTGTTTTTCTTCGTTTTGTTAGGTCATTTAAAGCTACATTGAAAATTGAACAGGATGCCACCATTATCTCAATTTCGACCAAAACCTTTTCGGTTTTTCCCCTGACGTCATAATTTACAACCTGTGTCGCGTACTTTCAAATTCCATTTGAAACTACGCATACACAGCGAGGATATCGCAGAAGATACTAAAAAAAAATACGCGATGCCTTTTCCGCTGTAAACTTGAAAGTGCATAATGTAACTATGTATATTGCATTGCCCAAACTTAACATAAATAATAAAATTAAAGTCACGACTCTAATCTAGTTTGGGAGAAACTAAATAATCTAGAGTGTGCGTCGGCTACCCATGAGCGCACAGAATTAATTGTTTATAAAGACGTTCACGAAATGGCTAGTGATCAGAAAAAAGATAGCTTCAAAATGGTTGGTGTAAAATTTGAGGACCCAAAGGAAGTTCCGTTCTATTCATCCTTGAAACTTTCTGACCATTTTCAAAACAACTTCCTTTGTCAATTTGTCTTAAGAAATTCTAGGTGTGATGAAAACAACCTAAGCACCGACTTAAAAGCTGTAGAGAATAATAAAATACTAGGTACTAGTGAAAAAGTCGCAAGTAATAGCACTGAGTTGTCACCTAGCATTGCTGATGAGGCTAAAACTGATCCACTGGTCTGCAATAATAATGGAGTGGCGTTAAGTGAGACGCCGAAGGAAGAATACAAAAACAAGTGTGAAAATTATGTTCGTCCTGAAATAACGTGGCTATTAACGCAGAGGATGTGGATATTATTTGCCATGTCTACAATGATGATGATAAGCAAGCATATTACGAGAAAGCAGAAAACCCTGATCGCAGTATTTTAGAACATGTGAGGCCCTGGGGCGACCAGAAGATGCACTCAAATTTAATGGTCCACGATCAAACTGGTATTCTACACTATCTCCCTCGTGATGTACAGCCTCCCAATAATCAGATGCGTTCGAAAATGAATACACAAATATTCTAATGGTATTAGGAAGAAGAAAAATAGTCAGGGAAAAGCGAAGCTACCTCTACGTCGAATACTAGTCGAGGCATGTCGAATGGCATCCTTAAAAAAACAGCCAAAGAAACGGGACAATTCACTTGCTTCGAAGCTTAGGAGAGAAGTTGATGACAGCGACAACCTTCGACCTCCCAAGTTACCTTAAAGACCTTGAGGAACATTCTTCTGAGAACTTCCTACACAGCCTGCCTACACTGCGTACACTCACATCATTCATTTTTATTAATTACGCATGGATTAATGTCAAAATGTGGCTCGTCGTTCATGTGATTTAAGTGGTTGTTATGCTTGTTGTAAGACCTACTGTATTGACGTGCTAAGGAAGAAGGTCCACTCCACCAATTAGAAGTTCATTTTCGCATTTTCGAATCCGCATAATTGAGTCAAAACAAAACAAATTATGTATTTACATACAAAAAGGAATTTGCTTTCCTCGTCTCTTAAACAATTTAAAGATATTTTGAGCATTGCAGTTATTTCTTCCTCAGCACGTCTAAAATGTCTATTTCTATATAGTTTGAAATTATTGATTGCTTAAATAATTTTCCTATAGGCTGTTGCGTACATTGAATGTTAAGAATATCCCCTGGAACAGAGTTAATAACTATATATTTGAGGGGTAAATTTGCAAAAGACGACTTGTCACTTGAAACTGTAAATGCAGGAAACACAAAAAACTTACATTGATGCTCCGTCTCCCGTTTCATTAACCGCCCGGCCCTTTTATTTAATTAATTTCGGTTTAATACCTAATTGTTTTGGAGAAATCCGTGTTTTTCTTCTAGTGTTCAGCCTCAGTTCACATGGCGCTCCAGTGTAAGATATGTGAATAACCCTACCTAATTAATGTTCCACAATTTGTGAATAAAATTAAAAACTTTATTCGACTTACTTGTGTCATTTGCAGGAATATCGTATATGCTTGCAACTGTGGGGAAAACTTAACATATAAATGAAATCCTTCATTATACACTGTATGTAATATTGAAAAAAGCAATACATTTATTTTTAAATATTAATGTTGTTTGGAAATTTCAGTGGCGCGTAGCTGTCTTTGCGCTTAATGAGTTATGATGAAAATTGCACTAAAGAGGGAGCCATAAATATACTGTTTTGTGCTTTGTTAGAGTGGATACTTGCTGTGTTTTTTTGTTCCAGGTTGATGCTCTGCATGTCAAGCATTGGCGCTTACCGTCCCGGTCCAGCTTTGAGCCTGGGTGGATGATTGCTGACTGCAGGCTCACCTGAGGCACAGAAAACAGCAACTACCCAACTGCTGACTCGTAGAAGTTAAATTCTTTTTGATTTGTTGCGGAATTTAGGCAAACAAGATTATCTTGACCTACTACATTGCGTTCGTATTTTTTATTTCTGAGTAATGAAGAAACGGCAATACAAGCTTTATTAATATACAATGCCTAGCGCTTCCTTTCAACTATAGCCACCTATCCCTACTGCGAAGTGTGTTGTTAATTTTTTTGAGATGTAGCTTATTGAATAGAATTGAAGTACTTTTTTTACTTACACATGATATAAGACTTACAAATGATGTAAAAGTCGCTGAAGAGTATTATTAGCCTACAGTGCCAGGTAACAATAAAATATACAATATTTTCATGAATATGCTGGCTGCAGGCTCACCTGAGGCACAGAAAATTACCCAACTGCTGACTCGAAGAAGTTAAGTTCTTTTTCATCTCTGACTCAGGTTTTTGAAACAGAAATACGAAACCCGCCACCCTCGATATTGTACCATTGTATTCATCTTCTTCTTCTTCTGGCTATTGATGGACTTTGGCCTGCTCAATTGCTGGGCTACATCAATTTTGTGGGTCTTACCCTAAAAAATTATGCAAAAATTATTTATATTTTATTATTTATTTAATTCTAGAGATACTTTTTAACTTCAGGCACAATACAGAAATTGCCAGTAAGCAGCTGTTATGCGTCTTCTGATGCATCTCGAAAGCGGGCTAAAATTACTCAATCTACCCACGCATCAGGCATCGCTTGATAAGACAAGTGCAGTAGGTTTTAATAAGCTATTACCTACAAAAATATAAAAAAAAATAAGGACTTTTTGTTCTATTACTAAGCCAACCTAGCGGAGTTAGGGCTATAAAGCCCTCTCTTACACTCAACTAGGAACCACCTGCTTTACATGCCCTCCGCTGCATGGCCAGAAAATGTCTGTCTGTCTGTCGCTCTGTCTGTCTGTCTGTGCGTCGATTTCTGGGCAAACTGCTCGGTCGATTTTGATAAAATTAGGCATGTAGGTTCACAAAAATCATACCTCGGGACCATTTTTTTATTTTGGGCTATCTCAATTTGGGGGGGTTCTAACTGAAATTAGAGGAAATGGAAAAAACTGGGCTTGGCGGGATTCGAACCCACGATCTACGCCTAACCGGGGCGTCTTAACGGCGGTTAAGACGACGCCCCGGTTAGGCGTAAATCGTGGGTTCGAATCCCGCCAAGCCCAGTTTTTTCCATTTCCTCTGATTTCAGTTATAACGAGGAGGTTACCTCTTCAACCAAAGTTAATTTAATGTCAGTGTTATATATACCATATAATACTACAATGTAATAAGGGGGGGTTCTATTTTCAAAAAAAAAAAAAAAAAAAAACATCTAAAAAGTTATTTATACAAAACGGCTACAACGATTTATTTTAAATTCACATATAATGTAGTCGTCATTAATTCTGACAAAATTCGGGGGGTTGCTTGTCCCTTGATAGTTTGCTTCTGGGGGTAAAAAAATAAAAATAACTAAATGTTAATGAAAAATGACTAAAAAATAATTTTCCTGTGAAACCTTTCCATCGATGATTTCTACCTTCAGGCATGTTTTAGGTGTTAAATTGAGTAACGAAACCGGACAGATTACTTTCCCAAAAAACTATTTGGTTTTGTGCAAAAAAAATGTTTTTGAAAAAATGATGGAAATTTCACGCTCAAATGCATTGCGTGCCCTGCCAGTATTGCTGTGTGGTAATGTGTTGGTTGGTCTGACCTATCTAGAATTTACCTCACCTCTAGTGACGTCAGGCAGGTGGACAACCCCCCACCCCCGAGATGCCCGAAATTTAACTATAGGAAAATTATTTACCATGAAATTACTAATTTTCTCTGGCTACTACTTGATAAATTGGAAAGTATGTTCGAGTAAACTCAGACCGCTTCTTATGTATTGTAGTTGTAACCTATATATTATTCATTGTTCTCTTTTACGATTTATATCTAACTTAACTGTTCAAGTGGAATTGTTTGTACATTGTAATACGTGCAAAACTGTATTGTACAAAAAAATAAATAAGTAAATATACTCCATGTAACGAAAACTATATGGCGGAAAGTAGGAATAGCATGTAGTATTGATTAAATCAGAGCGTAATAAATTAACTGACAATAGATTTACCAAATTTTGGAGGGGCGGCTAACCCCCTGCCCCCCTCCCTGTATCTGTCCATATTGTTTCCTCTGTAATGGCTTTGCGTTTTCTCCCAACTTTCCTCAATTAAGTCACTTCTTTAGGAATTTTAGCCTTTGAACGATTTTTTTTAAGCTCTCATCAGCCTATAGCTAGTATTCAGATTGTTTATCAGGTGAGAGAAAACTGAAAACATGAGCATACTGCAATATAGTATATATTTATTTATTTCTGCTTAAGTGTTTAGGATAAATATTATGCGTGAATATATTATGGCTATTTTTAGGATAATGATTACGTATAGCGCGTGCTTTACGTTATTAAGATAAATAATTAAATAAAAAGTATTGAATTTCATAAATTAGGTAGAAAAAATCTTACTAAAAATTCAAAATTACTATGATATAAAATTCAAAACTCTATGATTTAAAATTTCATTAAATATCGTATCTCACCCAACTACATTGATTTATCGGTATAAGAAAAATATTATTTTATTATTATTAGGCTATAAAAAAAACATTACTTATATTTTTTAGAACTTTGAT
The DNA here is from genome assembly GCA_963971405.1 of Psococerastis gibbosa. NCBI lineage: Eukaryota > Metazoa > Arthropoda > Insecta > Psocodea > Psocidae > Psococerastis > Psococerastis gibbosa. The sequence goes on from OZ020492.1 coordinate 6,205,859, forward strand.
GAAGTTGTTGAAAAAAAAGAAAAATAATTAGGGAAAACTAAATGAACTAAAAATATTCTTGAAATAATAAGACGAAAAACACGCCTATTATAGCGGCAATAAATACATTACCATTTTCCTGTATATCACTTTTCAATTTTCAATTACTAAAGGGCCGCGCTCACCATGCTTAGATATGTTTTCATGAGGAATACTGGAGGCACTGCTATGCATTGAAACAGGTGTGTCACCCTATTCCATAGCTATAACCAGAATTCTTTACCGTGCCATTGTTATGAAGAAGGATGGCACCCACAAGTATCAATAAGTACATAGCTGTGCCATCCAATAATCCTAACGAAAACTTTCCAGTCGTTGGTGAGACCGACCTTAATGCACGTATGAAATGCAGTACAAAAATATACTGAATATCTAGGACCCTAGGCTATCTGGTCGTATAGTTTAGTATACGGTGGTTAAATGAAGTTTAAACTTTCAAACATACCTATGCTAGTTGAAATAAATTAAATTAAATTATATAAATATCAGCGATGTCAGCTGTTGGTTATGTCAATACGAATAAAAAACATACAGTGTTGCAAGAGGTTAGGTTAACTACTCTACTACAATAAATTTTAGTTTCGTTTTTTCGTTTTGCCTCATGGGTCTTCATCTTCGTCCACTGCCTCGCCATCATCCTCCTTTTTCCACTACAGAAACCGACTTAATTTCGGATAACCAACTGGCTGAAAATGAGTGGGATGACGACTCCGTTGTGGGTTGTGGTGGTTCGGGTAATGAACTGGATAGCGTGTGTCGGGTGGTGTTACATTAATAGTGGGCTCCACCTTCAGGCTTTGGCTGGCTCAAACTGTCTAACCCTCTGATATTGGAAGTTCATCGTCTGATGATTGTCCTGATGTCGGACTTCCAAATGAGGGTGGACTGGGCGAGCTACCTTCGGATCTTGGACTTCCAGGTGCTGCAGGTTCGTTGCTACCCGCGCTACCTCCGGATCCTGAACTCGAACTTCTAGATGGTGCCGCAAGTTCGTTACTAGCCATGCTATTTTCCAATTCTGTTGTCGGACTTCCAGCTGGTGTTGCAGGTACGTTACTAGTCATGCTACCTTCCAATTCTGCTGTCGGACTTCCAGCTGGTGTTGTAGGTACGTTACTAGTCATGCTACCTTCCAATTCTGCAGTCGGACTTCCAGCTGCTGTTGCAGGTACGTTACTAGTCATGCTACCTTCGGATTCTGTTGTCGAACTTACAGCTGGTGCTGCAGGCACGTTACTAGTCATGCTAACTTCGGATTCTGTTGTCGAACTTCCAGCTGGTGCTGCAGGTACGTTACTAGTCATGCTAACTTCGGATTCTGTTGTCGAACTTACAGCTGGTGCTGCAGGCACGTTACTAGTCATGCTAACTTCGGATTCTGTTGTCGAACTTCCAGCTGGTGCTGCAGGTACGTTACTAGTCATGCTACCTCCGGACTGTTCCGACTCGTCCGCTCCGGCGGGCTTTCGTTTTTTTTTTGCACTTTCACCTTTAGCAGAACACGTAGCCTTCCGTTTTCGGGCGGCTGACGGGTCAACGGTTATTGATTCTTCGGACATCGGGCTGGTTGGTGCGGTTTGATCGGTTTCCATCGCTGTACTGGTGCCACTGGTGGAGGGTTGAGGTTCTTGAGGCTCCGTTTTTTCCAGTACCAATCCAGGCATATCAAGAGGAATAGAGCCCTGGTCATCACGGATTGGGTCACTACCGGTGCTGCCTGAACTGCTAGTGGTGGATTCCTGAGATTCTTGTCTCATCAATTCCTTCAATCTCCACACAATAAATTTTTCACCAAGCTTACCTTTGAGGACTAAAATTAAATCAAAAAAAATTCAAAATTTGTAAATAATAGCCTACGGTTCCCTAAAATTGGGGTTTATTAATTTCGAGTTTCCAGACTATTTTGTTGAATTAATTATGAAAGATCTATCCAGTCTCTTTATCTCAACATGTTGCGAGTCAATGAGCAATGTTCTTCCTTCATCGTTCCTTCACGCTCAGGTATATTGAAAAATTAAATGGTTAGGTACGGTAGGTTAGGTTCGTTAAAATGATAATATAATAATAATATAATATAATAATGGATATTATAGGAGGTTGATGAGATTAGTTGTAGTCAAAAATGAGAGGATAGTTCGGGTAGCGGTTTCGTCGTCACGTAGTAGGGTTGAGAGGGATGTTTGTGGGGGCCAGGTTCTGTAGCAGGTGAGGTTTTGACATTCGACAAGGATGTGGGCAACTGTGTTTTCTGCACCACAGTGGCATAATGACGGGGTTTCTCCCGCCATCAGAAAGCCATGTGTGAGCCGTGTGTGGCCCAGACGTAGCCGAGCCATGACAACTTCCTCATGTCTGATATTTCGGGTTGCTGTGGTCCAGCCTTCAATCCGCGGCTTAACAGTTTAATAAAACTGTAAAACTAATAAATGTATGTGACTGGTAGTGATAGATTTCGGAGTGTTACATGATAGATTAGTATGTATTATGGCTTTTGACGTGACAACGTCTAATAAATTGATGAGAGCCGGCTGGAATACTAGGTGCATGTACGAAAATGGTGACGCGGGTCAGTAACGCGGGTCAGTAACGCGGGTCTGTAACGCGGGTTTAAAGCAGATGTAGAAGAATTATCTCAGTTTAAATTATACCCATGTCTTTGTCTATTCTTCCTATTTCAGGGCGTGCTATATTTGTTGTGATAGGGCAAAGGGTTTGGCTTTGGGGGTGTGAAACGTGAGGAGGTGCGCCCAAATTTGGCCCGAATTTGCCGATTTTCATCGAAAATAGGCCTTTTTCAGCCACGTTTTTGGTGGTGTTAGTATCAATTTGAAACCTTCAAACTACATTAGTTATTTTCCACCTTTATTACTCTTTCCAGACATATATTCAGTTTTACCATCCGTCTCTTCGTTCAGGCTCAGGTGAGTTGGTAAGCCATCACTGTTTCATCGGAAAACAGGTTCAAAGGGTACTTTTGAGTTTACATGCATAAAGTAATAAAATTCTACAGCCTGCTATTTGCAATTTAAATTAATTTTTAATATCTCATTAGAAGCAGAATGAATTAAGGTTTCAAACAAGCATAAATACATGTTTTCAAATTCACTCCTTCACCTCTTAAACACGAGGGGAACACAAAACTTCTATAATTTAAAAAAAAAAAAAAAAAAACTGACGCGAAAAAATTCATTTCCAGCAATCCCATTTGAATTGAATTTTTTGGGCTGATGTGGATGGCTTATCTTAATTTAAAATATACCCATGTCTTCGTATATTCTTCTTCTTTCTGGCCATGCTATATTTGTGGTGATCAAGCAAGGGGTTTGGCTTTGGGGGTGTGCACGAAATCCAAACTACTTAAGGGCTTTTAAGGGCTTTTCCACATTTCTTTCTCTTTCCAGCTATATATTATTATTTAAGTATAATTTAGTAATTTAGGCGTTGTCACGCTATCGTCCATAAACCGACTTTGCAACCGTCTTACAGACAACCAATTTTTAGGACAATTTTCAAAATTTTGGCCAATTAAGAATTTTAAAATCCAATGACATTGACATGTCATCGCAACTTTAGTAATTTGACTGAGTTTTTCTTGTTTTGTTGTTTGGCTTTTGATACAAATATAATATAATGAATAATATGGCATATATATTTTACTTTCAATTTTATTATTAATGAAAAAAAAAAATGAAATTCTTTACGCATGGAAAGGCAGACTATAAGAAGTAGTGAATGGTAAGTGCCATGCATATTCATAAGCAGTTTCACAAAATATCTACTGCGCGCCTGAAGAAAATACACCCCATCTTAAGATTCAAGGAGAATGAGGAAGTGTATTGTTATGTAGTGCTAAATTTATAGCAGTGTATTGTATAGCAATTCTAGCTTGCTATTTATTGTGTGTTATATCCCTCGTGCATTGTAATAGGGCAAAATGACCGAAGTGTCGGATTACACTTTCCACAATTTTACCACAGATGGTGGGAACCTGTAGCTATTTAATGTCAATTATTTTGAATCCTGTTTTTTAAATGTAAAAATGGAATGGAATATACGTAAAATATAGTTTGCGTCCTCTGTTGAATAAGGTAGTATTACACCCATTGCCAACACTGAGTACAGAGTCCAACACCTAAGTACCTAACAGGCTCCAAAGAGAATCCAATATTTTGACGTGATTCGGCCATGGTATCGAATCCGCCCTTGCGAAACTAGAGGTAACTGCGAAGTCAAAACTTCCGTACCCACTGATGCGTTAATGTTAGGCGCCAGGATCGTCTATTTTAATTAGTCAAAATCGGCAACGGCCAAGCACCCAGGTGCCCCTTATTGCAGAGATTGTTTTTATTTTATTTTAGGCAGCTCAAATACAACTTAGCCTATGCTTCCTGCAAAATGCATAATTATTGCCAAACCTTGTAGAATTCCATCGGCGATTTCTGATGGAGTCGCAGCTGGTTGAGATGGAGATGAGGGAGATGATGGAGAAATTTCCATCATTTCTGGATTCGCAGCTGGTTGGGATGAGGTTGATGGAGTCTCTTCGAATATTTCTGGATTCGCAGCTTGTTGGGATGAAGTTGATGGAGTCTCTTCGAAAATTTCTGGATTCGTAACAGGTTGGATTGGAGATGATGACGACTCTTCGGCAATAGCTGGATTCCCAGAAGTTTGGGGTCGATCCGCTGAAGTAGGCACCATTGTAATGATTTCATCGATGTATGCGCATAAAGTTGTAAGATTTGTTGTAACAGAATTTATAAGTATTGTGGCATGTGATGCGGGCATAGAAATCTCACTTTGAATGATATCCCTGGTCAAAGCTTCCGATAATAAATTCAAGAGTGTATCCCGCAGCTCACGAATCACTTGATCGACCTCATCCATTTTCAGTAAGACGTCATCCTGAAATAGAGAAAGGCAGCTCAGTTTCAAATGGGTTAATTATATAGTATAATAATAATATATAGTCTTGGGTGCAGGTTGTCAACGTTAGAATAAATTAATGCAAAATCTTGGTTGCCATTCTATACCACAACTTGAAGGAAACTATGAAACCTGATACTATGTTTTAGTTTGTAACATCGTCAACCAGCATGGTTATTTATTTATTGAGAAACCACTGGTTGAATTCACACATTATCTCGTGAAGTATTGAAACTGCATGTTTAGTTTCTATTCAATATTTGCAAATTTCTCCCCCTAATAGAACTCATGACGCTTGTTATTGCAATACTTCAAGTCAAACTTAGGGCCCTATAGAAGATAAAATGGTTATATTTTTCTTCAAAATTATTCGTAGGCGTTCTTTAAAAGTAAAATTGTCTTATATTATAACATTATATTAATATATGTATAATATGAGTATCCGGGACGAATTTGATTCAGACAATTTGAGCTCTATCCTTGAAATGTAGGCCTAGTTCTAGTTTTTTGAAAGTGAAAAAAAAAATATTTTTCAATAAAACTTACCATAATAACTGTAGTGATGAGTTAGTGAAACCTAAATAATCGTTACGAAATTAACTTTGTAAAAAAACAATATACCATGTATACCATGTATACCAAGCATTAGTATAAAACCTTGAGCACTTTGATCGCTAGGGAAGAACTATATCTACAGAGGGGTACTCACTAGTACAGCTACACCTTTCCAACGACTTTAGACTTGCTCAAGCCAAAGTGAAGATTCAAATGTGACTAGGGAGGGGAAACCTTAGTTTATATAGGACCGGGAGCTAATAGGAGGAAGGGTTGGGGGCTTATTCTTCTTCTTCTTCTTCAGCCAACGCCCGTCCTTGGCTGGTAGGCCACTTGACACCGTGCAACATAGTAGAGCTGGGCCAATCCCTGGCCTCCTGTGTCGTAGTTCGGTTTTATACCTCAATGCCAGTGCAGCTGAATAGGTGATCTGCATTGCCCTCCCCTTGGAAGCAGAGGGGGCATTCAGATGACTCGGCGATACCTATTCTGTCGAGGTGGCTCTGGTGGTGTCCTAAACGCTGCCACAGCGATGTCCCGGCGCAAGTTGGGGATGGTTTTTGCTAGGAGCGGTTCCCATCGTCTGCCAGCTGCTCTCACTTTCCAGGCATCTCTGGTCGCGTTCTTGACGTTTGCTTGTTTTAGCCTGCTAGTGGTGGAGAAGGTGAGGGGATGTAGAGGTTGCAGTAGTAGACATCACGCCGTTGCTGAATTGTCAACCTCCTCGTTCCCACAGATGTCACAATGGCCAGGGGCCCATTGTAGGTGGATTCTGCGACGGGTTGCAGCTCCAGGAGCCTAGACTGGCATTTCATTACTAGGGTTGGGGGCGGGGCTGGTTACCAATTCCCAACTTGCTGACTAAATCTATGACCGAGGAGTTTTGAAAAATTCTCTCAAAGACTCTTTTCCCAAACTATACATACTTCAAAAACATCGTCACTTTCATCAGACACTTGGGTGCTCAAGGGAGCCTGTTTCCGCTGCTCGAGGTGGGGGCTTGATAGACGAGGTTGTGACTTTTTCAATACGGCATCTTTATGTTGTTTGGCATCATCCCTAAGTTGAAGTAGAGTCTCTACCATTGAATTAAATCTTGGATTATATTGTAGTCTATCAACTGAACGACTTAAAAGTTGTAGTACTTCGTTTATTTTATCCATAATTTGCCTCGCTGGTTGAGACTCCAAAAAAGCGAGTAGTCTACGGGAGGACTCATACTGTCCTTCGGTAGGCTGCAACGAACAAAACACCAAAATTAATTAATATCCGAAGTAATAAATATAATGATTAATTCCGGTTTTTTTTTTTTTTTTTTTTTTTGACTCGAAATGACAAAAGGAAAAGGGAAAAAACTATTAGGCCTACGTCCATTTCCAAGACGAAGGTTGATTAATTTAAAAGTTTGTATATACTAGTACTTGAGAAAGTTTTCATACACAATGTATCTTCGAATGTTGTTATGGGTGTCAACGGGGGGGGGGGGGGGTCATAGCTGCTTTCTAGGAGTATTCTGTAAGCTTGTAATTATTGCGTGTAAGTCCGGTGGAAGGTTAAGGTTGAACATAGACGTAGTGGGAAAGAAAAGAAAAAGGTACTTTCCACGGGGGAGGGGAGGGGGGTAGCAGGCAGTTTCGGGTTCCCAGAATGTAGATTTTTAGTTTTGTTGAATACATTTTATGTTAAACTGATAACCGACAATTTTTTTTATTTTACTAAATTTACTAAAAAACCATTCAAAATAATTAAAAAAAACTTATAATGTAGTGTGGACGTAGGAAATGCATAGGCCTAGTTTTGTACATCTTCAATAACTTTTGTGGAAAATCAAATTAAAAAAAAAGGATGAGCTTTAGGTGTGTTCCATGGATATAATCATAATAATAATAATGTCCTGAAGGACGTTTTCATGAACCTAGGCTCCCTTATGCCCAACGCCAACGACCCCATGGACTTCGGGCACTATTGATATTGCTTCCGTAAGATTTTGGAGCCATTGGCAAACTGGTATACGTCCTCGATGTCAACCTACACCGGCTAAAAGCGGTAATGGACAAGCTGTGACAAGTTTGCCATTGGCGCAGGGTGTAACAGATGTGGAAGCATGACTTGGTCAAGTACAGATACGAGTGTTGTGTTCCAGGTATGAAAAATATCTACAGCCATCTTAATGCAATGATCAATACGCTACTTAACTACCTCATTTGGGTCCATTATTGTATACCAAAAATATTCTTGTGTGCAGCCTATAAAACTTATCTGAAAAACAAAACACAAGTTGAACTTCTTGCTTGGGCCTCACAAAAACTCTTCTACTTGTATTGGTACTCCCCTGCACTGAAGCAACATATTTATAGATGAAATAATATAATTAACAGTAATACACGGGCACGGATTTTAATAATTTATTCAAAAATACCAAATCTTTAATTTTGTAACATGCATAGGCTAAATAAAACCTGTCAGAAAATAAACCCGCCATTGCTCTAATACCGTAGCTGTATTATGTTGGATGGGACCTTTTTCCCCTAAATAGACATGCAGTAAAATATAAACATTTTTAGTTGAAATTCAGCTCTAGTTAATGTCTTTAAATTTCAAAGCAAACTCCCTTTTTGCTACAAAATTAAGGCTTAACACTTACCAGTTGTTCTTTTGTTGGGACCTTCCCAGAACAAAAGCCGTTTGCAACTGACTATCTCCTTTACTTAGCCTACCAAAGTCTGTGGCTCGGCTTTGACATGCCAGACACAAGTTGCAACATGAAATTTTTATGTTTTTACTGCACAGTAATTTGTTCTTGAATGGTCAAAATTTACAATATAATTCAGAAGAACCGGTCCGAGTTTACTCGAACATGCTTTCCAATTTATCAAAATTAGTAGATAGAGAAAATGAGAAACTTATGGTAAATAATTTTCCTATGGCTACCTTTCCGATATCTAGGGGGGGGGGGGGGTTGCCCACCTGACTTCACTAGAGGTGAGGAAAATTCACTCATTACCACACAGCAATACTGGCAGGGTACGCAATGCATTTGAGCGTGAATTTTCTATAACTTTTTCAAAAAACATTTTTTTTTACACAACCAAATACTTTTCTGGGAAAGCAACCTGTCCGGTTTCGTTACTCAATTTAACACCTAAAATATGCTTGAAGGTAGAAATCGTCGATAGAAAAGTTTCGCAGAAAAATAATTTTTTCATTAAAATTTAGTTATTTTTATTTTTTTACCCCCAGAAGCAAACTATTAAGGGGCAAGCGACCCCTCACATTTTATCAACATTAATAACAACTACAATATATGTGAATTTAAAAGAAATCGTTGGAGCCGTTTTTGGTAAATAACTTTTTTAGACGTTTTATGGGAATTTTTTGAGAATAAAACCCCTCGAAATTGAGTTGGCCCCAAATAAAAAAAATCGTCCCGAGGTATGATTTTTTTAAACCTACACGCCGAATTTCATCAAAATCGGCGGAGTAGTTTACCCGGAAATCGACGCACAGACAGACAGACAGACATACAGACATCAATAATCGTAATCGTAAATTATCGTAATGATAAATGATCTTAAAAACAGCACTATACTCTTTGCGGATGACACCACACTGAAGAAAAGAGCCTCGTCCCCTGAAGGTGCTGTTGCTGAAGGACGCCCCCTTCTAGAAAAAACAGCTGATTGGTTCATTAATAATAAGTTCCAACTAAATGCAGACAAAACCCAGCATCTTGTTTTGACACTAAAGGCATATCCAGACAACAACAGAGCGGTTAAGTTCCTGGGCTTTCATTTAGATCCAACTTTAAGTTGGAATATCCATATTGATCAAATATGTAAAAAGTTATGTCGTATTACATACCTCTTCAGAAAGTTGAGGAATCAAGTTACTTCAACTCATCTTCTGAATACATATTATGGATTATTCCACTCCCATATAAATTATGGTATTTTACTCTGGGGGCACGCTCCTGCTGCAAAGGATATACTCCTACTACAGAAGCGTGTGTTGCGAATAATAACTAACAGCAGATCTAGAGAGCCTTGTAGGCCTATTTTTTCCACCCTGGGTATTCTTACAATATATGCACAATATGTACTCAATAGCCTTATATATATAAAGGAAAATCTAGTTAACTTCAGCAACAGATGTGATGTTCACAATTACCCCACTAGAACAGCTCATCACCTACAAATCCCTAAGTGCAGATTAACAAAAACAAAGAGTAGTTTCCCAAATTTGGCCATTAAGTTATACAACTCCCTACCGAGGTCAATCCAGACAGAAAATCTGCCCCAATTTGGAAAAACTGTTGAGTACATATTAAAAACACATCCCATATATTCCATAAATGAATTTTATGAACTAGTTTGGAGTTAGGTATAGGCCTATGCACTGATAACGAAACCCTCGTGGTAAATTATTAATGTAATATTTATTATTAATGTAATATTAATGTAATATTTATTATTAATGTAATATTATTGTGATAGTAGTGTAGGCTAATATTATTGTGATAGTCATTTTTTTTGTACTTCAATTTTTGACGATGTGAATCCAGCTATGTCCTGGCACTTAAACGGATTATACTGATTCTGATTCTGAATACTGGCAGGGCACGCAATGCATTTGACCGTGAATTTTCTATCATTTTTTCAAAAAAACATTTTTCTTTACAAAAACCAAATACTTTTCTGGGAAAGCAACCTGTCCGGTTTCGTTACTCAATTTAACACCTAAAACATACCTGAAGTTAGAAATCATCGATAGAAAGGTTTCGCAGAAAAATTATTTTTTAGTAATTTTTCATTAAAATTTATTTATTTTTATTTTTTTACCCCCAGAAGGAAACTATCATGGGGCAAGCGACCCCCCGCATTTTGTTAAAATTAATAACGGCTACAATATATGTGAATTTAAAAGAAATCGTTGGAGCCGTTTTTGAGAAATAATTTTTTTAGACGTTTTTTTTAGTTTTTTGAGATTAAAACCCCCCCAAATTGAGTTAGCCCCAAATAAAAAAATTATTCCGATGTATGATTTTTGTGAATCTACATGCCCAATTTCATCAAAATCGACCGAGTAGTTTGCCCGGAAATCGACGCACAGACAGAACGACAGACAGACAGAACGACAGACAGACAGACAGACATTTCGTAAAAACCACTTTTTTTGGTTCCTGGGACCTTAAAACGTGTAAATCCGTTGAAATCTCGGAATCGAACATTTTGACCGTCACAAAGCTTTCCTTATTCTACGTATAAATTGGAAAGCAATAAAGCAAAAGAAGGAAAACTGCGGTATTAAGCAGCTCTTGCTCAGAAAGTTCACTTAAAAGAAGTGGTTTATAGTATGTTTATCCTGGGCATCAATTGAAGTCAATATAATATATTTTTCAGACTTTCTTAAAAAAATTCGGCCCCGTAGTACTGCATTACCGGGGCTATAACACTCACGCCGTCAGTTTAAATAAATAAATAAATAAATATTGACTTTTTTTGTTCTATTACTAAGCCAACTTAGCGGAGTTAGGGCTGCAAAGCCCTTTCTTACACTCATCTAAGAAGGCCTGACCTGACCTGACCTGACCTGACCTGACCGCCTGCTTTACATGCCCTCCGAAGCATGGCCAGAAAATGTTGGAAGTGTAGCACTCGAACCAACAACCTTTCGGGTGAAAGTCAGAGTCCGTACCACTACTCTACATGTCTTTTTCTGTCTATTTACATACAAAATCAAAAATGATAATAAATAAAATAAATGTATCAACAAGTGAGTATTCAAATATTATAAAATTCACGTAACCGCTTAAGCTCATATTTTATAAGCTAAACTTGTTGTTACCAAAATTAGAGGATTTAGAAATGAATGTCAGTGTTATATATCATAATTATATATTATGATACTACAATATTATAAGATCGTAGTCATTAGAGAATGTGCCTGATTCTGAACCATGGGAATTTGAAATGACAACAAGCTCATAGCTCTTCATTTTTCTGCCTTTTTTTCGGTGAACACTACCCACTGACCTCTGAAATGTAGGGCTTAGAAATAAACTCTATTTTAAAATCATATTTCCAAAATTTATCCAGGGTGAACCACGGGACCCCACTTTTACACTCCTTGACGAGCTGCGAAAACCCTGAATCTGCACCTGACTTCATTTAATGACTAAATAAATAAATAAATATTGACTTTTTGTTCTATTACTAAGCCAACCTAGCGGAGTTAGGGCCATAAACCACTCTCTTACACTCAACTAGGAAGACCTGGGACCGCCTGCTTTACATGCTCTCCGAAGCATGGCCAGAAAATGTAGGAAGTGTAGGACTCGAACCAATAACCTTTCGGGAGAAATTCGCAGTCTGTACCATTACTCTAAATGGCTAGACATAGGCTCGAGTGTAAAATGATTTGGGTAGTAATGATTCTTATTAAACTATTGTATGTACAGGCTGAAATGCCCATTAGTTTATACTGTATGAACATTTTTGTGAGGGCTGCCGTCCCTGAGCCCCTTTTCAATATATAATGTAGCTTATTGCTTTCCAATTTATACGTAGTAAAAGGAAAGCTTTGTGACGGTCGAAATTTTCGATTCCGAGATTTCAATGGATTTACACGTTTCGGGGTCCCAGGAACCCAACAAAGTGTTTTTTACGAAATGTCTGTCTGTCGGTCAGTCGGTCTATCTGTTCGTCGATTTCCGGGCAAACTACTCGGTGGATTTGAGTGAAATTTGGCATGTAGGTTCACAAAAATCATTCCTCGGAACCATTTTTTTGTTGTGGGCTAACTCAATTTGGGGGGGGGGGGGGTTTATTCTCAAAAAACTCCAAAAAAAACGTCTAAAAAAATTATTTCTCAAAAACGGCTCCAACGATTTCTTTTAAATTCACATTTATTCTAGTCGTTCTTAATGCTGATAAAATGCGGGGGGTCGCTTACCCCTTGATAGTTTGCTTCTGGGGGTAAAAAAATAAAAATAACTTAATTTTAATGAAAAATGACTAAAAAATAATATTTCTGCGAAACTTTTCTATCGATGATTTCTACCTTCAGGCATGTTTTAGGTGTTAAGTTGAGTAACGAAACCGGACAGTTTGCTTTCCCAAAAACCTATTTGCTTTTGCGCAAAATTTTTTTTTTTTTAAATATGATAGAAACTTCACGCTGAAATGCATTGCCTGCCCTGCCATTATTACTGTGTTGTAATGTGTTTTAAATATATTGAGGCTACCTCACCTCCAGTGACGTCAGGTGGACACCCCCCCCCCCCCCCCCCGAGATATCCCCGAGATATCCGAAATTTAACCATAGGAAAATTATTTACCATGAAATTATTCATTTTCTCTCCCTACTAATAGATAAATTGGAAAGCATGTTCGAGTAAACCCGGACCGGTTCTTTTATAACAACTTACCTCATTAAAGCTATTTCGCCTATTAAAGTCTATTACGTACTATTTTGTAAAATTATATTTTTATTTTGGATTTTGTAATATGCTTATCTATATATTGTATGTATGCTTGGAAGTAAATAAACACATTTGCGCCTAATTATTATTATTTATTATATTATATCGTAGGTTACTCCTGTTGCAATTTCTCAGCGGTCTTATTCCACTGCCGCCCCTACAACAATAAGGTTATGTAACTGTGCAACTGATATACGATCACCCTTGTTTGTATTTAATGCAATGCTAAATATTTGAAGGTGTAATTTGAGGAGAGGAGGGGATATGAATGAATGAATGAATGAATGATATGAAGTGCCAGGACAGCTTCGGGCGGTCAGTTTGCCTCTGGATGCCACTCCCCCTCGTGGTATTCTCTAACACAACGTATAATATGTCTAATAGATTGATCCCGTATTATTGCTTTCCAATTTATACGTAGTGTAAGGAAAGCTTTGTGATGGTCGAAATTTTCGATTCCGAGATTTCAACGGACTTACACGTTTTGAGGTCCCAGGAAGCCTAAAAAGTGGTTTTTACGAAATGTCTGTCTGTCGCTCTGTCTGTCTGTATGTGGTAATGTATTGGTCTGACCTATCTAGAATTCACCTCACCTCCAATGACGTCAGGTGGACAACCCCCCCCCCCCCCCCCCCCCCGAGATATCGGAAATTTAACCATAGGAAAATTATTTACCATGATATTACTCATTTTCTCTATCTACTAATTTTCATAAATTGGAAAGCATGTTCGAGTAAACTCGGACCGGTTCTTTTTGTAGGGAACTGTGAACTCGACGAAAAAAATTTTAAATACGTTTTTTTTCGTTCTCTAGTTACTGACTAGAGTGCAGGCGGGCGCGGATCTACGGGGGGGCTATGGGGGCTATAGCCCCCCCCCCCCATTAGGTTCCTCAAAATGAGTAAAACCCCAATATTTCAGTCCTATTTTTCCCAAATTTTCTCCCGGGTGGACCCCCGCCCCCCCCCCCCTGAGCTCAATTGTATTAATATAGAATATAGAATATAGAAACCTTAGTGCTTGGAAATGCGTCTGAGTGCAGGGTAACTGTTTGTTCATCCCATTACGGTTTATGGGTGTTTGACGTGTCAGTGAGATTTATTGAATATCCAATTATATTATTTTTAAATACGGTTGTCACTCTATCTTCTAAATTTTAGGAATGCCCTGTGCGATAAAAAGGCCTAATAAACGATACTTACATACTCATATTATCACTTGCATGAAAAGAACATATTTTGGTCAAATTATGACCACTAGCTTTACGATGGCCCCCTTCATCATATTTCTGCTAAATTTTGTTCGAAAGAAGTTCGAGCCTGCACCTAGTTGTGGGTAATTTTAGTAGGCTTACGCCCATTAAAAAATTTTATTATAATAACAATGGGTAATTCCATTCTCTTTGTTTATTCCAAACTTTACAGTCTTTACAAATAGGCTTCTAATTTTTTCTGTTTTTATACAAAACTGGCCCGTTTTCTTTTACAGGTGAACAAAGAGGCCGCATTATAAATTATGTAACAAGGATGGACCTTAAGAACAGCATGGTAAGACTTACAAGTGTAAGTGTAGGGCAAAGGTCATAGAAGTATCATGGTGCCTTAAGCGGCATGCGTATTTCCATAATCATAGGCTACACATTTTATCATTATATCTTCTTAAGACAGGGACTTTTAAATGTTTTGTAAGCAAAGATTGACCGTGTAATTTTGACGAATGGAACTCATTCTTATGGGAAAATATTTGCGGCTAACCAATAAATAAATAAATAATTAACGACTTCTAGATCTATTACTAGTGTAGTTTGGGAAACAGAACCCTTTCTAGCTTACACAACCAGGAAGGCCCGAACCCTCTATAGATTACATACAACCAGGCCCCGGGCCGACTGCTTCACATGCCCACCAAAGCACGGTCAGAAAATGTAGGAAGAGTGGGACTTGAATCAACAACCTTCCAGGGGGGAGAGTCCTACTACTCCACATGTCCTAACCGTGCCCAAACAATGAAAATATTAGAATTTGAAAGTATTTTTCTATAGATTTCCTTATATACCATAATGAGGTCCACGTATCTCTACGTATAGCCGCAGCGATATGATTGTTGACAGTAGTTATGGACAAATTCACAAACAAAATTATAGTAATTTGAAATTAGTCCAACTCATTTTTCAGCTTCAATATTATTCATATCTTTAGAATAATTTTTAAGATGAAGATTACCGTTAACATTAGCCACCCCTGGATCATTCCAAAATAGGTTAATTTATAATTTTTAATTAATTTAATAGTTATAACGATTTTGTCTCTGCAATAAGCAGAGGACTATACACTTATTACGAGGAATTTAAATTTTTGGTGCAGGGGTTTTTCCGTGAAACTGATGGGTGACAGAAACTTACAATTTTGCATCATGAACCAAAAACTCATGCAATGTACTATTAAACTTCTTAAGCAGATTATATAATAAAATGTTCTAAGTGTTCTAGCGACAAAGGCGCCTTTCCATTCCAGTGATTCTTTTGTGATGTAGACAGCTAAATGCCGGAGATGTAACCTAGGTAACGCGCCTGGCATATCATCATTATTAGGCACAGCCTATGTGTGTCAGGCACTGTCAAATTCACTTAGAACCTGTAGGTTCAAGACATAGCAGAGGTAGGCTACCCAATGTTTGCAACAACAAAATATATACTTCATCACAAAAGCTCGATTTTATTTTACTTTAAAGTTTCAACAGTTCCTTTTTTGCTTTCCAATTTATACGTAGTATAAGGAAAGCTTTGTGAAATTTCCGATTCCGAGATTTCAACGGAATTACACGTTTTGAGGTCCCAGGAACCCAAGAAAGTGGTGTTTACGAAATGTCTGTGTGCTCTGTATGTATGTCTGTCTGTCTGTGCGTCGATTTCCGGTCGAACTACTTAGTAAATTTTGATGAAATTTTGCATGTAGGTTTACAAAAATCATACCTCGGGATAATTTTTTTAATTTGGGGCTAACTCAATTTGGGGGGGTTTTATTCTCAAAAAACTCCAAAAAAACGTCAAAAAAAATTATTTCCCAAAAACGGCTCCAACGATTTCTTTTAAATTCACATATATTGTAGTTGTTATTAATGTTGATAAAATGCGGGGAGTCGCTTGCCCATTGATAGTTTGCTTCTGGGGGTAAAAAAATAAAAATAACTAAATTTTCATGAAAAGTAACTACAAAATAATTTTTCTACGAACCCTTTCTATCGATGATTTCTACTTTTAGGTATGTTTTAGGTGTTAAATTGAGTAACGAAACCGGACAGGTTGCTTTCCCAGAAAAGTATTAGGTTTTGTGCAAAAAATTGTTTTTTTTTTTAATATGATAGAAAATTCACGTTCAAATGCATTGCGTGCCCTGCCAGTATTGCTGTGTGGTAATGTGTTGGTCTGACCTATCTAGAATTTACCTCACCTCCAGTGACGTCAGGTGGACAACCCTCCCCCCCCCCCAAGATTTCGGAAATTTAACCATACGAAAATTATTTACCACGAAATTACTCATATTCGCAATCTTCTAATTTGACAAATTGGAAAGCATGTTCGAGTAAACTCGGACCAGTTCTTTAAATAAAAGTTCCATCTCCCCGAAAATGTGAGGAGAGATTATCAGTTTTGGCGGGAGGTTAACAGGACGAGTTGAAATAAACTAGAAGAAACTTTCCACTACACTTTGATGTGTAGCATGTGGCTGTCACTAAAAAGAAAATAAAGTCGCCACAACAGACATTTAATACCGTGGGGTGCCCGTACCCGTTTGCTTCATTGCTTCCTCACAGGGACGGACCCTTGGGGGGGGGGGGTGGTCAAGAGAAACAGCTTTATACTAGATAGAATGGACTTTTGAAGGAAATTAAAAAAAATTATTACTCAAGTAAAAGAATTGCGATATTTTTCAGGCCCCCCCCCCCGAAAACTTTTTCTGAAACCGTCCCTGCTTCCTCAACTGTGAACTAACCGTGATGACTAAGGGCTCACCTCCAAAAAGAATGTTGTTGCATACCTGATAGATATAAACTTGATGATGAATGAATGAATGAATGTGTATTAGAAAAAAAATTAAACACAAAATAATTGTAAAGCCCCACAAAATTAATCATTAACATCAAAGGTAAAACAATAAAGTGTATTAACTTAGGCCCGGTACACACGGACAATTTTCTCAGTAACAATTTGAAGACGTCTTTTCCATTGTAGCCATAGGGCTTGTCGTGTTATCGATGATTTCGCCACCTGGCGTGAAGCCGGCTGCACAAAACTGCTCGGGTTTCATCACAGACACGCCCCGAACACGCGTCAACGTCACCAAACTTTCGGAAATGCGTTCTGAAATTAAATTTTCTTTGCTCCAACCTATTACTGGCCTGTTCCTACGATAAATTTCTCAGCGTCTCACATGCGTCTCATGCATGTGTGTACCGGGCCTTAGAGTCGGGGGCAGGACAGGAAAGTTGTTAAAAAGCCATCCCGTTTTCTCTAAGTGGATTTATTAAAATACTTAGCCACCTACAGGGCTTAGGCGAGGTAGTTTTGATACAGATTAATTCAGCAGGAAGGCTATGCACGTCTAATAATTAATCATATGCTTATTTTCGCGAAGCTCCGTTAATTATTCATTAGTTTGAGTGAATATTAAATCGAAATTGCACCGAGGCATTAGCACAATGACAATAACAGAACTACCTGATTTTGACGACATTTTGACGATTTTACTTAATACTTTCTTGTCGATTACTTGTTGATTACTTGATTGTATAATTTAACAGAAATTTATATTTATTTATTATACATTTACATGTAAATTTTGTTTCTTAGGGTATGGCAGTGACCAAAGATTGCTCCAGCCATGAAGCTCCCCCTCCCTTTATCTGCTTTCCCACTTCCTGCTGCATATGCACATTAGGTGCAATTTCTATTTAAATATTAACTCAAACTAATGAATAATTAACAGAGCTTCGCGAAAATAAGCCTATGATTAGTGATTAGAACTGAGATGTATACATAGTTCAATGCATTGTAGTATTATATGGTATATATAACACTGACATTAAATTAACTTTGGTTGAAGAGGTAACCTCCTGGTTATAACCGAAATTAGAGGATATGGAAAAAACTGGGCTTGGCGGGATTCGAACCCATGATCTACGCCTAACCGGGGCGTCGTCCAGCGGCTAAGACGACGAAGATTGAAGTTCGAATCCCGCCAAGCCCATTTTTTTTTCCATATCCTCTAATTTCGATGTATACATAGCCCTCCTGCAGTATTAATCTGTAGCAAAACTACCCCGCCTTGGGCCCTCTAGGTGGCTAGGTATTCTAGTAGTATTTCTCCCCGCTCTCGGTTCATTTGGGATATAAGATATTATGATATCTCATTCCTGTGAAATTTGACTCTGCTATTTAGTGGAAAAAACACGAAGAAATTGCGATAGACACAAACTTGAAACTTCGGACATAACTTTCTATTAGTGGATAGGCCGGTTCCAAATGAACTGTCCACTGCGGACCTATAAGCCTATTAAAACGCACTTAATTAGGCAATTGAAAGGTGTGCCGCCAGCATGAGGAACACAGGAATCACAAAAGAATGATGTAAGATTGAAGCTATTGTCTTGAAAAAGTCACGAAGCTAACTGAAATTAAGAAATTGGCCACAGTCTGGTCATTATATGCCCATAACAGAATGAGTACGTACCGTACATTGATCTATTGGATATTACTTTTGCCTTTTTTAAAGAATAAGGAAATATTGACTTTTTTTGGTTCTATTACAAAGCCAACCTAGCGAAGTTAGGGCTAGAAAGCCCTCACTTACACTCAAATGGGAAGACCCTGACTGAGATGGGTCGACGGCAGCCAAGGCTCTTCAAGCTTATTCTTTTTTGTAAGACTAAAAAGTTTATGGGTACATGTGTTCACAAGTATTAGACCCTTCAATGTAAGTAGCAGGTTGGGGGGGGGGGGGCATCCCAGCCTGTATATTGCGTACAAGACTAACTCTGACTCCCCGAAGTTTTCCTATTTGCCTATTTGCCGTACTTCTGCGTTTCCTACCTGTCCTATACTCCACCCTATCCACTTTCCCCCAAAAACCATTCTTCCTTAGTAACGAACGTTTTATTTCAAAATCTACAGGACTCCTCCTGATGTGATATGGGAGTGGGTTTTAGTTCGGATCGGCAGAGCTGTCTCGCGAGAGGTTGAACGCTCAGTAAATCCCACACTACCTGGATGCCAATGGCGGATCCACAGGGGGGGGGGGGGTGAGGATGGTCATGACCCCCCCCCCCTAAATGAGTAAATTCATGGTAAATTCATAAGATACCTAGTAAAAAAAAAAAAAAAAATTGAATAAAACTCAACTTTTCAACAACAAAAAATTACCTATTAAACTTACAAAAAACCTTGTGACCCCTCCCCCCCCCCCTAAATTTGCCACTGGATCCGCCCTTGCGGGATTCTACCCCGAGTCCCCGATGGCCCGAATCACACTTGTAAATGGCCATGGCAGTGATAAAAGGGGGCAAGCAAAGGCACAGGGGCCTCTATATTAACAGTAAATTCCTTAATCATTCCGTGGGTATATTAGGACAGGGAGGAATGGAGAAGGAGGTGGAAAGATTTGCTGCAAACCAATCGTTAGATTGAAACTAAAGAAGATTACTGGTTTGACTCACTTTACGCGTATATGCATAATATAAGTCTTCGAATGCAATGCATTAAATATGAAAGGTGTTTACCCGCTCTTGCGGAAGTCAATAAAGGTAAAAGAACCTAGCAGGTATCACGATCGCACATAACCTCTTGGCTTCACCTTTTCCTTCTCTATGCGGTCCCTCACTGACCTATTACCTGACTTAAGAGACCAGCAGCCAATTAGCGAAGATCGGTACATGAATGAGCCTATGAGGAAATTACTTTATAATCCCTGGATCTCTGTATCTTTCGCAGAAAAGTCAAATCGGTTTCTGACAAGAATAAAATTAAGCAGATGCGCTGAAAACGCAAGAAAGAGGACTCCATCAGTCCTCAGGCTATGACATTCATACAGTTATCGTGCCACTGCTTTTATTATTAGTTTATGAACAAGTGGAGGATACATTTAATATATTTTAACACTAAATTTACTTTTGGTCGAAGAAGCAATGTCTTTAAAACATTATATACGAAATGGGGCATTAAGAAAGAGACAGACTCCGACTTTCACCCGAAAAATTGTTGGTTCGACTCCCACATTTGATACTTTCGGAGGGCATGTAAAGTAGGCGGTCCCGGGCTAAGATACAATCTTAGAAGTCTACGCAGTTCCACTGAAGATGTCAACAGCCGCTGTTGACGAAACGTTTGGAAGTACGCTTTCAGAACGACCACGGCCTATTATCCCGGATTCTACAGCTTCGTCAAGATTCAAATAGTTAGACAGGCACAGCTACACAACAACTTAGCTAACATGTACAAGTCTGCGAGCTTATCTGAATTTAAATAAAACAAACACCAAGTCCAATTATTATTAATTTGATATACGTATGTACTATACATAGCGATTCAAATTATAAACGTATTAAAGTGCCAGAAGTCGCAGCACAAGGAACGAAGTTAACTTATCCCGGGGTTAAAATGTAAACAAAAGTTTTTAGAAGGCGGAGTGCTATGTCAGAATGGAGTTATCCAGGGGTGATCAGTATCTATGCACAGCTCAAGGGCGGACTCAGAAATATTTCTCGAGGGGGGGGGGGCGGTTCCATGCGCTATGGTAACTATTTGCATTTGTTTTACGTGGCAAGTGAATTTTATCTAGTCTTCAATGGTTTTTCTCCCAACGCCCCCCCCCCCCCTTGGGGCCGCTACTGACCCTGCTTCTTCTTAATGTAACCGGTTTTCGTTCCTTGTTGTACTATACGATTGGCGAGATCAAAGTGAGAGTGAAGGGGTCGCCTCAACACATTTGTCCTACAGTCGGGGAAGCTCAGTCCATATCGAGATGGTTTTTAGCAAGGATCATAAGTAGATTAATTGATCCCCCCCCCCTCCCAATTTGAACTTACTGTACATTGTGTATAAGGAAGTATTCATTTCTTTGCAGTTCAGTTGAGCTCAGACTTCTACAAATTCACCTCCAGACCTATGGCCTTTTACTAACATTCTTGGATCTTAGTTTATTTGCAAAAGCGCAATGGAGATGAGGCAATTTCTAAGTGGCTGGCTAGTCCTACACGTTATATTCGATGCAATCATATACCGAACAAATATTGGCCAATATTGGACATCAGTCATCATTGGTATTCGGTAATGGCGCAGTCTTTCAGGGTTAATGGTTTGACTGGGTTGACATTAACACAAAATGCTGGAAGACAAGTGTTCCCCCATTTGCCGATTCTCTGCCCTGATTAGCCCGCAATGTGAGTAAGGAAATTGAAGACGTCAGGGGGAAAGGTGCACTTTTAGTCAAAATTCAGATTATGGTGGCATTCTGTTCAGTTTTTAACGAAGTTTTAGATGACCTAACAAAACCGGAGAAAAATAAGAAAGGCTCTGCAGAAATGGTGTGTATGGGATAAAACAGTATACAGGGGAGGAAACCGCTATTTTAAACTAAAAAATTCGATTTCTGAAAAATCAACTTTTTGATCACCTTTCTGTTTTTCCCCTGACATCAATTCAATTGTAAAGAGCGGTTGCGGTGATGGCCTTTAAACGTAAAGTATTGGGCTAAGTAAACAAACGTTTTCTGGGGTTTAATGATAATCTGTGCAATACTTTTCATTTTCTACATTATGCCCCCTATTTAGGCTCATTAGAACACGGCCGTTCAAGCGTATAATGTTGTCTTGTGTTTTCCCCGCCTGACAGCTGTATGTTGCTCCTTTTTTAGAGGGAGCAGCTGTAGCTGTCCCACCATGTGGGCGTCCTTTAATGTTACACTTCTGCCTCATCGACAACAGGGGTGATCTTCAACCTCTTGTACCACCTCTTTCCTGACATTCCGATCCCCTGCTCTTCGTCTGCGAAGCCACCACCGACATTTTCCACAGGTCACTCTCCTTGTCCTACCGTCGGTTCCGTGGCCAGCTTAGCCATTCATTCTCTTCTAGCTCTGCTTTATGGAGTCTAGAGCTCAGTGATGTGCTTTGCGCTCCACACGCCCAACCCACCGAGTTCTGCTATTGCGTTGTGAAAAATATCTTCTTTCTCCAGGATCTTCTATATCTTGGCGAGTGTTCTCCTATTCCAGACACTATGTTCAATTAGTCATAACAGTTTTATCAAAATGTATATAGGTAGCCAAGGCTATAGCCCCCTTCGCTCCTCCTGGCTACGTGCCTGAATGACATTGAAGCCAACGGAGAGAACATGATTGTTGTTGTCGACTAAGACGAAGTTAGACGGGATATGGTATTATAAGAATGACCACACCTGTTTCCGAATATGTTGCAGCAGTTTCCCCGTTTGCCTAGAACGGAAGCGTCTCCGGAACATGCCTTGGAGACAGGCATGAAAGTCCTTAGGTGAAGGCTGTGGAATATATACATCCCTCTATGGTAGCTTGTTCTAGACGCAAGGCCGAACAGCTCAGGACTTGCTATCAATAGAGGTGTCTAACACTCGGTCTCTACTGTCTTAAAAGTTAGAAGGCAAATGGAGGAAAACCTTATGGGTAATCGGCTTCGATGGGAAGGTGGTAACCTGCTTGTATTTGTGGCAGTCTCTGCACCCCATGCGATCGGAGACGTGTCGTAACTCAACACGGGTTCTAACTAATCTACAAAGGCGACTGAAGAGGTTAATCTGATACATTCATTAAATTTTTTGTATGCTATTAACCATTAAAAAAGTATGCATGTAATACGTATGCTAGAAAGATTTAATCTATACATGTTGTAGAGGGCTATTCACACTATATAATTATACAAATCATGCGCATGCGTAAAGAAATAAATAAATCACCTTTTGTTCTATTAATAAGCCAACTAGCAGGGTTAGAACTATTAAGCCCATCAGGACATGTAGAGTAGTGGTACGGACTGTGACTTTCACCCGAAAGGTTGTTGGTTCGAGTCCTACAATTCCTACATTTTCTGGCCATGCTTCAGAGGGCATGTAAAGCAGGCGGTCCCGGGCCTTCCTAGTTGAGTGTAAGAGAGGGCTTTATAGCCGTAACTCCGCTAGGTTGGCTTAGAAATAGAACAAAAAAGTCAATATTTATTTATTATTTATTTATTATTTATTTGTTTATGTATTTATTTATTTATTATTTATTTATTTATTATTTACTTATAAGCCCCCTATTTATCTAAATTAGGAAGACCCAAGGAAGTGTGGGACTCGAAACAACAACCTGGGTGGAGTCCGCAACTGGCTTAGTAATAAAAGTCCTTATTTATTTATTTATTTATTTATTTATTTAATCTGCATGTCCTGAGTAGTCCTGTACTACAGTGATTTTTTTTAGTCTTGGTGATGCTTATTTTCCCGTTAAACTTAAGGAGGGCAGAAATGTAACGAAATATAAAATTCATGGAAAACCTATGGCATCAAAAATTAAAATTTCCTTGTACGAATTAGTACTTTAAACTACCACATCCTATTGACATTCAACTGGATATAGTTATCTTCCTGTACAATTTTGATGGATCCAATCTTACCTACGATATTTAAAAAAAAATAAAAAAATAAAAATAAAATAATTTCGGGGGAATTCGTGAAGGACTCCCAACTCGTGAAGGATTCCCAACTCGTGAAGGATTCCCAACTCGCGAAGGGGTGAACTAGGGGTGGCCAATATCTACGTAACAGTCAACTCCCTCATTTGTTTCAAAATTACATCGACGCATCTTACTGTGTAGTAAGCTACAGAAGTCTGCTGTTGCGTAACGTAAGGTAATAAGAAACGCAGATGGGTGCGTTTGACAACTAAGTAGCGTTTCGTTTAACACCTGTTGCATTGCCTTCGTAATGGCTATGCAATAGTCCATCATCTGTGCCACGATAACAGTCTGTCTAATAAAAATAACACTTCTTATTAGGCCTATTTTTACTGCCCATATTCTTACTTTTACTCAGCCTGTCAGGTCCATTTTCGCTTCTAGTCGGTTTCGGTTGTCAACGAGGATGTGCATCAGTTTGCCTACGGCCGAAAATCATACGGAAAACAATCTATGTGTCCTACAATATGTGAATTTATGGCCTACTCTTTCTAGAACCGCCCTTGTTGTGTTCTACCCTTAAACAATTCCAACTGGTCAGCGAAGGTGCAACTGCACGTACCTGATGCACAGAGGGGGGGGGGGTAGCTGAAAGGGAAACAGTGGGGACTCTTCTCAGAGCATGGCACACATCTTGGAGACGAAGATTAGGAGATTTTTCGCTGGGTTGCAAAGGCAAAAAAATGCATTTACATGAGAATTGAACCATAAATTATTTTTCTGTGGAACCATTCTGTTGATGTTTTTTAACTTCAGGCATATTTAAGGTGCTAAATAGAGTAAGGAAAGTAAGAAAAACCGATTGCTTTCCTAGTGAAAGTGTTTGTTTTAACGAGAAAATTGTTTTTGAAGAAATTATGGGTAATAATCCGTGCCTCAATGTATTGCCTGCCATAAGATAAGCAAGATACTATATACTATAGATATGCAAATGCCCCATCGATCAATCCATTGTGCTCTTATGATATGGAAAATCGAAGCATCCGAAATTAACCATTTGAGAAATTGAGGGACTATAGAATTATTCTTTCAGCTACGGTACCTATACTAAGGTGGGGTGCCACCGACCTCTCATTGCAGAATGCACATATACTTTGATGTGGTAGCAGATATGATTAATAAAGGTGGGGTTTCCACCGACTTCTCATTGCAGAATGCAAATGACATTGACGGAAATTTTTGTTTTACTCTATGCCATAGTTAAAATTGATCAATGATCATAGAGTAAAATCACAAACAAACAAACTAAAATAAAAAAATGGTGTCATGGGATATGTTAAGTACAAACATTTTAATAGATTTCTATAAAAAGAAAAATTCAAAATTCCGTCAATGTCATTTGCATTCTGCAATGAGAGGTCGGTGGAAACCCCGCCTAACATAAAGAATAAAGATAAATAGGAATTAAAGCATGCATGCGGGTTTTTTATTAATCTTTATATTTGGCGTGTATTTCTTGTACCCACTAGTTTGTTGTATCTATTTATGTATGGCATTTTGTTCGCTTACACTTTGTGTTTAAAAGCAGTAGCCTATAGGCTAGCTCTTTCACACGAAAGTTGTCCTGTTTTGTCATACGGTTATTTAAAATATGTTTAACCATGCCAATTTATTAAAAATAACCATATATACTACACAGTATTAAAATACTTATGTTTTATAAATGCCGTCAACCTTGTATTTCTCAAGGTAGTTGTATACATACTGTACAGACCTACAGTGGTTTATTCAATCGGGTTATTTAATGATGTGTTATAATTGAGGAGGCTGTTTACAAACGTGGCCAAGTCCAAGTTATAGAATTTTTCAGAAGAGTGGATTTTCTGTTGAAAATTGCATTAAGTTTATAGCTAACCCTAGACTTCTCAGCGCTTCTGTGCGCAATCTGGCTGCTTTTGTCACTTTATTTTACAACGTGCAGGTGGACATTAAAATTTTCTGCAAGGTCGGATCAAAACCCCATTTTGTAAAAAAATGGAGTTGGCCACGTTTGTAACCAAGCTCCACATATTATTATGTTTTATTATTACTTTTTAAGTGTAGCCAGCGCATTTAATGATACAAGTTGCAACATATATTATGTAGGTCTACACTGTACGCAAACACCTAATTAAATTTTATTTCATTCTTTGGTCATGTTTAGTTTAAATATGGTTATAGGTCGCTAATTACGAAAAATAGCAAATAATAGTCCATAATGTAGTGGTTAATCGTTGTTTGTGACGCGACTTACCGTATAACATCGCATTAAAGTAGAAATACGAGTACATAGTACAATAAGTAGAGAAACAGCGTTAAAACACTTTTCTTTACTTTTTTTAAAAGTTAATCGCGTACAAACAATTTCATGAGTGTATCCGATAAACCCCTCCGATCGCCTCCCTAAGTAACTTAAAAGGTACTTGCGTCGAGTTACGACACGTCTCCGATCCATCCGTATCTGCATTCATCCCATTAATTCCTGTAAATTTATAATAACAAACGCTTTCAAGGCCAGAGTTACGTGATAAAGCAGTAATATCCGGGATGTTAGGCCGTGGTCGTTTTGAAAGCGTATTTTCCAACGTTTCGTCAACATCTTCATTGGTACTGCGTAGACTTCTAAGATTATATCTCGTAGGCTCAGCCTCAACTGCAACAGCTGCTTCATCCTGTAAATTCCATTTTGAGGGGGGGGGGGGTATCAGATAATCACGATGAAGGTGTATAACGATTGAGTTGAAAATAAGGGCAGTTTTAGGGTTCCATACCGGCCAATCCATCAGGGGAAGAGTTTGCAGACTGCCATTGAGGAAAATTTGAATTTTATTAAAAAAGAACCGGCCCGAGTTCACTCGAACATGCTTTCCAATTTATCAATTAGTAGATAGAGATAATGAGTTACTTCATAGACTTCGATGGCCAGGTGGTAGCGTGCTTGTACTTGTGCAAGTCTCTACACGCCATGCGATCGGAGACGTGTCGTAACTCGACACAAATACCTATAAGGTAACTTAGTGAGGCGACTGAAGAGGTCAATCGGAAACATTCATTGAATTGTCTCTATGCGATTAACCTTTAAAAAAAAAAAAAAAAAAAAAAAAAAAAAAAAAAAAAAAAATTATAATTTATAAAACTCCATTCTATCTAGTGTACGGCACGCAATGTATTGGAGCGTTAATTTTCGATCATTTCTATAAAAAATAATTTTTTACACAAAACCAAATACGTTTTTGGGAAAGTTCGGTTTTGTTACTCTATTTAACACCTAAAACATACCGGAAGGTCATCGATAGATAGGTTCGGCAGAAAAATTATTTTTTAGTCATTTTTCATGAAAATTATATTTTTTGTTTTACCCCCAGAAGCAAACTATCAAGGGGCAAGTGAGCCACCGCGTTTCGTTAACATTAATAACGACTACAATACTATATGTGAATTTAAATGAAATCGTTGGAGCCGTTTATGAGAAATAATTTTTTTAGACGATTTTTGGAGTTTTTTGAGAATAAAACCCCCCCAAATTCAGTTAGCCCAAAATAAAAAAAATGGTCCCGAGGTATGATTTTTTTTAAACCTACAAGCTAAATTTCATCAAAATCGACCGAGTTGTTTGCCTTGAAATCGATGAACAGACGGAGCGACAGACAGAGCGACAGAGAGACAGACAGACATTTTGTAAAAACCACTTTTTTAGGTTCCTGGGACCTCAAAACGTGTAAATCCGTTGAAATCTCGAAGTCGAAAATTTGGACCATCTCAAAGCTTTCCTTATACTACGTATAAATTGGAAGGCAATAAATAAATTCAATCAAGATAGATATCAAGATATTAAATTTAGCCTATCTATATAAAAAAAAGCTCAGTTTTTAAAACATCTCAGCTCTCCCTTAAAATATCATAGATACGGTCCTGATTGTTCCCTTATCATTTGTCATTCTTGTAAATTTTATGAGAATGGCTCCATTGTGGTTTAGTATGTTCACTTGTACCTGCAGGCTGCCTTTTAGCCTAATGAATAAGGAACCATATCGTGTCAGTGCAACAATGTCCTATGAGCAAACTTCTAATGGGTTTGTTTTAATCCATTGAGGCACCTGTCTATTATATTTTTTACTGACCTTAAATACCATTATGCGGCTATTACAGGCTACTAAGTACTACAAACATTACTATGTAAGTGTGCAATAAGAGCATTTTTTTTTTAAATATTCAATTAGCCCATGTTTTATTTATGTTTGGACACCATTAATTTTAAGTAGCCTGGTATCAATGAAAAATTTGGTTCCGTCCGATGTTAATGGGGTCGGCAACCCTGTAATCGTGTAGCGTTTCCAGGGGGGGGGGTTATGAGTTGAAAACTGAGATAATTTTTTTTAAAACTACTTTTTGACGCCATGAACTGAACGACAAAATAAGCAATTTTTTCAAATAGTAGGAGTAATAACTGACGGACCGAAAAATATTAAACGCTGCTTTCAGGTTTTTTCTACGTCCGAGAATGTCCAATAATGAACCGGAACTGTTTGGTGGTTTTTTCCAGCCTGAGGGCTGAGCCGCTGAGGTTCATTTTGGAAATAGCAACCCGCGCCTTTCCTGTATCAATGCAAAAGGATCTACGATAACGATTGATTTTTTTTCTTTTCTTCATATAATTAGATGCATTTGATAGACTAAGGCCTATGCCGCTAAGGTTCCTAACTTAACCTTATTGTACCAAGCAGTAAGGTACGTTGACATTGACGGAGGACATGTAAAGCAGGCGGTCTTCCTAGTTTAGTGTAAGAGACGGCTTTGTAGCCCTAACTGCCCTTGCTTGGCCTACAACAAGAAAGTCACTGTTTATTTGTGATTACGTGGCGAAGCGGTGGGACATTTGATTTAGCGGGAGAAGTCTGCAATTCATTGGAGGAGAAACGAAGATACTCGAGTGGAGATGCAGGTAGCCCCTATCACCGAAAAAGTCAGGGCACGGAGGTTAGCATGGTGGGGACACACGAAGAGGAGAGAAGATGGACAACTGGTACAACGTGTGTGTGACTATTTGGTGGACTACGACGGACCGCTAGGACGACCAAGGATGTCCCTAGAAACAAGGGGGAGGGAGGACCCTTGGTCTGTCGCCAGAAGATGCACATGACAGGAACACCTGAAAATAGAAGACCCGTGCCACCAGCCCTGTGGGCAAGGACGGATACAGGGGGGGGGGCAGGGGGGTAGCTGCCCCCCCCCCAAATTTGGTAAATCTATTGTAAATTAATTTATTAGGCTCTGATTTAATCGATGCTACATATGTTTTTCCTATTTTGACCCACAACTACCCCCCGCCCCAAAAATGGGCTGGATCCGTCCCTGCCTGTGGGAGGAACAAGGCGTCGATAACGTAAGAATTGGCCTGCTGTATATAGGAGAAATTCAATCGCAAATTCACAATGGGAACAATCAAGGTTCCAATAATTATTACTATATTTTATTAGATGTATAGTTGTTTATTACTTCGACATTAGTAAGAGACTTGATTGTGACACACACCACGGCCCCACAAGAAATAAACCGAGGGTGGACGGGATGAACTTTATGACCCCATGACCAATACGACAGAGCTATTTTTGTTTGACCCGGGCTAAATATTACATTACCAAAATATTGCGGTACAGCAGGACATGTAGAGTTGTGGTACAGACTCCGACTTTCACTCGAAAGGTTGTTGGTTCCAGTCTCACAGTTGCTACATTTTCTGGCGATGCTTCGGAGGGCATGTAAAACAGGCGGTCCCGGGTCTTCCTAGTTGAGTGGGAGAGAGGGCTTTATAGCCCAAACTCCGCTAGGTTGGGGAACAAAATCGTCTATTTATTTATATATAAAATGTGAAACCCCATAAATAAATTAAATTGAACGTGCTCCTCTCAACAATTTTTTTGGAGGCAGGGTTGGATCAGGGACGTATCCAGTCCATTGGGGGGGGGTGGTAGTGGTGGGTCAAAATAGAAACACATACATCGATTACATTAGAGCGTAATAAATTAACATACAATAGATTTACTAAATTTGAAATGAAACATAATGAAAAGAAATGAAAAGTCTATTATTTATACAAGTGTAAAATCAATAAGGCAGTTTTCTATTGGGCGGGGGGTAGCTGCCCCCTAGCTTCCCTCCTGCCCCCCCCCCCTGTATCTGTCTGCCCCTCTCTGTCCATAGATAGCTGGCGACGCGACGCCCACACGGGTAGGCAGTAAGAACTTATTAATTTCACAATGAAATTCTTATTAGTTTCATTGTCTAGTAGTCTATATTTAAAAGAAAACAAATAATGTGCATAATTCCTGAGATGGAATAGGCCACACTGAAAGTTTGGAAAAAAAACACGTTCTTAATATAATAGTGGGAGACGATTCTAGAGAAAGAACTTGATAAGAAGAAAGTGTTAGAGAAAAGTCTGGGAAATGTCAGTTATGCCGTTTTTTCGCGAAAACACCTGCTCAGGTGCCCAATGCTGGTTCGTCAGACGGGCCACTCCAGTATCCCACTTAGAGGCGCCGTGTAAGGTAGTGTGTATCTTGTGTGTTGTGAAATTCTACGTGCTTTGGAATACTTTCCGCCGGTCACTATTGGTAAGGTTTTACTTGTTTATTTTGATCAGTTTAGTGGAACTATAAAAACAGTATATGCCTGCTTGCTGTTTTTTTTATGTAATTCAAATTATTATTTTATAGTTCGATCAGGTAAATTAACAGAGAAATTAGGCTATAGCCTATGTGCCACCTGAAAACGGACCGAGGGCTACTTATCAGGGCTTTACACAGAACCTGCTCGTATATATTCCCATAATCTCGGCTCTAAATAGTATAGGGGTATACCAGGTACGTATGCAATAAAAATGATAATTGTATCATACTGTACGCTATTGTACCGTGCCTAAGAGCAGAAGGGGGTAACTTCATCCATAATGCTATTATCAAAACATAGTCAGGACATGTAGAGTAGTGGTACAGTTCCAAATTCCACCCGGAAGGTTGTTGGTTCGAGTCCAAAGCTAGCTACATGCTTCAGAGGGCATGTAAAGCAGGCGTTCGAGGGCCTTCCTAGTCGAATGTAAGAGCGGGCTTTATTGCCCTAACTCCACTAGGTTAGTAATAAAACAACAAGTCAATATTTGATTATTAATTTATTTATTTAACAATCAGCGGGACCAATCCGAAAAATCAGCGTACTGGACCGTTCGATCTTCAGTTATCAGACCGTGGACCGCAGTCCTCGGTCCTGGAACTTCCATCACTTCAGTGCAATGGTCAGAATAACGCCTCAGCAAAGTGGAGATTTGGGTTCGAATCCCGTTCCGGTCCAACTTTTCATGTCTTTATTTCTCTAATTCCCCTGCCTGCAGAGGCTATCTACAAAGTTAAATAGTTATAACTTGTTATATGATAATACACGATGTTAATACTTCAAGTAGGCTGACAGGCAGTTAGGAGTTAATTACAACGGACCCTTCTAGCCTTAGAGGCTATCTACAATGTTAAATAGTTATAACTTGTTATATGATAATACACGATGTTAATACTTCAAGTAGGCTGACAGGCAGTTAGGAGTTAATTACAACGGACCCTTCTAGCCTTAGAGGCTATCTACAATGTTAAATAGTTATAACTTGTTATATGATAATACACGATGTTAATACTTCAAGCAGGCTGCCAGGCAGTTAGGAGTTAATTTCAACGGACCCTTCTAGTCCTAGATTTAATTGGATTGTATATAACACATGGAACGTGTTTCTCTATGTTATTCCTCTTTTCGACGCATGGTTTGACTTCCTTTTCGGTCTAGTAACTGCAAAGAAGATAGTTCTTTAAAACCGTGGTATAGATAGTGAAGTTACCTCGACGGCCTCAAACATAATCGCAAGGTTTGCCTTCACAACTAGCGCAAACAATACTCATTATTAATTACCGTATAATGATACCAAGTTTCTAGGGTTAAGACAAATAGTCATGACAGGCTTGAAATGCAAACTAAGTGCATTGTAAGAAGACTACCTCATAGGTAAGCCAAAGGCTCCGCAGGGGTAAACTGAATGGACAGAATTTACAATTCCAGAATCCACTGCACTTGCGGTCCTTAATTTGTTACAGTGCTTATGATTGCACAAAATATGCTGACATTCTTTAAAAAAAAATCAGAGTTTTTCTGGTGGATGACTAGAATTGATTGTGTATATTTTCATTGATTACTATGACGCCGATAACTAAGTTATAATGTTATAACTTATAGCCTATAATTGATTAGTTACCACCCACTGCATTTATTTACTATATCTATTTTTCAAAACCTTGGGGGGGGGGGGTTGCTGCCCCTCACAAGGATAAGAACTTCAAATGTGAAATGCCACTTGGATATGTACGTATATCCATGTAAAAATCATTTCACATAGATTTTCCATCTTATGTTTAATCAAATTTCTGTAATAATTGTAGCGTCTGTCATTGAATTGCATGTTAAACTATGTGTATAATGGGATATGAAAGGTTAAATGCTTGCATTAATTAAGTAAAAAAAAATTGCTATGATTACATCTGGGCGGATATCCACCTTGATTTTTGTAACTGAAATTAGAGGATATAAAAAACTTAACTTTGGGATTCGAACCCACGATCTGCGCCTGTACGGGGCGTGGACTTACAGGATAGGCGTTGATCGTGGCTTCGAATCCCACCAAGTCCAGTTTTTTCTACATCCTCTAATTTCGGTTATAACGAGGAGGTTACCTATTCAACCAAAGTTAGTTTAAAATCAGTATTAAATACTATATAACACTGCATATTTCATACCGTGTAATTGAAAATTCCCCCTACTGCGATATTGTAAGAGGAGATGAATGGCCCAAAATGTGGAAATAAAGACAAATTTTCCTTCCTTCTTCCTTTCTAAATCATTATTTATGTGTCAATTGTTGGAAAGATCTATTTTCAGATAGATCAAAATGTGACTTAGGCTACACTTGTATATTTATTTACATTAACTTCATTCAGGCCTCGACTTTAATTAGAACATCGTACGCCGCATGGCCACTGATCTATTTTTATTATTATGTAATGTTGTGAGAATTTAATTTTAAAACCTCTTCTATAACCTCGTATCTGCACCTTTTATGTAACATTGTTGTGATATTATTCTATTTATTTACATGCATGGAATTTTTACCAGGGTGTCACATAGAACCTTATTAAAAAATTCTAGTAATGTGTTGTGTGACCCCGAATTTCCAAAATATCGGTCGGTGTTGGCTTCGGATATGTTACGTTTTATTTTTATTATCGAAGATTGTGTTTTTTCTTTTATCTATTTATATACTGCAGGAGTTAAGGATCTACCTAGGTACACTCTAATACAACCATCAGCCTAAAATAAATGAGGAGCTTGGTTACAAACGTGGCCAACTCCATTTTTTTACAAAATGGGGTTTTGATCCGATCTTGCAGAAAATTTTAATGTCCACCTGCACGTTGTAAAATAAAGTGACAAATGCAGCCAGATTGCGCACAGAAGCGCTGAGAAGTCTAGGGTTAGCTATAAACTTAATGCAATTTTCAACAGAAAATCCACTCTTCTGAAAATTCTACAACTTGGAGTTTTCCGTGTTTGTAAACAGCCTCCTCAAATACCATTCAAAATATAATAGTTTCTCTTATTCTTGCATTAAATCCAAACTATCAGGACATGTAGAGTAGTGATACGATTTGGACTCTTTCATCCGAGGTTGCTGGTTCGAGTCCCACACTTGCTGCATTTTCTTCGGGTCGGAATCTTCCTGGTTTGAGTGTAAGAGAGGGCTCTTTAGCTCTAACTCCGCTAGTTGGTTTAGTAATAGACCATTATGTATTTATATGAAATGAAAAATAGTATGAAAAATTAAATCAAATGACAGTGAAAAGTATGGGATTCGAATGAGAAACTAGAGGCATCAAGTAGGGAAAAGGTAAATTGTAAAATGTGGCTGTACCCCCAAATTACGAAATTCCCCGCTTCAACGCTGGGGTTTTATTCCGAAGCAATTTTTTTTATGAAACTAGACACGATTAAAAAATCAAAGATATGTAAATATAGGCCTAATTTTTTTTTAGTAACAACAAAGGTTTAAATTTCGTAGACAAAACTTGTTCTTGTAAAACGGAGGCGTATGTCTCGTCCAATGGAAAGGTTTTGAAAAGTAGGCAGGAAGCCATAGATTTTGACTAGTTTTGAGTAATTAAAAATTAATCAAACTGTGTTAAGATAATGCGCGAGCATGAATTTTCAGTTAATGCGAACTTATGGTAGATGAAAACAATCTTAGCCGTTCTTTTAAATCTGAGCTGCAGCCTAATCAGCCTTTTAGATAACTGGGCCCTGTTCCTGTCGACTACCTCAGACATGGTCAGCTTACATTCAACCTACTACAATTCAGCTCCGAGATTTTAACAAGATATAGTCCTCTGGAGCACACCTCCTAGCACATTACAGGATTCAGGAACCGCCCTATCTGCAATATTAGCCTGTGCTTATAGTGAAAGGGGCATGACATTGCATTTCTTTCGTAACAAGAGTCCTGGAAATCAAGGAAGACGTGACATGCAGGACATGCTGAAGACTGGTGTGATAATCGGGTGGTGTCTGATGACAAGATATATATTTTCCTAGTCGGTAATCCGCAGTCAGTGGAAGGCACAATTTTGGTGCCAAATTTTCTCAGGGATTACAAAAGAAACTGAACGGTCCGAGTTTACTCTATAACTAAGTACTTTCCTATTTTTGCGCATGTGAGAGTCGAGGTTCTACCAATTATTATTATTATTATTTTTTTTTTTTTGTTAAAGCGCGGGTCCGTATTAGGAATTTGAACCCAGGCTTTAACAAACAAAAAAACAAAAAACACAAATTGTAGAGTGACTGTCCCATCAGATTTATTCTGTTTTTCATGATTTTCCCTATCTCAAAGCACTGGATTGATCAATGGATTGGATTAGTGCCATATTCCATAATGGGCAGCTTAATATAATACAACATGCTGCATCTTCTTCTTATTCTGCTTTTTATAACTGGTTACTGCACCAGCTATAGGGGAGTATGTTAAACAAAACAAAATATTCCAAAAAAAATACGATAGCACGCCCCCCCCCCCTCAAGGGGGGGTGTCGGGAGTGGCGTCATCAAATAAATAAATGCTGCGGCTTTTCTTAAATTTTTGCCTTCGCTTAATACTAATTATTCTATAGTGACCACCTTTTCATAACTTTTTTGTCTTGTCAATTTTTTTTCATTTTCCAAATTTGGCAGGTTTTGTTAAAAATTTCTGCCATGAAAACTATATTATAGGTATCCCCGATTTTTTGTACACAATTGGTATCTGTAGCTCTGTAGTCTCTATGGTTGCCTGGTGTGTCTCATTTTCTCCGTTACCTTAAAGTAAATAAATAAATATTGACATTTTTGTTGTTCTATTACTAAGCTAACCTAGCGGAGTTAGGGCTATAAAGTCCTCTCTATTACATACAACTAGGAAGTCCCGGGACCGCCTGCTTTACATGTCCTCCTTATAATTTATGTTAAAATAATTTTCTTTTATAATGTTGAATTTTAAACTTTCTAACAGTTAGAAATTGATTTGTACGTACATCAGAACTGTCCATAATTTCTTCAAAAAAAAAAAAAAAAATGTGTTTTTTTTTCAAAAATTAAACCTTCCTAGGGAAAGCAACCTTTTCGGTTTTGTTACTCCATTCAGCCCCTAAAACATACCTGAAGTTAGAAAAAGGTTCCTCATATGGTATAAAACGCCCCAAAATGTACTTCGATTAATCACATATTTGTTTTATTAACTTCATGTAAAAATTAATAACAAATTAAAATTGTAAGATTTTAGTGTCTCAAACTTTCTCTCCTCTTAAAATATTCACGATTAACTTATTCCTATATTTCCGGGTATAGATTGAGAACTTCTACCTGTCTAATGTTCAGAAGTGAACTTACGCTGGTCGACACATTGAATCGGTACTGTAATAAATTATTGTAAAAAAAAACGCGAGCTTGAAATAAAATAAGTTTAGTATTCTAGTCGCGATTTGTTTCCCCACTAAGAATATTTCAACTTACCTTGGAAGACATGGCCTGGTATGTCCTTAAATGGGACTCTTCCAGCAACCTGTACACTGCCTTGCAAGGTGAGATCATAAGGGACTACAAGTAAATTTTACTCTCTTCCGCCAGTAGTTAACCTCCATTGGTCCTTTATGACCGGATTTTAACCCTGTGGCCATTTTCATTGGGTACACCATTACAAATAAAATATGACAAGTCCCCATCGATTCCATATGTGCTAAAAAAGGTTATTCAGCGTCAAAATTTTAGTTTTCTCCTAGATTCATTAGCTATGTCGCTACAATACGAAGACTACCCTTTCCCTTCCAATACGCCTATGCTCAAACTGAACCTTTGGCGCGGTTTCCACCGATCTCTAAGTGCAAAATACACATACGGTGACTTGGTAGCAGACATTCAAGACTTAGGCGGGGTGTCCACCAACCTCTCACTGCAGAATGCAAATGACATTGACGGAAATTTGAATTTTTCTTTTTACAGAAATCTGTTAAAATGTTCGTACTTAACATAGCCCATGACGCAATTTTTTTATTTTAGTTTGTTTGTGATTTTACTCTATGATCATTGATCAATTTTAACTATGGCATAGAGTGAACCAAAAATTTCCATCAATGTCATTTGCATTCTGCAATGAGAGGTCGGTGGAAACCCCGCCTTTATTAATGATATCTGCTACCACGTCACCGTATGTGTATTTTGCACTTAGAGGTCGGTGGAAACCGCGCCTTTCACAAGAGCTCTGGCTCAGACTTACTCGACTACTTATGTACATTTTGATGCATAATATGTGGCTGACTCAATAATTGAACTACAGGTATATCATTGAAATTTCATTCATACATTGATACACAAATCATTGAAATTTGAAAAAAAAAAGCTAACGGATTGTGATTTTTTAAGCCATCGGCTTCTGCTTTCTGTTGGAATCGCACATGCAGGAACTTGGCAAAGTGAGCAATCTGAACACTATGCTGCTATATGAGACTTCGGTGGTAAGGTGGTAGCGTGCTTGTTCGTATGCGAGTATCTACACACCTTGCGGTCGGAGACGTGTCGCATCTAGACACAAGTACACAGTAGGTGACTTAGTGAGGTAATTGATGAAGAGGTTAATCGGATACATTCATTAAATTGTTTGTACGTAATTTAACCTTTTATAAAAAATGAAAATAATAAATATGTTTTATGGTTGCAATAACGTAGTACTTGAGACTGAGACATGAGACCTGAGACTGAGACATGAGTGAGAGATATGAGACTGAGACCTGAGACTGAGACATGCGACTAAGACCTAAGACTGAGACCTGAGACTGACACAAAGACTGCCAAAAAAACTTGTCAGAATATCCTAAACACTAGCTGGAGTTGGTATGTTTGTGGGACAGTCATTTAGAGGGCTACGCAGCCTACACTACGGGGAAGAATGATACCCAGACTATAGCAAAGTAAAAACAGGACTTAGTCCTGGGGCTGACACAACCACCTCAGCTAAGGAAAATGTGCAACCAGAGGAAAAGTGAAACCTCAAGTTACAAAAAGCAAAAAGGAGGTGATAAGCCAAAAGGCTGAAGTAACGGCTGCCAAACCCGACTCAATGGCGGATCCACGGGGGGGGGGGGGGGGGGGGGCAGGGGGTCACGACCCCTCCTAAATGAGTAAATTCATAGTAAATTCATATGATACCTAGTAAAAAAAATTGAATAAAACTCAACTTTTCAATAAAAAAATTACCTTTTAAACTTACAAAAAACTTGTGACCCCTCCCCCTAAATTTTCTGCTGGATCCGCCCTTGACCCGACTGCACCTGGAGGAAATACGAGGTGCTAGCGGTACTCGGTAGGAAGAAGTTAGCAAACTTTACTGTAGGCCATCTGGATCTGTGGTAGTGACCGCCACATACTATCATACATAAATCAAATTGTAGAGGAGTATTTCGCTAGCTTTATACAATCTATGTTTCCCATTAAATTTGGCTTTAAAAAAAAAAAAAAACAATATTAAGGACGTCCGGCATGCTCTTAAACTTCTAAAGTCTCCATTTCTAGTCTGGTTACTAGAACTACATCTAGATAGATAGATAGGAAATTTATTTATCAAAAAAATAGGAGAACTTACATTACAAAGCGAAGCGTGGAAGGGTGGGATATCTGACATCTGAACTGACAATGAGGTTGGGTTTGTTAAAACGGCCATTCATCGCGTAATCTCGAATAACCACATATAAAATGATTAAAAAATTCCATTTCATGCACGTCTTGGATAACATTGATATAAGAATGACACTATAAAACGACCAGCTGATTGGTTAACTCTGCTTAGCATGTCACCTTTCTATCACGTTAATCACTGTCATTATTTAGCACTCTTCAGTTAGCAGCTTACGCAATTGCGTTAATATAATAACAAATTATTAAATCAAACAAGTTGCGCAGCTACTAGCTTTACAACACTTTATAGCATTGGACTGTATGAAAAGGCAGACAACTGTATTTATACATTAGGTAACAAAGGGAATATCCTATATGCATTATACAGTGCACTAGCCTATAAAAACTCATTATTCAATTATTATTCGCGGGATAAACGGTATTGTTTCCAAATTAAAATTAAAAATTATGTATAGGTGCCCGGAACCCAAATGTTGAGGTATCAAGTATTTCTCTGAATCTGTGGAAAAAGCACTGTTTTGACGCTGATTATGAGACTATGGCCTGGTCCCAATAATGCTTGGAAAGTTGTCGTAAGAATTATTAGATGGCACCACTATGCATTGGAACGTGGGCGTGCCACCCTACTCCATAGCCATGGAGTCTGAATGGTAATCCGAGCCGTTGTTATTGCGAGTAGGGTAGCACCCCCATGCCCCATGCATAGCCGTCCAATAGTAATAACGAAAACTTTCCAAGCGTTGGTACTAAAGTGCTATAAAGGAGAGATGGGACGCTCGCTTCCCGCCATTTTTTTTTTAAATTTCGGGACCACCTGCCACGTCTCTCAGGGTAGCACCCCCATGCCCCATGCATAGGCATCCAATAGTAATAACGAAAACTTTCCAAGTATTGGTACTACATTGCTATACAGGAGAGATGGGACTTTCGCTTCCCGCCGTTTTTTTTTTTTAAATTTAGGGATCATCCGCTACGTCTCTTATAACCACTCAATGAAAGGACATAGCAGGTGGCCCCAGGATTCAAAAATTATTTTTGGCGGGCTCGAATGTCCCGTCTCTCCTATGTAGAACTCTAGGTGGGACCGGGCCTTAGTGTGGTGGTAGTCATTGTGACGTCACAGTAGTGGGGCTTCCGCAACTGAGAGTAGTTTGTTTGTTACTAACGCCTGCTTTCAGCATTTCTGCTACTGCTTTAAGCAACCCTGTCAGCCTGGCAGGGGGAGTGTGTCTGTTTGTTAACTTGAGGCACCCTAAGGGCAGTCTCTTTCACCTCGGGGAAAGGGGAGTTGACTGACAGGGTGGATCTCCTGATTATAGTGGATTCCGAACCACTTGGGGAACATGGTAAAGTCACACGATTAAATCGGAGGTGACCAGGACTCGCCCCGCACGTAGACTGACTGGTATAGTATCAGCGCGTTATCATGTCCCACCATGTTCCCCTGCTGTGCACACTACCAAGTTTGCCGCAGTTTGAAACATGCTCTGCTCTAATGGATGCAACATGGTATGCCGTTGGCGCAACTGAGAGTAGTTAACTTACACACAATAATAAAACCTAGATTCTATTTGGATAATGTCCAATTTCATGGTTAAGGTCAAGACAGAAAAGGAAGTAAGATGGAAAAGGAGGCCGTCGCCAAAATTTGGCAACCAATGCCCATTGGCATTGGTCAATGGTTAATAAATATTTATTTCCCACATGCAATGAATAGCAATAAATATAAACATTAAGACAAGAAAACTATCCTTGAATATCCATTCAAAAGCAATCATCTGACTAGCAATATATATAGTTTATACAATAATACAGAGTATATTATATCGTATAACTGTAATAATGAAAAGAATCGGTCCGAGTTTACTCGAACATGCTTTCCAATTTATAAATTAGCAGATATATGCATGTGTAATTTCATAGGAAATATATTTCCCTATGGTTAAATTTCAGATCCCTCGAGGGGGGGGGGGGTCCACCTCAATATATTAAAACCCCTTAAAACTCAATGGAACGAACAGACCAATACATTGTAACAGTAGTTACAATGATACATGGCACGTAATGTATTGGAGCGTGAATTTTCCATAATTTCTCAAAAAATAATTTTTTGCACAGAAGGAGATATTTTTTGGGAATGCAACCTGTCCGTTTTTGTTACTCTATTGAACACCTAAAACATACCTGAAGGTAGAAATCATCGATAGAAAGGTTCAGCAGAAAAATTATTTTTTAGTCATTTTTCATGAAAATTCAGTTATTTTTATTTTTTACCCCCAGAAGCAAACTGTCAAGGGGCAAGCGACCCCCCGCATTTTTTTAAATTAATAACGACTACAATATATGTGAATTTAAATGAAATCGTTGGAGTCGTTTTTTAGAAATAATTTTTTTAGACGTTTTTTGGAGTTTTTTGAAATTAAAATTAAACATCTTGAGGCATGATTTTTGTGAACCTACATGCTAAATTTCATCTAAATCGACCGAGTAGTTTGCCCGGAAATCAACGGACATACAGACATGCAGACAGACAGACAGACAGACAGAGCGACAGACAGACATTTCGTAAAAACCACTTTTTTTGGTTCCTGGGACCTCAAAACGTGTAAATCCGTTGAAATCTCGGAATCGAAAATTTCGACCATCACAAAGCTTTCCTTATACTACGTATAAATTGGAAAGCAATACAATTATTATAATATGAACGGGGGCGTCACCAGTTCTCGGCTTGCTAAAATAGAAATCCGTTTGGTTTTATTTGCGGTTTTGACTTTGCTGATTTGTAATTTCTCGTGCTTTTGTTCATAGCTTAACTGCTAATATTTCTTCCAGATCATGGATGGACAACCCTAGTTATAAAGAACCACATTGAAAAATGCTCACGAATCGGTAAGTCTTTAGGTCTTTAAATTTAGCTCTTTAAAATTAGAAATTAGAGGATATGAAAAAAACTGGACTTGGTGGCGGGATACGTCTTAACAGCTGCTGGTTATAACGAGGAGGATTCCTCTTCAACCAAAGTTAATTTATTGTCAGCGCTACATAGTATATACAATATAATGCTGCAATGTACCTACCATATAGCTTTTTAAAATTAAAGTAGATGATTTTTTTTTGTATTTCCAAGAATGTATTTCCAAGGCAATATACAGTGTATATGCACATTATAAAAGAATTGTTATCGCTGGGCTTCAGAAGCGATCAGTAATTCAGTACCTGTTACATTGTTGTTGTTTTTTCTCAAATAAAAAATCTTCTGCTAAAAATTGGAAAAAATACGTCTTCAAGCGTGCTCATATAGCCACAGATGCTAATAAATGGTCATTGGTCATTGGACTACCCCAAGTACCAGCCAATGACAGATACAAGGGCAGCAGGGGGTAGCTGCCCCCCAAAATTTAGTATTTCTGTTGTAAGTCAATTTTTCACGTTTATTTTAGTATATTTTCCTTTTTCCCACCAATACCCTCCCCCCAAAAATGGGCTGGATCCGTACCCGGTACTAGCCAAATCACACTTCAATACTAAAAGTTTATAAAGGGAAAATCGGACGTACAAAGTTGAATTTCTATTAAATATTGATCATAAACCTAAAAGCGTGAGTAGAAGGCCCTACTATTTCGCGCTTACTCTATCAAAGATTTCCCGAGGGGATACTCCCCCTCCCCCCTTTTTGCAGGGAATACAACATTACGTATACTTTCACGTTGAAAACATAGGCTATAATTTTACTGTAGCCTACATTTCATACGATTATTGTACTATCGACTGAACCCCTTCCCCCCTCAGAATTCCTGCGTAGAGTATTGATTTGTTCTATGATCGATATTAAATGGGAAAATCGACTTTGTGCCGTAAACGCTTAGTGGGGTTGTCCGATTTATTCTTTTAACATCTAGGGACACATAGAGCAGGATGCATAAGTATCCAAAGAATATCATAAGAATCCAAAAGTATAAGTAAGTAATAAAAAGTAATCACGGGGGATAGTTCTAAATAAAGCTAACTTACCATTATTACGATCAATTTTAAAACTAGGGCTAAAAAGCCATTGGCAATACCTGCCCATTTTTACAAATATGTATAGGTGGATCTCGGATTAAAAACAATGAAAATTTTCTTATTTGTATATAAGCAGCCGGATTACTTTTATCACCAAGTTTAAAGTTTATCCCTTTGTGTTGGTGGAAACCTAAAAGACACAAATCCTGACACAGAACGAAGCAATCGACTCTTGCTTCACACCTATACTACATACCTTATTGAAGGTTACCACTAGTCTATCGAAACAAAAGACCAACAACAAGTTCAAATACCTTTTTTTATTATTGTTGCGGAATCTTAATTCTAAATAAACATATAGCTCACCATTTATTACGATCAATTTTAAAAATGGGTCTAACAAAACTCTTGTCAAAAGCTGTGCATTTTTACATATGTTGAAAATATGCGGATTCCTAATTAAAAACAATTAAAAGTTTTAATCTTTGTGTATAAAGATTAATTTTATCACCAAGTTAATGTTTATCCCTTTGTGATGGTGGAAACTTAAAGACACAAATTCTGAACGAAGCAATCGACTCTTGCTCCACAACTATGCTAGATTGTAACCAACAGTCCATCGATACAAAAGATCGACATGTTCAAATCCTTTTGTTATTATTGTTGCGGAACCTTTATGGTTATCATAATCTCACATCTAACAATATTTTCATAATTTCATTTCTTATCTCTATAACCAATCCATCGGTCTTCACGTTTAAATTGTTCAATGTTATTAGAAAGTAGAAGTTTTTTTTTTCATTTTTATTTTATTTTTAGATATTGTATGTGGCCGTCACTAACAAATTTGTATAAAAATACATAGGGCATCAGTTCATTATTTCTCAATGGGGGTACAATCAGGATCCAGCCCATTTGGCCCATTGGGGGGGGGGGGGGGGTAGTTGTGGGTCAAAATAAGAAAAACATATGTAGGATCGATTAAATCAGAGCGTAATAAATTAATTTACAATAGATTTACCAAATTTGAGGGGGGGCCGCTACCCCCCCCCCCCGCTACC
This sequence comes from Psococerastis gibbosa, assembly GCA_963971405.1. Classification (NCBI taxonomy): domain Eukaryota; kingdom Metazoa; phylum Arthropoda; class Insecta; order Psocodea; family Psocidae; genus Psococerastis; species Psococerastis gibbosa. The sequence goes on from OZ020492.1 coordinate 6,248,942, forward strand.
CCCTGTATCCGTCCTTGGGTACAATGCCAATTAGTTACAATTTTTTAACGATATCCTCGATAGTCAGGCTCAATATCGTATTTTTTCAAATGACCGGTGGCAAATCGGTGTTTGCGACGGCCACAATGTCATGGATGATTTCTACTAATTCCTCAATGACAACTCTACCATGGCCGTGTCCAGGGGGGTGGTCCAAGAGGTCCGGACCCCCCCCCCCCCGAAATAAATTTCTTTATGTAAACCTGTATTGGCTGTATTGTTTGAAGAATTTGAATAAATGTATTTCAGTTTGAACACTGGACAGAATGGACTTTCATTAGTAAATTACGTAAAAAAAATTGGACCCCCCCAAATCAAAATCTGGGCAGTAAATAATAAAATGAACAAAGGAAATCTTACTAAAAAAAAATAATGTTCTAGCTGTGATACCCCCAAAATATATCAATACTAGAATTATTATTATAATCAATAAAATTAATGTCACAACATAGAAGCTTGTATGTACCTATATTATTTCAACATGTTAATTCGAGTAGTCTCGGACCAATTAGTCGATTATTACCCATTTCAGTTTATATTTGTAGTTGGAACGCACTTTCCCACCATCGGCATCCAAGTGCTTAGACCCGTGAATGTCAATTCACATGGAAAAGTAAAACTCGTGTGTCATCGTTGCAGAACCGTATAATAATGTAAAACGAATTGTTTCCCACTAGGAGGTCCTTAGACCCTTGCCGTAAATTTTGTTAAGGAATAATAAGGGTTAGCATGAAAACATGACTTTATAGTCTTATTGTTCGTCTTTTGGTTTTTCAATAAAGTCGTTATTCAATTTCAATCCAATAATAAAATTGAAAATTTTAAATATATATGACCCAGAAATACTGCTGGATTTATTAATTATATAAAGTTATTAATAATAAATATTAATATTAATATAAAAAATTAATCATTTTTACGTATCTTTTGTTACTTATGATAAAATTGGGTGAAGGAAATCGGAATGAATGAATATGAAGGTTGCTGCTGCCGCAGTAATGACGTACAGACGCTGCTTAAAGCTATACTTCTAGTAGTAGTGTTCGTCGGGTTAATAACGATTTAGGCCTCATATTTGGGCCCATAGAGCGACTCCGACTTGACTGTCCTATGCCAGCCCATAGGACAGTGGACCTCCTGATTATAGTGGATTCCGAACCATTTGGGAAACACAGTGAAGTCACACGATTAGTTCGGAGGTGACCAGGACAAGTCCTACCATGTTTCCCTACCGGCACTGTGCACACGACTAAGTTATCTGCAGCTTTGAACCTGCTCTGGTCCGCTGGATTCTACTTGGTATGGCGGCCGGCTAGGATATAGCTATACTTGCAATGGGCGCCTTTGTGCACCAACCATTTGTTGTAATGTATCTCGACAGATCTGCTGCGTATCTGCCACAGTAGAAAACTGCCCATGTACCCGTGTCCGTAAGCTCATGTCATCTTCATAATTGCACAACTCGCAAAGTATATAGAGGTCATAGAAGGACACTAATTCCAAAGTTGTAAAGTCCAAGATCTCAAGCAGGTAGGCTTATATGACGTCAGCAATAGGTACAAAAGCTCGCTACCGGAAGACATTAAGTCTGTTCACATCCTGTGACTCATGTCAAGATTTGCGCAACTGATGGAAGACTGCACGCGGGTCATTCAAAAGGGCACACAACAATAACATAAACAAAAACAAGGTTACCATAATCTTCTTCGTGCAATATCTTCGTCACAGAAGATTTCCTTGGCAGACTGGTACTCCTCCTCAGTCCTCGATATGAACCCACACCGGCTACAAGCGACAATGGTCAAGCTCAGACCAAAGACAGCTGCAGCCCATTTTTGGGGGTCAAAATAGAATAAACCTTTGTAGTATTGACAGGCCCCGGCCTTGGGATTTCGCCGACCTGGGCAAGAAGTCTTTCAGCGCCCCCTGCCCCATTACCACAGAATTTTGCGAAAGGAAATTGTCAGAACTGCGACCAAAGTATAAGTTGTAATAATAAACTCATATTTCGCGCCATTTTCAGATGCTTGAAGCCCACTCCGTGCTTTTTATTTATTTCATAGTATTTTCCCAAATGTCATTAATTTCGTCTAGGGTACTTTATCATCATTTATTCATCTACCTATTGAGACGGTGACCAATGTTTGACTTCTGGAAAATTTCTTCTATTTCTTTTATGAAACCTCCCTACACCTGATCGGTCTGAGCCGACTGCCCCCCCCCCCAAGTTTGGCTCTATGGGCAAATGCCCAGTCTGCCCATTTATAGGACAGGGTCTGAGTATCTATTAAATTATAACCTAACAAATCGACTTACAATAGACTTAATAAATTTGGGAGGGCTTCTCTCTCCCCCCCCCCCTTTATCCGTTCTTGGCAGAGACCATTGAAACACTAATGTAACTTGGCCAAGTGCGTGAACTAAACTAAATTAGAGAGTTACTAAGATAATTGACTTAAGCTACTGCACGCCATTTTGACTGCGGGTAACAAATAAGTCAATTCACGATGAAAAGTGATTTAAAGAAGTAATACGAGTGTGAGAGCAGGGTTAGCATTGCATGTGAGGCGAGCTAAAAACAGGTAATTTCCTTTTACCTGTCGTGCAGAAAACTCAATGGTTCACGGTCAAACCAGATGAACCCATAAATAGCTTAAGCAGAAAATCGTTGGGGTAAAAAATGGTTGGGCTCGCTATATAGGTTGCTTTAAAGTAAGGAAAATCAATATTAAAATAATTTTTTTTTTAATTGGGCCGTGCGAAGAATTAGCAAGAAATATCTTGTGTGTATTTGCTAAGAAGAAATGCTGTTTATCGGGGGAGCCACTCCAAATGAATTTACTACGAAATTATTAAATAGTGTAGGCCTACTTGATAAAATTTGTAGAGTGAAATAGCTACATTCATATATTGAATTAGGTATTAGGAAATTTTTGGTGTACCTATTTATTCTAAAATAAAAATTGAACAAAATGGGGCCTTCCTTTTTAAAAAAATTACAACGCCTAAAAGTGAAAAAAACGGTTGCAACCTGGGGCCCCTCTCCCAAATTTAGAAAAATAATTATTAAAACATTAAATTTTCCAAAATTGCACGGAAATACAGAATATACACAGTTAAAAATAATTATCATTTGTGATTATCATACTGTAGGTTACAAATCCAAAGCACCGAAAATGTAAAGGTTTGAAAATCTTTTCTTATTAGACCGCTTTTGAAAACATCCATGGTATACGGGTCTGTCTGTTAAATTATCTAAATAAATAAGGACTTCTTGTTGTTTCTATTACTAAGCCAACCTAGCAGAGTTAGGGCTATAAAACCCTCTCTTACACTCAACTAGGAAGGCCCGGGACCGCTTGCTTTACATGCCCTCCAAAGCATTGCCAGAAAATGTAGCTAGTGTCTTCCTAAAGATTTAGACATTTTTTAAAAATATTAATATCTTTTACAGCATAATTTTCATACAATATAAACGCATTTTATGTCTTAAATTGAAAGTAAGTAGCAAGAAGAACAATAATGTCATATACACATTTCGTACGAAATAAACGCATTCCATGTCTTAAAGTAGCATGAAGTAGCAAGAACTTTAATGTTTTCTACATTATTTCATAGGAAATAAACGCATTTTATGTCTTAAAGTAGCAAGAAGTAGCAGGAACTTTAATGTTCTCCACACTATTTCATAGGAAATAAACGCATTTCATGGCTTAAAGTATGAAAGAAGTAGCAAGAAGAACATTAATGTCCTCCACACCATTTAATAGCAAATAAACCAATTTTATGGCTAAAAGTATCAAGCAGTTTTAATTATAGTTGTCAAGCTATATAATTTTAATGACGAATTGAAATGTTACCGACCGTACTTAGCCTATATACGTTTATTATATAATGTTACAAAACATTTGGGAAGCCTATAAATAAAATCAAACAAGTAGAGGTGAGTTAGCCTACTTAGGAAACGGGATAGGGATAGGGGCAGCTTTCCAGTAAAGTGGCCTTGACTTGTCGGTCCTCTCTTAAAAGATGGTAGAAAGCGATTAGGCCACTTCGGCCTGAACGGCAACTCATTATATAATTTAGTTCCCAGACATATCTGAATTTATTGGTATAATATTGTATATCTGGATATATAAAACAAAACTAAGGTCCCATGTGGCCACACCGCAGTGCCTCAGCACTTCCGCTTTTGCTAAAAAACCAATTCGAAAAAAATACTGTCTTTCTTATAGGCCGTTTACTTTGTTGCTGACACCTTTATAGTTAGTTAAGTGTAAGAGACGGCTGGTTCAGTTTTTTTTGCCCTAAAGTCATTATTTATTTATTTCAAAAGTGTCCTTATAATGAAAGCTTATCCCCATACCGCTTTTACAACCGGAGCAGACTGTATTTAAATACACAAAGGCTGGAAGCAACAACCTTTCAGTGGGTAGTTGTTACTAGTAACCACTTCGCTACATGTGGCATTTCACCCTTAATTTTATTAATAACGCCAGAAGGAAGGAGGGAGGGGGTTGAATGAACCTCAAACTCTTCGTGGTACGTAGTCATAAGTAGAATTGTTTTGATTACAATATCAATATGCCATATTAGGGGTCATTGTATTTCCTGCATGATTTCTAGTCCACTAGGCTGGTAGAAGAATTTGCTTCCTAGGAACTGTGCCAAGCTCGTAAATTTGGCAGCGTAGACCTATAATAGTATTAGTACAGTAGATCTACGTTTTCGTGAGTCAATGCGATGATGGCAGTCTGAAAGGAAACCTTCTTAAGGACATGTAGCATAGTGGTACAGACTCCGACTTTCACCAGAAAGGTTGTTGGCTCGAGTCCCACACTTGCTGCATTTTCTGGCCATGCTTCGGAGGGCATGTAAAGCAGGCGGCCCCGGGTCTTCCTAGTTGAGTGTAAGGGAGGGCTTTATATAGCCCTAACTCCGCGAGGTTGGCTTAGTAAAAGAACAAACAAAGTCAATATTTATTTATTTATTTATTCTTCTTCTTCCTCTTCCCTCTTAGTGCCGCATGCGCAGCGCAGCGTGAGGGGGTCGACCGAAACCCATTTCTTATACCCGACCCGACGCTAACACCTTGTCCAGTGCGGACGTAAATCAAATACATAATAGTTACCATAGCATGGAACCGCCCCCCCCCCCCCCCCCCGATATTTCTAGGTCCGCCCTTTTCTTGAGCTCGGCCATTGTTTTTTGTCCCAAAAAGTAAATAAATAAAAATAATAAATGAAATGATATGGTCTAGCATACGATCTTTAACGCCTTGGTACTATTCGTTCATGGTTCATTAGAGTAAAACCCCATTTATTTTATCTTCATAATACCTATATACAATTACAATACAATTACAATTTAATTGCATTTGGAAGGGAAGCCCAAAGGGCAAGACCCGTGCTGATGGGCCCCCCCTTTTACAAAAGGTAATATGAAATATAATCTATTTAAAATCTATAATCTTTAAAACAATAAATTTAATGGAAAGATTCAGAAAAAAAAATCAATAAAAAAAATCAAAAGATAATAAAATGCAAAACAAAGAGTAATATATAGAGGTATATAGTGTAAATATTTTATATATACTTGTAATGGTTTCACCCTAATCCGCCCCTGCCTGGACTGGGGTATTCAATAGGTTTCTCACCCAACCCCAGTCCTCAGGCTCCTCAGTATCCCTCCAATACGCGGCGGTGAGACATCACTCGGATGGATAATAGTGCCTAAGGCGCCCATTCCACCGACCGGCTAGGGCTATTTACAAAAACAATGACGTGGTAGCAGACATTTAGGACTTAGGCGGGGTTTCCATCGATCTCGCGTTGCAGAATGCAAATGACATTGACGGAAATGTTTGTTTTTCTTTTTATAGAAATCGATTAAAATGTTTGTAATTAACATATCCCATGAAGCCATTTTTTAATTTTAGTTTGTTTGTTTGTGTTTTTACTGTATGATCAATTTCATTCAATCATTGATCAATTTTAACTGTGGCATAGAGGAAAATAAACATTTCCGTCAATTCTGCAATGCGAGGTCGGTGGAAACCCCGCCTAAGTCTTGAATGTCTGCTACCACGTCACTGTTTTTGTAAATAGCCCTAGCCGGTCGGTGGAATGGGCGCCTTATACAAATATACAATACACACATACACATTTCACCTTACACACTATCAACCGTTGAAACGCCGCGGAACAAAGGTATGTTCTCCTCAATTAAATTAAATATATACAGTCCACTAATTAAACCAATCGAAGGCGTGTGGTACCGCCACAATACTGTACACACATACACGCATATATATTATATACATACATATATTAACGTGCGCGGAAGCGCACGAGCCAAGTTCCATATACACATATATATATATAATATTGAAATGAACTGTTTTGAATACGGTAGGCAGTTTTCAAGTTGTGGAGATATGTCATTACTGACTCGCTACTCTGCTGATATGGCTATGGATATAAGGACACATTTCACTCGGCCTTACGAGTATTCTTGTAACCAAAATTAGGGTTGCCTAATCGGCCTACTTGATAAAATTTGTGACGTGAAATAGCTACATTCATATATTGAATTAGGTACTAGGAACTTTTTCTGAATCTATTTATTCTAAAATAAAAATAGAACAAAATTGGGACCTCCCATTTTCAAAAAATCACTATGCAGGAGCCTGAAGGTAAAAAAAAAACTGTTATAACCTAGAGTTCCTTTCCGAAAATTTAGAAAATGAAAATTAAATGTATAATAAATGGTAAACAACAAAACTAGAATCACCCAAACAGCTTCAATGAAAAAGCTGCATTGACTACTGCATGCCCTTAGCATTTCAAGTGTCAGGTTTCGACCCCTTCAGTGATGTAAATGGGTGAGTGAGCACCCCAACCACGTATCGTCACGGTTTGGAGAATCCAAAGAAAAAGGGCAAGGTTTCACTTGAAAACCTGGCCCTTGGGCGGACACGAGGACTAGTCTTTTTGAAGCATTTCTCAATTTTCATTCAAATTTAAAACTCACTGTCATCAGACTCCAGCAGGCCTACCATGGCGATTAGTATTACCTTATTACCTTATCCTTGGGGTTAGAATGTCAACAAAACATTATTGAATAGCGCTTTTTATTTTAAAATTATCTTGTTTACATTTTTAATCCCAGGCTATGATTAATGATAATCGCCATAGTAGGCCTGCCGAGAAGTAATTGTTGTTTTCCCATTTATACGTCAGTTAGTTTAAGGGGGGCTTCGTGATGGCCGAAATTTTTGAATTCGATATTTCAACGAATTCACAGGTTTTGAGGTCCCAGGACCCCATTAGATGTTTTTTTCGACATGTTTGTCGGTCAGTCTTTTTGAGCAGCGATTCGTAGAAAGAACTGATGAAAATTTTGATGAAAATCGACATTTAAGTTCACAAAATTCATGTCTCAGGAAAATTCGTTTTATTTTGGGGCTTCACCCCCAAAAAATGTCAAAAATAACTACAATGGTTTTACAAAAAACGGCTTCAAAGATTATTAATATTAATTTCAGATACATTGTAGTCTTGATTAAAGTAAGCAACTATTATTATTATTGCCCCCCCCCCCCTCCCCCGAGAGAAATAGCTTTATACTAGATAGAATGGACTTATGAAGGAATTTAAAAAAAATTATTGCTCAAGCAAAAGAATCGCGATATTTTTCAGGCCACCCCCCCCCCCTTCCGAAAACTTTTTCTGAAACCGTCCATGTAATTAGGAAGGCTCACTCGCATCGATTCGTTCGGCTTGGGTCCATTACTACTCATAGGCCATGAGTCATACATACTGGCCCATTGTACTTGACAGCCACATCCGACAAATGCATTTGTCAACATGCCTGTTTCATGGTGTCCTCCTAAGGTCTGATGGTTGGGCTTCTGGTAGGTAGGCTACTATGCGAGTGTGAAGGCCTCTGAAGTAAGTCATATAACCATAACGGATGCAGATGGTTGCACCAAGCCCTGAAACATAGATGGCCAGCACCATGGCGACCAGCCTGGTCATTTGAGCTGACTACTACGTGGGAAAACAGAGGTTTCGAACCTACATTGGACCTATACTACCTGATTTCATATAATATTCATAACTGTATAGATTTGAAGATTCTGCGGTCCATTGTCAAGTGGGAATTTGTATCGAAGCAATGAACTGTAATCCAGTACCGGATTTACTCAATCAGGCAATTATAAGCCTGGGGTTTGGTCTCCACTCGCCAAAGGCCCCCCGCACCATAAATGGCAAACATGATAAATATAAATTTGTTAAAAAATTAAAAATCTGTTATTGTTTATTGTGTCAAGTGCCGCTGTCCGTAGGCTTGCTGAATGTTGTTGATTATTTTATAAACTTCTATGGACTTTTCTCCCTTATTATTAATTAAATTGAATGTATGTACAAGAATTCACATTGTGCGCTAATCACACGGTGCGCTAACCACACTGTGCGCTAACCACACCATGCGCTTACAATACTGTGCACTAACTTAACTTTGCGCAACTCGCACCCTACCAATCCATGGCCGGCCGCCATACCAAGTTGAATCCAGCGGACCAGAGCAGTTTCAAAGGTGCAGACAACTTGGTCGTGTGCACAGTGCCGGTAGGGAAACATGGTAGGACTTGTCCTGGTCACCTCCGAACTAATCGTGTGACTTCACTGTGTTTCCCAAGTGGTTCGGAATCCACTATAATCAGGAGGTCCACTGTCCTATGGGCTGGCATAGGACAGTCAAGTCGGGGTCGCTCTATGGGCCCAAATATGAGGCCTAAGTCGTTATTAACCCGACGAACACTACTACTACTACTATTACTACTACCAATCCATGATCGTGGCGCTAGTGTTGTCGGGATTTCGTCAAGTATGGTTACTATTCGCATTTAAATACTGTCTAGCAAGAAGTAAGATGCAGGATGTATTGCATAACTACTGCGACACGTACCGTCCACTACTTTCTAGTGACCATGCCTATCTACCTTTTAATTCATTACTGGTTAATAACTAATCAAGTAGCTTAGCGCTAATCCGTCAATCAACTTTCATGCTATTAAGTAAATCTATATGTTCCTTTGTCCCACTTGATATGTCATCCGGGCTTTTGTATGCTTTCCTATAATACGTTAATTGTTAAGAGCATTCACATTGGCCACCCCTGAATTCAGCGGCGTAGCCAGAAATGTTTTTGTTGGGGGGGTCCTGTTTTTGTACAACATCAACATATTATATAGCTTGCCTACTTACGATAGGCTTTCGAAGGGGGTGGTGTTTCATTTGCAACCCCCCCACCCCCCCCCCCCACGAATTTTCGTAAAATAGTATAAAAAGAGGAAAGCCGTTCTAATGAATGTACGCAGCTTCTAATTAGGGACATGATCTTAATTTCCTTAATTTCCCTTGCCCAGACACCCGACGGTTCGGGAGCCCGAAGGGGGGCCTGGGGGACTCCCCCGGGGAATTATTTTCAAAAAGAATAGGCCAGAGGGTTCGGGAGGCCGAAGGGATTTACCCTGGGGAATGTTTTTTTTTTTTAAATAGGCCTGAAATAGTTTGTCGGCAAACAAATTTGATTTTGCAGACAATAACTTATTAACAAAACTGGAAACAGGGGGATCGGGTCTCCCCAAGGGAACTTTTTTAAAATAAATATCGGGAAAATTGCTGTTTTACTAAATTTGAGAGGGTCCAGAACCAGCTGATCCCCCCCCCCCCCCGGCTACGCCACAGCCTGAATCACTCCGAAATAGGTTGTTTTAATTTTTTTATTTCATTTAATGCTTTAGTCATAACGTTTTTAGTCTGATAAATTAGCAGAGGAATATTTGATACATTTTTTTAATTTTGGTGCAGGGGGTTCCCGTGGAACTATTAGGCGACAGAAATTTACCGAATTATCGAATTCATTGAAAAATTATGGTAGCAAAAATGAAAAAAAAAAGATAATAGGCCTAATGTGTAACTCTGTAACTGTAACTAAGTACCTAGCCTATTAACAGAAATAAAAAATATATAAACCATCCTATTTTGGAATTTGGGGTGATCCAGGGGTTGCCAATATCAATTTAATTACAAAGGCTTTCACGACCGATGTCAGAGGATGAAGCAGTAGAATCCGGGCTGATAGGCCGTGGTCGATCAGAAAGTGAGCTTACAAACATTTAATTTATTGCAGCATTATATGGTATAATACTAGCATTAAACTAACTTATATTCCGGAATGAAGAGGCAACGTCCTCATTCTAACCGAAATTAGAAGATTTAGAAAAATCTGGCGGGATTTGAACCTTCGATCTATGCCTATCTTGCATGCTGTGCATCTGTGGTCTACGGTTGAACATTGTTGAAATCTACGTTTGTATCTCGGAGACTTCATTGCTGCAAAGAAGCAAGGCCGTAGCCAAGGGGGGTTCATGGGGGTTCAACACCCCCCCCCCCCCCCCCACGAAATGTAATGGCTTGATACTAGATAGAATCGGATTTTGAGAGGAAAAATAAAAACCACTATGTAATATCCAATGAAATTTCTAAACCCCCCCTCCCCCGAAAAAAATCCTGGCTACGGCCTTGCATAGAAGGTTTCAATCCCACTGGAATGACCGGATTCAGTTTTTTGTGTAATATACTATAGTTCAGATATAATCTAACCCTGTGATGGCCCGAAAACGTTACCGGAACTAGACTGTGTTAACTAAGTACCTATAGGTACTCGTCCCAACACATTTGCGGGAAGTCCGCGAAATAGGAAGGATAATTTTATCTAGGGTCTAGGGAAGCGCGCCGACATTAAATTTACTGCTACGCTAGCCAAGCGGTAAAGGTATGTTCACTTAGCCAACCATAATAGCTTATACCTCTTCTATAAGAACTGCGGATAATTTAAATATTTAAATATTTCTTACAGAATTACAGGACTACAAGAGTTAAAAGCATCTTAAGTTATAAAACGTTTTATTATTGAATTGTATCTTGAAATTCTATTTTTCAACGTTATTGCCTGTATTTATATAGTAAATAATTGATATCTCCTTACGGGTCCAGCGTTCATTGTATTGTTCAAAACAGGAGGCTGGTAGTACAATGTAATTATTGTAATTATACAAGTATTTCCAATTTTTTGTAATTAAAAAATTGCTTAATAGCTTTAATTGCATGTAATAACACATACCTACAGATTTCTATTTATTGCATTAAATGGGACTGTGAGACAAAACCACCCAACTTGGAGGGGTACCTTATACCTTGTACAAGTTCAAGTTTGAATGCATAATTTATTTATTTTATTTTATATTTTATCCAATACTGTATAATGTCGGCGAATTCAAGATAGAATTATGAGTTTTATTATATGGTTAATTAAGTATATATACAAGTCAGATAATATAAGTCCCACATGGGCCCTGCCTTGCGATATGGACTGAAAAAAAACACATTGTTACGTGGCACTGAACAACTGTTATTATATTATATATTCTAGAGAAAAAAAGTACATGACAGGCATATTGCTGACCACAATATCACGAAAGAGTAGTGGGCAAGAAGGAGGATCCTTTACCAGTCCCAGTGGCGGCTCGTGGTGTATCAAAATGGTGGGGCAACGAATTGTAATAAAGTAATAGCATATAACTTACCACTACTTGAATATCAAATAGATTCTTCGGCATTTCGATGTGGCAAACAAGTCTATCACTTGCTGTTTACATTTTTGTAATATTTGCAGGGCTGCCAAATGACTTCTGCCGTATTCCTCGGAAATTGTTAAATAGTTCCTCAGAATACCCCGGAATTTTTTTTAAATGTTGGTTCCCTTTAGATGCATATTCCACCAGCGTCAATAGTGATAGTAAATGTAGTATTGACGTGGTAGCAGACATTTTTAGACTGTCTTAATGTCTGCTACCACGTCAATACCACATTTACTATCACTATTGACGTTGGTCGAATAAGCGCCTTATATATGATTTTTTTCATTTTTGAACACCAAGGATGTTACAAATTAAACTGGATATAAAGTTTGTTTTCATGTAGTATGCTAAGCATAGGCGGATTTTTATTATTTTTGAGAGTATCGACTGCTGTACGTCACCATGCCTACTTCACCAGTTTTCATCTTTTAATCTTGCTAATTTTCAGAAGCTAGAGCAGTATAGTCTAAGGCTCCTAAGCTACACCCACGTATACCATAGGTAGGTACCTTTAATTGTGGCAAATTCAAAATTGGCAGTTGCTGACAATTAAAAATACTTGGAGCGCTGAGAAAAGCATTATAGGGGGCTGCGTAACCTTCTGGAGACTGGAGGGGGGGGGGGGCTAGGTTGTTTGGGTTGTCATTATCAGATCTAAGCTGTTCTCCGTAAATCCAAGCCATTAAGGTTATGGTAAACCTGAATTAGTGAGTTTTTACACATTTTATCCCCTGGAGAAGGGGGCGCAGTCTCCCCAGCAGAAAAAAACAATGATAAATAGGCCCAAATTAATGAGGTTTTTCGCATTTTATACCCTGGTGATAGGTGGGTCCGGGGGTCTCCCCCGTAGAAAAAAATTGATAAATAGGCCCAAATTAGTGAGGTTTTAGCATATTAAACCCTGGAGAATGGGGGGCCGGGGGTTTCCCCCGGAGAAGTAAAATTGATGTATATAGGCCTAGGTCCAAATTAGGGAGGTTTTACGCATTTTGCAAGCAGTACAGTTGAGATTGTACCGACAAATAAACCTACCACTGAGGGGGCCCGGGGGTCTCCCCCGAAGAAAAAGCTTGAAAAAATAGGTCTGAAATAGGCCTATTGGGATCTTAAGCATTTTGAGTAATATATTTTCGTGAAAATAAGTCAACGTGTTGATTTTTTCATGATGTCTTTAATGTAAAATAAGCATACCGAGTATCAAGAATTAATTTCCCTTTCGTTATTGTGGATACTATGCCTTTCACCTCCATAACGTCTTTGTCACCAGAAATCCTGGGGGGGGGCCTGCGGGCTTAGCCTCCCCCCCCCCCCAGGACCCCCCTATTTACGCCCATGCATGTATGTATAAACCAACTTACAAACCTTTCTTGAAATAGGTTTGTGATGGAAATAATGCAATAGGCTCCCATGATTTAATCATTTGATTTGACTTTTTTCTCACCCTCACACTTTTATAGGCTGATATGAAATTCGCGGCATCTTATTTCAGGTTCATCTAAGTTTTATTCATTATACAAAGCTGAAGCTACTCAAGCTAGTAACTTTTTAAAAACATGCAGAAATCTAGAATAATTTTTAGTGCGCTAGCGGCGGGAAATACACGACAGCTAAGTCGTAATAAATAGCTGACAATTAACTGTCATAACTGCCATAAGATAACTATTGAGTTTCATTTGGCGCGAAAATTTTAGGCCAAAATATGGTGGACTTTCGATTGGTCCCCTGCTTCATTATGCAAATCATATAGAGGTGTAGGGCTCGGGGTGGAAATAGTGTTTATATTTTTTGAATTTTTGCGAAAATTTTATGAAATCGCGAGAGAATCAATGGTCATTCGACAAAAATCTTAAAAAATAAAATAAAAACAAATTTCCCTAAAATCCCACAGAAAAACCTCAAAAATTGTTGACCCCGGAAATTTTTCGGAATAAAATTATTTCCCACGGAATTCCGAGGTAAACCACGGAATGTGGCAGCCCTGAATATTTGTTTACATTACCCTGCCTGGCCGTTGGGCAGAACCTGACTTCCCTAGTCAAAAATTCTTCTTTGAAAAATTTTATAATAATCATCACTCATGAAAAAATAGTGAAACTCTTCTCAAAAATAACTCTTATAATTATGATTTTAAAAAAATACCAATATTCAACGATATTATTAATACGAAACATTTAAAGTCATTTTTGGGGCGCTGCCCCGCTGCCCATGTATAAATGCATATGGCATGAATTGCATTGCAAGGTCCATAAGAGAAAAGTTGTGTACACCTTTTCAATGGTGCGGACGATCTTCTTAACTTTTGCCTGACTCGGTTGCCATGGCGACCCGGGGCTAAATTGAAAATTGCCCCAAGTTGCCCAGAGCACGCACATAGCATAGCCGAATTGTAGCAGTTGCATTTTTCTTCAGAATAGTATACTATTTTATTATTATTATTATTATTATTAAAAGGGAATTGCTTTGTTTGCCTGTAAAATTTTGGGAGGGCTGTAGCCCCAGTGCCCTTATGGACGAGCAGCCACTGACCAGTCCTCGGATCCAAAACTTAATGGGTTTTCACGTCACGGTCTTTTTTATAATGAATTATTAAATAAGTTATATACTATTATACAATATTTAGTATCATTACCATACTGAATAACCAGAAAAAAGCAGTTACAAATTACAAAAAAAAATTAAAAATAGTAGCCTATGCTCCATGCTCACGCCCTGTGCAGATAGATCACATACTATTTTTATACACTACATTACGTATTAGCATTGAATATATAACACTAGTGGTATATATTCAATGGTATTAGTTACCCTAATTCATTTTATTCATTTGCGCCTACCAGTGAAGCGAATTCCAACTTGAAATAGACCGTCTCGGTATATATATACAAGGCCGTAGCCAGGATTTTTTTCGGGGGGGGGGGGGTTCAGAAATTTCATTGGATATTACATAGTAGTTTCTATTTTTCCTCTCAAAATCCGATTCCATCTAGTGGCAAGCCATTTCATTTCGGGGGGGGGGGGGGGGGGGGTTGAACCCCCATGAACCCCCCCCCCTTGGCTACGGCCTTGCATATATAACAACAAAAAATATGTAATCTTGCTTCGGAATAAAATTCTACAGTAGACTGCTTGTATATTTTATGTTTGCACCAAATTATGCAAATCACTTTTGTCTGGATAAAAATAGACGGAATATATTACGAAAATATTATGCAAATAAAAGAAAATGTCAGAGTTCCACTTCAGGTATGTAGTATGTCCACAGCTCGTATAAAACTTTGATTGATTTCCCCCTTTTGTTTGGCTTTACCTTCAATGTCAATATGCAAATCTTAAAAGCGCAGTTTCAATTCATGGCATAGAAACTCTCATGGGGGGGGGGGGGTAAGGTTTAAAGTTGTTAATTCCACAGGACCATAGCTATTGCATTGATTAAAAGATAAATGCATTCATTCATTCTTTTTTCCGAGCTTTTATATGTTTATCAGTAATTTGTCATAATCATGTAATCTGGACTTCGATGGCAACATGGCATAGTGGTAGCTTCTTCGTACTTGTGCGAGTCTCTACACATCATGCGATCGGTGACCTGTCGTAACTCAACACAGGTATTACCTACAAAGGCGACTGAAGAGGTTCTTTAGATATATTCATTGAATTGTCTGTATGCAAAAAAAATCCGAAAACCATGTGGTCGTTGGCATTGGGCAAGGACCATTATAAGTTGGCCTGGGTCCATTCCATCAGGACATTATTATTTATAACTACCTATATAGGTACTGTATATATACTGTTGTCTGCAATGAGATGGTGCTAGAGAACTAAAGCTTCCCTTAAGCTTTAGCGTGGGAAAAAGAACAGAATGGAATGATTATAAGAAAGAAAGAAAGAAAGAAAGAAGAAAGAAAAGAAATTTTTCTGTATTTTCCATTTGGGCGAATATTGGGCCTTCCAACCCACACTTACAACTAACCCATGCATGTGAACGACCCCTTTAATATAATTTTTGTCATGTAGGGGGGAGCAAAAGCTACCCCTGGGCCCTGGTGACGACGATGGTAGCGAACCTAAAAACCAGTTCTCTCGTATTCAAAAGATGAAGCCGGGTCCGAGAAATTTTATCACTGTGCAACCAATATATTGGTCTGTCTGTCAAAACATACGTACATGTTAAAAGAATCAAGCATGGATGGATACAGGGGTGGACGCCCCCCCCCCCCCCAATGTAGTTAATTTATTACGCTCTCATTTAATGATTTAACGACACTACAAAATTATGTGTTTTTCATATTTTGACCCCCAACTACCCCCCCCCCCCCCAACCCAAATTAGCTGGATCCGTCCTTGGAAACAAGTAATGGTTATACTCAACGTCAGGATTGACATGTAGAGTAGTAGTACAGACTCCAACTTTCACCCGAAAGGTTGTTGGATCGAGTCCCACACTTGCTACATTTTCCGACCATGCTTCGGAGGGCATGTAAAACAGGCGTTCCAGGGCCTTCCTAGTTGAGTTTAAAAGCGGCCTTTATTGCCCTAACTCCACTAGGTTAGTAATAGAACAGCAAGTCAATATTTATTTATTTAACAATCAGTGGGACCAATCCGAACCTTTCGATCTTCAGTTATCAGTCCGTGGACCGCATGGGCATGTAAGCGGGTGGTCACGGGCCTTCCTAGTTAGATTAAGAGAGGACTTTATAGCCCTAACTCCGCTAGGTTGGCTTAGTAATATAACAAAAAGTCAATATTTATTTATTTATTTCAAAAACGTGCCCCCAAATGTAAGAAAGCCAGAGAAGGGGAGAAAACAAAGTGAGAAGATGAATACCGCTACTGTAAGTGAGAAGTGAAATAATAATATATAAGAGTTTTAAAGACTTGAATTAACAATGAGCGAGGCTTGGAACAGTATCGGATAGTGGGAAATTTTTCTGGTGAAAATTATTCGACCTGTACAAGTTTCCCATAGACCAACCGAGGCACACGAGGGCCTGCACAACTCGAGTCAATGGGCATACAACTGTACAACCGCAGTCTACCTACCGTCTCTCATGTCTTGTGGTACTAAGCAGATCCTGGCTTTACTCTCACTTTCTCATGTCTTCTCCAAGACTACTACGAACAACTCTTTAGACAAGGTCTCACGAGCTACATATGAGGCATGTGGCCCACCAAGACTAATTTGGTAATGGTCGTCCAATACGAACCACGCTGAGAAATACTTGCTCCGCAAAATTGACTGGAATCTCAATATGTTAAGAGACAATCGGACCTACCTTTCTTTCCAAATATAATTAATATTCACAGGATAATTGAGCGAGGAGGCGTAGAGCCATCAACGAAAAGTATGCAGAAAAGTATAGAAAATGTTCCTTTATATTTTGCTTCATAGTATGTGGCCGTCACTAACCTAAATTGGCCACAGCTTTGTAGTCTTTTGGTAAAGGTTAATTGCAATGGTGTGATGCTATTTAACAAATATATAAATAAATATCGACTTTTTTTGTTCTATTTCTAAGCCAACCTAGCGGAGTTAGGGCTATAAAGCCCTCTCTTACACTCAACTAGGAAGGCCTGGGACCGCCTGCTTTACATGCCCTCCGAAGCAAAACAAAGGGTTAATTGGACTTAGATTGCCTGCTGTGTTAATAGTTATTAGAGACATTGGCCTCATAGTCATCGAGCAATTAGGGCGGAGCCCATTATAAGCCTGATAATGGCAGTAGCACCCACTCCAAAAACGTCGTCTCCTTCCCCTAACAATGGGCTCCGCCCTAATTGTTAGATGACTATGAGGCCCATGCCTCTAATGGCTATTATCCTGACATACTATTAACAAAGCAGACAATGTAAGTCCAACTAACCCTTTGTTAAATAGTTTTGTAGCTTTTCTACTTGATATCCTCAGCGTCTGTTCAGTATCTTCTGTCAGGACATATAGAGTAGTGGACGGATTCTAAGGCGGATATTCCACATACGTCAATCGTCAATGAAAAATTGAAAAATGACGTTTTAGCAGACATTAAAGACATACTAAAAATTCTGCTACCACGTCATTTTTCAATTTTTCATTGACGATTGACGTATGTGGAATACCCGCCTAACTATCACCCGAAAGGTTGTTGGTTCGGATATCGAGTCCCACACTTGTTACATTTTCTAGCCATGCTTCGGAGGGCTAGTTGAGTGTAAGAAAGGACTTTATAGCCTAAACGCCGATAGTTTGCCTTAGTGATAAAGAAAAATGCTTGCGAGGTTACATAATGCAGAGGAACATTTCTTCTACTTGACATTCTCAAGTATGATCCATATTTCTTGCGCAATTTGAATTTTTTACCGCCGTGGAGGACTGCCTTGACCTATTAACCACTGCTCTGTTGAGATGTTCTGGTCTGCAACAAGCCCCGTAGCCACTTTGCTTCAAGTTATAGTACCCTTTTCATATCATAATAGTCCAGTTGTTCAGTGTCTTATAACATGAATATGTAATCCATTGGGAACAAAAAAAGGCTATTGAGGTTCATGAGACGGAGGGAATCAAGGCTTTAAAAAAAATTTCCGCACGAAAATGTATAAATCCGATTGTGTGAAATTCCAACACATTATAACTATTTCCATGTACAATATGGATAGTTAAGTATATCGAGACCATTTAGTTGGGGGGGGGGAAGGTTAGGGTAAAATTACACAAGCGAATACAGGGAAGCCGGATAATAAAGAACATCATTCTTATTTAACACTAACAGGGCTTAAAGTTACGTTTAGTAAACATCTGACTGCGTGATTGGGCTATTTCAATTGTTGGACTCAAGGTATTTCATAACGTTAAATCCAGTATAATAATACAATGCAATACAATATTACAATAACTCTGCGGTCCCTCATTTAGCTATTCATCGTAGTCTGAGGAAGAATAATTCTGCTGGCACGACCTTCTATACTTTTGGCCGATTTGTCTTTGCCACATTCTACACTAACCCTTTCCCAAAGCATAGGAAATGGGACGGAAACGATTGTCTGTAGAGCGACTTTGACTATAGGCGGAGAAAGGATTGTATGGGGACCGGGTTTACCCGTAGCCAAGCGTAAGGGTGTGGTGACATTTTGTAATCGCCTCCCCCAAGGGAAATGTGTTGAAAATATGGGCCCGAATAAGTAGGGCTTCCGCATTGTGATAGCAGTAAAGATTTTACAGCTAATATTGACTTCGATAGCCAGGTGGTAACGTGCTTGCGCTTGTGCGACTCTGTACACGCCATGCGATCGGAGACGTGTCGTAACTCAACACGGGTACTAACCTACAGAGGCGACTGAAGAGGTCAATCGGATACATTCATTATATTGTTTGTATGCGATTAACCTTTTTTATACAAAAAAAAAAAAAAAAAAAAAATATATATTGGTGTAACTGCAAATAAAGGGGCCCGAAGGTCTTCGTTGGGTGATTATTTGTTTGTAAAGGGGACCATTCTTTTGGATCCCCACGTTTAAAATTCTATGGGAACATCCTTCATTTATGGTGCATTTGGTCCAAAAATTTCTTTCTATCTAGCGCTCGGTCAAAACCTTAGGGGGGGGGGGAGGCAAAGGTTTTGACCGACAGACGTCTGATTTTTTCTGTCCCTAAGCATTGAATGAAGAACGAATGCAAGCATGTGGCTACCTGACACTCGTGGACCTGCCCCCCCCCCCAAAAAAAACCTGTTATTTTTACAAAATATATAAAATAGTGCAAGCCAAGTTCCCTATAAAAACTTCCCCATCCCAAATAAAAATGCCGGGTCCACCTATGTCTGTTTTTTATCAATATCTAATTTTGCAGCAAAAATCAACCGTAGAATGATCAAAAATGTTGGCGTGCAACTAGCGCACGTGCTATTAGCGTAAATCCTCAAATCCGTAGCGCACGCACTTGTTTGATATTAATAGCCCGTATGGTTGACGCACTTGCAGATGATAGGCATGATAAGAGAAGAAAGGACATATGCCTTTTTGATTCATTAATTGAATTTTCGAGTGAAGGGCTGCAGAGGAACAATAATTACTTGCTTTATATATAAGGCTTTATATATTATAATTATTTAAAGTTAATATTAATTTTGTCATTTTATGTATACTTCACTTGTTGGAAAAAATTGGAATAAATATATATTTGATTTGATTTGATTTGATTGCACGTAGTACAAGGAAAGGCATTGCATTAAATACAGAAACAACTCCCAATGTAGGAATATGCATATCATGTACCAGGTCCACTTGTTCAGTTACCTAATAGAAAAAGTCCAATAAAATACAATGTTACTAATTACTAGATGCATATTAGGTCTGGTCCAGTTTATAATTGCAGAGGCTTCCACGGCTGGAGTTAGACAAACTGAACTAGATGATGAAACTATAAAATTCGCTCAGATGAATTAATGAATGAATTATGTGTATTTTCAATCTCTACAAAACAACATATAGAACAATAGATGGGTTGCGGATAGGGGAAGAGACGCTCTGAATTGTGACAGCCATGAGTCTCTGTCCGTATTAATTCAATGAATGTTTTTAACCCTTAGAGGTATGCATTTAATTTTTTAATTTTTATTAATAAAAAAGACATGTTGCTAGACTCTTCAATATAAATGGCCGCCAAACTCAGCCAAATGTTAAACCATTAAGCTATGTCCTTCTTTGGTTTGAGCGTGGGGTAGTTGTAGTCAACCTGTACTTGTGCCAGAAAAAATTCATTTCTCGGCGGGCTAATGAATGACCCACCCTCCCTAGGTCCTTTATCAACAGCAATGGATTTTCTTACCCTCTTTCGGCCTTCCGGCCCTAACTAAAGACCAAAGGTTTGGGCCTTTAAAATAAGTAAACAAATAAATATTGACTTCTTTGTTCTATTACTAAGCCAACCTAGCGGAGTTAGGGCTAGAAGGCCCTCTCATACACTCAACTTGGAAGGCCCGGAACCACCTGCTTTACATGCACTCCAAAGCATTGTCAGAAAATGCAGCAAGTGTTGGGACTCGAACCAACAACTTTTACGATCGATATCTCCTAGGATATATGATTTTTTACACCCCCCCCCCCCCACCTGCTGCCTCTTAAAACCAGCTAAGTTTTCACCGCTGGCTGGAAATTTCCGTCAAATATTCTTCAGTCTGTAATCACGAACCCATAATGCTGTCAGAAAATATTGCATGCAAGGTTATCTTAGGAAGAGCAAGGCAAATTGAAATTAAAATTGAAATCTCTCATGATATAGTAGTTGCGTGCACTTATTATCGCGTTTATGATTGCAACATCGCCAAATTCATCTATAAAATGGTATTTATCTGGATAAATGCATGCACGATCAGTAACATGTCGTTTGCCGACAGTATTTTATTTTTTTATCAACTCAACGTTATCTGGTACTGGAACAGTCCAGTTGGTCGTAAACTGGTCAAACGGAAGCCAAAAGTTTGAAACTCGACAAAAAGGAAATTTTATCCCAATAAGTAGCTTCCCAGCGCCGGCCATGTTTCTGACCTTCTTCTTCTGCTTTAAATGCCTCTTCTATGTAAGATTGGTGACCCTCATGGCAATTTTGACCTTGGAGGCTGCTGCTCTGAAAGGGAATTTGAGCTCGTGCCAAACTACTGGCTCAGGTTATTCGATCTTGATGTTCTTCTTCTGCCGGGGGCCCTCTGTCCTTCCCTTGGATTGTTCCACGCAGAAGACATGACATCATATGGTCAAAGTATGTTAATTTCTATTTCTTAACCGTCAGCAGCAGCTCGGCCTCTGTATCCATTCGCCTCAGGACCTCAGCATTAGGTTTACTATCTCTCCAGGATATGCGCAGCATTTGTCTGTATAACCGTATTTCAAATGCACTGATTTTGGTCTCCATAGCTTGAGTCTCTGAGCACAACATCCTAAGTAGAGTAGTGGTCAAAAAAGAAGAGTATCCTCTATTGGTCCTCCTCGGTACATAAGAGTTGTGTAGTCCACCATGAGTTTTATGTACGGTAGGATTATCCCCCCCCCCCCCCCAATGTCCGACCAAGATCAAGATGAGCTGAGATTAGCTTTTTTGACAAAATATAACAAATAATAAAAAAATAAGTTCCTTTTTCTAACATCTTTTCTATCTTTTTCTAACCCCCTTCCCCAAAAATATCCTAGATCCCTCTGTGATGATATTTAATTTTATCAAGGATTTTTTATCAACAATTCACAAAATTTTCGACTTGGTACACAAAAAACGTGTACTAGGGCCAGGGGTGTCCAAATTGCTCTTTAATGATAAAGAGAAAGAGAGGCAGGGAGCCAACTACCGGTACACCGATGTCAGGAAGGATAAGATAAGATTTATTGCAGGTGTGAAGGAGATGTCCAGCTCAGAATGGTGGTAGTGAATAGCGATTGTAATTATTAGAAACAATGGCACAGTGAAAGTACTGGGTACCTGGTACCCCACACTTGCAATTAATGTAATCAGCATAGCACCGACGATTGTTACGACGATTGTTGATGTCTTAAATATTTTAATCCCCAGGGAATCCGTTTCCTACTTAGTTTTAAATGATTCATATAATTACTTTGAATTAGTTTGAAACGTATTCTGAATTCGCACTCATTTACTAATTTTTTCACTTAAGACATTATCAGACACATCCGTTCTTTTGGACAGAGGCAAATTAAACAGGAAATCAAAATTGCAGAACCATCGTTTAGATTATCTTAACAGGTTTCTTTCTCAGGTTGTCTATAAAATAAGTTCTAACTAAACCCTCGTGGTGATAATTATTACTATGTGTTAGTATTTTCTAATTTTTACTTTTGGTTTTAACGATGTGAATACAGCTATAATTATGTTCTAGTATTTAAACGGAAAATTATTATGCCTACACAGATTATAAATTTTCTCCACCACAATGTGAAGACACTTTAGTCTTATTTTCTTAATGCACTAATTAATAAGGTCTTCTTATCTTCTTCTTCTGCTTCTTCTCCTTCTTCTTCTTCTTCTTCTTCTTCTTCTGCTTCTTCTCCTTCTTCTTCTTCTTCTTCCTTCCTTTGTCGTAGTTCGGTTTTCTACCTCAATGCCAGTGTAGATGAATAGGTGATCGGCATTCCCCTCCCCTTCAGAGCAGAGGGGGCGTTTCTTTGAACAAATCAAGTGCCATAGCTCTGGCTAAACGGTATTAGTAAATAGTGACAGCCATATCGTATAATATGTCAAAATGTAGGGAACATTTTCTTCATTTCTCCAATTCCCAATGATCTATAAAACCCCCGTGAAATTTGATTTTGTACAATTTCTTACAATTACGAGGGTTTTCCCCTACGTCTTAACTTTAAAAGGCTGACTTCATCATATGAACTCCATTAACATTAAACTAGCAATTCTTCAGCGTATGATTGCCGAATGTTGACCACAACTAGATTGCTACGTAGTATCAACCAGAGCTCCCCATAATTCTATTCGATTATCAGCTCAGTTACCAGTCATGATTGTATACTGTGATGGCGTACCTACTTTACTACCTGGTTAAGTTAAAGATCATGGTTGGTTTTTAAGTAGGCCACTAATTCAAGAATATAACGAAGATAAGCTCAAAGGAAAGTAAATGGGAAGATAAGATAAGGAATCCTATAATTTTAGTGTTTAAACGAAGTCGGACTGTCCGTCTATGAGGCATATAATGTAAGGTACCCACTAGCTGGTTTGGGCAGGGGTGCCAATCTAGGTTTCTGTTGGGGGCATTTTCTAAAAAAAAATATATTCCAAAACGTATCCGGTTGTCTGTGTGAGTGGAAATCTGGGGTAGGAAAAAATTTATATTTACATCGTGAAAATATCTAATTATATTATAATGTAATTTTTCTATTTTTTTTTTTTCAGATTTGAATGATGTTTTCCTGTGTGACAGGTCCTTTTTTACCAATGTATGAGGTAAGCAATTTGGATTAAACCATATTACGTCATTTTGTGAATTGTGCTGATTGTGCAGGTTAATTGGATGGATGGATGTACGGTAGCCCATGAGAGATGATAGCATATAAGCAAGGCCGTTGCCGGGGGGGGGGGGGGTTCATGGTTCATGGAGGTTCAACCGCCCCCCCCCCCCCGAAATGAAATTGCTTGACGCTGGATAGAATCGGATTTTGAGAGGAAAAATAAAAACTACTATGTAATAACCAATGAAAATTCTTATAGCTATTCTCTATAGCCCCCCCCCCCATTAGGTTCCTCAAAATGCGTAAAACCCCCCATTATTTCAGTCCTATTTTTCCAAAATTTTCTCCCGGGGGAGACCCCCGGGTCCCCCTTGTGCTCAATTGTATTAATTCCCTATAATATAGAAACCTCATTGCTGGGAAATGCGTAAAACCCCATCAATATTTCAGCCCTATTTTTCAAAAAATTTCATTTAGCCCCCTCCTTGGTCTCATTCTAGATCTGCGCCTGCCTGAACTTAAAATGGTGTAGGTACGGTCATAAATGACATAGTTTTAATTACAACCTTAAATTTCTTCAAAATTGTTAATGGAGATGATGTTTCATTGTTCAGAAAAACAATCGTATATTATCGTTTATTCGTTCTAAAATCACACCATATAATATGCATTCATCAGGCAAATGATACAATTCCGGTTCGGGCGTTGCTAGTCCAATCAGGAGCAGAGTTTTAAAGTAATATTTTTTAAATACATGCGAATAGAAAAGAAAGAAAGAAAGAAAATTGTCTTCATTTTCCATATTTCCTTTCGGCCCACTCTTACAATTAACCCATAGGGTTTTAAACATTTCTGATGCAATTATTTAGCCCCAGCCCCCTTCTGGAACCGCCAGAGGATCAGATAAATGGGGCTTAGTTTTCAGAAATGAGTGATGAGGCTAAAGGCCCCGATTGCAGGTCAACTGGGCTTGGTACTTGGGACAGAGTTTTCATCGTGGGCCGCGTTCCATTGGCTTCTTGAAAGTACCGCTTTAACTAATGACAGTATCACATCATCGAGTTATTATATTACAGATCTTAGCGCGATAGCCGGCAGTGCATTCAGGTATAAATTCGCGGGGGATGCGTAGGCTTGCGCGGTGCTTAGCATATGGAGCGAAATACTAAAAACGTGTTTACATGGGTGTATATCCATATAGGAACCCTCAAAGTTTGCCAAACTGCGCAATAGCTAAGGGCCGCGCTTTAGGTTTCGAGCGTTAACCCGAGTGGGCATGGCTACGCAATTTGCACATTGCCAACAATTTATTGACCGACGTTAGTTGACAGTTAGAAGGTGTGGAGTCATTGCTACTTTGGTCAAAAACTAGTAAAACAATGTAGGCTACCAGGATTATGGTGCAAATCCGAGCGATAGCTGTCAAGATCCACCAATAACTGGCCGTAGGGTACTACCCTACCCTACGGTCCAGAGCATGGCTTGACTTAAAGCGGCCAATGCCAACGACCCATGGATTTCGGACATTATTGCTTTCCAATTTATATGTAGTATAAGTAAAGCTTTGTGATGTTCGAAATTTTCAATTCCGAGATTTCAACGGATTTACACGTTTCGAGGTCCCAGGAACCAAAAAAAGTGGTTTTTACGAAATGTCTGTCGCTCTGTCTCTCTGTCGCTCTGTCTGTTCATCGATTTCTGGGCAAACTACTCGGTCGATTTTGATGAAATTCGGCATGTAGATTTACAAAAATCATACCTCGAGATGTTTTTATTTTTATTTTGGGCTAACTCACTTTGGGGGGATTTTATTTTCAAAAAACTCCAAAAAAACGTCTAAAAAAATTATTTCTCCAAAACGGCTCCAACGATTTCTTTTAAATTCACACATATTGTAGTAGTTGTTAATGTTGACAAAATACGTGGGGTTGATTGTCCCTTGATAGTTTGCTTCTGGGGGTAAAAAAATAAAAATAACTAAATTTTAAAGAAAAATGACTAAGAAATATATTTTCAGCAAAACCTTTCTATCCATGATTTCTACCTTCAGGTATGTTTTAGGTGTTAAATTGAGTAACGAAACCGGACAGGTTGCTTTCCCAAAAAACTATTTACTTTTGTGCAACATTTTTTTTTTTTTTTAATGATAGAAAATTCACGCTCAAATGCATTGCGTGCCCTGCCATTATTGCTGTGTGGTAATGTGTTGGTCTGACCTATCTAGAATTCACCTCACCTCCAGCATCATTGCACTTGCTACGGAGCCGCCGAGGTTCAACCATCGATGTCTACGTAGCGCCACTGAAGATGTCAACCGCAGCTGTTGACGAAACGTTTGAATGTTCACTTTCAGATCGACCACGGCCCATCAGCCCGGATTCTACTGTTTCTTTATCTAACTCCAGCCATGAACATTTTGGGTTACACCCGTGCAGGATAGGCAGGCTATAGTTGTTTAAAAAAGAGCACTTGCTTACACATTACAGGCTATTATAATTGCCTACGTCTAGGGTTTTTCAATTTGCATGTTCAACTTGCGTTTCCAATTGGGGCTAATCAGTGAGCGGCAAGAATGGATACTGACTTCGTGAGATTCTGGATGCGCATTGGTTGAAACCTTTTAATTACATTTAAAAGTCAATTTATTAATCGTGTGTCGTCACAGTATTTTTCCCTCCAAAATACTTCATGCTCTTTCATGCATGCTTGCCTGGCGCGGTTTTTCCTACCAATAAAGGTATAAAGGACCCATTGGGATTCGTGTACCCAAGTCCGGTGGAAACCTTTTCGAATTTTGAACGAGTTTCATAGTGCTACCGTAGACCTCCTAGTTCCTCTGAATTTTTTCCTAGATTGCTAACTTTGTATTATTCACATGCAAATCCTGGAGTAGATTTCATACAGGATTGGACCTTCAATTTCTGCCCTGAAGCTAGTAGACATATTAATTATTTGGCAGTTAAATTCGCATAAAGAGACGCGTCCTTCATGTATCTTTTTCGCTGGCAATGACATTTACAAGCAAGTTTCTAATTTATATACATAGCATAAGCATCATTGGAAACCTGAACTAGGTATACGCTTTTTTTAGCGCAATGATTGATTGTTATTCTGCAATTCTATTTTAAGTACCTTCTCAAATTGAGTACTGTAGTAAGATGATTAACTTCCGGAAATTCTATCTAAGGCTGAATTCAGGTATGATAATTCAATGTAAATTCTCTAAGGTTAAAAAAAAATATTTTCTTATATTTTATTACTAGATCTCCTTCAACATAGGTATGGCAATTTATATGTTAGTCTAAAACTTAGTGATGGTCGTAGTTTTCTAATTGAAGATTTTAATTTATATTTTATTTTATCTGTTTTGAGGTCCAAGACACCAAAAAAAAAACAAAGCCTACACTACCTCTTTTTTTTTAGCTGGGAGGGGGGGGGGTGATCAACTCCCCCTCTCTGGTACCCTGTTTAAATTATCCTATTACTTAATTACAGATATACCTATAGGGCTATAGGGCCTAGTATTTCAGAATTCTTCTGTTTCATAAATAAATAAATAAATAAATATTGACTTTTTTGTTCTATTACTAAGCCAACCTGTAAGCCCTCTCCTACACTCAACGAGGAAAGCCCGGGACCGCCTGCTTTACATGCCCTCCGAAGCATGGCCAGAAAATGTAGCAAGTGTGGGACTCGAACCAACAACCATTTGGGTGAAAGTCGGAGTCTGTATGTCTGCATGTCCTGACGTTCATGAAGTTCAGAGTTTTCCCATATACAATAGAAAAAACTACCTAATTGAATTACTGAATTATATTTTCTAGCAATCCAGGCATTATAATATAATCCTACGCAAAATATACATTTAAAATATTTTGGTGGGGCAGAGACCGCCTCTAGCTATTAACTTCTTGCAGCGGGCAGAAGCCCGTGACGACGCTAAATTCTAACAACCAAACTTTCTTTTTTCTTTTAAAAGGTTAAATCGCGTAAAAAAAAACAATTTAATGAATGTATCCGATTAACCTCTTCAATCGCCTCACAAACAGGTACTTGTGTCAAGTTGCGACCTACTGCTAAACTGTCGACCCGAACATCTTATAGATTGGGAAAATTATGCATTACAACACACATAAATTAATTTCGCCTTACATTTTCCCATTTCGGGGGGGGGGGGGTGTCCCATACGCCACCGATACTTCAAAATAGTATAGCATACGCGTACAGGCAGAAAGGTTACAATAAGCCACCTAACAGGTACTTGTGTCGAGTTGCGACCGACTGCTAAACAGTCGACCCGAACAGCTTATAGATTGGGAAAATTATGCATTACAACACACATAAATTAATTTCGCCTTACATTTTCCCATTTCGGTTTCGGGGGAGGGGGGGGGGTGTCCCATACGCCACCGATACTTCAAAATAGTATAAACCACACGTACAGGCGGAAAGGCTACAATAAGCCACGCGTCACAGCATCCTATCATCAAATCACTTTCCCCTATCCATTTTCAACAATCTCCTAATAACCACAAGGCCTATAGTTTGAACAAATCATACGTTTATGTATGGGTACCTAAATGATATCTGCGATGGCTATTTGAAAAATGCGTGGCACGATGTGGGGTCATTTCCCTATTGTATAATCAGTATTGTACACTGTACAGTCAGGTACCGGATTAGACCAGTGGGTAGAGAGGTGGTCTGTGAAATGGAAGGTTGATGATTCAAGTTTCGAGACGGAACATTATAATGGAAAATTTCCCACCGGCCTGGGTCTACCCAACCCCAATGAGTACCTTTTACCTTCACCTGTAGGGCTCAGTTTAGTTTACATAATTATTAGTAATTAGTCTTAGTTTGAGGGGCCTCTCACGGGAAAGTCCTAACGGTGCCCCTCTGAACCACTAAAATCAACATCGTATACTTTTTCGTGTTACATAGACGTGCATGGTACGAACATAAATTGAAACGTAAACTACAATGAAAAATGATTGTTAATGGCTGTTAATGAAACGCAAGTTCATGCCGGTTAAATTAAGAAAACACCTGAGCGTCGCAATGTTTGGAACCTTGAGAACCTGTATATACTGATGCTCGGGAGCAAAGGTCAGCAGGGTCATAGGTTACCTGCAATGATTTCGCAGAAGGTAGTTAGTTATACTGAGTACTATTGCAGTCTCGTGAGATAGCTAAGGTACCCCAAAGCTGTATTACAAAAGTTTTAGACATAATAACTCTATATCACAACTGAGCATAGGCTATTAGGTGACAACCAGCAGGGAAATTTCACGAGAAATATAGATTGCATAGCTACCGTCAGGACATGTAGAGTAGTGGTACAGACTCCAACTTTCACCCGAGAGGTTGTTGGTTCAAGTCCCACATTTGCTACATTTTCTGGCCATGCTTCGGAGGGCATGCAAAGCAGGCGGTCCCGGGCCTTCCTAGTTGAGTGTATAAGAGGGGGCTTTATAGCCCTAACTCCGCTAGGTTGGCTTAGTAATAGAAACAATAAAAAGTCCTTATTTATTTATTACCTTGTTTCGTTAACCAAATAGAATTAAGAAGTAAGTAAAAACAATGGATTTTAGGGTAGCTTACCTATTTCCTCTCTTACACTCTTAAGGGACAACGAAATAGGAAATTTTCGGAGAAACTGTCGATTTTAGAGCCACAAATGCGATGCCATAAAGTAGAATTAATGTTCCTTTACATTTTGCAGGACATTATGAGGCCATACTTACACCCATTGGCCACAGTTGGTGAACTTGATTTGTAAATAATTACACTGAAGGTACCAACTCGGGGGAGTTCTAAAGCTGTAGGGAAATTTAAATAGAACGGAGAGAGGTGTATAACAGTGTAGGCGCCAGCAAGGCCGTAGCCAGGATGTTTTTTGGGGGAGGGGGGATTTCAGAAATTTCATCGGATGTAACATAGTAGTTTTTATTTCTCCTCTCAAAATCCAATTCTATCTAGTATCAAGTCATTTCATTGCGGGGGGAGGGGGGTTTGAACCCATTTTCCATTCTCTAATTCTCCTGCCGGTAGAAACTTTTTAAAAAGATAAATAGGTACTCTGTACCTCCAATTGTTGTTGTTATATGATAATAAACAATATTGAAACAGTAGGCAAATTACGCTTCGGCCGCATACAATACGTATATCAATGGACTTCGATGGCATGGTGGTAGCTTGTTCGTACTTGTGCGAGTCTCTACACATCATGCGATCGGCGACCTTTCGTAACTCAACACAGGTGTTACCTACAGAGGCGACTGAAGCGGTTATTCGGATATATTCATTGAATTGCTTGTATGCGAATAATCTTTTTTTTTTTTTTAAATATAAAAAGGGTAGAGGAAAATTTCTTCTAAGGG
The DNA here is from genome assembly GCA_963971405.1 of Psococerastis gibbosa. NCBI lineage: Eukaryota > Metazoa > Arthropoda > Insecta > Psocodea > Psocidae > Psococerastis > Psococerastis gibbosa. The sequence goes on from OZ020492.1 coordinate 6,279,011, forward strand.
ATGTGGCCTAGTTAACAAATAAAATAAATAAATATTGACTTTTTTGTTCTATTACAAAGCCGACCTATCGGAGTTAGGACTATAAAGCCCTCTCTTACACTCAACTAGGAAGGCCCGGGACCGCATGGCCAGAAAATGTAGCCAGTGTGGGACTCTCGAACCAACAACCTTTCTGGTGAAAGTCAGAGTCCGTACCACTACGATACATGTCCTGACTAATAATAATAAATGGTAATAAAGATTTTGCTCATGGAAGTTGTAGAAGACTACTTCATGCAACATGTATTAGGGTATTTTTAAATTTTTGGCAGCGCAGCTTTTTCATAAAAATGATTGAGAGCTAAAATTTCACGTGAAATAGATACCGGTACCATTAAAAAAAACTACACAACCAAAAATTAATAATACCCTATTAAACGATGCATAAAGTAGTCTTCTACAACTTAAATGAACCAATATTTTAATAACATGATTAATTAATTAAATAAAAAATATTAAATTTTGGGCTGCCAATTTTATACGGGAGGTACACTCATAAGTGCATTAATTGATACTATACAGGCTATTGATGCGATCCATATGAGAAAAGTCATGAATATTTGCCTTATTAAATTGGGTCATGGTTATGATGTGCCGTAGCCCGTATGTGGCGCTGATGAGGATCAAGGAACTTATGGTAATTATACCCAGCCACTTAATGGCAATATAATGAGATGAACTTATATGAAAAACATTCATTTCTCAATTGAATTACAAGAGAAAGAAAAAAAAAATTATTCCGTAATTTAACTACAGTAGTTTTGCTTGACGCGCATCATTAGTTTTTTTGTTGCATACGCTGCAAGGTCGCTTTGAATAAGAAAAAAAATTATAGCCTAGGTTAGCGTTCTATACAGGAGATATTACCAGCTACTAAGACATGTATTTTGAATTTGAGTGAATAGGTAAGACACGACAGCTTTTGGCCAAACTTGTTGTTTATGTAGTTAAAAGCAGTGGCGGATACTGAAGGGGGCACACAGGAATCGCCTAAAAATCTATACTACCGGTATTTCGAGCCCGTATTTTTAAAAATGTTCCCCCGATTGAGATTGCAGAACAAAGGGTCATTGATCCGTGTCTCACACATGCTACAATGCTTGGCCATGGTTCAGAGGGCATGTAAATCAGAGGCAGGGCAGCCCATTTTTTTTGGGGGGGGGGGGTAGCTGAGGGTCAAAATAGGAAAAACTTATGTAGGATCGACTAAATTAGAGCGTAATAACTTAATTTACAATCGATTTACCAAATTTTGGGGGGGGGGGGGCAGCTACCCCCCTACCCCCCCCCCCCCCTGTATCCGTCCTTGATCAGAGGGTCTCCGGGCCTTGGCTCGGCTCAATTTCAAAATATGATATTTTGGCGTGAAACTAGAAAATTAGAATTAGAAATTAGGGCACGATTTAGTAAAGCACTAGAACCTCAGACTATAGCAGATAAGGAACTAAAGAAACTCGAAGCTTTCGAAATGTGGTGTTACAGAAGGATGCTACGGATCAGCTGGAGGGACCATGTGACAAATGAAAGAGTGCTAGACGCTATCGGGGAAGAAAGACAGTTATACAGTTAGTAGCCCAGATACGAATCAGTAGAGCGAAATGGATGGGGCATTTGCTAAGGCACGAAAATCTGGTACACACTATTATCGAGGGCACAGTAGAGGGAAATAACCGAAGAGGACGGCCGAAGAAGGAATTCATGGATCAAGTAAAAGAAGACGCAGGAGCAATATCATATCAAGGACTGAAGAGGAAGATCGAGGACCGAGTAAACTGGAGGACGATATGCAGGGAGTTGCTGCCAACCAATCGCTAAGATTGTAACCTTAAGAAGAAGAACCTCAGAAAATTAGTGATCCTTAAAACCCACAGACGTATCTTCCGCTAGATAATATTATGATTATGACGGTCTGAGAAGATTCTATTTTATACTGGATGGCGTGCACAGGAGCCATAAGGGCATTGCTGCAGTGAGGGCAACACGCTTTCAAAAATTGTCATTTATTTATAGTGCTATACTTGTCACTGAATCGAAAACCACAATTTAGATCTATATTTCTTCTGAAACAGGACTACCGTGCTGTGTTTTGCACCCCCGCAGATCACCATGATTATAGACTTATATTAGCTGCCGCAATTTAAAGAACCGGTCCGAGTTTACTCGCACATGCTTTCTAATTTATCAAAATTAGTAGATAGAGAAAATGAGTAATTTCATGGTAAATAAGTTTCCTATGCTGAAATTTCCGATATCTCTTGGGGGGCGGCTTGTCCACCTGACGTCACTCGTCACTGGTGGTGAGGTAAATTCTAGATAGGTCAGACCAACACATTACCACACAGCAATACTGGCAGGGCACGCAATGCATTTGAGCGTGAAGTTTCTATCATTTTCTCAAAAAAACATTTTTTTGTACAAAACTAAATACTTTTTTGGGAAAGCAACCTGTCCGGTTTCGTTACTCAATTTAACACCTAAAACATACCTGAAGGTAGAAATCATCGAAAGAAAGGTGTCGCAGAAAAATTATTTTTTAGTCATTTTTCATTAAAATTTAGTCATTTTTATTTTTTTACCCCCAGAAGCAAACTATCAAGGGGCAAGCGACCCCCGCATTTTATCAACATTAACAACAACTACAATATATGTGAATTTAAAAGAAATCGTTGGAGCCGTTTTTGGGAAATAATTTTTTTAGACGTTTTTTTGAAGTTTTTTGAAAATAAAAACCCCCCAAATTGAGTTAGCCCAAAATAAAAAAAAATGATCCTGAGGTATGATTTTTGTAAACCTACATGCCGAATTTCATCAAAATCGACCGTGTCGTTTGCCCGGAAATCGACGAACAGACAGACAGACAGACAGACATTTCGTAAAAACCACTATTTTGGGTTCCTGGGACCTTAAAACATGTAAATCCGTTGAAATCTCGGAATCGAAAATTTCGACCGTCACAAAGCTTTCCTTATACTACGTATAAATTGGAAAGCAAAAAATTTCTCCTGCAGAGGATGTAGATTTCAGAAATAATTTGCTTTCCTGAAGTCAATCATTCTCTTAATTTCTTCCTAGATCTGAGAGGGGGAGGCTTTTAGGTTGCTTCAACATATTTTATAGATCATTAAGTGGTGCCAGACTCGTATCTGTACTTGGTTAAGTCATGCTTTCCCATGTTACATTGCCTCAGTGGTGAGCTTGTCTCAGCTTGTCCATTATCGCTTGTTGCCGGCGTAGGTTGACATCGAGGACGTATGCCAGTTTGCCAATGGCCAAAAGCGCATATAAAAACAATATAAATAATGTCCGAAATCCATGGGGTCGTTGGCATTGAACAAGGCACCAATGGGCCATTTTAAGTAGACCTATAGGTTCATAAAAGAAACTTCAAAAGTAGGGGTGCCATAGCACTGGCATGGTCCACTTAAAGAGAACCGGAGTTTGAAACGGAGGGTTGAGGTTCGAATTTTCGCCACGCCTGAAGGTCAAGAAATATGATCTACTACCAGTCCTCAAGCTGAGGCTCTCAATGGGTTGTGATGGAGGGTTTCTGGGTCAACCCAACCCTAGTAATAGTTCATTGGTAGGGGAAAAACGCAGCTACCGTGCATTTTGCTAACCATAGCAGTAGTGGTCAATAAAGAGGAATACGTAGATCCTCTATCAGTCCTAATTTTTTTCAACGCCTAAGTCAGTGTCAGTCTGTGCTAATTGCCATCTTTTGTTAGCGCCTATGCTGAAAGCTGAAAAAAGGTGTTTGCTTCTTTTCCCCTGAGCCCCAATTATTAAAAACCCAGCATACTGAATGAGTATAATGATAGTGGCGATAACAATATGGACTCAGTGGGGATTTAGGCCTGAAGACTGGTAGAGAATCCTCTCTCTTGAACATTACTATATTTGGGATGTTGTGGTCCGCAAGGTTCCCGGTAGCTTTTCCCCTATTGGTGAACGTAAAATACCCATTCGGAATATTTTTTATTTGAGAAAAAACAACAATGTAACAGGTACCGATCGCGTATGGGCTTCTAAAGCCCAGCTATTAACAATTCTATTGTAATGTGCATGATTGGGTGGACTCAAAATGTCTCCTTTTACGTTGAGTCTCCAACCATTTCACTGCCTAATTCACTACTAACTTGACTATTCCGGAACATTCCGGCAATAACAAACAAACAACATACAACAGCAACAGTGAATGAAATGACAGGTCAACTAAACAAATGCGGAAACAGAACAGCCAACACCTGCCGCTGAATAGGTACAATACAATAGTAGGTAAAGCGCCGCGCCGACCGCCGAGCAGCTCATTTCTCTTGGCTGCCATCCGTCCGCAAAACAGGTACGTACAATAGCTACACCTGAACTCGGCGCGGCGAGGCTATTTACACTTTCACTGGATGCTGGACCACCAGACTCGCAGGTATCTTATGTAGAACCACCTTATAGCACTTTCTATACCTCTGCACCTCTTCCTATAGACGGCAGACAGAAGGGCGCCCTGTTTTGATTCTTCGGCTTCCGGCTATTGGGGTCAGTTCATCACTCATTCGTTTTTAGGGCTGTGAATGAGGCTCATACATTGCTGAATTCAGTACCTATCTTAGTTTTAAAACCACATTTGGCTATAGGCATAGGCTATCGAGTATCGGCATAGGTCACGTGAATAGACTGTTTAAGAACAAATCAGACCTCCGTAGAATCTGTATTTTTTTTATTTTTATACAAAGTCAAATTTCACATGAAATCTCTAACGTAGAGCTATCAATTAGGTCACATCCCTTAGGAAGGTGTTCCTCTATTCAGTGGCGGCGCTACGGGGGTACCCGAGGGGCCTGGCCCCCCAACAGTTTCTCCAGCCCCTCCGGGGCCCCCTCCACTTTTAAGATATTTTACATGTTGTTAAATTGCAGAATTATTGAACGGTATACCTACTCCCAATGAAAAATGTTTTGTTTTTCAATTGCCCCCCCCCCCCCCACAGATAGAAGTCATGCCCCCCTTGGCCCCACCGCCTTAAAATTTCTAGCGCCGCCACTGCCTCTACTTGATATGTAGTAGTAGTAGTAGTAGTAGAAGTAATAATAAGGACTTTTTATGCACCTAGGCCTACTTATGGTACCCATAGGTCCCTGGTCCCTTGTACAATACCAACGACTTTGCTTGAATTTCTTGTGAAAAATTTCACACTTGCCTTGTTTTTTTTGCCTGAAGATTATCACTTCGTGCCTAGCGTTTCCCCCATTAATTGTCTGGTGAAATATCTTCCTTTCTCATCTTACTTCTTGTGCGAAACTTTTGCGGAACCTGTTGCCATGATCAGAGACCTCTATAACGGTGTACATTTCCTAGCTTGGATTGCCAAGAATCTACTGGAACGGGTTAACTTTTGCTGTTCTAATGAGAATTGGCAGGGGTGCTGTGAACGAATGATGCCACTAATGAAAAATACGCAAGAAATAAAAACTACTCAGCGGTGATGTCACAAAAACCGCACAAATGCATAAATAAAAATCAGAATACCATATTACACTATTATATAAAGTAGGCTATAAAGTCATACACTCAGAGCTCAAATTCAAAATAAATTTCTTATTGGGAAATACTAAGTTTCTCTGCTCTTCCCCAGAACTCTAGCATTGTAGCTAAAAGACAAAATGACAACACCCCACGAGAAATGCCTTTACGACGTATATGCTGTACTTAAAAAAATATCACTCATAATATGAGAATAGTAAGCAGCACTCAATAGCCATAATTATGGGTTGTAATGCGAACTAGATGCGTTGTGTGTGATTCTTCACTATTTCAAGGGAACTAGGCCACAAGTTAATTCATAAAATCCCAGGTAACAATGATAGAGAATCCACCATTAGAATGATATTGTAATGAGCTGACATTAAAATAATAATAAAGACTAACACGTGATGAATGAACGATAGGAGTGGTTCCCATACTCATGAGTCCTGCTATAGTGCTATTACGATTGTACCCATCTACGATATCGTAGGTATGCATATACTTGCTTTAAATTTCAAGTTTTACGATGAAAGCGGGGAAATAGGTTTCGCTAATGCATTAATATTTTTAAATTTGTAAATAATGGGAATAAGGAGGTTAATGGATATATATATATATATATATATATATATATATATATACACGAGTTGAAATAAGGAACTTATGTTTTTTATTATTAAAAGAATCTACCGCATGAACCGCATTACCGCGCAATAAAATATGATAAGATACGAGCACCTACCTACACTGTACAGTATACACGACCACGATACATACTTTCATATTGTTTTTATCATAAAAATTTAATCTAACTTTATTTTTTATATCACCACTCATCAGTTAAATAATATTTTTACACCATGTTGCAATGTTTTTTTTTTTACTTGGGAGCCATGTCATTAGTGAACTCTATTATTTATTCTGTCATTAACAAATAACTTTGGAGCAGGGGCATTCCGGCCGAGGATAAACATTATTACAGTTTGTAAACACGGAAATTCTGGAATTATTTTTACTAAGCTATCCGTATAGTATCCGTCGGGTTCCATTTTCCGCAAGTTGACCGAAATCTGGTGGGTAATCTCATGAAAAAACCTAAAGAAGTGGAAAGTTCTATTTAGCTGAAAACTGCCATGAGTGCCATTTTGAAAACTGCCCTTTCGCACATGAATAATTTTACAATAGTACACGCCCTCGTCCCTCATCCCTCTTCTAACATTTAACCCCGCCATGAAAAATTTAAATGACGTTCATATTCAATCAGTGAAATTTGTTATATTTCTTGTTTCAGATAAGGTAATGCGGAGAACGGAGAGTGGATAATCGAAACATGATCCCATCGGCAGTCACGTAAAGAAACCGGTGCGAGATATGATTCGTGAAACGCCCAAGTCAACAACAATGGATTACGTCCCAGCCTGCGAGCTAGGACGAGAGTCCCTCAATTCAGTGAGCGCGGGAGTGCTGGCGACTGTTCTTCGAGAGTTAGTAACCAGATACCAGCAGTCCCGAAGAGCTGTCCTCCAACTCTACGATAGTCAGTTACGATGCACTGATGTTCTCGAAATTAGGCGAAGAAAGTATAGAAAAACTGGGGAGGATGAAGGGTTCGAGTCCGATGAAGACGCGCGAAGTACAACGTCTTCGTGCTGCTTAGTCGAGGACCACGTATTCAAAGAAAGAAAAGTTGCCGATGCCACCGATCGGGCATCGCCATCTACTAACTCCAATATAGGCAGCACTGACAGTGCGAATAGTAGTGGAAGTTCCGATACTGATGAAGCTGAAATTAGGGTACCTTCACCAGTAGGACGGCTAATAACTGAATCGTATCCCATTTCTGACGTTATTTTCTGCCATACGGAACCTCGATACCCAAATACCATAGCGTGGGTCATCAAGAAACAAGCAAGTTACTTTGACACTACTTCCAGATTGGGCAAAACAGGCGTTGAAAGTAGTAACGAGAATTGCCTTGATGTCATTGTCGTTAAATGTAAGAATTCAGAAGACTTTAAAAACATGTGTAACAGTTACCGAGAGCAGAGTAAACGATTTAAGTTGGATCAGTATAAATCAGTTAACCGTCGAAAGCCGATTGTACTGTCTACGTTAACAGACACGAAAGATGTCAAAGTTTCCCTTTCTGATATGAAAATCGGACGTTCAAGTTTGCTGAAAGCATCAGAACTCTCCATATTGAACCCAAAAATAATTGCAAGCTTCAAAAGTGATTTGAAGAACTCAGTATCGCTCAACTCTTTACTTAAGTCAGAGCCTATTACTCAGGATCCGAAAAATCAATATAATAGTAAGGAAGACACCATGAAAAAATCGAGTAGTCTGTCTAATATATCACCTAGCAAATTTAATTTGCTACAAAGAACTGATACAGATGGTATGACGCACATTGAAGTTTCGAAGCCCAAGTCAAAAATTCAAAAAGAGATTGAAGGGGTGATATTAACAGATGTGGAAGCCTGTGGAAAGAAAGATTTGGTAAGGCAAAGACAAACTCCATCAGTATTGAATGAGTCGAGATTGTGGAGACCACAAGATAGTGTTGATTCGACCACACCCCCACTACGGCCAGAGAGGCGTAAATACATCAGGAAGAAAACAGCTCCTCCACCTCCTACCCATATTTCCTCAAATTTACCAAATTTGCCAACATTGACAGATTCGAAAAGTAAAAGTAAATTTTATCTCCCAATACAAGATGAAGAAATAGGGGTAAAGACTGGAAACCGGCATTACGGAAAAGTGAATGGATGGACTGACGAAGAGACTACCACACTTGGAAATTGGAAGAATACCATGGCGAAAGATTCGGGCATCAGGCTGTCAAGGAAGTCAGAAGAAAAAGTCGTTGACCGTCGTAGGGCTCGGAGTGTAGGGAGAAAGGCACCCATGGCGTACAGGTACATCGATATAACGCAAGTTCCTGTCCCTGTGATGGTCGTCGAGCGAACCATGAGGAGGCGAAGAAATAGTTTTGATGATGTCATTAACCAGAAGTCAAACCTTAAGTCAGTTATTAAATCTAGTAAGAAATTGCCAACTAAGTTCAACGAGCCTAAGAAAGTAACTTTTAGTGCTTATGCCACAGTTCAAGTTGTAGATTGATCTGTGTTAAGTTAGTGTGTTCTTCCCGTTCTGTGCTATTCTTTTAGCTGTTTTAAAATAATACCTAGGTAAATACAGTAGTTCGTTATAACAGTTATTTACTAATTCTTTCACCCAAAACACTCGAATGCTCTTTTAAGTAAAATTGACCAAGGAATTAGGCGAGGCAGTCGTATCGAATTTCAAACGGCTATTTAGACAGGGGTGTCAATTAGGAACCTTGACCCCTCAAGCTTTCATTAACAATAGTAAATACCGTTTTGAGGAAGTTAGAATGACTTAGACTTAGAGCGAGAGAGCTGGGGGATGATATGCAGGGAGGTGCAGCCTTCCAATCGTTGAGATTGTGACCTCAAAAGAAGACATAAATAGAATTTTATTGAACGAGTGAGAAGTTTTATATAAGAACTGAAATGTAGGCTGCCTGCACTTTAAACACAGTACTTCTTAAAAATACATCAATAAAGCCGTCTAGTATACATTTACCCCTCCCTGTGAACCCCAGTAGGAAAATTTTGAAATGATATAAATTTACAATATGATAATGTCATTTAAAGTGAAATAAACATGAATTTTGCCATAAGGGCCACTGCAGTTGCCTCACTACATTTGCAACAATTATTTACTTTTAATTTAATAATTTTATTAATTTTCACTTTTTAATGTGTGTTCGCTGTTTTTTTTAGTACAGACAAGTCAGTTCATGCCATATTTAGGTGCGAAAATAGCCGCAACGATTATGGTTAGATAGCACATCTACCCCCTAACTTAAGAGCTAGCGACGGCGTTGGCCCTTAAATTTTAATACTGTATCGTATATAATAGTATTGTATTAGTTCCCGGTATTTCCTGCTATTTCACGGTTATGCAACCGAGCAGTTACTTCAGTAATTTTCTAAGCTATGGGTCTCGGGCTAGAGAGGGGAGGTTTATGGGAATTCCTATAATACTGGATGGTAAATATGGTTACAGTATGGGCACCTAAACAGGGTACGCACTGAAGGTTATTTATGGATACAGGGAGTGGAGCAGGGGGGCAGCTCCCCCCCCCCCAAATTTAGTAAATCTATTGTATCTAGTGTTTCCTATTTTGACCCACAACTGCCCCACCACCAAAATGGGCTGGATCCGACCCTGCCTCCCACCATTGCTGTATTTTGTCAGCCGCGTCTTTCTTCTATACATGATGTGATGAATGGATCCAAGCTTGGCGAAATGGTTTTTCTTTTTGGTAGTAGTTTCGAAACTAGAAATTCCGGTTTATGTTGCAGCAGTGACCATGTTGCTGAAAAGCATCACGGCTTTGCCCCTATATTCATCTTCTTCTTTTTCTCCTCATGAGTGTTGGCCTGGTTGAGAACACTCTTCTATTCATCTAGGTGTTACACAACAATTTACCCCAGAGAAAGAGTAGAAAAAGAAATAGTAAATTCTTTGTGGTCCTACCACCTACCTACCTAGGTACGGACTCGCAACTCAAGGAGGTCAGTTTTTTATTAGTTCTTCAGAGGTTTCATGTACGTCCCTGAAGTATTCTTTCCATCACCATCCATCCTTTGCAGATTATAGCCATATTATTGCTTAGGGGAATAAGGTGAAATTAAACCATAGGGCTATATAAGTTACTAGTATTAATATCGTCCTATAGTCTTAGAGCGGCCAACTTATTTTCAAGAAACGCTGCTACAAAATCTATAACGGACTGTTTTCTGAGAGGCATATTATTTCTTAGGGTTTAAGGTGAAATTAAACCATAGGGCTATATATAATAGAACAAAGAATCAAATAGTTTTGGTTTCGAATTAAAAGTATTACTATCGTCCTAGTCTTAGAGCGAGCAACATATTTTCAAGGAATGCTGCTACAAAATCTATAACGGACTGTTTTCTGAGAGGCACATTATTTCTTAAGGGTTTAAGGGGAAATTAAACCATAGGGCTATACATAATAGAACAAAGAATCAAAAAGTTTTGGTTTCTAATTACAAGTACCTATTACTATATCGTCCTAATCTTAGAGCGGCCAACTTGTTTTCAAGCAACGCTGCTTCAAAATCTATAATGAACTGTTTTCTGAGAGGCATATTATTTCTTAGGGTTTAAGATGAAATTAAACCATAGGGCTATATATAATAGAACAAAGAATCAAAAAGTTTTGGTTTCGAATTAATAGTATTACTATCGTCCTAGTCTTAGAGCGGGTAACTTATTTTCAAGAAACGCTGCTACAAAATCTATAACGGACTGTTTTCTGAGAGGCAGGCGCTCTTGTTGATGACACCAGGTGGCTTCGGGCAAATTTATTATTGACAATACTGTTTCACAGTCGTCTAATCCCACGACATCGCGTAATGTATCGCTGGGCTCCGTCTGCAACATAAAAATGTAGGTCTATCAGAAGGGATTAAAAGGGTGAGTCTACTAAATTCATGTATTAATATAGTATTACTCTATATTTTATTAATTGAATAGTTTTACCTCTACAAAACAGTGGTTATGCAACAGGGCCAGAATTTGAGTAACAAATTGCGTATTAGCGTGACTGCCATAATATTATTCTGACTGGACTATATACAACTTACGCCTGTTACAATAATGGTAAGTTTGTCTCAGCATGTCCATTATTTACCACTATACACTAAGCGTTCCCTTCACTTACATCACTTGCAATAAAGTACTCCAGCGTGAAAACGTCGTTTTCGGTATTTTCTTTGAAATGTGTCGCCACAGCAGTGAGAACTCTTTCGGCACATTGGATTCCAGCATCATCACCGTCTGAAACAGATAGCTTACGCTTAATTTCATACAATTCAATAAAATTTAAATTATATTGTGTGTAAGTGGAAACATCTAGCGTCTAATCCTTTCACCTCTGAGAAGAGACCATAGAATTACACGACCTTTGGGTGTGCACTGACTATGACGTCAGGTAGGCAGAATACTGGACCCAGAATCTAGAAATCTCTACCTCGGTCACGAAAAGAAAGAAAGAAGATTATTGTATAATACATAATTCGTTACATATTCATAATCGACTATGGTACTGTGCCACTGGGCTGCCCCCATGTGTGCCTTTTTTTTTCAGGTAATGACACGTACTAAATGGCAAATTTACAGTTTGGCAATACAGTAAATTCCAAATAACAATTTAATTTTGTTATTAATGACTATCTCTTCTACCAGTACCAAGTTGGAAGATTTATTTGGTTAAGAAACCATGCAATGAATGAATGAATAAATAAACGACTTTATTGCAATACAAATGGCGAACAATAAGACTATAAAGTCTTTTTTTCATGTTAACCATTATGTAGAATTATTTAAACCATTCAACCGGCTTTTGGCCAGCCTGGCTATGATGAACAAAAATAAAACATATAGTAGTTTAATTATAGTAGAACTGGAAAATTCAAGTATCTACTAAATACAATTTGAAGCACCTAGAGGCCAAGGGGTGCAAGTGACAATAACAAACATAGTTGAGGTTTCAGCTTGTAACTCAATTGAAATGTATAGGTGTATAGTCCACGCAAAATGAGAAAAGTATGGACATGGAATGTTTTGATCCTGTACAACACTGTAAAAATGTTCTTTGCACCATTTTGTGTTACCTTGTTGCATTGGATGCAAGGCGTAACAAAAATTGTGCAAAGAATATGTTTACAGTGTTGCACAGGATCAAAACATTCCATGTCAATACTTTTCTCATTTTGCGTGGACTATAGTCACTATACCCATTTTCCATGAATTGTAGCATTGCCAAAATGACAGATCCCGATGCCTCCCCCCATGTGGGCTGGATCTGTCCCTGCCTGTTGGTTTCTGGGGTAAAGAGCTGCTAGAGTAATAACATGGTGCACTTAACTCCAAAACGCAAAGAAATGTCACACTTGCACCCCCTTGGCTTCAGAGCGCTTCAATAAGGTTTAACAAATTTGAAACAAACGAAACGTAGGACTTACCAATGAATAGTACAACGCCAGGCTTTTCTTGCAAACGACTGGCATGTCTATCAGTAAGTATGTTAACTAGTTTGTGTCTCCATGGAAATTTCTAAAATAACATAAATGATTCATTACTGGCATTCAAAACCCACAGGCAACTGGTTAACTTCAGGCCACAACGCTTGGGAAGTTAGCAATAAATGTTGATATGTGACTAAAAAATGAAGCAATGCATAGCTTTGAAAGCTGCGATTAGGTTTCACCTGTCTCCCTTCATTAATATGGATATGCAACCATCAAGACAATAGAATTTTATAGTGAAAATAATGATTCCTATTGGCCTCACCATTGTAGCCGAAACTCGCGAGGAAAATTAGGTCTCTAAATTATTATGGCATACGCATATATGCTACAAAATTGCATATTGTCTAAACGTCAAGAAAGGTACAGGCGAACTTCAGCTCACAACGCTTGGGGAGATAGCAAAAGGGTTGATATGTGACTAAAAAAATGTAACAATAGCATTAAAAGCTGTGGTTAGGTTTCACCTGACTCCCTTCATTAAAACGGTTATGCAACCATCTAGACTATAGATTTTAACACATGGCTGCTAGATGGAACAACAATATACTACCTGATATCATTCATTCATTCATATACAATTATTCACTTTATTATAACTTATGGTTTTTATTTGTATGAATGTGTGAATCTGTGATTTTGAATGCTTGTGTGTGTGAATATAACGCTGTTTTGCATAAGGTATGACATCATTTTACTCTTTTGATGCACGGTATATCTTTGTACTTTATGTTAAAATAAAGTGAATATTTATTTATTTATGTATATATATACTAAAACTCACCAGGCCTTGGGGATCATCATTGACCTCCCCTCTCCCATCCATAGTGATAACGGACCCATCAGCATCAGTAACAACTAAAGTAGGTATTCCTTGGACGCCAAAGAGAGCAGCTAGTTCTAGGCGGCAGTCTTGAAGGGGAAAAGGTACTGCTAGCCAGGGCATGCCTTGCAGGTAGAGATCGAAGGAGTCCCTACTCCTAAAAATAAAAGTTCAATAGTACAACTATCATGACAGGAAGACGACTGGCAGAACGTCCTCGCTGGAAGAATGAGTTAGAAACTGACCTTAGCGTGTTGGGAGTCCGTAGATGGTGGAGTGTCATACAAAACCGAGACGGCTGTAGAGCCAGAAGAAGAAGAAGATGATGAAGAAAGAAGTAGAACATTAGGACTATCTTTTATTATTTATTTAGACTTGAGTAGTCTAAATATTGAGGGTTTTGCGGCGTGTTATTGAGCTCTTGACCCCCCCCCCCTCAAATACCAGTAGTGGCGTATCTGGGGTGGAATGCGCCTAGGGCAAGCTTTAAATTTGCGCCCCATGCACTCCCCCGCCCGAAAAAATTTTGCCAGTGTGTTTCTCATATCGTTTAACATAAATAATTAGATTACTCGTGACTTCGTGGTATTTCTTTTTAATAAACAAAAAATAACAAAAACTTAGAGTTTTAGAAAAACTTGTTATAACAACCCGAATTAGTAAAACCCAAATAATCGTTAAGAAATTAACTTTGTCTAAGAAACCCACTTGTGTTAGTATAAAACCCTAAGCGCTTTCGGCAAGAACTGCCATCTACAGAGGGAAACCCACTAGCACAGTTACACCTTATCTGCGATTTTTGTTTATTTTCATATCGTTCATTTTCTTACACCTATTAAGCTTATTTTATTTTTAGTAGGTACCATGGTATACTACTTTAGGTGTAGCTATACAAACTAGGGGAATTAGTTATAGTATAACATTATAGTTGGAGATTTAATGCATCTAGGTAGACAGTGGCGGTTTTAGAATTTTCCAAATGGGGCTGGGGGCATTGACAAGACTGTGATCCTATATAGTGTACACTTATTTCTTGAGAATTCAATTGTATCTATTCTTTAGATGTTATGGTGTTACTGGTATATATGTTAGCATAGGCACATCAAACGTCAATTTATTGGAGGATTTAGCTTCGGCGCGAACACAGAATTATAATTTTTTGCGGATGTGCGGACTAAATCGCAATGCTATTAGATAATATGGAAATAATATTGCATATATCCCAAAGAGGGGGGCCCGGGGGAAAAATTTGCAAATAGAAGTGCAAAATAGTCTGGTTTTACGCATTTTAACACCAGTAAAGTATGGATTTTACAAAGTAATGCGTATTCATAAAATTAATATTGCATTTAACCCATAGGCGTAAATTCACAAAATTTCTAGGGGGGGGGGGGCTTTAGGACCCCCAAGACTTTGATCCCCGGAGAAAAAATGAACAAATGGGCCCAAATTAGTGAGGTTTTACGTATATTATACCCTGGGGATAGGGGGACCCAGGGGTATCCCCCTGAGAAAAAAATTGATAACTGGTCCACATTTGTGAGGATTTGCGCATTTTGCAAGCAGTACAGTGGAGATTTTACCGACGAATAAACCGAATAAACCTACCACTGAGGGCAGCCCAATAAGCCCCCCTTGGCTACGGCCTTGAAGGGGGGGCCATGGCCCCCATGCCATTTTTGCCAAAATTTAGGTCTATGATGCACATTTGCCAACACAACATGGATGGAACCATTTGTATACACAGATTATTTCTTTCTATGGCCTAAATAGTTTTTCAAAATTTAAAGAACAATTTTCCGCGCCTTCTGGGAGGCAATGGCATCGATTACTTCATCAAAATCGCACAGCTCAGTTTCTTCTTTCTCAATGCTCAGAAGAGCGAGATCATCCAGGCGCTCTTGGCTCATTGTCGCCCCCAAATAGGAAAGAATGAGGTTTAGCTTGCTGAAGGACCTCCCACAACTTGCAATAGATATAGCAATAGTGAGCAAAATCTGGATGGATACACCTTCATCGCCGTATTGGACAATGAATTTGAGTACGAATAATTAAATTTGAATGATATTTTAGATTTGTGGGGGTAATGTGGGGACCACGTAGTCCCACATGTGTAATAACCAGTCTGCTTCCAGCTTCACCTTTTTCCCGGTAGATGGCGCTGTTCACATTCAGATAATTCAATATTCCTCAATCTTCCTTTTACGTATTTATTTCTCTTATTCAATAATATCTTTAATCTACCCTCTGTGCCTCATCAGCTCCTTTAGCTGTGGACACAGAGTTGGTTTTTCTATATGGAAGCAGGCTGGATCAAATTCAATATTAATTGTAAGCATGTATCGTTCTCGTCTCACAGCTCATATTGTAACCACTGTGTGTTAAATTACTCTAACTTGAGTCGAAGCACTGCAATACAAACCAATTCAAGTCTACACTGCCTATTCAATTGCATCGTCCTTCGACTAGCTACATTGGTGACCCCGACGTGATCCAGACCGGCGTATGTCGTCCGTCCGACAGCCCATGGGCCTCACCATTACACCTAGTACCTAAAAGCGACCATTCATGGCGCCCATGCGGGGACTACAGACGGCTCAATGCTCGAACAATTCCTGACGCGTACCCAGTCCGCCACATCGCAGATTTCAGTGCAGAATTGCGAGGAAAAACCGTATTCAGCAAAATAGACCTGGTCAAAGCATTCACCCAGATACCAGTTTCCAATGGTGACATTCCAAAGACAGCAATAAATACTCCGTCCGCCTTTTCGAATTCCCATTCATGACATTCGGTCTTCGCAATGCTGCTCAAACCTTCCAACGCTTCATGGATAACATCCTACGCGACCTCCCGTGGGCATATTCATACATCGACGACGTACTGGTTGCATCAAGTGATAAGCAGGAGCACGAATCACACCTACGTCAACTCTTCCAACGATTCCGAGAATATGGCCTGGTCATTAATCCTAGCAAGTGTACCCTCGGCGTTGGGTCAATCAGCTTTCTTGGTTACCTCGTGTCAGCAGAAGGCACACAAGCCCTACCAGACAGGGTAAAGGCACTCACTGAATACCCTCTTCCAAAGACATTCAAAGATCTACGCCGTTTCTTTGGCATGATTAACTACTACCGCCGGTTCCTACCAAATGCAGCCAACGAACAAGCACCACTCAACACGTTGTTATCTGGAGACAAGGTAAAAGGGAACGCTACGATACCATGGACAACAAAGCTTACCGAAGCTTTCAGCTCATGCAAACACAGTCTGGCACGCATCACCCTACTCGCGCATCCAGATCATACGGCTCCGATTGCACTAGTCACAGATGCATCAGACACCAGTATCGGAGCTACAGTCCAACAACGGATCAACGATCATTGGCAGCCATTGGCATTCTTCTCGCAGAAACTTAAAGAAAACCAACGAACATGGTCCGCCTACGATCGCGAATTGCTTGCGGTACACGACGCCATTCGTCATTTCCGATACTTGCTAGAAGCGCGCGCTTTTGTCGTGTATACCGATCACAAACCGTTGACGCACGCTTTTCAGAATCCAAAAACAAGTTGCTCACCTCGCCAAATGCGGCAAATGGAATTCGTCTCTCAATTCACCACGGACATCCAATACATCGCTGGGCAGGACAACTTGGCCGCTGATGCATTCTCAAGAATCGAAGCAATCTCTACTCCCGTATCTCCTGAGCAACTTTCTTCTGCTCAGAAAGACGACAGAGAACTCAAAGAGCTTCGGTCCAGTAGAAAGACGTCCCTCATCCTCGTTGATGTTCCCATTCCGGGCTCTGATTCAGTCCTTACGTGCGATTCTAGTCAAGACATACAACGCCCATTTGTGCCCAAACCATTACGTCGACAACTTTTCGAGCACCTACACAGGCTACATCACCCAGGAATAGCAGCGTCTGCTAACCTGGTTGCCCAACGCTACATATGGCCTTCTATCCGTAAGGATTGCCGCGCCTGGGCTCGTCTGTGTGTCAACTGTCAATTGTCCAAGATACATCGACACACCCTCACTGCGATTGGAACCTTTACTCAGCCTGACCGACGGTTTCAGCACATACACCTCGACATTGTAGGCCCATTACCACCGTCGGAAGGCTACACGTATTTGCTAACACTCGTTGACCGTTTCACGCGATGGCCGGAAGCCGCTCCTATGGTGAACATCACCGCCGAAAACGTCGCCAGAACCCTCATTTCCTGCTGGATCAGCCGGTTTGGGTGCCCGGAGACAATTACTACAGATCGCGGCCGACAGTTTGAGAGCCATTTGTTTGCTGACCTGGCCCGATTATGCGGATTTCACCATGCACGGACTACCAGTTACCACCCTGCATCCAACGGCATGGAAGAGCGTATGCACCGCTCACTCAAAGCCTCCATTATGTGTCATGCCAATGACAAATGGACGGAAGCCCTTCCGCTAGTTTTACTGGGCATGCGCGCCACTCTTAAGAAAGATCTTCAAGCTTCTCCAGCAGATCTGGTCTATGGTGAACCATTAAAACTACCAGGACAGATGCTGACAACTCCTCCTTCAAATCAGAGTCCGGCGGACACTCTCATCTCACTTCGAAGGAAATTCGACTCACTACGCCCCACTCGCGTCAAGAGACACGGGGCTCATCAAACATTCATCCCACAAGACCTTGCCAAGGCCACGCACGTTTTCGTGAGACAAGACCACGTCCGTGCTTCCCTCGAACGTTCTTATGCGGGACCATTCCCTGTGTTAAGTCGCACCGACAAAACAGTTACGATTTCAAGCCGCGGTCGTGCGGTTACTGTGTCAATGGACAGGGTCAAGCCGGCCTACATTAATGCCAGTACAGACGAACCGTCTCACCAGTCTACGATCAACCCCCCGCATCAGCATCCTGCTCAAGATAAACCCCAGGAGAAGGTCTCCTCACCACTTCCTGCCACTGACGTCGTGCCGACACCACCGACTCGCACCACTCGCTCAGGTCGTCACGTCCACGTTCCACGACATTTCTCCGACTTCCAGTCTTAGGAGGGGGGTAATGTGGGGACCACGTAGTCCCAGATGTGTAATAACCAGTCTGCTTCCAGCTTCACCTTTTTCCCGGTAGATGGCGCTGTTCACATTCAGATAATTCAATATTCCTCAATCTTCCTTTTACGTATTTATTTCTCTTATTCAATAATATCTTTAATCTACCCTCTGTGTCTCATCAGCTCCTTTAGCTGTGGACACAGAGTTGGTTTTTCTATATGGAAGCAGGCTGGATCAAATTCAATATTAATTGTAAACATGTATCGTTCTCGTCTCACAGCTCATATTGTAACCACTGTGTGTTAAATTACTCTAACTTGAGTCGAAGCACTGCAATACAAACCAATTCAAGTCTACACTGCCTATTCAATTGCATCGTCCTTCGACTAGCTACAGATTAATTAATACATTTTTTATGATAACATCCTGCCAATTTGGCACCCCTGGCAGAACGGCGCCCAGGGCACATGCCCTACTTGCCCCACCTCAGTTACGCCACTGAATAACAGCAATGCCCCTGGTCAACATATAGTCTGTTACGCTATAGGGAACAAATGTGCTAAGCATATTTCGAAGAATATTATTACTTATTGGTACGAGTTGTGTGAAGTCGGGTATCGGCGAGGAAACAAAAAGTGTAATTCCACATAAATTTCTAACGGGAAATTTGAACCTATCTTGAAAGAACAAAATCCAACCCAAAACACTCCGTGTAAAAAATACCAAGTTCCTTTGGCCCATCAAAGTTTTGATATCCAGATGGGCCAAGTTCCTTTTTTCTGCCTATGTATGTTGTGATATCAGGATGGGCCAAGTTCTTGTAATTTTTCTCTTTGAATATTTTCTCTAAAAAATTAATTTAAATTTCTTTTCAGAACTTGGGTGCTTCCATTGCAAAACTCTTCGTAGTTTCCTATCGTTTATTAGAGGTATACCAACGTAACGAAACTGTGGCCTCAGTTGCAAATTTGCCATTTAGCCATATCTTATGCGTCATCACTGGCCAATTACAGCAAGTGTCAGTGTCAAGGTACATAAGCATGAAGAAGCACCAAGTTCTAAAAATAATTTAAATTAATTTTTTAGAGAAAATATTCAAAGAGAAAAATTACAAGAACTTGGCCCATCCTGATATCACAACATACATAGGCAGAAAAAAGGAACTTGGCCCATCTGGATATCAAAACTTTGATGGGCCAAAGGAACTTGGTATTATTATTATTATTTTTTGTTTTGGGTTGGATATCATATCATTTTGTACAAATAACAAATAACTTGACATGTATGCATGGAGTGTTAAAAAAATTGAAAGACAGAGGAAGAATTAGTCATCTTTTCACCATACATGGCTGTACTATGTATGATGAAAAATGCTGGAACCGGAACAGCCATGATAGAATATCGAGAATAAATTTGAAAAGTGAAGATTCGAGAATTTTCAGGAAGAGTCTAGCTAGCACCAGAGTAACTAGAAGACTGACAAGTTATAGAAAGCCCATATGAAAGAAAGAACAATATACAAAATGCGAACCACTATATAGATATACCTACCTACCTACGTAGGAATTAAGCACATCTAGAAGCTAGCTTTCGTTAAGTGACTACGTTAAGTTACGTAATCAATTTTCTGAATAAAGTGGAAAAAATGGGAAATGGCAAAAATGAACCCAATCCCAAATTCTAGTTGTCCTGCACACGTGGATGGGATGAGCGTGCCATATGTATGCTCGGCCATAAGCTAAGTACGTAAAATTCATTACGTGATTGCTAAGTTATCATAAAACTTTTTCGGGTTTATTGATTTATCCTGGGGGTTTGATGGTAAGAAGAGACTAATTCCTGGGTTTCACATCTCCAGCACATCTGGAAGTGGCCTATAATTTGTGTCAGTCAGTGAGTGAGTGAGTGAGTGAGTGAGTCCACGCGTAAAGCGTGGTTTTGGGGTATTTGGATTTCAGTAACCAAACATGCTAGAGTGCTGAATTTTTAAATTGGGGTTCTGTGCTGTATTTAAAGCCTGAATGCAAAATTAGAAGTCAATTGGACAACTGGGTGAGCTACAGTGATGGTTGGAAAGTGGCTAAAATCCGGTAAACTCGCCCTGGAGATATACTTGCTGGGCAGCTCATCGGGGCTGTTTGGAACTTGGTCGCGCGCTGCCGCACGCGTTGATCTAACCATTATACAGGAGCGTATGCAAGATTTATACTTTGAGAGGAGGTGGACTGTACGTGAAAAATATAGGTTAAATTACTGACCTCAATAGATTAGTAATAACCTATTCATGGGGTTTAAAATGTAGAAAACAATTCTGAAAACACGCATCCCATTGTAAAATTATCTTGTTTCCATTATTTTTTAATGCTAGGTGTATTAAAAATAATCCCCATAGCTGCTTTTAAAAAGCATTAAAAAAATTGGGGGGGGGGGAGTGGAAGGCGCAACACGGTCTTTCCTGTCTGCGGTCCAGCGTACCAATGACAATGTTCCTGATAGCTACACAGTACACTATAGTGACTAATGGAACGGGGCAAGGGTTTTGATATAATACTTGCTGGTTTTAGACTTGCTACACATATACTGTAAAAAAAATAAAAAAATAAAAATGAAGGTTATTTGAACTGTAAAAAAAGGAACATTCGTTCAAAATTTAAAACAATTAAAGCAGGAATTTACTTCTCTAAATAAATTATCATCTGTAGGGGGTGAGCAGCGGCCCTCTAGGGGGGGGGGGGGGGGCAACTCTGTAGGGTGGGGAGCAACTATTCTACCCTGCCCATAGAGCAGGCGTTTCCCATGTAGCACTAGCTACATAATTATCCAGAATTTGAACGGTTCACTTCCATCGGCGTAGCCAGAGATGAGCAAGGGGGGACGTGTCCTAGCTCCCCCTTAATGGTTTCACTAGTTAACACTATATGAATTTTCATAATATGAAAACGTTGCGGGGAATTTAAAATAGATAAAATAAATACGATTTTAATGTTTAAATTTAAACAAATTCAAATTCGATTTAATGGAACTATTACACTTCCCCCCCCCCCTGGATCCGAGTTTAGCTACGCCCTTGTTCACTTCCATTCCAATTTTTTTCCATAGCCAAGTTTTAAATGAAATGTACTTAATAGCCATAAATAGGCAGTTCTAATACAAATATAGTTATATCTGTACAAATACTGTAGATTGTACGGAATTGATATTGCTAAATCCTTCTCAAACTTCCAGGGCTCAAGAATAAAATAGTAGCAAGTACTATCACAATAAACATCTCTTCTTACGGTGTTTTTTTGGAAGAGTCGTTTATTAGAAGAATGAAGATTCCATAGTGAATACATTGAAAAGGTATACGAAACAAACGAGAAATGTATTTTATCCTAAAAAGACTAAACATTGCATTACATTTTACTCACATTCCATTTTTCCTAAAGTACCTTTAAAAGGTTGGAAGTAACTTAAATTGAGACTTAGAGTGGTGTGGTTTTATGAAAATTCTCCCCGATTTAAATGCTCTTACTACAGAGAATTCGAGTTTATTTTTTATTCTTTTCAGAGCAAACTTGTTTTTTCGATAGTAAGAAAGCAATACAGCTCAACTCTCTGTTGAATGGTATATGAGGAACAAGAACGCATTTAGGATTTTTTTGGGGGATAGGGGTTGTAGGTATATAAATTTACTAGTAGCTACTTAAATTCTAGATAGGTTAGACCAACAAATTACCACACAGCAATAATGGCAGGGCACGCAATGCATTTGAGCGTCAATTTTCTATCATTTGTACAAAAAAAATTTCGCACAAAACCAAATAGTTTTTTGGGAAAGCAACCTGTCCGGTTTCATTACTCAATTTAACACCTAAAACATGCCTGAATGTAGAAATCATGGATGGAAAGGTTTCCCAGAAAAATTATTTTTTAGTCATTTTTCTTTAAAGGTTAGTTATTTTTATTTTTTAACCCCTAGAAGCAAACTATCAAGGGACAAGGGACCCCCCGCATTTTGTCAACATTAATAACGACTACAATATATGTGAATTTAAAAGAAATCGTTGGAGCCGTTTTTGAGAAATAATTTTTTTAGACGTTTTTTATGAGTTTTTTGAAAATAAACCCCCCCCCCCAAATTGAGTTAGCTCAAAATAAAAAAAATGAACCAGAGGTATGATTCTTGTAAACCTACATGCTAAATTTCATCTCAATCGACCGAGTAGTTTGCCCGGAAATCGAAAAACAGACAGAGCGACTGACAGACAGACATTTCGTAAAAACCACTTTTTTGGTTCCTGGGACCTCAAAACGTGTAAATCCGTTGAAATCTCGGAATCGAAAATTTCGACCATCACAAAGCTTTCCTTATACTACGTATAAATTGGAAAGCAATAATAGCTGACAGATTTAAGTGTGATCCTGCAATGGGAACTTTCTATTGCCGGTATCCCTTTTAGTATGGAAATAAGCGGTGTTATGGCCACCCCTGCTAGTTATCTGCATGAAGGGTACTAGGGTAGGGTGTTTTGATAAATAACAGTGTACTTTCCACCCCATCTCCATATAGGAAACACCCAGTTGCCCCCCCCCCCCCCCTCCCTCCCTCACTCTCTCCGGTTCCCTTCAAGCACCTACCTTCCATTTACTGGTTCCACGTTTCTTTTTTTTGTTACAAGCCTCATTATGAATCTCACAATGTGAGATGTCATGCTCAATTCTATGGCAGGCTGCACTTTTGTGCTTTTCATTAATATTAGAACTACTCTGCATTATACAGTCTAAAGCATCTATGTTGCTATGTTGATTAATCTTTTGTTGTCATGGCACAAAAAACACCTGGATGCACACAAACAAGCTGAATTTCACACTAAAATTTCTTAAAGTGGGTTTTAAGCAGGCGGGTGGTTCTCGCCATATGCCCAATGCAACAAAATCGTGCCGTCGAGGTCGCGCTAGCAGTAGACAAATTTGGTTTGCATGGCAAAATTCGCCGAAAGAAATCAACTAATTTAAAAATTACTTTGGACTGTTTTCTATAGTTATTTCTTGTTTTCTAGACATTTGTGGAAGTTTATTTTATGCATACTGCAAACTCTTGCCGTGCAGAGGGTGGTGGCCTTGGGGTACGCTCTTGGTGAATGGTGGTAGCTATCCATTTATATGATATATAGATCAATGGTTTTAAGGCTCAATTGGAGCCCCCTCCCTCCCGCGGGGCAACAACGCTTAGTTTCACTTCAAAAACTGGACACTGAGGAAATCACAACAACGATCTAGATACGGTATACCTTTCCTGGGCGTCGGATATAATGTCCCTCTTCAACCTAAGTCAATTTATTGTCAAAAAATTGAGTAGCCTTACCTGTCGGAGCTTACGAATATTATGTCAAATCCAATATTCCTCTCTCGTAAATGTTTGTAGGTGTCTATGAGCTGCGGGGTGAAACATCGACAGGGTGGGCACTGAAACACAGTCATATTAAATTATAGGCATTGCACCAAACGAAAAACACCGTGGTACCACTGCCTTTATAAGGTCGGTAGATGCAATCTTCTCCCCGAGGTGAGCAAGTCCCAAATCGCAGATAAGGTGTAACTGTGCTAGTGGGTTTCACTCTGTATGTGGCAGTTCTTGCCAAAAGCGCTCAGGGTTTTATACCAGTGGGTTTCTTCGTTCATTAGGTAAAGTTAATTTTTTAACGATTATTTGTGTTTCATACCTTAATTCTAGTTATAAACTAGTTATAATCTCCTCAGTAACTCTGTAAAACTTGCTGTCACACATTGTGAAAAATTATTACTTAGTATAGTTTTACGTAATAAAATAAAATACACAACCGGTTTTGGCTCACGCCATCGTCAAGTCTAGTTATAATAGTTACCTATGACAAGTTTGGCTAAAACACTATAAGTTTTTGTTTGCTTATTAAAAAGTTAGATCTTACCGGCGATGAATATAAAAGCAAAGGAGGGGGGCCCGGGGTTCTCCCCCGGGTGAAATGTTTTGAATAATTGCCTTGAAATTGTGGGGTTTTACGCATTTTGATAGAAGTAGCGTTCAGATGTTACAGGCGAATAATATAACTGCCAAAAAGGGGGGCTCGGTGGCCTCTTGGGTGGCTTGAAATAGTTGGTTTATAAGCATTTTGAGATCAGTGACAGCTAGATTTTTCTTGTGTAATTAATTTTCAATCAGAGAAAGACCTCTCACATGTGGCAACGATTGTGATGACGTCAAAAAGTCGATAAACCAGCGTTATTTCAGGTTGTTCCTGCCTATAAACCCCCCCGCCCCCCCCCCCCCAATTCATTGTGAAAACCCAATAATTGCCGTATGTTCTGTTATTTTTATTTTTAAATGTTTAGTTAGTTTTATGCTTTTTAATGTTATATTATTGTATAACCTTAATAAATAATTATTGATCAAAATCAAAAGTTTAAAAAAATATAATTATATAAATTCAGTTACCCCCTTAGTGGTAGGTTTATTCGTCGCTATAATATCACAATTGTAGGTACTGTTTACAAACATTGGCGTAAATAGGGGGGGGGGGGGTCCTGGGCTAAGCCCCCCCCCAGGAGCACCCGTAGCCCCCCCCCCCCCCGCCGCCAGGAATTCTGGTGACAAAGACGTTATGGTGGCGAAAGGCCAATACAATCCACAATAATGAAAGGGAAATTAATTCTTGGTATGCTTATTATACCGGTACATGAAAAAAATATCAACATATTGACCAAATACATTCACAAAAATATATTACTCAAAATGCTTAAAACCCCAATATTTCAAACCTATTTTTTCAAAATTTTTCTTCGGGGGCCCCCCTCAGTGGTAAGTTTGCTTGGCTTATTAATACTTAGAACAACATAAAGTCGAGATTTATTTTATTTATTTATTCGTCGGCAAAATCTCAACTGTACTGCTGGCGAAATGCGTAAAACCTCCCTAATTTGGGCCGATTCATCAATTTTTTTCTCCAGGGGAGACCCCCGGGCCCCCCCTTTTCCCGAGTAGAACATTCGGAAAACCTCACTAATTGGGGCCCATTTATCAATTTGTTTTCTCCGGTTGAGACCCCAGAGCTCCCTTTTCTCCAGGGTATAATATGAGTAAAACCTCACTAATTTGGGCCCATTCATCGATTTTGTTTTCTCCGGGGGATCAAAGTCTTGGGGTCCTAAAGCCCCCTCCAGAAATTTTGCGAATTTACGCCAATGGCGAGGCCCCGGGCGATTGCCCCGTTCGCCACCCCCTAAGGCCACCTCTGCCTAGGGGGCCATTCCGGTTTGAATAATAAAATAGAGAGTAATCGGTTTAGTTGCATAATTAAATATTTGCAGGAATAATGCTAATTTAAATGATCAGGCCTATATTATATTATAGGCCTATTATTAATAACATATACGGCCATATATCGTCGCATTTTTTATGAAGTGTTGCATCTCCAAAAATTCGATTTTTTTTATTGCACTAAAAAATGCGTATTATGTTTTTTTTTTTTGGTAAAACTGTTTCATCTCTAAAAAAATTTACTGACGTAGTTGGAAGCGATAAAACAGTTTAAACTTGGCCCCAAATCATGCACAGTTGAAGCAGAAGACAGTTGCAGTTGCCATTAGGTCAGGGCTTAAGGAACATCTAGGGGAGTAGTACGTAAAAACTTCTAAGCAAACTGTTACAATCATGTTTAATTGTTACACTGTTACCTTATAAGCAAATTTGGTACAATGAAGCTACAATTTTGGGACAAAGAGTTGCAACGTACATTAGAACATTGAAATTTGAACATTTTGTTTTGGTAAAGTGTTACAACTTGTTTCAGAAATTATTTGCTCGGAAACGTAAGTGAATTTGGTTACAAAAGTGACAATATCTAAAAGATAACAGTGCGAAGTATTTTATTTAAAAAAAGTTAAAAGAAGTGTAAAACTGGGTGAGAAATAATATAAAATGTGAGCCAATAAACTTTAAAACGCTCTCCTGAAAAATTACTTTTAGAGATGTAACATTCCTAAAAAAATGCGACGATATATGTATGGAGATCGAGTGATATGTTGGAATGGAGTTTGCCACCTCCTGTTGCATTTTTTATTATACCTGCAATAATAATTAACTAAATTAGGATTTCAACTACTGAGCCAATGGAGTTAAGATAGGTAATAATAATAATAATAATAATAATAATAATGCGTGTATTTATCAAACAACATAACAAATTATATTATGTAACTGAAGAAGGATCGAATAATGCCAGCAAGATCCCCAACCTTCGTTGTGGAGATATTCATTCTTAAGTAAGAGCGAACTACAGAAATGGATAGTTCATGCATGTCCTTTAGTAGTCATAACACCTCAGTGTCATAATACTACTACCATATTTAGTGGGCACAATTGACTACTAATGGGGGGGCCTTAAGTGTTTGCACATGAAATACCCAAAATAAGTAGGCCTAATGAAAGAAAAACAATTGATGCTAAACTTACCCAATGTGCTGAAAAGTAGAACCCTACAATTAGTCCTGCTAGGCTACTGAATGAAACACTTTCTGTATAGGCGCTACCACCTCCTGGCAGTAAATCGACATTTTCCAGAATTTTTGGTAGTGGCTGTGGAGTCCAGGGGAAATTTGTACCAGTTGGGTCCACCTGTATCTTGTCCAAGCCATGTTTTGTTATGAGTTCTCCAGAGTGGCCGTCCAATAGTACCAAAGCTGGGCTTAACGTTTTGATCTCGTATTTTCGAGTGAGACGCATCTGAAAAAAGGAGTTCAGAACAGGTGGGGATCCAGGATTTTCACCAGTGGAGAAACATCTGGCCCTAAACAGCGTAAAAAAAGGAGTCTCCAAAATGGGGAGTCTCGTCTCTTGTGCATTACAGAAAGTTTTACGCCTACGTGAACGCTATTTATACAGTAGCCAACGACGCCTACAAACTGCGAGCTTTGGAAAGTTCTATGAACCTCTGTACGAAAAAGAGAGGATGGCGTGGCGTATGAAACAACTCTGAAAAAGATGCAATTCTCAATGGAGAAATTATTTTCATTAGTGATCAGCGTGTAAAATCGCTGGGACACGTCGCAAGAATGTCAGAAGCCCGCATGTTGGGCAAAATGTACAAAGTAAGTCTGGCAGGAACATGGCTATGCAGGCAAGGGCCGATCCAGCCGAAAATTTGGGGTGGGGGGTCACAAGTTTTTTGTAAGTTTAAAGGGTTTTGTTGAAAAGTTGAGTTTTATTCAAAAAAAAAATTTTTTTACTAGGTATCTTATGAATTTACTCATTAAGAGGGGGGGGGGGGTCATGACCGAGATGACTGGAGGAGTGTTGCCCATCATGAGAATGGGAAGTAGGGCCAGAAGCCGAAGATGCAATAATTGCAGTTCTACTGCATACAAGTATCAGGCTTTATAAGAACTAAAAGAACGGTCTCACCTAAAATTAAATTTTATCGCAGGCATTTCAGACAAAAGTAATAAATTAAACTTACCAGCGAGTGTGCTTCAGCTATTGGTATAGCATACCAGGGGAGATCTTGATAGCGTTTGTCAACAACTATCTTGGGTTTATCTTCTCGGTGCAACCCCAGCGTTACTTGAATTATCTCAAAAATATTGTCTTTTGAATTCGAATTTGGAGAACCGGGTTTTTTTACATTAATTGATTCATACAATTGTGTAAGTTGGTTTAACTTCTCATCACACGTCGTTTCAATAGGCGTATAATACAAACCAATAACGAATTTCTTGTCTTTTAATCTATCCGAAAATAAATTGGCTGTTGGAACAGTTAATCGATTAGGGTCCTTTTTTGCGAAGGCTAAATCACGACAGGGGATTAATTGTTCCCCTAACAACTGAATATACCAAGGTAAGCGACAGGAGGACGCCATGAGGGGCGCAACGGGTCCTCCCCAATACACAACTGAACTCCCACTGTTGTCTGTTGTATGTAAACATCGTAGATTTAAGGGCGCCACCTTCTGCTGCGTGTTTCCTGAGCTTTACGAGAGATGTCGCCTCTTTTGTCAAAACTCTTCCCGTTATAATTTCGTAGCGTACAACCTAACAGGGGCGTCATTTCAAAAAATTTCAGGGGGGGGGGGCAATATGTCAATTAGGCACATTTTAAAACAAGGTTGTAACAATTTCCTTAGTCAGGGCATTTTCCGTATTTTTTTTTCCAGTTGCAGGGGGGGGGGGCAAATGACCCTTCGTAGGTATGCCGATGAGTCGATTAACAACAAATATATATTATATCCGGAATAATAATATTAATAATAATAAATCGTCTTTATTCAACAGCGTAGTTAGGGCCAATGGCCATACCATATACATACGCATCCCAGCCAGCACAATTTTTCGTGCAAAAGTAGGCCAAGGGCCGTAGAGAGAATAAGTGGGCCTCGGGCCATTGAGCAATAGAGACCTTACTGTATCCGGGGCAAGTTTACGGGGTGAGGCACCCCCCCCCCCCCCTAAACACTTTGAAACTTTGAGCTTTGACATTTTAGGAACGCTAACATTTATGAAATATCAATTTTTTATTGCAACGCCTGTGCCCCAACATAACTGAGGCCTGTCTACGACCCTGAATTCTGATTATTAAATGAAGGTTGGTGCAGTGGCGGAATCTGCGGGGTAGCATTGGCGTAGCCAAGGGGGGTCAGCGGGGTCCGGGTCAGCAAAACAGCAAATTTTTTAGATATTTTTTTAAAAAAATCTCCGGGGAGACCCCGGTCCCCCTGTTTCCAGTTTTATTAATAAATTTATCGTCTGCAATGTTTTTGGTGATAAACTATTTCAGGCCTATCTTTTAAAACACATTCCCCGAAGTAGCCCCCGGGCCCCCCTTGTTACCTGAAATATTTTCACATGTAAAATATAAACATAACTGCTTTCAAAGTGCATAAATTCCACTATTTCGGGCCTATTCTTTTTCAAAATAATTCCCGCGGGGGAGACCCCCTGGCCCACCTTTCTTGCAGTAGGTCTAATGTTCTTTGGCTGTAAAGCTAAAAATTATTAGAATACGTTACCAAACGCACAGTATATACATCAAAATGTGTATAACTCCACAATTGCAAGCAAAATTTTTCAAAAACCTTCCCGGGGGAGACCTCTGACCCCCCTTCGGCCTCCTGACCCGTCGGGTGGGGTAATTAAGATCATGCCCCTAATTAGAAGATGGGTACGTCCATGAGAGAGGCTTTCCTCTTTTCTACTATTTTATGAAATGACGGGGTAGGGAGGTCATAGCAAAGGGCAAGGGCAAGGCGAAAGGTACAGTATCCACAAGAACGAAAGGGAAATTAATTAATTCTTGGTATACTTATTTTACATGAAAGACATCTTTAAAAAAATTGACCAATTTTTTCAAACTTTTTCTTCGGGCGAGGCCCACGCGGCCCCCCTCAGTGGTAGGTTTATTCATCAGTAAAATCTCAACTGTACTGCTTGCAAAATGCGTAAAATCTCACTAATTTGGAACAATTTATCATTTTCTTTTTTCTCCGGGGGAGACCTCCACAGGCGCCCTTTTCTCCAAGGTACAAAATGCGCAAAACCTCACTAATTTGGGCCTATTTATCATTTTTTTTTCTTTGGGGGATCAAAGTCTTGGGGCCCTATAGCCCCCCCCCCCCCCAGAAATTTTGGGCATTTACGCTAATGCACCCCATTCGAAAGCCTATCGGAAGCAGGCAAACTTTATGCATTGGTGTTGCATGAAAACTGGACCCCGGCAAAAAAAATTCTGGCTACGCCACTGGGGGGTAGGGGGCTAAAAAAATGAAAGCCTAATTGGACTTTTTGTTTCGAAAAACCCTTGAAAGTTAAAATGCTACCGTGATAGGCTTATCCCGATAGTGGCGCTAGCTAAGATTTAAAATTGGACAAACCAATTCTAAGGGAGTATTTTTCATTTTCTCACCTTGCCGTCTAGCTCTGGACTCTTTCTACCCCCCCCCCCCAAAAAAAAAACTACAAGCGTTAAACCCAGTTTACATTTAAAATATATAGGCCACTAATATTCCCCACCTACAACATTATAAAAACCCCTCATCCTTTCACCAGGAATTTCGAAAGAAACGCCGCATGGCACGACAACTCAGTGAGGGTCTAGGACTGGGGACACCTGGAGTACCCTCTCTTTTGAACACTGCTGTATTTGATATGTGGCCAGCAACATTCCAGACAGAAGGTAAGGTACCCATCAGGGTTGGTTGGACCCAGGTCAGGCGCAGAATATATTTCCTTTCTTGTTTAGTCTCGCACCTCAACCTTTCATTTCGTGGTCAAGTCCAGGGATCGGGAACCTTTTTTGTTCCCAGAGCCATATTTCAAGGTTGTAGCTACTCGAGGAGCCGTACATTACATATGCACTGATGGAGGAGGTGGTCAACAAGAAGGTTAATTTCATTTTATTTAATTTAGTAGGGCTATTGATGAAACTGAAGAAAAGACAACATTAGAGATAAATGGTCCCGAGGTATGATTTTTGTGTACCTACATGTCAAATTTCGTCAAAATCGACCGAGGGGTTTGCCCGGAAATCGATGAATAGACAGAGCGACAGACAGAGCAACTGACAGACAGACATTTCGTAAAAACCACTTTTTTGGGTTCCTGGGACCTCAAAACGTGTAAATCCGTTGAAATCTCGGAATCGAAAATGTTGACCATCACAAAGCTTTCCTTATACTATACGTATAAATTGGAAAGCGAAAAGTAGGGTGAATTTTTCGTCAGTCAGGGCGCAAATAGGGTCCTTCGCAAAGCTAATGTGGTTTATTATGAATCTTATTGTTAATGGATGGCCCGGGTTTGGCCATCGCCATGCCCCCCCCCCCCCTTGACAGTTCACACGAGCATTTCAGTATACTTCTAAATAACTATAAAATTGATACGTTTTGTCCGATCCATTAAGCGAATAAAGCGACCACTTAAAGCTTTAAAGCCCCACAATTTTGTATAGGAAGTTGGGTGTATAAAAATAATTATAACTGAAGTCTTAAAAAATCTTCGTCTGTACAATCTAAAATGATAGAATGCGTGAAACCGCACTATTTCAAGCCAATTATCTCGAAGAAATTCTCCGCCCCCCCCCCCCCTGTTAGGAGTATATTCTTCGCCTTTAAAATCTAACTCTTCCTGCTCTCAAAATGCGTAAAACCACTAGAAACCCACTATTTCAGGTATATTTTTCAAATTTTTTCACACGGGGGAGACCGGGCCCAAATTAAAAAAAAATTGCACAGGGCCCCAGAGACGGCCGCAGCGACCGGCACTGCGGGCAATTGCCCCCCTCCCCTTTGGAACGCAGTTATATTCTTTGCGTCTAAAGTCTTAGTGTTACAGTACTCAAAATACGTAAAGCCCTCAATATTTCAGCCCTATTTTTTCAAAAATTTTTACCCGAGGGAGACCCCCGCACCCTCCTTGTTCGCAATTGTATTCATTGCCTGTAAAATCTCAAAGTTACTTACTGCTATCAAAATGCATAAAATAAAACTATTTCAGGTCTGTTTACTCCCCCACCCCTTTCAGGTCTCCCGAACCCTCTGGCTCCTGCACAAAGGACACAAAGGTTATTAATGTAAAAGCTGCGTACGTCCATGAGAACGGCTTTCCCTCTTTTCTACACTTTTATGAAAATGTGTGGAGGGGCGCCAAATTATCGATAACCTATTGTTAGGCCACTGACAAATGCTTCCCCCTTTTATGAGTTCTGGGACCGCCTCTGCCGGGCCCCGCTCCAGGTCTCCAGAACCCTCGGGCACCTGCGCAGAGGACACTAAGATCATTAATTTATTTATTATTATTTTAATGTATTAGAATGGTTCTCCCCTCTTCGAAAAACCTATCGTTACGCCACTGAGTATTGCTATTATAATCTTTCGTGAACATGCCGGGGTATTTTTATTTTTTGTTTTAATGGGAAGGGCGAGGCTTCTGGAAGATTTACTGTTTTTAAATTTTTTCTGATTAGGGACTTAGCCCTCCCCCCCACGAGACTTTTGAGACTTTCCGCCAATACTCTGATCACTTTTCAATGCCGCCCCCCCCCCCTTTGAAAATTCTAAAACCGCCACTGCCCTGGACTAAGCCCTCTTACTCATTACAAACCCCACTATTAATAAACAGTGACCCTAAATTGAAATCGAAATGTAAATCAATTCGCAAATGAAACACCTGGGGGCTTCGCATTAAAATTGAATGGAGCAATTCGATGATGAATATTGAGGGCTTCCTGAAGCTTCTCTCGTAACTCTCTCGATTTCCTGAAAAGTACCTGAAATAGCTCCCTCAAGAGCAGTCAAACGACAGTTCGAAGAGAGCATGATAAATTTCATATATTGATGTAAGTAGCTAAGAAAATCATGACCTACAGTCCATCTTTTTATGATACTACACATTTCAGGCATTTTATATTTAAAAAATATATTTTTTATCACCTTGCAGTCTATACAATCATCTTCTAACAAAATTACTAGCAAACATGTTTCAAGCTAAAATGGGAGCTTTGCTGGGATGCACGTTGCTGTATAGTCAACTTCTGGCGTTGTAGCATTTCCAGTACATTATAAGCGGCAACAATATTTTATTTAGGTGTAGACGTAGATACTGTAAAGAAAGCTATAGACATGACTTCACCACATGCAACTAGCATGCCGCGTCTTTCCCTTATATAGCCTATATATTCTTATCCCTTACAGATCACCAGTACAATTATTTATTAGTTTGTTGTTTGATTGTTTTCCAACGCATGCTTTCAGAATTTCTGCTTTAAGCAACCCTGTCAGCCTGGTGGGGGAGTGAGTCTGTTTATTAACCCCAGGGGAGACTATACTTCACCACAAGGCAAGCCCGTAGCCAGGATTTTTATTCGGGGGGGGGGGGGGGTAAAGTTAGTGTAAATTAGTAAAGTTAGTGTAAATTTACTTCTTGAGAATTCAATTTTATCTAGTGTATTCCTTATTTCTTAGAGGTTATGGTGTTACTCGTATATACCATGATAGCATAGCCACATCAAAAGGCAATTTATTGGAGGGTTTAGCTTCGGTGCGAACACAGGTTTACAACATATATTGCGGATTAGCGGACTAGCTAAAATGCGATGATATCATTACGATGGTTGAGAAAGTATAGAAATAATATTACATTTAACCCGAAGAGAGGGGCCCGGGAGTCTCCCCCGGGGGAAAAATTTGAAAATATAAACGCAAAATAGTGGGGTTTTAGGCCTACCCATTTTAACAGCAGTAAAGTATGGATTTGACAAAGTCTACAAAAGAATGCTTATTCATAAAAATTATATTGCATTTAACCGAAAGAGTGGGGTTTGGAAATGTAACTGCAAAACAGTGGGGTTTTACAGCAGGAAGGCTTGCAAAGGAATGTATATTCATTTTGGACCAAACAGGGGGTCCGGGGGTCTCCCCCGGGGGAAAAGTTTTGGAAAAATAGATGCGAAATAGTGAGGTTTTAAGATTTTAACAGCAGTAAAGTTTATAATTTACATAGGAAGACGTATTCATGCTACCGAACGAAGATTTATTTAATTCTCAATTTTTCATTTCAGGGGGGGGGCTGCAGCCCAATAAACCCCCCCCCCCCCTTGGCTACGGCCTTGCCACAAGGAGAAGGGGAGTTGACTGACTGGGTGGACCTCCTGATTATAGTGGATTCCGAACAACTTGCGGAACATCGTAAAGTCACATGATTAATTCGGAGGAGGACTCGACACGCACTTAGACTGACTGCCTCTCAGCACGTTATCTTGTCCAACCATGTTCCCCAGCCAATGCTGTGCTGTATGTAGGTTTGAACAGACTCTGTTTTGGTGGATTCAACTTGGTATGGCCGTTGGCGGTGATCCGTAAAGGCAAGGTGCCCATTGGCTCGGTCATTAGGTTGGATGGACCGTACAGTTGCTACACCGAAATTAAGTGAAATCATTATAATTTTTTATTTTATGATGAATGTATTAATTAATTACATGATTCATTCATTCATCATTTCATGTTGAAAAGAGGCTTACACATCATGTAGAATCCGGGCTGACCCCCAATCTACAGCTTCATCTTGTCATGTATGTACAGTATGTACAAGGCCATAAGGGCACGTCATCATTCTTTCGTTTTACTAATAGATTAGTCGGCTAGGAGTCATATTATACCTCACTCTAAAGAAATGTAGAAAATAGTACAGGCATGATAATGATCAATAAAAAAATTAAAATTCTGATAAATGCACACCCCTATGACGCAAGCATATGCGTAGCCTAATTGCATTCTGAGAGTAGAAGAAGTTTAGTAGTAGTAGTAGTAGTAGTAGTAGTAGTACTAGTATTTGTAGTTAGGTGCCTTTCAAATATTACGTAAGCACATTTTAGCCAATTTCAACACCCCCCCCCCTCTCCTCCTGTAATCAATAGAAAGCAAATTACACCCCCCCCCCCCCTTTGTTGACGTCATTTATTATACTTGGAGCTACCCCCTTATTCATAATGTGTCGATATGTCAATTAATCTAATAATACGGGATGTTTTGGCGCTATGAAATTTGTAGTTAACTTTATTATTATTAATATAAAAAAACTCTAAAGTCTCACCTACCGGTAGGAAAAAATGCTCCAGCCGAAATACCAGACGGGTATCATTAAGATATAAGATTAAGATGCCTCATGCCACCTGCCACCTCTTAAAAATATTCGCCCTATTGAATTGAATGCTACAAAAAAGGTTTCAACCCTCAGGTTATCAGGTATACAGTGACCTTTCTTCAAGTTTAAAAATAGAATTTAACCCCGCTACGGTACTGGTTTAGCCATAAACAACGTCTATAAAGAATAAAGAACAAGTTTCACGAGTTTTGGTAGTACTCGTTAATATTTATAAGCTAAATATAGGTGACTCTCATTGGTTCCTCGTCCCTATAGAAGTTAGGAGGAGGCCAGTGCGTCCATATTAGACTGAAAGTAACCAACTAACCATGAGTAGCTTCTTGAAGACATTTCGTTCTTTCCGAGGAATATCTCCAAATATTAGAAATCTTTTGACAAAAAACTGTACACAGGCGGAGAGAGTTTTTGTTTATGAAGTCCACCAAGTACCAGTAAGTATCTTTTTAAAGACAATAATTTATAGAGTGACATTGGTATGCCATACCAAGCTGAGGTACCTGCTTTCATAACAAAACAAGAAAGCAGAAGTTATTGACCTGAATGTGCATTGAAAATACTAGTAGCATTAGGTTATTTTGAGTGTTGAATATGTATTTTTTTAGTTTCTTGGCTAGCTAAATTGAAATTTTTCGGCCTAAGCTATCATATTCGTATAGCAAAAAGTAGGTAGATAGACATGATATAGGTAGCAAGGGAGTAGGTATTCAATGTTATTGTTTGGTTGGGTCGGTCTGGGTCAGCCATTACGCCTTCACACTCCAGCCTGGAGTCTCCAGGAGTCCAGGTGCATACTGTACTTACTTTATATGCCGTGCGCTGCGCAGCAGCCTAATCAGGCCCGTAATCAGGATTTTATTTTGTGGGAGGCTGCTGCCTAAGGTCAGATAATTTACATATGTACTATGTACGGTATATTTCCGAAAAGTAGGCCCAAAATAGTGAGTTTCTATATAAAAGCGCTGCGCTTTAAGTGGTTGCCATTTTCGCTTAATAGACGGGGCTTCGGGGTGTTCCTGGACAAAAGAGAGCTCAGCCTCTGTTGTTACATTGCGGTCTTAAATATTTTTTTTATATTAATTTTAACTCACAATGTCACAACGATAGAGAAATTGTCAAAAAGTTTATAAACCAGCGTTATTGCAGGTTGGCTGCTGCCTATATATAAACCCCCAATCTACAATGAAATCCAAATACAATTTTGTACAGGTATAGGCCTATTCTGTTATTTTCATTTTTAAATGTTTAATTAGTTTTGTTGTAATTTTTTTGTTGCAAAGTATGCATGTTGATTATTTTTTCTCCGATTTGGCGCCCCTAGGCGTAGTAGATATGTAGGAACCGGTCTGGGAAAAGTTTGTCTGAGAGAACTGAGCATTAAGCAACCTACCGGATCCACAAGAGCTAACCCATAGTAGTATGGTTTGACACAGTCCTAGGCCACGGTGTGGGCCCATATTACTCCAGTGGACCTCCTGATTATAGTGGATTCCGAACCACTTGGGATACACAGTGAAGTCACACGATTAGTTCGGAGGTGGCCAGGACAAGTCCTACCATGTTTCCCTACCGGCACTGTGCACACGACCAATTTATCTGCAGCTTTGAACCTGCTCTGGTCCGCTGGATTCAACTTGGTATGGCGGCCGGCTGAGCTTACCCATAACTAATAATTTAAGTATTTCCGTGTGGGAAAATGAGCAAACTGGTCTTATGGGAATAACGCACTTGCGGATCCAGCTATGAGCAAGTAGAGCTATAGACCCCCCCTCTTCTCTTCAAAAATTTTCAACGAAATTTTCACGAATCCTATGGCATCCCCACATCGGGCTACCATTGTTTGTTTGAATACACGGCCTATATATAGGCTATAGCGCCGCTATACCTTCATAGAGATCATCGAAGTGACGGCGGAGGAAATATTGAATGAGTATGTGGTGAGGCATCCGCGCAGAATGCAACTAGTCTCTGAATAGCCTAATATTTTATATTGCTATAAAAGCATTTATACATAAGTCTTCAGTCTATCTTCTTAAGTCTTCAGTCTATCATAGAACCTCCTGACTATAGACTTTCCATCCACTAGTTCAGCCCCACTATCCAAGCATTTCTAGATCCGCTAGTATTCTCAAGTGGTAATTTTGCATTGCCGAAATTTCCAGCAAACGCTAAATAGGGGATAAGTTACGGATTTATTTATTATAGCTCGTCAACTACGCTTTAAAGGCATATGGAACTAAAAGCTCTGGATTCGGAAAAGTACAAGACAAGACGAAATATAAAAAATCGGATTTAGAATCGGACAGTGACAGCGATGATGAAATTGACAGCTACTCTCAACACCGGGTAAGGTTTACGGTTCAAAATACTTATACTGCTGGCAGTCTAGCGGTTTTCATAACTCGAAAAAATTCGTTACATGTTTTATACCAGTGGTTCCCAACCAGTAACAAGCTGCTCAGGCCGACAATATGGTGTCGCTGCCGACCACTCCATACATTTATTAATATTATTTTTTGCTTTCAAGGATATCACTATATTTAGCTTCCAGTATGATTTTAATGTACAACAAAGTTAATGTGAAACTTGTTTTTTTACAAGTTGTTGTATTCTCGGCTTAATGTTCTTGAACGTTCTTGAGTAACCAAATTTAGCCTCTATTATCTCGAATGTTTATTTTTGTCACTTGCACCCCTTGGCCTCTAGGCGTTTCAATCAATTGGGTCAGCCGCAACAGAGTGTAACCAGACCAAACTTAGACCCGTTGTGTCCTAGGGTCCTCATGTAGGCTATAAATGCAATTTATTTTCTCAATAACACTTAAGTGTTTTTTTTGGGGGGGAGGGGGGTATTTTACATTATTTTAATTTTCTTTCTACAATTTGAGCGAAAACGGTGGGTGGGATCGCTGGGGGAAAATTAATGTTCACCCAAATTGTATATAAAACAAATTATTTTGATACTGTGACGTCAAATATAGGC
This sequence comes from Psococerastis gibbosa, assembly GCA_963971405.1. Taxonomy (NCBI): domain Eukaryota; kingdom Metazoa; phylum Arthropoda; class Insecta; order Psocodea; family Psocidae; genus Psococerastis; species Psococerastis gibbosa. The sequence goes on from OZ020492.1 coordinate 6,317,233, forward strand.
TTTCTGTGGTTCCGTCCAATGGCCACGTATCTCATTGCGCGGAATGGGCGGAGCTACAGTTCTACATAGGAGGGATGGGACCTTCGCTTCCCGACAGTGGCGGCGTTACGAGGGTGCCCGAGGGGGCCTGCCCCCCTCAACGGTTTCTCCGGCCCCTCCCCCCCCACTTTTGAGCCATTTTACATGTTGTTAAATTGCAGAATTATTGAACGATATACCTACTCTCAATGAAAAATGTTTTGTTTTGTCATTGCCCCCCCCCCCTCAGATAGAAGTCATGCCCCCCGCCTTAAAATTTCTATCGCCGCCACTGGTTCCCGACAATATTTTAATTTCTGGATCCACTCGCCACGCCTCCAGTCATTGAAAAAACGTACGAGGGGGAATAAAGGAGGGGGCCCAGGAATAAAAAAATTAATAATGTTTTTCGCGCGCTGGAAGGACATTCACCTATATATAGCACTCTAGGTGGTTCAGCATGGAATATACAACATTATTTCATACTTCTTTTATTTCATTTATAGGGGGAATCTGAATTTTGGCGAATGAAAATGAGAACAGTGCATCGGATTTTAGATGTCAACAAAGATGGAGTAGTCTCTTTTGACGATTTCGTCCTATTGGCGGATCGTTTTTCGAAACTAGGCCATGTTTCCGCAAAGCGACACGCCGAATTTAAACAACTTATGCAAGTATGTTAAAAAATTTGAGGACTTAGGATTTGCAGGAAAGTACCATAAGGAAGTGGATGTTTGGTCTGTCAATAATTGCCTTGTTGGGGATTTCAACGCCCCCCCCCCCCCCGTTTGCATTGCATTGCTATTCCGCAAGGTCCCTTTGTGATAGTAAGAATTTCCTAATCTTTCCGTTCACTATTTGTATCGGCTTCTGAAGAACTATACAGATACAGCACAACCCTGTCAGTGGTGTAAATAACTTCAGCTGCCCCCCCCCTCCCCCCCACAAGACTGTTGGTGTGCCCTACCTTCTCTCATTATTTCATATTTTTGATGAGTGATAGTCAATAGTGGAATAGTAGTCAACATACATAACACATTGAAATTGAATATTTTTATTAATTACGTAGATTTCTAAATTATTTTATTAGATTTACGAGCCGAAGTTCACCCCCCCCCCCCAGCAATGCTGCCCCCCCCCTCCCGCACCGCGGTGGTATTATTTACGCCACTGAAGCCAGTCTAGAAGGAAATATGTTGATGGTAATTTTCTTATGGGCTTTCTGTTTTTAAAATTTAAAATTTTGGCATTTCGATTCAGCCTAATTATTAATAGGCTAATTCAACAACTGCCCGTCCTTGGCCGATGTTAGAGCCGTCATTCTTTCGTCGAATGGCCTCAACGCCAAGGCCGGGAAGCCTTGGCGAGACGCGAAAGTTAAGCATAACTTATTAGTATTTGGTACTATTGATGCAGTCAAAAAAAAGAGACGCTTGCACTAACAACTTGTCCATAGAAAATATAATCCAAACTGACCACACGAAATACTTGGGCATCATAATAGATGAACAATTGAAATGGGAACCCCACTCTCAACTGGTTGCCAGCAAACTAAGAAAAACTATACACAAATTTGTCCAACTTCGTAACGTTGCACAAGTACCTCTTATTAAATCCTTTTATTACGCTATAGCGGAATCTCATCTAGCGTATGCAATATCAGCCTGGGGAGGTGCCTACCAAAATGTAACGGACAAAGTCAATGCAATACAAAGAACAATCCTAAAAATTATACATAAAAAGGGGACATTATATCCAACAAAAGACCTATACAATTTAGCGGATGTCCTAGACGTTAAACAATTATATATTAAAAACTCAATGGTATTCGTACACAACCAAAAACAAAATTTAAAATCTGTACAACACTCACACAATACAAGATGGCTCCACACGAATTCTTTCACACAACAAACTGTTCGAACCACAAGATCTCAACAACAATCTGAATATATAGGCATATAATATTACAATAAACTACCAATGCAAATGAAATCAATAAAAAACTTTAATTATTTTAAAAGAGCAGTTACACAATGGATAAAACCAAACTACCACCAAGATAAAAGTATACCACCTCGTACACACTCCACTCCCCCCCCTCTCCCCCTTCCTCAGACCGCTCATCTCCTTGTCCTACTCCTCCTTATGTTCAATTATTGACTGTACATAATGCCGACAAGTTCAAGTTTGAATGCATAATTTATTTATTTTATTTTATCCAATACCATAAAATGTCGATGAATTCAACATTGAATTATGAGTTTTTTTGATATGGTTAAATAAGTATAATCTTGGTTAGCATACGCTCAGATAATAAATAAACCTGCTATTAATAAAGAAAATATTATTGGTCCCACTGAAGCTCAAAAAATGTCATTGACATGTAGGTACCTATAGATTAGTAAAGAATACAAACTGAGTTATAAGAGATTTTAGGGGTAAAATGGATAGAAAATCGCCGATTTTGTCATAAATGGGGAGGAAAACGGACTAAGATTGATTATAAGTGGCCCACGTGAACCCCGCAAATTAAAAAAACCTCTGTTAGTATAGAGAACTATACCCGATCATGTGTTATACAATCGAGTTCAACAAAATGTAATTACCTAACGAAAACTACAGACATAGTTTTTGGTAAATTGTTCAAATGCATTTAGGCGATGGAATTATTTTCAATATCACGTTTACACACTTTGAGCACGTAGTCACGTTAGATTAGTTAATTGATGTCACAGTTGGCGTAATAGCTAGGTGATAATCAATGTAGGCTTAAGAACCTGAGGCAAATTATAACGAGAAACACCAAGGCCCATCTTATTGCATTGCCAAACTGAAGCAACATAAAATATGTTCAATCTGTTATTTAGGATAATAGATTCAAATAGCTTATTTAACAACAATTTGTTTGTGGTTTATTAATATATTGAGGTAGTCAAGGGTGACTAACCTACCAATGTATAACCCTGGGGTTGCAAGCCTTGGCGTCATAGGTAGCACTAGACCATCAGCGACTGTGCTGGAACTCGCCATGTAACTAAAAATTACGTAGCAATTTACATCCGCAACTTTTCTTTTATATTGAGGCTTGTCTTGAATGGAATTTCTTTAAGTCCGTTTTAAGTGTCCAGAATAGGTACCGGTACTTCTTTATCTATAGGCACTACTATATCTACATGCGTATATGTATGTTATTTAAACAAATTTGGGCGTTTCTCATGAATTAGGTGAATATATTTATAACTCAGAACTGGGTAGCCAGAGTTTTGTCATATTTGGATTTGTCAGCGCTGACATATATACATATATGTTCTATGGGATTTAGCCTACAGTATGGTGCATTAGAAACAAGCAAGGCTGTGCCCAGTGTTTGATTTCGGGGGGGTCCAATTTTTTGGTCCATTGTGTTCAAACTCAAATAAATTTATTCTAATTCTCCAAACAATGCAGGTTTACATAAAAAAATGTTATTTCAGGGGGGGGGGGTCCGGACTCCTTGGACCACCCCCCTGGGCACGGCCATGGAAACAAGTTAAAGGAAACACCGCGCGAGGCCGAATGCGCAGCATGTAGATGATGATGTTATAAACAAGGAAGATATATGCGTAGATAGTTTAATGTCTTCGTTATTCTTTTTTGTCTGCATTTTGTATTATCTTGTATATTTCAGGCCGTATGGGAGGCCCAATATGGGACCATCAATCAGTTTGTAACCACAGAGCAGTTTTTGGAAGAAATGCACCATGCCCTTAATGAAAAAGCTGCAAGAAAGAAGCTACATTTGTTTCTACCCTATCTATTTCAGGTAAGTTTCAAATAAATTATTAAAGCTATAGTATTGACATAAAAACAGCTGCCTAGGTCTTGCCTTTTGGACCCATTTAGCCCCATAAAATGGTAGGGAGATGGACTGTCAGAGGATTGTCGCCTCTGCCCCTCTGGGATCTATATTCTAGCCATACTTATGGACGACCCGGCGGCGAAACTTGCTGAGTGCCTGTCTGGTCCAGGCCCAAAACTGCTGACGGTTTTCCGCGAAAGCGAGTGGCGTGAGACCCGACAGCCATTTTGGTGACATCGCCGACCATCGCTAGAATTTTTTGTTAAATTTAAAAGTAGTAGCCTATTGCTATTTACTAATTTTTTAATCTGTCATATAATAGTAAATAACTGCAAATTATGACTTCAAAGGAAACGCAAAAGAAGTGTACAGGGACAATAACAAAATTAGAATCTTATTGGAGGATTATAATTTCACGGAATAATCTTTGGTAATTTTTAGGCGGTGGACAAAGACAAGAGTGGCGAAATTACAGTGGAAGAATTCAAATTATTTTTCAGTTGCCTGGGACTCGATAATGAGGTAGGAATTTCCTTCAAATGAGGGATGCAAAAGTGCATGTAAATTTGATATTTCCTCATGTTTTACAATTTTATCCAGTGTTCAACTTGATTTCCTACAGAAGGGTCGAAGTGATCCATATTTATGAAACTTGATTTCATTATGTTACATGATGCGCAGTGCGCCCCCAACCGCAACCTAAGAGCCTACTATTGTGATATTTATTTATTTATTTTACATTTCACACTGATATTTTTGAAAACTCCTCTGGACGAAAACACTGTGTGGTACTTGAAAGGACAGTGGGGCAAGGCAATTGAAAGGGGGGGGGGGCGCGGCTTACTGTTCTGCAGCCCCCCTGCCGATCGAAATGAAAATTGAGCATTAAATAAATTTAGCACCGATAATTTCTTAACTTTGCTGCCATTAAAATGCATAAAACCCCACTATTTCGCGCCTATATTTCCCCCACGGAGGAAACCCCGGATCTCTTTGTGATAATGGCAATATAACTAAGTCTGCTACTGAATACATTATCTCCTCCCAAAAAATCCTAGCTACGGCACTCCAGCGGCGGATTAAATTATGTGGAGCTCCTGAGGCCAAAGGAAACTAGAGGTCCCCGCAGTTACCATTTATTTATTAAAAAATAAGGTGACTACAGAACGACACAAAACATTAACCACTTCCAGTGTTCCCCTCAAATCTCAAAATCTTCTGAAGTTTTCAATTTTAAATTATTAAAATGTGCCATTGTGGGGGCTTTTGGGGAGGCACTGCTTGCAGTGGGGTAAGAATGCAACTAGGGCCACGTCATCACTTAAATTTCATTTGAATTTTCCTGTTTATTACAATCATGTGAAATTATTTATTTAGCCACCCTTCAAGTCTCCAACGTTACGAGTATATTGAAGCATCCTTTTAAATTCAAATTATGGGTATTACTTTTTCTTCTTGCAGGCTGCGGTTGTTTCTTTCAATGCAATTGACGAAAACTGCGATGGACTGCTTAGCATTAATGAATTTGTGCATCTAGGGAAAGAATTCTTCCTATCGGAAGATGAAGGAAAAGCAAGCAAACTGTTTTGGGGACCTCTCACACACCACTAACGTGAATTAATAGGTTAAGGTCTAGGGTTGATTCATTTTAAGATAATTAAGAGCTATGCATACTTGAGAGCGTAATTAAATTTACAAAGCATTTTTTGTGAAAGTAGTTTTATTCGATTTATCAAAACTTTATTTCAGAAAAACTGAAAATTTCCCAATGATTACTACTTTTATCATTAGTTGAAAAAGTTACCAGTTTCCTTTTATTTCACTATTTCAGGTATTTCTAACATCACAGGTTTAGAGTAACAATTTTCTTAATAAATATTTTAAAAATACCTTCCAGAAGGAGATTTTTTTTAAATGACAGTTGTTAATGGCAATAATTAATTATAAAGTTTATGCAATTTTTTGTTGTTGCTATTTTCGTAAAAATAAATAATTTACCGTAAGGTACGTCCCAAGAAATAATTGATTAATTTGATTGTTTCTAACAGAAATCTAAAAAATCATCGCCAATTTTAGAACAATATTGGGTAAAGTCATTTATCCTTGGGTTATGGGTACACTATATTTTATGTTTGATTAACGTACTGTAATATACAATAATTCCAACCTGGTGTTTAAAAATTAATTAATTAGCCAGCAAATAGTCTTAATTTTATTAATTTGTTTGTATTTTTTTCATTTATCTATAGATACATGGACAGTAAATAGTTCATAAATAAGCAAACTCCAATATAAAAATACTTTTTATATCTATTCTACTACTGCGTCACGCGCAAATTACTATAAAGTAGTTACTTAGGCGGTTAATCCACTAAACAATTTTCTTATTATTAAATTTCTTATCTTATCCTTTTTTGTAATTTAATTGACAATGTATCTAGAACTAGAACTATGATCAGTTACTACGTTAATCTTGGCACGGGCTGCCATTTAATGAAAAGCAAACCATGCATTTTCGTTCGATCATTCAATTATCATCATTTTTCCAAATAATTTGTCCTAAATTTGGAAAAAGCGTCCGTTTTTATTAATTTTTCAATCGAAGCGCCCACCATTTCCTTTAAACATTAATATTTAACAAACTATTTTGTATAATATACGTTCCACGGCAACGCCATATTTAATCTTCAAGATCGTTTTAATGTCTTGGTCAGCGTTTAATCTTTAATAATAAAATAATGGACATGGAAAAAATTATCTAGAGGAAAAACCGTCTAAGATTGTTCAATACTGAACCAGACAAAAAACTCAATTTTTCTATTATTCAAGAATTTCAAGTAAAGCACAGATCGTACTAATATGTGTGACACATATGAGATATGTATCGTAGCAAAACCATGTGAAATGTGCGTGAAATAAATAAAAAATATTATAAAAATAAGCCTCAGCATTAACATTAAAAAACGAATTTAACATCACTATGTATTGAAGAATCAAACCAAACTACAAGTTACTTATTGTTAGAATATATAATGAAGTAACAGGTTCGTTACTTTAAGTAAATATTTTAAATATTCTAATTTGATCCTCAAGTTATTACAAGCAAAGCAGTAAAAATAAAATTAGGATTTGAGACATAAATTTTATTTAATAAGGAGCAAGGGATCCACATTTTACAGACTAAAGCAAAACCGAATCATGTAGTAACTATGAGTTTATGACTCAACTTAACAAAAATGTCTTTGTGATTTTAAACCTGGCAAATCAAAATGTCAAATGAAAATACGAAACTCAATTTAAACTTTTAAATAAGATAAGATCTCAAATCCCATGGAGTAAGTGGGGAACGAACCCATTTTACCCCTTAGAATGCAATGGAAGCAAATGTACGTACACATATTTTTTACACATTATTAACCTACCCATATTTTGTTCGTGAATGAATATCAGACTTCCCAAATACCCGGATCTCATTCTAAAGGCCGCTGTCATCACTTAAGCAAACACTTTCGTCGTTTCTCTGAAATGCAGTCTTCAAGGAACTTACGTTTTCATTAGAGCTAGTCAATTGTTACTGATAATACTAATAAGCAGTGTTATTGCTGACGGGCTCTTAGACCTAGAGCCTACTGCCTCTACCTGCCAGATAGTGCTCGGTAGTTCAGCAAGTTTTACTGAACATGTTCGTACCTGTTCAGTTCTCTCAAGCGAATCCGTACTGCAAATTCAAAATAATTCAACATGCATTCTACAGTTTACTGTTCAATACCCTAGTTTGAAATTATTACCTGTGGGGTCACATTTTCCAAGCTACTTTGCAATAAACTGTATGATGCCTAAACTAGAGTAGAGGACACCCCACTAACAAATTATACAGGAAATATTGATCGTAGAGGCAGCAATGCGATATCATAAATTAGAATAAATGTTGATCGACATTTTGTAACGCAGTATGCGGCTGTCACTAGACCAAAGACATGAAAGAAGAGAAAATAACGGGTATCCCACACCTTTCAAAGCGGTAACGGCCACATTATACTGATCAAAACGTAGAGGAACATTTCTCCTCCATGTCACTACAATCAATATTTCCTGTGAAATTGGCAAAAAGAACAACAACCAATAGTTGGGTGTCAGATTCTTTTGAACTAAACAGACCATAAACCACAGTATTATATCAAATGGCTCATGTAAAATCTCGACACGCTGTGGCTGGGGCAATAACCCTGTGTGAATTAAAATCAACAATAGCTAACTTACATTGCTTCACCAAACTATGGTAAAGTACGCCTAAATATAACCAAGCCAATGTATACAAAAACAAAACACGTTTCCTCCATGTCCAAATATTCAACGTATCATTAAGTAAATGCAAACAACGTTGCTCTATGTAAGCAACATTTCAAATCATAAAATACCAGGAAGGTGATTTAGAGCACTTGTAAAATACTTTCAAACCTTCTAGCATAGTATATGCTGAATAAATGTGGGTATAATAGACCACGTAGAAGAAAGGGAATTTCAGGCGGTCTGAATCACCTATTAATATTTTTACATAGAACTGAAATACAAAAGGCTTTGAAGACAAACAGTAGTAATATGGATAAGAGGATATGAAAATATTCACAAGAGGTATAGGCTGTCACAGGGTAGCTCTGTAGTAGGAACCGTTATGGGCCCAGCCATACTCTACAATACCAATTTGAAAAATATTGCGGATGTATTGTAAGAAGGTCGCATGAAGTATCGGTATATTACGCAGCTTCTTATACGAAGCAATTGGCAGTATACGATGTGAAGTTTTCTGACACTTAACTTAAAGGCTATTTTTTCATTTTACAATGACTTTACAGTTATTTAGCAAAAAGCTCACTTGCGGAGTAAGGTATTTAATCCTTTCAAAACACGATCATGATGGTAATAACGGTTCTCACTAAAGCTATACTTGCCTATATCCTTGCGGAATTCCAAGTTTGTTTTCAAATTGTCATTTTCAAATGCAACAGTCTTCTATACAACTGCCAATCTAAGAAAAATTTAAGTAAAAAACTTTTTGTCACTTATTGAGCGGGAGCAAATTGTACAGTAAAAAATAGCATAGCCAAATCAGTTAGCCACAGAAATAATATGAAACCAACACGGGTATGATTATTTAATCTGCTGAGCCTGCATCTCAGCTTGCATCTGCTGCAACATTTCTTGCAATCGCTGAACTTCACGCTGTTTTTCTTGTAAGATAACGTCTTGATCGGTAACGTCATTTTGCTGAGCGTCCAAAATGTACCTGGGAAGAATTAATTGCAGATCAGTTTATCATAAAAAAAACTATGGCACCAGCCTAGTTCAGTTGGAACAGACCTGGGTCAAAACTAGTGCTGCCTGATTGCATAGGCTGCGGATGGCCACCTTACCCGCCTGGACTTATCCAAGTTTGCGAACGAGTCTCATCGTCACAACAAGTAGGCTTACTGTCTATAGTCAAATTTTAACCACTGGTTTAAACCTCAAAGCTCTGCTGCTTAGTCGCCGCCACCACCGATCATCTTTGTAATTTCACAGATCAATATACAAGTTCAAATTAATCAGTTATAACTCATGAAAAAATAATGATAATTTTACTTACGGGGTTCGTCGAGGCACGGACGCTCCTGCAGCAAGCCTTTCAGATCTATAGTTTTCATAATGAACTTCTTGGGTAACTTCTTGTAAATCTTGCATATGGGTTCTGAAAAACAAAGAAATATTGGTTTTGCATATAATAAAAATTCTTCCCAGCAGTGAACAAAGGATGAGCTATTAGGCATAACCGAACTTCCCAACAATTTCTTGATGGATCAAATGCATACACACGACAAGTCTACGGCACCTATTATGGGTTAATTATCTAGTAAATGTAGGAATATAACACAGAATCGTCATTAGTAAGACCGTGGCGTTGCTTAAATGAGTATTTTCAGTAATATTCTTGTCAGCGTACCAGGCTTCACTAGAATATTTCAGAACATTTTTCTATCTGTTTAACCCGTTAACCACAGGTTAAGTGGATATTTATGATCATGTGAATAAAACTTAATTAACATATTACAAACATAGGTTACATACATTACATACGACTAAAACAGTTGTCATGCTAATTGCTAATTTGTTTGTGAACTATTAATTCAATTCGCCCATCCTACATTCGTAATAATAACAATGACTTGAAATGTTGGTGAGCCAACTACAGTAAGGACGTCATGTCGATATGGTTGATAACTGTTAGAATTAATCTCTTAATTATATGTTATTTAACAAATATAATGAAGTGGCTAGTTAAAATGGTATTAATTCAATTACATTCAATCAGCAATAATTAATTATTTAGTTTAGCTGACTGTAACTGAGATGGCCAATTAATAAAACTATTGTATATTAGTTCAATACAAAACACACAAACTTACATGAGCATAGTGCGAAGCTTTATAAAATCACAATGCTCAGGGTTTTCAACTTCAACAACGCCCCATGGGTATAGTCGCCCTCGAACCATCCTACCACGAACCTCAATCGTAGCATTTGCTCCACATACTGCAAATGGGACGGCCGCCTTCAACTGCCGAACCTGAAAACGTCGAAAATGCGTAGAATAATGGTAGCCATGGAAATATAACAACATGAAAAAGCAGTAGAATCCGGGCTGATGGGCCGTGTTCAATCGGAAAGTGAACTTCCAAACGTTTCGTCAATAACTGCGGTCGACATTTTCAGTGGCGCTGCGTAGACTTAAAAAGGTTGTACCTCAGCCCGAATTCTACTGTTTCTTCCTCTGACTCCGGCCGTAAAAGCTTTTGCAGTTGCATATAACAACATGATTATGTATGTACACAGGATACTGCTGAAGAAGTAGAAGCGAAGTTTTGATTTTTTTTTTTTTTAATTATGTTTTGTTCATTAGGTCTGTTTTCCTATTTCGGACTAACCAAGGGCTATGGAAGTAGGGCTTATTCTATTGAGGGATATAACTAAAAAATATGTACCTGCCACCGTAGCGCGTAGTTAACAATCCTAAGCAAATGCTTTCACTCCATGTTATCAGTGGCTGGGCCATATTTATTACTTAAATAACGTTGTATTACTATAATCTTGGAATTTGAGCGACACTTTCAATATACCAACCATGTAACTATTATGTCCATACAGTATAGTAATTATAACAACAGCCATCAGCATGTTCTTACAACTGGTAAAACCTGAATTTATTGCCTACCGTTTACAGTAAGATGATACAACGTCATAATAGAAAATCTAACTATATGCTTATTTCGAACGTGGTAACATTTTTGCCCGGCATTAACTAACCTGCTCCTTGTAATCCTCATCTTCATCGGAGTCACAGTCTGGCAGAGGATAAATTTTAATGCCATTCGCAGTAATTTCATCCATAACTCGAGCCTTCAACTTTTTCATCTCAACACGAGTAAGTACATCGGCTTTTGCAATAACAGGCACAATATTTACTTTGCTGTGGAGTTGTTTCATGAATTGTATATCCAAAGGTTTCAATCTACAAGAAAAGCCAGATTGGTCACCGAGAGTCCAATTCTTTCCGTATGGAATGCAGCCTTTTTTAACAAATACCACAACATTACTTTCTACTGTTATATTTCGAACACAATTTATTTATGATATAGCATGACGTTAAATTAGGTGCACCCATAATTAAGATTCTGATCTAGTCAATTATCTTCTTCTTTTTCTTCAGCCAACGCCCGTCCTTGGCTGTTAGGTGATTTGACGCCGTGACGCATAGTAGAACTGGGCCATTTCCTCTTGTCTCGTAGTTCGGTTTTCTACGTCTCTGCCATTGCAGCTGAATATATGATAGGCGGTTCCTTCCCCTTGGAAGCAGGGAGGGCATTCTGATGAACCTATGTTGTGGAGGTGGCTTTTGAGGTAGTCGTGTATTGTGGCCATTCGGAACGCTGCGACAGCCATATCACGAGGCAAGTTGCTGGGAAGGGTTTTTGCTAGAAGCGGTTCCCATCGTTTGCCAGCTGCTCTCGTTTTCCAGGCATCTCTGGTCGCGTTCTTGACATTTGCTCTTATTAGTCTGCATGTGGTGGTGAGGAGATGGAGAGGTTGCGGTAGTAGGCATCCCGCCTTTGCTAGTTTGTCGACCTCCTCGTTTCCACGGATGTCATAATGGCCAGGAACCCATTGTAGGTGGATATCTGAGTTGGTGTGTAGGATCCTAGACCGGCATTGCCTTACTACGCCTCTCTTCAAGTTACAGCCGGATGATGGCTGGTTGGCAGCAACATATTGCAGCGATGTCTCCAATCTCCGCGATTTTGACATGCCCTCTTCAGCTCCACATAGGACGTTATCCCCAATCATCAATTAATAGACAAGAAGCTTTGTTTTGTTTGTTCATAAAGTAAGATCTTTTTATTAACAATCCCATATTTTATGAGTGGTTAAATATACGCCCATTGTGGTAAGGGGCGGCAAAATGTATTATTAATTAGATGCCGTAATTGCCTGTAAATTGTGCCAATGCTTATCTTATCTTAACTCAGTCTTGGACTTTCATAATTTTGTTAAGTCATTTCATAGGTTGGGGAGTATTTTTAGCTATTGATCTCTACGACCTATGTATTCTCCATTGAGTATTTAGTATTGAGTAGTTAGTTAGTTGGAACAAGTGTTTCTTCTCTCTTATACAGAACTACAATATAATTGACACATTGTAACAGACGTCAGTCCAAATTAACAAAGTTCGTGTACAAGTTCGACATCGACATGGCGTTTAGCATAAGATATAATGTAAAAATAAAATCAGGATGTTACACTTACCCATGACCAACCGGGGAGATAAAATAAAAACAACAGTGCACACGATTGTCAACAATGTTTCTCCGGTTCAAACCACTTTCATCTCTCAGAAATCGTTCAAATTGCTCATCAATATATTTTATGATGGCGTTGAAGCAATCAGTGTTGTCAATAGCATCTCCATATCCCGGAGTGTCAACAACTGTTAGCCTTAATTTAACCCCTCGCTCCTCTATTTCAACAGTCGAGGCATCCAGCTTAACAATTTGCTTTGTCTTTTCTAAAAAGAATAGTATTAAACATTCATTGAAAAATTTAGTTTTTGGGACATCCGTTATTTTTTATTTCTAGCATCCTGTATAATAGAGATTTTAACGCCAAAATCGCACTTACAGAAAATTCGTGGTTTAACTAAATTCCCCACGTGGGCAGCAAATTCAACGAAAACACAACAATTTCAACAACAAAAATCTTGATTTAATAAATGCTCGAGGACCTGATACATCAGTTTTTATGACAAAGGGAAACCAATAATGGAATTTTAAGGAGGATCCATGCAAATGTTAGTCTTCAATGAATCAAATTATAGTCGATTTGTTTCTGGTTATTGAGACTATTCGTTATTTGAAAGATGCAATTAAGGTTGCTTTTAATATATATTTTCTTTATTACAACTTTGGCGAATGTTGTGTCATTAGCGCCTAGTAGGTATACCTTGAGATATGGATTTATTAGTGGGAGTATTAATCAACTATCGTAGCTATTCGATAACCATCCTACACACCCCTGGCTATTCCCATTAGATCCGAGCCAGATTTGCCCAGTCTGACAGGTTCTTGGTAATCCCAGCTCATATGTACACCATCATTGAAGCCACTGATCATAGCAACAGGTTTATCATGTTTTATTTGCCTCTCTTGAAATCATGGCTGCACATCAAGAGTCAATATTAAGCATTGTAATTCCACGGGCAAATTACGGCCAATGAAACTTGGGGAGACGAATATATTGGCAAGAAAGTCCGTTGATGACCTACTATAATGTAAAACTGTGATAATACACAATAGATTTTGTCATGTGAACTATCGTTAATCTAAAATATTTGATAAGGTAAGTATGGAGTTCTACCTATCAGGTATTACATATATTAAGATTAACAATAGTTCATATATAGGTAAATTTATTGTGAATTATCAAAGTTGATATATTTTGTGATTTAAAGATAGATTTTGCTAATATAGGGAATGTGCAGCGGGAGATTAATTATTTCGCTCTCACGCCATGTTATGTTTCAAAAATTTCGAATGATATAATATATAATGTGCAGCCAATTCATAATACTTTTACTTACCAACTGCGTCCGGCACTGTTCTTTCCGGATATAAATCCGTAAGGAAAAGACTGTTGACCAGGGTCGATTTCCCCAATCCGGATTCACCCACTACCATTAGAGTGAACTCAAAGCCCTTCTTCACAGATTTTCGATGAACTTGATTTGGCAGGTTGGCAAAACCAACATACCCTGGCACTTCCATGGCCGAAAACTGTAACAATGTAAAAATTGAATGTTAATAGGAGGGCTATCTAGTGTCCCATGAGGGCCCCCAAACCCGCCCGATTTCGGGTTAATATTGGGGTTGAGACCATCAATGGTCTTATTCACATTATTTACCGTAAGGATACATCGTCCAATATCGTTCTGCTACCAAAGAAGGCAATGAGCTAATGCAATGAGATAAGACAACACAAGAAGTGAGTGAGTGAGTGTAAGAGAGGGCTTTATAGCTTAAACTCCGCTAGGTGAGCTTAGTAATAGAACAAGAAGTCATTATTTATTTATTTAAGAAACATTTAACGGCTCCGATGGCTTTACCCAATAATATTGAATCACTTCCTTTTTCAGAGGCGCGAGAAACACAACTACCTGCCATGTTGCAGACCACTGGCATTGATAATTATAACATAGTATGGATTATTCATTCAATGCCACGGTACATGGATTACTTTCCCCACCACTCGATTCGGGTTGTCATGCTACATTTGTCAAGGTCAATGATAAATTGATAATTAATGAAGAATGTCTACATCATGAGCTGGGCTTGTATAATTGTAGAACGCTTGGCATGCAATTCATTAACTGTGTCATCATGGATGAGTCAATACTTAACCATTGAAATGAATACGTATTTAGCGGCCGTTTGCTACCGGTGTCTTCAATTACCAATAAGACGCTATTTTTAGCACGCGTCGTAATGAGAATTTCAACTGCGGACTTCCACAAATGTATAGACAATAGACTGAGAAATATGTTAGATGCTAGAGTTAGACAGATACAGGTACTGGCTATGCTGCCGATTTTTTTATTATATTGAAGTAGTATCTAATGGCTTAACCAAAGCACATAAAGTACACATAAGTTAACTTAGTCTATTATATTACTTGTAGGCACCTAGAAATAGCTATAATTATAATAACCCCATAGGTTAATGAAATGTTGATTAATAAATATCGCAAATAATAAAGTTCTTTCGGCGTTGTATCTACGATAACCGAAATGAACTATACAATAACATTAGTTTCTATTATTATTAATTAAAATAAGAACTTAACTAGTTTACTAGTGTACAAATATGGTTACGGGAATCAAGGCTAAAGCAGGCTGCAACCAATCAGTTTAGTGGCATTATGTTTTTCTAATAATAATGCCCTATTTAAAATTTCACATTTTTCCCGTTTTGGAGCACTCACTACCAGATTGCACACTCAACAGACCCACCCCGGCCTATGGGTCTATTTTGGGAACCGCATCATCGACTAGACTTTCCCCTAAGGGGCTATTTTTAATAGAAACTGAATGATGGAGAACATTAAAGACATTCATCATTTGAATAACAGTAACTTACCGCATCAGTTGACATAATACAACACTGATTAGTAACACAAATATCTGACAATCGTACAAAATTAAAAATAATAAACTGACAGCAATACAACACTAAACACCAAAATGTACAGTACAAGATGGCGTCCTCCGAGTTTAACTCGGAGTCCGACACAGAGTGACGAATTAATGAATTACAATTAACGAATAATAATAACAAATATTGGCAAAAAAAAGATATATTAAAGGAATTATTTTAAAATATAAATTAATTTTTAACTATTAACATCTAAAACTGCATTATTATACTAAAAAAGGCCCAGTACACACGGACGATTTTGCCATTCGCGATTTTCCGGCGTCTTTCCTGTTGTAGATAAGGTGCCCATTCCATTGACCGGCTAGGGCTATTTCCAACAACGGTGACGTGGTAGCAGACATTCAAGACTTAGGTGGCGTTTCCACCGACCTCGCATTGCAGAATTGACGGAAATGTTTATTTTCCTCTATGCCATAGTTAAAATTGATCAATGACCATACAGTAAAATCACAAACAAATAAACTAATATTAAAAAATGGCGTCATGGGATATGTTAAGTACAAACATTTTAATAGATTTCTATAAAAAGAAAAATTCTAATTTCCGTCAATGTCATTTGCATTCTGCAATGCGAGGTCGGTGGAAACGTTACCTAAGTCTTGAATGTCTGCTGCCACGTCACCGTTGTTGGAAATAGCCCTAGCCGGTCAATGGAATGGGCGCCTTAAGGACAGCTTTGTGATGGTCAAAATTTTCGATTCCGAGATTTCAACGGATTAACACTTTTTGAGGTCCCAAAAACACAAAAAAGTGATTTTTACGAAATGTCTGTCTGTCGGTCTGTCTGTTCGTCATTTTGTGGGCAAACTACACAGTGGATTTTTATGGAATTCGGCATGTTGGTTCATAAAAATCATACCTCGGGACCATTTATTGCTTTCCAATTTATACGTAGTAGCCTATAAGGAAAGCTTTGTGACGGTCGAAATTTTCGATTCCGAGATTTCAACGGATTTTCACGTTTTGGGGTCCCAGGAACCCAAAAAAGTGTTTTTTACGAAATGTCTGTCTGTCGGTCTGTCTGTTCGTCAATTTGTGGGCAAACTACACAGTGGATTTTTATGGAATTCGGCATGTTGGTTCATAAAAATCATACCTCGGGACCATTTATTGCTTTCCAATTTATACGTAGTAGCCTATAAGGAAAGCTTTGTGACGGTCGAAATTTTCGATTCCGAGATTTCAACGGATTTTCACGTTTTGGGGTCCCAGGAACCCAAAAAAGTGTTTTTTTACGAAATGTCTGTCTGTCGGTCTGTCTGTTCGTCGATTTCCGGGCAAACTACTCGGTGGATTTGAGTGAAATTTGGCATGTAGGTTCACAAAAATCATGCCTCGGGACCTTTTATTTTATTTTGGGCTAACTCAATTTGGGGGGGGGGGGGGGGTTTATTCTCAAAAAACTCCAAAAAAACGTCTAAAAAAATTATTTCTCAAAAACGGCTCCAACGATTT
Source organism: Psococerastis gibbosa (assembly GCA_963971405.1). Lineage (NCBI taxonomy): Eukaryota > Metazoa > Arthropoda > Insecta > Psocodea > Psocidae > Psococerastis > Psococerastis gibbosa. The sequence continues at coordinate 6,334,342 of OZ020492.1, forward strand.
CTTTTAAATTCACATATATTCTAGTCGTTCTTAATGTTGATAAAATGCGGGGGGTCGCTTACCCCTTGATAGTTTGCTTCTGGGGGTAAAAAAATAAAAATAACTTAATTTTAATGAAAAATGACTAAAAAATAATATTTCTGCGAAACTTTTCTATCGATGATTTCTACCTTCAGGCATGTTTTAGGTGTTAAGTTGAGTAACGAAACCGGACAGTTTGCTTTCCCAAAAACCTATTTGCTTTTGCGCAAAAATTTTTTTTTGAAAAAATGATAGAAACTTCACGCTGAAATGCATTGCCTGCCCTGCCATTATTACTGTGTTGTAATGTGTTTTAAATATATTGAGGCTACCTCACCTCCAGTGACGTCAGGTGGACACCCCCCCCCCCCCCCCGAGATATCCGAAACTTAACCATAGGAAAATTATTTACCATGAAATTATTCATTTTCTCTCCCTACTAAATGATAAATTGGAAAGCATGTTCGAGTAAACTCGGACCGGTTCTTTTTATTTTGGGCTAACTCAATTAGGGGGGTTTTATTTTCAAAAAACTCCAAAAAAACGTCTAAAAAAATTATTTCTCAAAAACGGCTCCAACGATTTCTTTTAAATTCACACAGTCGTTATTATTGTTAACAAAATGCAGGGGGTCGCTTGCCCCTTGATAGTTTGCTTCGGGGGGTAAAAAAATAAAAATAACTAAATTTTATATAATGAAAAATGACTAAAAAATAATTTTTTCTGTGAAACCTTTCTATCGATGATTTCTACCTACAGGCATGTTTTAGGTGTTAAAAAGAGTAACGAAACCGGCCAGGTTGCTTTCCCAAAAAAGTATTTGGTTTTAGGCAAAAAATGTTTTTTGAAAAAATAGAAAATTCATGTGTCATGTGCATTCGTGCCCTGCCATTATTACTGTGTGGTAATGTGTTGGTCTGACCGGTCTAGAATATGCAATGCCATCGAATAATTCAGTGCTTTATTGGGATTGGTGATATCCTAGGCGATTGCCATCAGAGGGTGTCCTTTGGTTCCGGATAGATAAATAAGTAACACAGAACAAAATAATATATGTAGGGCTAGGACATTAGAGCTAGCAGAAAATTTCTTGTCATTTTCTGATTTTCTCGATGATTTGATTTATTTTTTATTCTAAATTCTAGCCAATACCTACACTTAAGAGTGTGCAGCCCGTAGGAAAGTGGCAGCCCGAAATTTATCACTTTTTATTTAATTAACTAAGCATGTTATTAAAGATTTGGCTCATCAAAGTTGTAGAAGACTATACTTCATGCATCTGTGGGGACCACTTAGTCCCACATGTGTAATAACCAGTCTGCTTCCAGCTTCACCTTTTTCCCGGTAGATGGCGCTGTTCACATTCAGATAATTCAATATTCCTCAATCTTCCTTTTACGTATTTATTTCTCTTATTCAATAATATCTTTAATCTACCCTCTGTGTCTCATCAGCTCCTTTAGCTGTGGACACAGAGTTGGTTTTTCTATATGGAAGCAGGCTGGATCAAATTCAATATTAATTGTAAGCATGTATCGTTCTCGTCTCACAGCTCATATTGTAACCACTGTGTGTTAAATTACTCTAACTTGAGTCGAAGCACTGCAATACAAACCAATTCAAGTCTACACTGCCTATTCAATTGCATCGTCCTTCGACAAGCTACATTGGTGACCCTCGACAACGGAACAAGCAGCCTTCCAGATTCCAGTTCCAGCTCCAGTTCCAGCCAGTTCCAGTTCCAGCCAATTCCAGTTCCAGCCAATTCCAGCCAGTTCCAGCCAGTTCCAGTTCCAGCCAGCTCCAGTTCCAGCCAGCTCCAGTTCCAGCCAGCTCCAGTTCCAGCCAGCTCCAGTTCCAGCCAGTTCCAGTTCCAGCCAGTTCCAGTTCCAGCCAGTTCCAGTTCCAGCCAGTTCCAGCTTCCAGCTTCCAGCCAGTTCCAGTTCCAGCCAGTTCCAGTTCCAGCTTCCAGCCAGTTCCAGCCCGTTCCAGTTCCAGTTCCAGCCTCCAGAACGTCTCATCCGGCCATAGGCGGTGGAAACCACCCCGGAGCAGCTACATTCACCGCAGCAGCACAGCCACAACCTGCAAGATGCCGCAGACCACAGCCACAACCGCTACAGCTACGACCGCTACAGCTACAACCGCTACAGCTACGACCGCTACAGCTACAACCGCTACAGCTACAACCGCTACAGCTACAACTGCTACAGCCACAACACCGACACCCACGGCTACAATCAAGATGACAGGCCCTGCTAGTACGATGGCAGTCTCGGTCAAGCTTCCACCCTTCTGGACACAGTCGGCCAACCTGTCACCGGCACTGTGGTTCACTCAAGCGGAGGCTCAGTTCGCACTTGCTGGGGTCACAATGGAAACGACGAAATATTACCACGTCCTTTCAGCGCTCGACCAAAGTACCCTCAGCGAGATCTCAGATTTGTTAGCTGCCCCAGTACCAGTAAACCCATACACTGAGCTAAAAATGCAGTTAATCCAACGAATGAGTCTTCCAGCAAGCAGTCGCATTCAGCTACTAATGTCGGAAGACATAGGGGACAAAACTCCCAGCTCTTTTCTCCGGAGACTGCGGGCCCTCGCAGAGAAAGCCATATCAGACTCGGTTTTACGCACCATTTGGACGTCTCGCCTCCCGCACGCTATACAATTGGCAATCATCGGTCATGATCACCTGTCACTAGGTGACGTCGCGAACCTCGCCGACAAGATGGCCACCATCAATTCAGCAACACGTGACCGGATTCTTGAGTGCACAATGGCCCCTGTGGACCTATTGAAGACGTTAACAGAGAACGTCGCGGCTCTACAGGCACAGTTCGCCGACAGATACGGACAACGTGCCACACAGCCACGGTTCCAGCGCCAGTTCCGTTCACCAGCGCCTAAACAAGACCCAACTTGGTGTTTTTACCACCAAACCTATGGGAGGAAGGCCAGAAAGTGCCAGCAGCCATGCAGATTTCCGAAAAACGACGATCGCAGCCAGTAAAGGCAGGGCCTGCCTGCGCCACTACACACCTGCTTAAAACCTCACATCGCCTTCTTATCACGGACCCTTGCACCAAGATACGTTATCTCATTGACACAGGGTCCGACATCTGCGTTTTTCCACGTGCCCGTCTCAACCTACCGCTCCGTCGTACTCAACTCGAACTGACTGCCGCCAATGGCACAATCATCAATACGTACGGAACAACAGCTCAACAACTGGACCTGGGATTACGACGCAGTTTCCGTTGGAATTTCATCATTGCCGATGTCACGCAACCCATCATCGGTGCAGACTTTCTCGCAGCCTCTAATTTGCTGGTGGATCTCCAGAACTCAAAGCTGATCGACGGGACAACGCATCGCAAGGCGAACCTGTGTCAAAGCCCCTCCAAGCAACCTAGCGTTTCTACCTTAACAATACCGCACAGTACCCCGGCCAGTCTAAAAGTAATAATTGAGGAGTTTAGCGACCTCACGCGGCCGAGACAACCCACAGACCAGGTCAAACACTCCACGGTCCACTACATTAGAACGACAGACGGACCTCCCGTCTCCGCTCGCCCACGCCGGTTGGCCCCGGACAAGTTTATTATCGCCAAAAAGGAGTTCAACGACATGATCCAGACCGGCGTATGTCGTCCGTCCGACAGCCCATGGGCCTCACCATTACACCTAGTACCTAAAAGCGACCATTCATGGCGCCCATGCGGGGACTACAGACGGCTCAATGCTCGAACAATTCCTGACGCGTACCCAGTCCGCCACATCGCAGATTTCAGTGCAGAATTGCGAGGAAAAACCGTATTCAGCAAAATAGACCTGGTCAAAGCATTCACCCAGATACCAGTTTCCAATGGTGACATTCCAAAGACAGCAATAAATACTCCGTTCGGCCTTTTCGAATTCCCATTCATGACATTCGGTCTTCGCAATGCTGCTCAAACCTTCCAACGCTTCATGGATAACATCCTACGCGACCTCCCGTGGGCATATTCATACATCGACGACGTACTGGTTGCATCGAGTTGTGGGGACCACTTAGTCCCACATGTGTAATAACCAGTCTGCTTCCAGCTTCACCTTTTTCCCGTTAGATGGCGCTGTTCACATTCAGATAATTCAATATTCCTCAATCTTCCTTTTACGTATTTATTTCTCTTATTCAATAATATCTTTAATCTACCCTCTGTGTCTCATCAGCTCCTTTAGCTGTGGACACAGAGTTGGTTTTTCTATATGGAAGCAGGCTGGATCAAATTCAATATTAATTGTAAGCATGTATCGTTCTCGTCTCACAGCTCATATTGTAACCACTGTGTGTTAAATTACTCTAACTTGAGTCGAAGCACTGCAATACAAACCAATTCAAGTCTACACTGCCTATTCAATTGCATCGTCCTTCGACAAGCTACATTGGTGACCCTCGACAACGGAACAAGCAGCCTTCCAGATTCCAGTTCCAGCTCCAGTTCCAGTTCCAGCTCCAGTTCCAGCTCCAGATCCAGCCAGTTCCAGTTCCAGCCAATTCCAGTTCCAGCCAATTCCAGTTCCAGCCAATTCCAGCCAATTCCAGCCAGTTCCAGTTCCAGCCAGCTCCAGTTCCAGCCAGCTCCAGTTCCAGCCAGTTCCAGTTCCAGCCAGTTCCAGCCAGTTCCAGTTCCAGCCAGTTCCAGTTCCAGCCAATTCCAGCCAGTTCCAGCCAGTTCCAGTTCCAGCCAGCTCCAGTTCCAGCCAGTTCCAGTTCCAGCCAGTTCCAGCCAGTTCCAGTTCCAGCAAGTTCCAGCTTCCAGCTTCCAGCCAGTTCAAGTTCCAGCCAGATCCAGTTCCAGCTTCCAGCCAGTTCCAGCCCGTTCCAGTTCCAGTTCCAGCCTCCAGAACGTCTCATCCGGCCATAGGCGGTGGAAACCACCCCGGAGCAGCTACATTCACCGCAGCAGCACAGCCACAACCTGCAAGATGCCGCAGACCACAGCCACAACCGCTACAGCTACGACCGCTACAGCTACAACCGCTACAGCCACAACACCGACACCCACGGCTACAACCAAGATGACAGGCCCTGCTAGTACGATGGCAGTCTCGGTCAAGCTTCCACCCTTCTGGACACAGTCGGCCAACCTGTCACCGGCACTGTGGTTCACTCAAGCGGAGGCTCAGTTCGCACTTGCTGGGGTCACAATGGAAACGACGAAATATTACCACGTCCTTTCAGCGCTCGACCAAAGTACCCTCAGCGAGATCTCAGATTTGTTAGCTGCCCCAGTACCAGTAAACCCATACACTGAGCTAAAAACGCAGTTAATCCAACGAATGAGTCTTCCAGCAAGCAGTCGCATTCAGCTACTAATGTCGGAAGACATAGGGGACAAAACTCCCAGCTCTTTTCTCCGGAGACTGCGGGCCCTCGCAGAGAAAGCCATATCAGACTCGGTTTTACGCACCATTTGGACGTCTCGCCTCCCGCACGCTATACAATTGGCAATCATCGGTCATGATCACCTGTCACTAGGTGACGTCGCGAACCTCGCCGACAAGATGGCCACCATCAATTCAGCAACACGTGACCGGATTCTTGAGTGCACAATGGCCCCTGTGGACCTATTGAAGACGTTAACAGAGAACGTCGCGGCTCTACAGGCACAGTTCGCCGACAGATACGGACAACGTGCCACACAGCCACGGTTCCAGCGCCAGTTCCGTTCACCAGCGCCTAAACAAGACCCAACTTGGTGTTTTTACCACCAAACCTATGGGAGGAAGGCCAGAAAGTGCCAGCAGCCATGCAGATTTCCGAAAAACGACGATCGCAGCCAGTAAAGGCAGGGCCTGCCTGCGCCACTACACACCTGCTTAAAACCTCACATCGCCTTCTTATCACGGACCCTTGCACCAAGATACGTTATCTCATTGACACAGGGTCCGACATCTGCGTTTTTCCACGTGCCCGTCTCAACCTACCGCTCCGTCGTACTCAACTCGAGCTGACTGCCGCCAATGGCACAATCATCAATACGTACGGAACAACAGCTCAACAACTGGACCTGGGATTACGACGCAGTTTCCGTTGGAATTTCATCATTGCCGATGTCACGCAACCCATCATCGGTGCAGACTTTCTCGCAGCCTCTAATTTGCTGGTGGATCTCCAGAACTCAAAGCTGATCGACGGGACAACGCATCGCAAGGCGAACCTGTGTCAAAGCCCCTCCAAGCAACCTAGCGTTTCTACCTTAACAATACCGCACAGTACCCCGGCCAGTCTAAAAGTAATAATTGAGGAGTTTAGCGACCTCACGCGGCCGAGACAACCCACAGACCAGGTCAAACACTCCACGGTCCACTACATTAGAACGACAGACGGACCTCCCGTCTCCGCTCGCCCACGCCGGTTGGCCCCGGACAAGTTTATTATCGCCAAAAAGGAGTTCAACGACATGATCCAGACCGGCGTATGTCGTCCGTCCGACAGCCCATGGGCCTCACCATTACACCTAGTACCTAAAAGCGACCATTCATGGCGCCCATGCGGGGACTACAGACGGCTCAATGCTCGAACAATTCCTGACGCGTACCCAGTCCGCCACATCGCAGATTTCAGTGCAGAATTGCGAGGAAAAACCGTATTCAGCAAAATAGACCTGGTCAAAGCATTCACCCAGATACCAGTTTCCAATGGTGACATTCCAAAGACAGCAATAAATACTCCGTTCGGCCTTTTCGAATTCCCATTCATGACATTCGGTCTTCGCAATGCTGCTCAAACCTTCCAACGCTTCATGGATAACATCCTACGCGACCTCCCGTGGGCATATTCATACATCGACGACGTACTGGTTGCATCAAGTGATAAGCAGGAGCACGAATCACACCTACGTCAACTCTTCCAACGATTCCGAGAATATGGCCTAGTCATTAATCCTAGCAAGTGTACCCTCGGCGTTGGGTCAATCAGCTTTCTTGGTTACCTCGTGTCAGCAGAAGGCACACAAGCCCTACCAGACAGGGTAAAGGCACTCACTGAATACCCTCTTCCAAAGACATTCAAAGATCTACGCCGTTTCCTTGGCATGATTAACTACTACCGCCGGTTCCTACCAAATGCAGCCAACGAACAAGCACCACTCAACACGTTGTTATCTGGAGACAAGGTAAAAGGGAACGCTACGATACCATGGACAACAAAGCTTACCGAAGCTTTCAGCTCATGCAAACACAGTCTGGCACGCATCACCCTACTCGCGCATCCAGATCATACGGCTCCGATTGCACTAGTCACAGATGCATCAGACACCAGTATCGGAGCTACAGTCCAACAACGGATCAACGATCATTGGCAGCCATTAGCATTCTTCTCGCAGAAACTTAAAGAAAACCAACGAACATGGTCCGCCTACGATCGCGAATTGCTTGCGGTACACGACGCCATTCGTCATTTCCGTTACCTGCTAGAAGCGCGCGCTTTTGTCGTGTATACCGATCACAAACCGTTGACGCACGCTTTTCAGAATCCAAAAACAAGTTGCTCACCTCGCCAAATGCGGCAAATGGAATTCGTCTCTCAATTCACCACGGACATCCAATACATCGCTGGGCAGGACAACATGGCCGCTGATGCATTCTCAAGAATCGAAGCAATCTCTACTCCCGTATCTCCTGAGCAACTTTCTTCTGCTCAGAAAGACGACAGAGAACTCAAAGAGCTTCGGTCCAGTAGAAAGACGTCCCTCATCCTCGTTGATGTTCCCATTCCGGGCTCTGATTCAGTCCTTACGTGCGATTCTAGTCAAGACATACAACGCCCATTTGTGCCCAAACCATTACGTCGACAACTTTTCGAGCACCTACACAGCCTACATCACCCAGGAATAGCAGCGTCTGCTAACCTGGTTGCCCAACGCTACATATGGCCTTCTATCCGTAAGGATTGCCGCGCTTGGGCTCGTCTGTGTGTCAACTGTCAATTGTCCAAGATACATCGACACACCCTCACTGCGATTGGAACCTTTACTCAGCCTGACCGACGGTTTCAGCACATACACCTCGACATTGTAGGCCCATTACCACCGTCGGAAGGCTACACGTATTTGTTAACACTCGTTGACCGTTTCACGCGATGGCCGGAAGCCGTTCCTATGGTGAACATCACCGCCGAAAACGTCGCCAGAACCCTCATTTCCTGCTGGATCAGCCGGTTTGGGTGCCCGGAGACAATTACTACAGATCGCGGCCGACAGTTTGAGAGCCATTTGTTTGCTGACCTGGCCCGATTATGCGGATTTCACCATGCACGGACTACCAGTTACCACCCTGCATCCAACGGCATGGTAGAGCGTATGCACCGCTCACTCAAAGCCTCCATTATGTGTCATGCCAATGACAAATGGACGGAAGCCCTTCCGCTAGTTTTACTGGGCATGCGCGCCACTCTTAAGAAAGATCTTCAAGCTTCTCCAGCAGATCTGGTCTATGGTGAACCATTAAGACTACCAGGACAGATGCTGACAACTCCTCCTTCAAATCAGAGTCCGGCGGACACTCTCATCTCACTTCGAAGGAAATTCGACTCACTACGCCCCACTCGCGTCAAGAGACACGGGGCTCATCAAACATTCATCCCACAAGACCTTGCCAAGGCCACGCACGTTTTCGTGAGACAAGACCACGTCCGTGCTTCCCTCGAACGTCCTTATGCGGGACCATTCCCTGTGTTAAGTCGCACCGACAAAACAGTTACGATTTCAAGCCGCGGTCGTGCGGTTACTGTGTCAATGGACAGGGTCAAGCCGGCCTACATTAATGCCAGTACAGACGAACCGTCTCACCAGTCTACGATCAACCCCCCGCATCAGCATCCTGCTCAAGATAAACCTCAGGAGAAGGTCTCCTCACCACTTCCTGCCACTGACGTCGTGCCGACACCACCGACTCGCACCACTCGCTCAGGTCGTCACATCCACGTTCCACGACATTTCTCCGACTTCCAGTCTTAGGAGGGGGGTAATGTGGGGACCACTTAGTCCCACATGTGTAATAACCAGTCTGCTTCCAGCTTCACCTTTTTCCCGTTAGATGGCGCTGTTCACATTCAGATAATTCAATATTCCTCAATCTTCCTTTTACGTATTTATTTCTCTTATTCAATAATATCTTTAATCTACCCTCTGTGTCTCATCAGCTCCTTTAGCTGTGGACACAGAGTTGGTTTTTCTATATGGAAGCAGGCTGGATCAAATTCAATATTAATTGTAAGCATGTATCGTTCTCGTCTCACAGCTCATATTGTAACCACTGTGTGTTAAATTACTCTAACTTGAGTCGAAGCACTGCAATACAAACCAATTCAAGTCTACACTGCCTATTCAATTGCATCGTCCTTCGACAAGCTACAGAGTGATAAGCAGGAGCACGAATCACACCTACGTCAACTCTTCCAACGATTCCGAGAATATGGCCTAGTCATTAATCCTAGCAAGTGTACCCTCGGCGTTGGGTCAATCAGCTTTCTTGGTTACCTCGTGTCAGCAGAAGGCACACAAGCCCTACCAGACAGGGTAAAGGCACTCACTGAATACCCTCTTCCAAAGACATTCAAAGATCTACGCCGTTTCCTTGGCATGATTAACTACTACCGCCGGTTCCTACCAAGTGCAGCCAACGAACAAGCACCACTCAACACGTTGTTATCTGGAGACAAGGTAAAAGGGAACGCTACGATACCATGGACAACAAAGCTTACCGAAGCTTTCAGCTCATGCAAACACAGTCTGGCACGCATCACCCTACTCGCGCATCCAGATCATACGGCTCCGATTGCACTAGTCACAGATGCATCAGACACCAGTATCGGAGCTACAGTCCAACAACGGATCAACGATCATTGGCAGCCATTGGCATTCTTCTCGCAGAAACTTAAAGAAAACCAACGAACATGGTCCGCCTACGATCGCGAATTGCTTGCGGTACACGACGCCATTCGTCATTTCCGTTACCTGCTAGAAGCGCGCGCTTTTGTCGTGTATACCGATCACAAACCGTTGACGCACGCTTTTCAGAATCCAAAAACAAGTTGCTCACCTCGCCAAATGCGGCAAATGGAATTCGTCTCTCAATTCACCACGGACATCCAATACATCGCTGGGCAGGACAACTTGGCCGCTGATGCATTCTCAAGAATCGAAGCAATCTCTACTCCCGTATCTCCTGAGCAACTTTCTTCTGCTCAGAAAGACGACAGAGAACTCAAAGAGCTTCGGTCCAGTAGAAAGACGTCCCTCATCCTCGTTGATGTTCCCATTCCGGGCTCTGATTCAGTCCTTACGTGCGATTCTAGTCAAGACATACAACGCCCATTTGTGCCCAAACCATTACGTTGACAACTTTTCGAGCACCTACACAGCCTACATCACCCAGGAATAGCAGCGTCTGCTAACCTGGTTGCCCAACGCTACATATGGCCTTCTATCCGTAAGGATTGCCGCGCTTGGGCTCGTCTGTGTGTCAACTGTCAATTGTCCAAGATACATCGACACACCCTCACTGCGATTGGAACCTTTACTCAGCCTGACCGACGGTTTCAGCACATACACCTCGACATTGTAGGCCCATTACCACCGTCGGAAGGCTACACGTATTTGTTAACACTCGTTGACCGTTTCACGCGATGGCCGGAAGCCGCTCCTATGGTGAACATCACCGCCGAAAACGTCGCCAGAACCCTCATTTCCTGCTGGATCAGCCGGTTTGGGTGCCCGGAGACAATTACTACAGATCGCGGCCGACAGTTTGAGAGCCATTTGTTTGCTGACCTGGCCCGATTATGCGGATTTCACCATGCACGGACTACCAGTTACCACCCTGCATCCAACGGCATGGTAGAGCGTATGCACCGCTCACTCAAAGCCTCCATTATGTGTCATGCCAATGACAAATGGACGGAAGCCCTTCCGCTAGTTTTACTGGGCATGCGCGCCACTCTTAAGAAAGATCTTCAAGCTTCTCCAGCAGATCTGGTCTATGGTGAACCATTAAGACTACCAGGACAGATGCTGACAACTCCTCCTTCAAATCAGAGTCCGGCGGACACTCTCATCTCACTTCGAAGGAAATTCGACTCACTACGCCCCACTCGCGTCAAGAGACACGGGGCTCATCAAACATTCATCCCACAAGACCTTGCCAAGGCCACGCACGTTTTCGTGAGACAAGACCACGTCCGTGCTTCCCTCGAACGTCCTTATGCGGGACCATTCCCTGTGTTAAGTCGCACCGACAAAACAGTTACGATTTCAAGCCGCGGTCGTGCGGTTGCTGTGTCAATGGACAGGGTCAAGCCGGCCTACATTAATGCCAGTACAGACGAACCGTCTCACCAGTCTACGATCAACCCCCCGCATCAGCATCCTGCTCAAGATAAACCTCAGGAGAAGGTCTCCTCACCACTTCCTGCCACTGACGTCGTGCCGACACCACCGACTCGCACCACTCGCTCAGGTCGTCACGTCCACGTTCCACGACATTTCTCCGACTTCCAGTCTTAGGAGGGGGGTAATGTGGGGACCACTTAGTCCCACATGTGTAATAACCAGTCTGCTTCCAGCTTCACCTTTTTCCCGGTAGATGGCGCTGTTCACATTCAGATAATTCAATATTCCTCAATCTTCCTTTTACGTATTTATTTCTCTTATTCAATAATATCTTTAATCTACCCTCTGTGTCTCATCAGCTCCTTTAGCTGTGGACACAGAGTTGGTTTTTCTATATGGAAGCAGGCTGGATCAAATTCAATATTAATTGTAAGCATGTATCGTTCTCGTCTCACAGCTCATATTGTAACCACTGTGTGTTAAATTACTCTAACTTGAGTCGAAGCACTGCAATACAAACCAATTCAAGTCTACACTGCCTATTCAATTGCATCGTCCTTCGACAAGCTACACATCCTATAATAAAGGTAGGCCCTACCTATTTTTAGTTTTCGAAATTGTAGTTTTTTTTATAAAATCCTTAATACGTGAAAAGTTATTGTTTACAAAATATGTGCATGTTTCTGAAAAAACTACAAATTCGAAAATTAAAAATATCTTATAATATGATGCATGAAGTACGTAGTCTGAGCCAAATCTTTAATAACATGCTTAGTTAATGAAATAAAAAATAAAAAGTATTATATTTCGGGCTGCCAATTTCTTATGGGCTGCACACTCTTAACATGAACATTTTTATTTAAATCTGTTTCCTGCCCCATTTTAATAATAATGTCCAATACAATATTCCAAATGACTAGCTCAGTTGCAGTCCTGCTTACTTAGGTACGGTACTGTAAATAAAAGCAAATGTAGAACTATTTACTATTCGTCTCCATGAGAACTACCATCCATTCACACAATACACGGCTCACCTTTTAGATTTGCGACAGTGCAACTGCGTAATTCAACTCCTTCCTCAATTAATTCGGCTATTAGATACTACTTGACGAAGCCTAAAACTGGGATTATTCACCTATATCTCTAACCTGTTTTGAACTTGAACTTAAAACCATAATGCCTTACCCAGCTGCCTCAGTGATAAAGATCTCTCGGGATTCAAGGTCGGAATTGAACGGAAGATGAAGGAATATGCCCTCTCTACAGTACGGTAAGGAAGAATTTGGGGAAATAAATTGAGTCGCCAACCTTTCCCACTAAAAGTATGTATGCTTCTGCGTGAAATTTAGTCCTTTTCTGTTTTGTTTTTTTAGATTATAAATTCAATAGGTTATATTTCTGACTCCGTCTATCCCCCATTGACTCAGACTATTGGGAATGGGATTAATAGAAGCACAACTTTACTAGGCCTACTGAACCACAAGATTTTAATTTTATTAATTTACTTTTATATTCCATTCCCCTTCGCAAATTCCTTCGTCAGTGTTTATGAGAGGCATTTTCATGAAAACAGGACATTTTAATTTTTAGCGTCCCCAGCCTTATCTCCTAGGGGACTTCTGAACTGAATTAAAACTGGGTTCATTCATTCGCGATCTCAATCCAATTTCTCATCATAATCTAATTCTCACGTTACTTTCTTTTAATAAAAAAAAATGTGAAAATTGTTTATTATTTATGCGAAAAGAAATTTATATACAGTACTCAATAAATTTTAAATATTCTTAATAACGTTTCCGACCGCCCCACCACATTGTTTCCTCTTTAGTCAGCTCATACCACTTGAAATGGAGTAAACTGTTATCATGTCAGTAAACTTTCATAGAGAATTTCCTACCCTAGTCTATATATTCTGCCCATAATGGGCTACCAACAGAATGCTCGGTTTCAGCCAGAGCAACAAAAAAAAATACAATCGAAGATACAAACATTTAATACTGTAGAATCGCTCGCTACACCCACGTTAATACCGTGACGTTATCACAATTATTAAAGATTTTTAAACAACAGTCCCTACACAATAGATAGGTAGATAGGTAGGCTACTTTTAAAAAATAAGAGGAGTGCAGTCGAGTCGACATACATACTAACACATTATTGGTATTCGTGGTTTGTGCGTATCGATAGTATGCTCAATAGGTTAATACACTATATTTCGCTCACGCGAGATAATAGAGTACTAAGAAAGATTTCCGAAAAAACGTACTAATTAATAGTCCACAAATATTGTGGCGGTATTTTAAAATATTAGTACGGCAATGTAATAAAAGCGAAATCCCTATTAAAGTAGCCTACATTCATGCAACACGTATACTGATTCTGACCAAATAATATCTTAATTTCTACATTGAATAGTATTGGTACAATATAAAATAATGTAGCACAAATAAGCAACGCGGTTTACCTGAATTTCGGATAGTCCACGATGGTGACTACAATAAGTTAACATGGGCCATATGGGCCTTTAAAGCTTTTTACTAAGCTATGTATGCCAAGGCTGCTTAACACTATGTCTGCGGGCCACGAAGAAATGGTCCGCGCTAGAAAGTTGGTATCAGCATTTCCACTTGAACCAACCCTGTCAGCCTGGCGGGGGGAGTGGGCCTGTTTATTAACCTGAGCCCCTGAGGCACCCCAGGGGCAGACTATACTTCACCTCAAGGAGAAGGGGAGTTGACTGACAGGGTGGACATCCTGATTATAGTGGATTCCGAACCACTTGCGGAACATCGTAAAGTCACATGATTAATTCGGAGGAGGACTCGACACTCACTTAGACTGACTGCCTCTCAGCACGTGTCCCACCAAGTTCCCCTGCCAATGCTGTGCACACTACCAAGTTTGCTGTAGGTTTGAACAGACTCATTTCTGGTCCGAACCACTTGGGCGGGACATAGTAAAGTCACACAATTAATTCGGAGGTGACCAGGACTCGACACGCACTTAGACTGACTGGTATAGTCTCAGCAAGTTATCATGTCCCAACATGTTTCCCTGCCAACGCTGTGCACACTTTAAAGTTTGCCGTAGTTTGGAACAGGCTCTGTCATCGCGGATTCAACTTGGTATGGCCGTTGGCCAATACATAATACTGTTTTGTATCGCACAAGTTTTAATGGTAACCGTCAGTGGCCCGCCAAAAATATCGGAATCGCCCGTTTGGCCCGATTCATAAATAGGGTTGAGCAGCCTTGATGTATATGGTATATTGTTGTCACTATACGATAAATCATAATTAACTTCCTAACTTGCGACTCTTGCTCACAGATTTAAAGAAAAAAAATTGTAGAAACCTATTAACTAAAAAAATTAGCCATTGGTGGTAAGCAATAAGAAGGCCAATGTCAGGAAAGACATTAAGACTAAAAAAAACAGGTGGTAATGAAAGGAATGTCAAACGAATATCTACGGCTAGTTATTGGCAGTTACAGTTAAAGGCCAGTTACTGAGACAATGCCGGATTTTTGAACAATCTACTGTAGCTATAGCTACTTTGTTGTTTTAGTCTCGACGACAAGTAGGCCTAATCGCTAAAAACTTACTCAATGACACGAAAAAACAAATAATACTACATAATACTATTCCAAAAAAATTAGTGAGTTTTCGTATATGCAGCAAAAACACCTTAAATATAACCATTTTAAGATATCAAAATTATATATAGGTAGCTTTTTACGCACATATTACACGTGTGCATGCCTCAAAACGCATTAACATAATTTATAGCTAAATAAAGATTTAAAAAATATAATTCTTACGTCAGGAACAAATTTCAGATTCTTATTCTCTAAAATTAACAAAATCCAAAGTTTCCCATGTTTCATGAGTTCACTACATATTTTAGTATCATCTTTGAGCTATTTCGGTTTGAGTCTGAACAAAATCTAAATAGTACTTCGAACACAAACAATGGTGCATCTGAATATTAATTTTAACAGTAAAAATACAAGGGTAGGTAGATTATATAATATGTGTTCTACCTAACTCTACCCTATTATAAGGCGTATTTTGTTACACGAATGCGAATTTGGATTACTCGATTTGATGCATTTTGTTACCAAAGGGAGCGTATCAAATGTTCGATTCTTAATCCGCATTAGGCTAGTGATCTGGATTAGTATTAAAAATTCGATAATATTCAACCCAGCTCGGGAGATAGATCAGATATTCATTTTTTTTTTTCGGTTAAGTTTATTTATTTTTGCCACGATTTGGCTTACAAAAATTTGCTTACGGCCTACGCTAACATCTTGGATTTTTGACGACTACCGTGTTCATGGTTAATGTTATGCTGTTGGTGTGACTTTTTGTAGGGTTTATTTTTTAAAATGTAACTGCAAAGGCTGTCATATGAAGAATCAGTAGAAAATGGGCTGATGGTCCATAGTCGATAATGTATGGAAGAGAACTTCCATATTCAACTTTAAATCAACCACGGCCCATCAGCCCAATTTCTACTGGTTCTTTATTTTTTTTCAGTTAGTGGTTTTAAGTTATTTTTAATAATGGGTGATATTGATATCATTTCTTTTTTTCAAATTTTGGATTGGCGCCTTTAGTTTGAATTCATGTTTACTGCTTAGAATATAATATCTGAATATCACAATACGTTCATTTTGTTACATTTTTCACTTTTTTCCCTCCTGTTCTCTGATTGGCCCAACTTCTAATACGGATTTGTGTTCAAATGTAAAATATTCGTGTAACAAAATACGCCTATATATAATAAATTATATTTTATGTATATTATTATACATAATATGTTATTATCTTATCAGTTTCCTGGGAATAACATAAGTTTAGTAGAGTACGTCTTAAATTATAAAATTAATAATAATTAAAGCAGCGACCGACAAAACAACCAGTTGCAAGGCAACTGAAATGGAGAAGGTACTTGTATGCCGGGAGAACCTGACAAAAGAAAATTATTCAGAGACATAATGCGGTGTATTAAACTTTACTACAGCACTGAATTTTCTGACAATGCCACACAAAATACACATAGTATTCTTATGGGTCATTATATAAATATATCGTGTCATTCCGAAATAAACATGACATACTGGCGTACTATACAGCATAATTACGAAACACAGTATGCAAATAATAAATTAGTTAATGCGTATCAGCGATTTCTGATTTAAGGATGACGTGAACAAATAATTACAAAAAGCACAGTCCAGCGCCAACAGAGTAAAAGAGAAATCAATTCAGCACAGTAGTTTGGTGCGAAATTTAAGATTTTGTTCACTATGCAGACGGACAATACAAATAACGAGGGAGAATGCATGCAAAAAAATTTCGATTATTTCAATGCAATACAAATGAAAAATGTATTATACTGTAACTCATAGTTACGAAAATATTTTTAATTTCTTAAAAGGGCTGATTGAACAAGACGCTTTATAGTTTACCAAACAAATTCCAACAAAAGTTCAACATTTTGCATGAAACTTCTGGGACATTGAAAGTATGGTATCCATAGAATGAACCTTAGCATTACAATTATTTACCATAACAACATTCACACTACGAAGGGTCAAGTAGGGTTCTGGCCATTAGTACCAGATAAACACAGTTAAACACAGTCTTCACAATGTAACAACACATCAATCTAGTCAGCAATTAGTCGGATGGTTGACATAATTAGAATTACTCCTGACTTTTCCTGACGCAACGACCTACTTTTTTCTTGAATTCTGAATAGTTTTCACGCCAATCTTTCTGAAAAGGGAGTATTTCAATTATAATCCTGAGCTGGTTGGAAATGAGTTTAAGCGGGTTAAAACTACCTGACGCCTGTTGCATTATGTAGCTGGGAAGCTTGTGTCCGCTTCCCCATCCGGTGTGGGTTGACAACAAGGACGTGTACAAGTTTGTTAAATTATAATTAAAGTGGAAACAACACCAATAATGTCTAGAAAAGCTATGGAGTCGGAAAACATGTTCGACAAGCCTTCACAAGTAGGCATACATCCACAAAAGCTCGTAAAATAATAAAGTAGTTTTCGTCTAAATACTATCGACCATATTGCTCTTTCAATTAAACTTTGTTTTTTTAAATAAAAGGTTAATCGCGTACCAACAATATGATGAATGTATCCGATTAGTCTCTTTTATCGCCTCACTAAGTCGCCTAATAGGTACTTGTGCCGAGTTACGACACGTCTCCGATTGCAAGGTGTGTAGGGACTCGCACAAGCAAACTACCGCCTTGCCACCGAAGTCCCATTTAAATCATACTTACTGCAGCATCGACGTTAGCAGGGCTTTCGTCATTAGGGTCGGCTAGCATCGAGATGACTGAGATGAGTATTGTTTCAACCGTGTGAACGGGAAGCCAACGTTCGGATGCTTTTTCATATCCCCATTTGTCGTCGCCAGGTTCGTGCAGAATCGAAATGCACACATCCCCATTCTTATCAACTAAAAAGAAGATTGTTTGGTGTACATTGAGACATCCAACACTCATAAGATATTTGATTCAAGCGGTATAAAATATATTTAGTATCGTATAAAAAATATAAAAAACACGCAGCACTGATTGCACAAGCAGGTGATAGTTTCTTATTTATTAATTTTAACTTGATTGGGGTAATAGGACTTTTTTTGGTTCTATTACTAAGCAAACTTAGCGGAGTTAGGGCTATAAAGCCCTCTCTTACACTCAACTAGGAAGGCCCGGGACCGCCTGCTCTACATGCCCTCCGAAGCATGGGCAGAAAATGTAGGAAGTGTAGGACTCGAACCAACAACCTTTCGGGTGAAAGTCAGAGTCCGTACCACTATTCTACATGTCTTGACTATGTTAACTTCAGCTTGAAAGCACCCTGCAGGGTGTCTCTCCACCATTACTTCCTCAAGACCTATCTCTCCAAAGGGCGATTCAGGAGCGGTAGGTCATTTAAATTTATCCGTTAGTTTTCCAAGAATGCTACTCTCTGCCTTCGATCGTGCAATTGCATTAAATTTCAGAAAGGTGTGTTTGGCGTCTTCGACTCATCCATTGCAAAATCAGCAGCCCCTCGACTCTCGACACTTATGTTTGCCAAATATCCAGGAGTCCTATGATAAGTGGGTTAATACTCACTATTTGGGTGCCAAATCTCAGTGATGAATTTCATACTGGGAGGTAGCAGAGGATAATCCTTTGGAAACTCCAAGTGGCATTTAAAGAATCCTCCTTCACTGGAAAGAAAATGTTCCATTTAGAGTCCAGTAAGCATAGAATTCCTTATATCGGGTTAGTTCGCAAAAATTAGGCACAAACTCAACTTTTGAATTCTGGCTCCTCAGTATGCGCTAAATAACTATCCAAACTTATCTCCTTTTTGGGATAAATGCATTTGTAATGCAACGGGGGTGAATTAAGTAGTTACTTTTTATCGCGGTTATTATACACTTTACGGGAAAAAAAGAAAAAATACATCGTA
This sequence comes from Psococerastis gibbosa, assembly GCA_963971405.1. Lineage (NCBI taxonomy): Eukaryota > Metazoa > Arthropoda > Insecta > Psocodea > Psocidae > Psococerastis > Psococerastis gibbosa. Next base: position 6,353,234 of record OZ020492.1, read on the forward strand.
CTGGTATTAAAAGATTGCAATGAAATTACAATAAAACTGAGTATTATTATGAAAGACCCAGTTTTAGCACAACCAAGGGCACGCAATTTTCAAAATTTTCGAATTTTTAAATTTAATGCAAATTTCTATCATAATAAATTATATTGATCGAGGTAGGCTGTGTTTTTTGTGTTCTTAACCTTGGGGCAGTTCTCCAGTGTTGCTCAATTTTGTTTAGTATCCAGGGGCAGAAGTGGAAGGGCTATTTGATGTTTTTTTCTTTTAAATAAAAAGATTACTTGCATACTTAAACAATTTGATAAATGTATCCGATTGCCCTCTTCAGTCGCCTATGTAGGTTAGTGTAGAGTTACGGCACTTCTCCGATCGCATGGCGTGTAGAGACTTTCATAAGTACAAGCAAGTTACCACCTGGCCATTGAAGTCCATAGGCTATTTTATTTATGATCCGACGGTCAGCAGCGTAACGTGAGGGCGGGATCCGCCCCATGCGCCACATGATATAGGGGAGCCAATTTGGACAAAACAGTCAGTCATTACGTAACAAATAATTACAATTTAAAATTATTTTAACAAATAAAATCTTTTCTGCGATTTCATGAGCTTGTTTTATTGAGGCATGGGGGTGTATGCAGGCAGCAGGCTACCTGTAAGAAGGCTGGTTTATAAATTTTATTTCTCTATCGTTGCCACTTGTCACAGGTCTTTCTCTAAAAAAACATAATATTAAAAAAAACAAAAAACAATTTACGAACGACAGTCTCAAGAGAGGCTGAGCACTCTTATGTCCAGTAGCGCCCCGCCCCGTCCATTAATCGAATAAAGCGACCTCATAAAGTACCGCGCTTACTTACTATTTGTTCATCAAATTATTTTCCGGAAATTTGGAAGCAGGCCCTTGTAATACCACTTCCCAAAGTAAAGTCTCCCACAGAATGTGGCCAAGTTAGGCCTATTTCTATTCTCCCTTGTCTGTCCAAAGTTTTAGAAAAACTAGTAAAGAAACAATTTTCTGAGTACTTAACAAATTATAGCCTACTAGATAGGCTACAATCAGGTTTTAAAACTGGGCATGGCACTGAAACTGCTTTTTTCAAAATAACAGAGGATATCAGAGAAGGCATGGATAAGCAAAAAATTACTTTATTAACCCTATTAGATTTTAGTGCAGCTTTCAATTCAGTGGATTTCGATGTGTTATTATGTAAATTAAAGTGTCAATTTAACGTCTCAGATGAGACGCAGAGTGGTTCCGTTCTTATTTAGTCGGTAGAAAGCAGCGGGTGGTCGGCACCGAGGGGCAAAAATCTGAGAGGGTCAATTTGGAAAGATCTGTACCCGCCGCTAGCATTTTGGCTCCACTTCTATTTGCGTTATACATTCAAGGCATAAATGAGGTTATGCAACCTGACACCTCATACCATTGCTATGCAGACGACGGTTAGGTTTATAAGCAGACGCAGAAACGGGAACTGCAGCAAACAGTAACAGAAATGACTCGGCAACTTACAGAAATAAACGAATGGGCAGTTTCTTGTGGCTTGCAAATATGCCCAAAAAAGACGCAACTCATGGCAATAGGTACAAAAAAGAAACTGGCCGGTGTAGATCTTTCCGCGGTGAGCATTGGAGGGGTTAAGTTAACCTATTCCAAAGGAGTCAAAAATCTAGGGCTCATGGTCGATGAAAACCTGTCTTGGGATGCACACATAAATTTAACACGAAAAAGAGTATATGGGTGTATCCACTCATTATATAAAATGAAAAATTTTCTATCAGAGAGAACAAAGGCGATATTGGTGCGATCTCTGATACTGCCGCTTTTTGATTACTGTGATGTGGTCCAATTAAATATGGCTGGCTATCAATCCAATAAACTCCAAAAATCTCGGAATATGTGTCTAAGGTACGTGGTGGGAGTGCGGAGGGATGAACATATTACAAAATACTTTAAAAAATTAAATTGGTTAAAAATTAACGAAAGAAGAAATGCGTATATCCTCCGTACTTTGCATAACGTACTTGAGACGCATACACTTTCCTACTTACACCCCTTTTCAAGAGAAAAAAATAAATTATCATTTCCAATCCATACATCCCAGGCCCTATCTTCTTTCTTTTCGGTGCAGGCGGTGAGGTTTTGGAACTCCCTACCGGATCCAATCAGAAATGAAAAAAGTTTAAATAAGTTTAAGAGGGCGTGTCGCGTTTATTTCATGAGTACCGTATGTATGTTGTATAAATGGTGTGGTTTAGTTTAGTTTTTTATTTTAAGTTTAATTATAAATAGTAGGTATTTATGTTATCATTATGGGTTAATTGTAAGAGTGGGCCGAGGTAATTTTATTTGCAATCTTTTAGTATAATGTATTTTTGCCATAAAGTGAATAATTACCATTATAAAAATTAAAAACTTTATTCATTGATTGATTTTTATAAAGGAAATTACGATCTCTGTTGATTTTATTCTTTTCCCGAAAAGACAACCAGCAAACAAAACACTACGGAGTTCGAAATTTTGAATACCAGAAAATAACTAGTGGGTATTCATGTCTACAATCAGATACCATGCAGTTAATGCTACAAATCGTTAATAACACCTAGCTTTCACTATATTTCATTGGCGTAAATTGCCCTAATACCGGGGGGGGGGGGGGGTCTTAGGACCCCATGTGTTCCGTGTCCCTAGTTGTCAAAATCAAGGGGGGGGGGGGTGGAGGAGGTTTAGAACCTCAAACTTATAGATATTAATACCCATGCTTGCAGTGCAGATTCAAACATAAACATTGACAAAATAACAGTCCGAAACTCCAAAATTCCCGACATAATACATTTAAAAAGTCTAAATTTTGCACCAGTATTTTTATTTTAATTTTCTATTGTTATTCTCTGCAACAAAAAAAACTCGTATTTTTAATTATTCGCTTATTTATTAAGTTTTCTCGATCAATTTGTTTTATTTACTCGAAAATCCTGGGGGGGGGGGGGAACTTAACCCCTAATTACGCTAATGCATTTATTGAATGTAATGCTGCCGTGTGCATGCATCCAATTTTATCATCTAAGCTAGGGCTAAAATATAGGCTACTTACTACAGTGTATCGCGGGGTCCAATGATTAACACTTCCCACCGATAAATATCATCGTCGTCTATAAGACCAGCTGAGAATCCGTCAACTGGGTTTTTTTGCAATTCTGAAATTTGCAATAACCCATTAATGATAAGCAACATACATAGACATCTCTTAGCCATTCCCCTCCACAATACACACATGTTTCATTCATCCTTCCTGGTTTCCTCAATTTTACTGTTTAACTCATTCCCCCGTAACATTCAAGATTCGCCAACACTAACTGTGTTCAGGATTCGACTCAAGGAGTATCTAACTGCAAATATTACATAGGCTACGATTTATTCGAACCGCCCCATGCTTGTGTGTGTGAGTGAGTGAGTGTTTTAGTCTTAGGGAATTTTTTGAATTATTGTAACCTTGTACTGCAAATGTATACTGTTTTCGGTGCTGACCCCTAGTTGAGTGTAAGAGAGGGCCTTATGGCCCTAACTCCGCTAGGGTGGTCTCAGCTATATTAAAGTCATTATTTATTATTATTTTATTATTATTTATTATAGACAAGCTTGCTAGTATTCCCTGAGTGACAAAGCGTAAGGACACTGTAGCGTCTGTAGCTTGATGTGGAACTATCAGACCCACCGAAAAGCATGAGCGTTAATTCTAATATTCACGCATGAGTGAGTAATATAATACAGTACTTTACTTTCCCTAGCAATGCTGTCTAAATAGAATTGTTATAAAAGTAAAATACAAGATAGTAGCCTATTACATGTCAGAGCCTCAGCAACTTATTCATATACTAAGGCACCCATTCCATTGACCGGCTAGGGCTATTTCCAAAAACAGTGACGTGGTAGCAGACACTCAAGACTTAGGTTGCGTTTCTACCGATCTAGCATTGCAGAGTGCAAATGACATTGACGGAAATGTTTGTTTTTCTTTTTATAGAAATCTATTTAAAATGTTTGTAATTAACATATCCCATGAAGCCATTTTTTAATTTTAGTTTGTTTGTTTGTGATTTTACTGTATGATCATTGATCAATTTTAACTATGGCATAGAGGAAAATAAACATTTCCGTCAATTCTGCAATGCGAGGTCGGTGGAAACGCCACCTAAGTCTTGAATGTCTGCTACCACGTCACCATTTTTGGAAATAGCCCTAGCCGGTCAATGGAATGGGCACCCATTCAGTATTTTGATGTCTAGTTACGCTACTGCCACAGCGTTTGGCTAGCTCAGTGCTGTACAAGCGACAGTAGACTTTCCTTGGAATGGGCTTACAGCTACCGGTTCCGACGCTAGACAGCCGGTAGGCAACTGAGATATTAATAATAAGAGCAAAGGTTCGGAAAATAGCTCAAAGCAGAAGAATATAGTTTTTATATTGGCCAAGAAGTAATATTCATTTATCTACGTGTTTCGCTGCCCTTCGTTAGTTGGTAAGTCATTTATAAGGCGCCCATTCCACCGACCGCCTAGGGCTATTTACAAAAACAGTGACGTGGTAGCAGACATTCAAGACATAGGCGGGGTTTCCACCGACCTCGCATTGCAGAATGCAAATGACATTGAAATTAGAATTTTTCTTTTTATAGAAATCTATTAAAATGTTTGTACTTAACATATCCCATGACGCCATTTTTTAATTTTAGTTTGTTTGTGATTTTACTCTATGATCATTGATCAATTTTAACTATGGCATAGAGGAAAATAAACATTTCCGTCAATTCTGCAATGCGAGGTCGGTGAAAACCCCACCTAAGTCTTGAATGTCTGCTACGACGTCACTGTTTTTGCAAATAACCCTAGCTGGTCGGTGGAATGGGCGCCTAATTATAATATTGTACGTATATAAAAGCATGTAAAGTAATCGCTTGTAGCCGGTGTAGGTTGACATTGAGAACGTATACCAGTTTGCCAATGGCCTAAAATTCATACGGAAACAATACAAAATTATGTCCCATGTCCATGGGTTCGTTGGCATGGGGCAAGGGACCGTAAGTAGGTCTGGGTCCATAAAACGTCATCAGAAAAAAATAACCTCTAACCTCTAGACTAAGTAACCTTTAGGCGCCCATTCCACCGACCGGCTAGGGCCATTTACAAAAACGGTGACGTGGTAGCAGACATTCAAGACTTACGTGGCGATTCCACCGATCTTGCATTGCAGAGTGCAAATGAAATGTTTGTTTTCCTCTATGCCATAGTTAAAATTGATCAATGATCATACAGTAAAATCACAAACAAACAAACTAAAATTAAAAAATGGCTTCATGGGACATGTTAATTACAAACATTTTAATAGATTTCTATAAAAAGAAAAACAAACATTTCCGTCAATGTCATTTGGATTCTGCAATGCGAGATCGATGGAAACCCCGCCAAAGTCTTGAATGTCTGCTACCACGTCACCGTTTTTGTAAATAGCCCTAGCCGATGGAATGGTGGAATGGGCACCTTAAGTCGGTAATACTACAATACTACAAAGAACTGGAATAATTAGAATATAATTAAGGAGCTTAACAACTAGGCCCGTTAGTTACCTACACCAAAGAGCTGTAGTTTGGGGGACACGGAAGCAGCCTCGCCGAAGATTGTGCTATACCACCTGTATAATAGAGATGCGACCTCACACAATCGGGCGTCCCCTGGAAACGTCGGATGGAACTCCACCGACGGCCAATGCTTCCACCACCGGGCAACACACGAATAATAAACCAAAGAGCCGAGTACGAGTTAAATAACTTGAATCAACTTTTTCCTGACCCCTTCAGTTTTAATAAAATAGTGTAATTCAATTTTATGCAGAATCGGCAATTATAAATAAAGATAAAGATAATGGGAAATTACAAAGTATTTAGGCGAGGTTCTCGTTTAATTTTTAAATTTACATTTAGGTACCGATCAATGAGCATTGTAGGTTATATAGAAAATATACGATACACAGAAATATACTAGTAGCATATATGGTAAATGAAACTCCGCTAGGTTGGCTTAGTAATATAACAAAACGTCAATATTTATTTATTAGGATAACATACTGGGAAAACTTATGAATTTTCAGTTGACGTAGGCTACTAAGTTTACCATACGATAGAATAATATTGGGAATGTTATTAATTAAATGGTACCTTCTTTAATTAGATTTTACAATTTAAATTGAGTGGATCATATTTTTTTTACATTATTTTCAAATTTTACAAAAAGATTATTTGCATACAAACAATTCAATGAATGTATCCGAATAACCTCTTCAGTCGCCTCTGTAGGTAATACATGTGTAGAGTTACGACAGATTTCCGATCGCATGGTGTGTAGAGAGTTGCACAAGTACGAACAACCTACCACTATGTCATCGACGGCCATAATATGAGTAATGACTTTACAGTAGGCTACCTAGTACTTCGCATATACGTGTTTCATTAATGTAATGCCACGCCAAGTTAAATTATATTTTGTAAAGCGACTGTAACAAATATTTATACCCCAGTTTTATAATTTTTAAGGCGTCCCGATATTATAAGAATATAGAACTTTATAATTTAAAATTGCATAATTCAATGGTTGATACTTCCCAATTGATGGTTCTTGTACTGTATTTTATGTATTGTGAGTGCCTATGAATCTATAACAAACAAATCTCATAAGGTTAAATAAGATTCAAAGTGTCTTTCGCGGCGACGCTATTAGCCGCATTATGGCTACCTGACTATGGGGACCGACGAGGACATTGTATCCCAGCTGAGCAGAGGCGTAAAGTTTTAGAATGATGGCGGGGGCAAAACTAAGTAGACCTTATGACGTCATCAGGCAGGATAAGGAAAAATTGAAAATATAAGAGCAAATTGGTAAGGTTTTACGCATTTTAATAGTAGTAAAGTATAGCTGTAGATTTTACAATGCTAAAAAAGGAATGCCTATATTCATATTGCTGCAAATATGGACCAGCACGTCTTACAATGCTGCAGCTGAGTGCACGTTTTTAATAAGCCCAGCACCGCCCTTAAAGATAGCTTAGTGTCAATCGCACGTACTCTTCACCACTATACTCAAGGAGCTACAGAATACCACTCAACAATTGGGGGAGGCTTTTACAAAAAATTTTATTTAGGTTCAATAAAATTGCATCCTGCATATACCTAGGTAACCCAAATTAGAAAATAACATGGGAAAAACTACTTAATGAGTTATGAGTACCTACCTACTCGATAATGGGAGCCTGGAAATGTGAAATTACCTGATATTGTAGTTAGAAAAGTGACAAATTGTGAAGAGCTTGTCGAAGAGGCAAAATATTTTTAGAAAAGTCAAAATTTTACCTCAGTCCTTTGTCCTGGTCAATACCTACAATGACTGAATATAAAAAAAAAACAAATTGAAATTTTTTTTCTATCAAACTGGCAGTTCTTATTAAAAAACCAGAACCAGAAACGTGGACTTAGGCGATGATGCATGCAATCGGTCAACAAAAGAACTCGAGTTTGAATCACAGCCATAATGCAAACTATAAGTACCTGTGCAGTTAACAAATGCAGTTACAAATCTAATCGTTAAGGAATTAATCCAGCAACTAACAGTTCATTTATGCACTCACTTTTCCTGCCCAAATACATTTATTGGGAGTATGGTCAGCCCTTTTCTTCGTCGAAGTTCATTGATTTCGCTAACCAGCCCAGAATCGAACTCAGTGACTCCTTTGTCTACTTCACTTCCACTGCCATTGCATTTGTCTAGCTCAGTGCTGCATAAGCAACATTAGGCATTCCTTAGAAAGGTATTACATTTTGTGTTTGTCATGTTGTCCGCCTAACCGAAGAGAAAACGCATGCCCCAAGAAATCGGTTTATTTGGAATCCCAAATGACACGTGCAAGCGTTTTACCCGTGCGTTTTCTCATTGGGTGCCGTGTATATGCACGTTAAAACGCAACGTTTTTTGTGAACGATTGGGAAAAACGCATCTTGTCCAGAGAGCCTTACATAGGAGCCAGTTTGGAAAATAGCCCCTGAACTCAGAAAAACAAGGCTACAGAATATCCTGTTGCTATTGGGTATACTGATGGTGGCAAGTGCCTCATTCAGAGATGTATACAGTTTTTAGACTTTCATAGGAAAGCAAATACCATGCAAACGCTGTAATACTATCAGTAATGGCCCCCAATCGGGTTACAAAGGCAGTGACATTAATGGAGGAGAAGTAAACCCAGTTTTCCTCCAAAAGGATCTTGTCATTTCAATTGTGTACAATACATCGGAGAATCTGAGTTTATTTTATATTTTAAGCACTAATACTAAGAACAATTAATATTACTGCTCGAATTTGGTTATCAATTCAAACCTATCTCAGTTTACGTTAGCCCTAAAAATCAATTTATGATTGAGTTTCAGATTTTAAAATGTAACCCCAAATGGCAAAGAACGGTGGTTAGCCCGTTGTAAGCTTACTAATGATGCTACTATAAATATTTTTAATGCCAAGAAATTATTATTACCTGCTAATTGCTTCTTTAAAAGTAGGGCGCTTTGTGACTCCGACATTTTCTTTATTTTCAAATGGAACAAAAGCAATTCCTTTAGCAAGAATTCGCCATTAGAAGATCTGTTCAAATCTATACAATTCCACTGCCTTCTCATTCCTCTTCACACAGTTTTTCACACTTTCCTTAAACGAATTAACTAATATTTCATAGTAGCTTTAAAGATATATGTATAATAATTTTATATTTTATTAAAAATTCTGTATGACAATAGTTTTCATGGCTGAATAAAGCTTAATTGCATTTCAAAGTGTGCTTAAAAGGCTACGTTTTGGTTTGTTATTGATTCAGGCTTCGATTGATGCGCATGCGTCAGAAAGTGAATAAAAATAATTGAATATAAGCTGCTAGAGTTAATAAGTCGCAAAATTATGCAAACTGGAAATATTATTTATAACAATATTCTAAAATATAGTTTAATTTTAAGCAAACGTCAGGAATTTCAGATTTATGTCATTTCTTTTTGGTATTCCATCGATGTCATTAGTGGTAGTAATGGTGATATTGACGTGATTGACGTGGTTGCAGACATTACTGACAGTCTAAAAATGTCTGCTACCACGTCAATATCATCATTACTATCACTATTGACATTGATGGAATCTCCGCCTTTGTTTGCCTATGTACATTTGTTTTCGTTTTGGTCATTTATATTTTATTCATGGCGGGCGGCTTGTTTATGTAGCATAGCGTCCTAGTGCTCTTTATACTGTTCTAATGTGAGTAAATTACGCTTTTCCGAATGATATATTAAGAATTATCGTAATTTTTCGGGTTAAGATGATTAATTTGTTCACAGTGGATGGGAAATCCATGCTGCATTGCACTCATTGCAGCCAAGAGTTACCTAGTTAGTAAAAGTGAGCGCCGGTTTTCATAACTGGTTTGTTTTGTGGGCTTCAAGGCCATGATTTTATGGTAGTCATCCCTTTTTAATGTTGAAAATTTGTTTAGTTAAAAAAACTGAAGAAATAGGTACGTTGCTGTTGGTTGGCCATGTCGCCCTACCTACAGTGCCTCATTATCGAGTTATCCCTATTTAAGATCTACGCCTAACTGGGCGTCGTCCTAACCGCTGGAAGGTTAGGCGTAGATCGTAAATTCGAATCCCGCCCAGCCCAGTTTTTCTAAATCCGCTAATTTTCGGTTATAACTGGGAGGATACCTCTTCAACCAAAGTTAATTTAATGTCAGTGTTATATAATTAAATTATACTATATAATACTGCAATATAATGTAACTTATTTGTTTGAATTTTATGAGGAATAATTTGTTGAAAGTAAAGTTTCTAGTGGATGTGGATATGACTCATGACTTTTTCATTATAAAATCTAATTTTAAATCAACAAGGTTTTTGTCATGATGACCAATAATTGAAGACACGAGTGGAGGTGTTAACTAACATTTTCATAGTTTTGAGATAAACGCATCCAAAGTTTCATCACTCGGGATTTTTCACTTTAACTATATTCCGCATTGTTTTAGGCTTATTTGATTTAATTTTTTTAGCTCTATTCACTTTTTACCTTTTTATTATAATAAGCGGTAAAAATGCGAAAAAGTGTACTTGACACGTTCATTGACTGAAATAAATGATACATTTCGCCTGATCAACGCGAAGTAGGTGTTGCATGCAATAATAAAAGATAGGACGCTTGGCTTAGTGACAAAATGTTTTGTATTAGTAGCTATTATAACAATTATTAAGGTATTAGGCATTAATTATTTCGTCATAAAATGATTTAAAAATATTGGCATTGTAGTATTTAATATATTAATGTAGTATTTAATAAGTCAAAACAGCAAACCATCTTGTATATTAATACCATGGCAACTCCAAACAGTGTCAACAACAAGAACATAGAATTACTACAAAGTACAACCATTACATCTCCCTTCTAAGACTAATCCTGAAATCTGACAGGTTTAACAACAATACGTTTGGGCCTTGCCCCTGTGGACTGGGAACCGGTTGGATTGCCCGACTTGTGTGAGCAAGTCCCATCTCACTTTGCTGACTGCTTTTGAATATTTTTATGTCCTTCCGATTCCTTCTATACATAGCTGTCCCCACTTGTACCATATAAGAACGAGGCTCGTCCAATATTTTTAATACCACTCCTTCTTCCCAAATATGGTTATTTCTTACAAATACAACTTGATTCAACTTGATGCTTGGCAAACTTTGAGCCCTTTATCAAACTGCCTCTTTTGCGTTTCTTGTGCATTAAGCATATTTTTCCGCACATTGGGAATGATATTAACCTGTAGTGCCACATTCAAAACTGGTAGCGATGCCTTTAATTTCCTGTTGAACATTAACTGTGAGGGAGAGAAATCAAGACCTGTGATCGGTGTGTTCATCATATCTAATAGTGCCAGCGAAAAACCTGTTTGACTCCAGATTCTGCCATGCCATTACTTTGAGGATACCTTGGGCTAGAAAATTTCAAATTAAACTCATAAGTTTTTGCAAATTTAGCAAACTCCTCGCTGTTAAATGGCATGTTGTCACACATTATGCATTCTGGAATGCCCAACAGAGCAAATGTTTGTTTCATACTCATAATCACAGCTCTTGCTGATTTGCCATGCCTTAAGTTATTACAAACTATCCATTTAGAAAAATAATCCTTAAGAACTAAGTACGTTTTATCATTAAATTCACAAATATCAATACCCACAGTATGCCATGGTCGCTCAGGGACCTCGTGAGGAATTAGTGGCTCACTCCCATTCTTTGATGAGTGCCTTATGCACACTTTACAAGATTCAACTGTATGAGTGATGTCATTATTCATCATGGGGCAAAATAATAGGGAACGAGCAAGCCTCTTTGACTTCTCAATTCCTTGATGAGAGGAGTGAATTTTTCCCAACATTTCAACCCTAAGGGTTTTCGGCACTATAATTGCTTCCTTATTATCGAAACAATCAATTAATTTAATTTAATTAAGAGACTCATACGCCTCCAAACCCAGCAAAGGTTTTGCTATCATATCAACCACCTCAAAATGTAATCTTGTGTAACCATCATCTTTGGTCTTACGACATAAGAGAGACACAGTGCCTACAGGCTTTATCTTGAAATTTCCATATGATACTAATGTAACCCTTGACTTATTGAGAACAGGTTTACAGCCTCTTATATTCTTAAGCATTTTTAAAGGTAATGTATTCACACTTGAACCACTGTCTAACTTAAACTTAACTACAGTATCTTCTACAATTAGGTTCCGTTCCCAACTTTTCTTTTGGTGCTTTAGTTGTATTGAGTTCAACTCAATAAACTCTTCGGCTTTTACATAGTCATGAGATTTCAGCTCCTCTTCACACTCGACTTCATTCTGCGGTCTCCTCTGGTATTTCTTTTGAAAACAACTCTTGCTAAAATGATGTAGACGGCTACAGTTTCCACATTTCTTATTGTAAACCGGACACTTTCTAATCTGATGACTTGAACCACAGTATTTACAATTATTTATTATTTTCTGAGGTATAATTGCCACTTTGTCCACTTCCTCGCCACCTTGATGTTCAATAGCTTTTAAATGTGATTTTGCTTGCTTTACTGCTTTCACATAATCAATTGATTGCTGCAATTTCAAATCGTGCTTCCTAAGTAAGGACTCTTTTATAGATTTGTCTTTCAGCCCTACCACCAACACAGTTAATATCAGGGGCGCCCAGTTTTGAAAAAGTCTGGGGGGGGGGGGGCAAATGGGAGTGGCGACCCCCCCCCCAAATACGAAGGAAATTGTACTATTGGATTTACCTCCGGAGGAAACTTTGTTTTAGTATTTTTAACTATGCAACACCATAGACATGGAAGGAGCCTCCCCGAAGATTGCGCTTATGAGCGATCGGGCGTCCCTGGTAACGGCGGGAATTACCCCGTCGGCCAATCCTTCCACCACCGGGTCAAGCGACAACAACGTGTCCAAGGCTCGGACACGTTAAGTAAGTAAGTACCATAGACTCTTGTACGCCTTGTCCATACTAAGTTGCAGCCTTTAAAAAAAAGCTAAAACAAAGAGTCATTGGCATAAATGCCCAAAATTTCTGGGGGAGGGGGGACTTTAGGACTCCAAGACTTTGATCCGCCTGAGAAAAAAAATGAACTGACCCAAATTAGTGAGGTTTTACGCATATTATACCCTGGAGAATGGGGGGCCCGGGGGTCCCCCCCGGAGATAAAAATTGATAAATGGGTCCAAATTAGTGAGGTTTTACGCATTTTGCAAGCAGTACAGTTGAGACTTGAGATTTTACCGACGATTAAACCTACCGCTGAGGGGGGTCCGGGGGTCTCCCCCGAAGAAAAAAATTGAAAAAATAGGTCTCAAATAATGGGGGTTGTAAGCATTTTGAATAATATATATTTTTGTGAAAGTAAATTTATACTTGGTCAATATCATAGCCTGCCAATCGAAATAAGCTGACTGGCATCCCTATGCTTATACATAGGATGCAGTATTTCAGGGCTTTGTGATTTTTTTCATGAAATCACAAAATATTTGCGTCCCACTTTCGCATTTTGACCACTTGGTAGCGCTTGGGTGTTTCCCGCTCAAATTTAAAAATTGAAATGTAGTAGTCAATATCAATTTAATGTGTCATTTCATATTAATAAATCCATAATGACCCAAATTTAATGAAACCAACTAGTTTCTTGTGTCATTCGCACACCTAGGCCTATCTACAGTACAATGACCAATGAATATTTTTAAAAAAAAGGCTCGTGGTATCCGACGCAGTATGCATTAATGTATGGAAGTTTCACATACAATACTTCAAATTATGTTCCAACATGAGTTAAGAAAGAGTACTGTACTTTACGTTACGGCATGCATTCATTAGGGCCTTTTCGTACAGGTCACTGGGGGTTAAACCAAAACCATGTATGAGGAAAGTGGCAAAAAACGTCTTTGCGTCGTGTTCATTAAGCATACTGTCACAGTAGACCATGTATTGGACATTTTCACAACCCCTATTTATTCAGACAGGTAGTTCCTCACTAACGCAATACGGTGACACCCACCATGTTCCCTTCCTTTTGACTCTGTAAGCCATGGGTGACAAGTGAAAAGTCAAGGTGAGTTCCATGGAAAGGGGTTTTAAAATACAGCATAATGCAATAACATTAATGTAATAACAAATATACAGTAATTTACAGTGAAGAGGAAGGAACACAACTAATATTTTTGACCTTTTCCTTCTTGTAGGAATTGTCTTGCATTGACTTAAAGTTTCCACTCGAATTTCTTCTTCTTCTTCTTCCGGCTCTACAGCCCTTGGTGGGCTTTGGCCTGCTCGACAACACTCCTCCATTCTTCTCGGTTTTGCACAACGCTCCACCATCTGGAGACTCCCAACTTGCGAAGGTCATTCTCTAACTCGTCCTTCCAGCGGTTTCTTGGCCGTCCTGGCAGTCGTCTTCCCGTCATGCTTGCTTTGTACATTTTTCGTGGCATGCGTTCTTCAGACATCCTTACAACGTGTCCCAGCCACCTTAATCGTTGTGCTTTAATGAACCTTACTATGTCTTCTCCGTTGAGAGCGGCGTCGATTTCAGCGTTGTGTCTTATACGCCATTCTCCGTACTCGTAAAGGGGTCCATATATCCTCCTTATTATCTTTCTTTCGAGTACACGTAGTTTGTTGGCATCGTTTACAGTGAGATTCCAGGTTTCCGATCCGTATGTTGCAACTGGTCTTATAAGGGTTTTGTATATTCGTAGTTTTGTGGCTCTAGAGATAAGTCTTGACTTGAGCAATTTTAGGTTGGCAAAATATGCTCTATTGGCTGCTGTTATTCTTCTGTCTATCTCTGCGCTAGTTTTGTTTTGATTGTTTACTTCTGCACCAAGGTAGATGAAGCTCTTTACATTCTCGAAAGCCATTCCTTGTACAGTCAGGTTGTCACTTCTCCGTCTCCTTTCTAACGCTGACATTACTAGATACTTAGTTTTTGAGACATTTATTTCTAGTCCAGCTCTACTCGCCTCTACACATAGTCTAGCAAGTATCTCTCCTTTTCCACTCGAATTTCCTTGCTTCAACATTTTCTCTGGCGGGACGAGACGTCTCCTCTGCTCCTGTTCCTCGAAATCTGTTGACCTAAAAATGTCAATAATATTGGCCTACCACATACCAATTAAAATAAGACAACATATTTTGTTTTAGTTAATGTATGCTGCAGTGAATCCATAGAGGGAAGTCACTGTCGCAAATTATTACTTCGCAAGCCCCAAGCATGCAAAGGCTTAAAAATGCTTCTCGTAGGTTGAACAGTAACTTGTGGGTTTAATATAAATTACTCACTTACCTTTTAGAAGTATTATTGTACTACTGTACTTTACATAATGTGTAGCATAGTGTGAAGTTTTCAATCCAACAACCGAACTTATTTTATTAGTCAAGTAGGTATTGCTGTAGAGATGGAATCACTAAATAATTATATCATTTTTGTTTATCGAAAACCCACTCATTTCTGCTGCATTGTTGACTTCAAAACAGGCAGCCAATAGTAGGCCAAGTTTTATAGAACATTCGAATACACTCACAATTGTTTCTTAATAAATTAATTTGATTGGTTAAAACTGGGATGCAAATATTTTGTGACTCGGCTCATGTGATTTTCCTAGTTGGAATCACAGACGGCCCTATACCGACTAGCATTCTATAGTAAATATTTGAATTAGCATGAATTAATTTCCCTTTTGTTATTGTGGAAACTATGCGTTTCGCTTTCGCCTCCATAACATCTTTGTTACCACAAATCTTGAGGGGGGGGGGACTACGGGTGCCCCTAGGGCCCCAGGACCCCCTCTTTACGCCAATGAAAAAAGCGTGTTTGAATTAACTTCTTACAGAATTTAGAATGTATACCTAGTGTATTACAATTATTAAAAATTAAAAATAAATCATCAATAACTTGTCAGAATATTTTGAATCATAGCTCCAGCTCCATGTCGATCGACGCACTGACGTTTGGTTTATGAATTCGTTCACAAAGTTTTTCAAGTTTAAGTTTCGTACTGAATGTTTACTAACGCCAAAATGGAAATGCCCAGAAAAAGCAATGGGAATCGGTAGGCAAAAAGTTCCGCCCCCCCCCCCCATAGTGGGCGCCCCTGGTTAATATCATTTCTTCTTCAATGTTGCCAAACTCACAGTCCCTCACTAGTTTTTTTAGATCTAGCAAATAATGCTCAAATGAGTCATCCCTATGATTGCGTGTCAAAAATTTGTACCTGTCAAACAGCAGATTTTTCGTAGGAAGGTAGAAGTCATCATATTTCTTTACAACCGCATCATACTTGTACTTTTCCTTGTCATTTACAAATTTAAAACTTTCAAAGACTCTGCGTCCACTTCTCCAATGAAATTAAGCAATATATTCACACGACGCCTGTCTTTGGTGCCAGTCAGATCAGACGCTTCCAAGAAAATTTGTAAGCCTCGTTTAAACCGGATCCATTCCGCTGCGCTATCCTCCGCCAATGCGGGAGGTTTTTCAAATTCCATTTTCTTTATCTTTATTCCACTTCTGACACCATGTAGTATTTAATATAATAATGTAGTATTTAATAAGTCAAAACAGCAAACCATCTTGTATATTAATACTATGGCAACTCCAAACAGTGTCAACAACAAGAACATAGAATTACTACTAAGTACAATCATTACAGGCATCCCCCTATAAACTGGTTTGGGGTGAAATAGTGGGGTTTTACGCATATTGATAGCAGTAACATTTAGATTTTACAAGCGAAAAATACACTTGCACAGATGCAGTGGCGTATTCAAGAGGGGGGGGGGGGCAAAACAGCAAATTTTTCAGATATTTATTTAAAATAATTCCCCGGGGTGACCCCGGTCCCCCTGTTTCCAGTTTTGTCAATAAAGTTATTGTCTGCAAAATTAAATTTTTTTTGCCGACAATCTATTTCAGGCCTATCTTTTAAAAAACATTCCCCAGGGTAGCCCCCGGGCTCCCCTTGTTAGCTGTAATATTCTTCACATGTAAATATAAACATAGGGCCTAACTGCTTTCAAATTGCGTAAATTCCACTATTTTGTGCCTATTCATTTTCAAAAGAATTCCCCCCCCCCCTTTCTTGCAGTAGGTCTACTATTCTTCGGCTGTAAAACCTAAGCATTATCATTATAATTAAAAAGGTGTTACACTCCAACATTTCAGGCCGATATTTTCAAAACCTTCCCAGGGGATGAAACAAAAACAAAAAAACAAAAAACAAAATGAAACACCTATTCGAAAACCTATCGTAAGCGGGCAAACTTTATGTATGGATGTTGCATGAAAACTGGACCCCCCCCCAAAAAAAAAAAAAAAAGAATCTGGCTACTTGGCACACAAGGGGGCCCTGGGGTCTCTCCCGGTTGAAAAGTTTTTAAAAATAGGCGTGAAATAGTGGGGTTTTACGCATATTGATAGCATTAACATTGAGATTTTACCGACAGTGAATACAATTGCTCACAATTCGATAAAAATGTCAACTTAATCGTAAAATGACATCACTTAATTTCGTGTCTAAAAACCAGGGAGATTTTCTGGGCCATTTTCCAAAACCGGGAGATTATGGCCTCCCGACAACATTCACCCGGGAGTCGGGAGATTGGGCTGAAAACCGGGAGATATGACAGGCTTACCATAGCTTACCTGCTGTAAACAATGGCTACGCTTCGCTAACTGCTCAAATAAAATCGATGAAGGTGCCAAGTACGCACATTGACACCTTCATTCACGCGTAAATTCACTTGCAACCAGTGTATATGACTGGATAAATGAACTATGGGATTATGGCGCGTTTATTCATTCTGCTTCTATCTTTTCATTGCACATAGCACATTCATTGACTCTAAATACCACTGTTCTAGATTTTTCTTCAGATTGATAATAGTGCCATGATACAGAGTGTCTCTTAACACCTTCATTTATGCAATAATCAGAAAATCGAAAATTTGGTTGTTAACACCTACATCCACTCGTGTCTTCAATTATGAGTTGCATCGTTTTGTGGTAGGGTTTCAGGCAATATATTCCGTATTCGTTAATTTTTAATTTATTACAGGGCTTCAATGAATACAGCCAAGGGTGACTTACCAAGTGAGAGCACACCACTGCCGCCCTCTTCTCCGAAACCAGCTGGACGTTTGGATTTCCGTAACATAAATCCATGGGAATACTTTCCCACAAGAAAAACCATCCTTCTTAGGTTGGAAAATCCCAACGATCCTTCCAGTTTAGTCTGTTGGGTCTGGGACACAGAGAGCGAAAGTGATACTGAGGTAAAAACTGAATTTATAAAGAGGATATGCTACGTAGAAAATTGGCGCCCCAAAATTAAATAGGCTGCATTTCATTTTTTATTTAATTAACTCAGCAAGTTATTAAAAATTTGGCTCATCTACGTTGTAGAAGACTACTACGAGCATCATATAATCGGGTATTTTGACTTTTCGGTTTTGTAGTTCTTCCAAAAATCCCACAATACGCGAAATTTTAGTCCTGTCTGGTATTTATGAAAGAACTAAGGTACCAAAAATTTAATATTTCCTACTATATGATGCATGAAGACAAGTAGTCTTCTACAACTTCCATTAGCCAACTCTTTAATGACTTGCTTTGTTATTAAAATAAAAAGTCACTAAAAACAACAAGTATTGGGGCTCATTGTCTACGTAGCATGTCCTTAAAAAAAAAAAAAAAAAAAAAAAAAAAAAAAAAAAAAAAATAGGGTGAATTTTTGTCACAATCGTTCGCCGGTGGCGCTGTTCATCTCAAGCTTTTGAACTTCCTAAGTCTAATCGTTAATGGGTTATACAGATTGTCTAAATGGCTTTCCTTTTTTTTTATACTTTTTCATTCAAAACTAAATTCTTTTAATTGTATTTCATTTTTATTTGTAAATAGCTTTAAATTTGTACGCTATTACTTTCTACGCTTACTTAATAACAGGATTGCAGATCAATATCAAAGTGGTGGTCCCAGCTACGCCGAAATTTGGCGGGGTGAGCGAGCCTATGCAAGCTAAATACAGAGACCTACGCCTATTAGGTCGAATTCGCATGCTCAGCTGAGAGCTTACGAATGTTACCGATGAAAATATGCATATTAACAATCACAGTAAATAATTAAATAATGCATTCAAGGTCCAATTAATATCGATGTAATTTTACATTAACTTACAAGGAATCTAACAAAAGTTATCATCAGAATCCTCCTATCTCTAGCACTCGTATACCCCATTACTCTTCAGCACCAGCAATCAGCTACATGTTACGACAGCTTGGAAATGGGACCTGGCTGGTTACCGTTCGATTCTAACCAAACTGGCATTGCTATCAATTTTTATGCTTTATTTTAACTATTTGCTCTTTTCATTTTATAGTATGTACCCAATTATCACTATCCAGCACTGGCCCGCGGGCGGCCCAAGCGTTTCAGGAAACCATTTAAGTTAGATTCATTCGAGTACGCACCCGTGAGGAAACGAACCCGTCGAGAGATTGATTCAACCAGCCTGGAAGAAAAGGCCAAGAAGCAAGCGATTGCTGCAAGGAAAGCGGATAAAGGCAAATCTACAGAGTGTGCTTCGGTGAGCAATTGTGAATGAGTTTGTCCTATTTCCAATGCTATAAAAGTAGTAAAATGGGACCAGAGTTACTAGTTAAAATAATTATTAGTCAATCAGACCGAGTTTTTTATTAACTTCCGCAGAACGGAGAGTTAATTGTATGAGTGCCAAAAGGCAAAAGACCCATAATTAGTTCATTGTGGAAATAAATGTAACTTTATTTTTTCTTCTTTCATTCTAAAATTGGAGAGATTCGCAACATTTACAGATGTCCCCTATTAAAGGTTTCTTTTTGATCGAGACCATTATTAATAAACATATTTAATCGCCTTAGCCCTCCCACGGGGTTGGTTCACGTGTTATGGTCTTGTACAACTTCTAGTGACAGACCAAGGGTCCTGAGGTCCTGCTTGGTTGTCTTGCGTTTACGTCCTACGTTTCCTTGTAAATTCACATAGATCGTAGTACTTATTAATGTAAACCCACTGGGTCACCCCCATTCCCTTGATAGTTTGGTTCAGGGTTTAAACAAATAAAATTGCCTGAATTGTTAATGAAAAATGAATTTAAGAAAAGTAATTCTGAGGAACCCTTCTATCGATGGTTTATAACTTCTGTAATAAATGTAGATTGCATTCCCATGTAAGGTTTTAGTTTTGAAGAAAAAAATTTTCTTGCTTATAATGGGCAATCCTAGCCCAAATACATTCCGTACCGTTCAATAATTATTGTTTAGTTATTTTACACTACACTGTACCCTACAGTAAAATTATATATTATATATATTATTGTATAGTATTATTGTGTATATTACAGATTGCTCGTGAGCCAAGCTGCTCTTCCAATGATGCTTTAAAGAGAAGTGGTTCACCTGTACATATCAAGAAACCAGTCTTTTTTGATGTAGATGAAATGGAGGCAGTGAAGAAGAGTGTTAAGAAAGTCATTGGTTTGAAGACTAAAAATATCAAAAAGAAAAAAAAAGATTCGGCAACTTCAAAAAAATCAGTCCATTCCAGTGATTGTGATATGGAGCTTCAGGTATAGCATAAAAGAAGAGAGCTATTTTTGAGACCATGAATCTGGTATTTCACTTATGAACCCAGTGCTATAGGTACAATCAGCACAAACGTCTTAATTAACGCTGTGTATTTTCGGTGGTGATTCTTCATGGAGTTATGACTTGTGCTAGACCTACCGTAAATTAGGAATTTTTTTCAAGTAGCTTTCCTGAACCTGACTTGCAATGTTCGCAAACAAGGCATCTTCGGATTTTCCAACCTTTGTAAAAATATGGGAAGCTGCACATCAAATGGAAGCCCTTGAAATATGTCAATTATGAGTTTTAAGATTCAGGATTTCGAAAAATTGGAGCCATATCGATGTGAAATCTACTACGTCAACCTTTCCACAGAAATCTGCCCAGGGCTGTACATGTCGCCAACATTTGATGTAGAACACGACGCGTATTCCTCCAGACCCGCCTAAACCACCTAACATTCGACCAATACCCGCTATGCACATCCGGAAGAATGGACGCTGACCATCTCCATCACTGTCGTGCCCTAGTGGACATTGCGAGAGGGAAAAACAATCCTGGCTTCGCTCTGCTGGCAGGCTTGGGGCGGAATGGCTGAAAAGGGTGGGCGTTGGATGAACTATAGTATAGTAAGATAAGAAATAGGTTCTCTGCCCTACCGCAGCGGCGCTTCAATAATATTTACATTTACACGATACCTCTTAGATCAGTCTATTTTTATGTTTAATTATATTACAGATTGCTTGTGAACCACGCGTGTCCACCTCTGCTGCCTTGACGAGAAGTGGACGACCTGTACGTATCAAGAAATCAGTATTTTATGATGTCGAGGGCAATGAGGCAGCGAAGAAGAGTGTTAAGAGAGTCATTGGTTTGAAGACTAATGACAACAAAAAGAAAAAAAATGATTCGGCGACTATAAAAAAATCAGTCCATTCTGGTGATTGTGATGCGAAGCTTCAGGTACAGCTTGATAGAAGGCAGAATACAAAAGGCTTCCATGAGAAAAGTGAGATGAGTAATAAGTTAACTGACCTACCGCTGCTGCACTGTGTTAGTAATCGTCTTCAGTGGAAAGGTGGTAGCGTGCTTGTACTTGTACGAGTCTTACGAGCCACGTGATCGGAGACGTGTCGTAACTAAGCACAAGTATTTATATACTCATTGAGGTTACTGAAGAGGACAATCGAATACATTCATTAAATTTTTTCTATGTGACTAACATTATAAAAAAAATAAAAAAAGTTAAAGCTGCCGGCTCCTTGAGAGAGAGTACCTAATCTACACCAATTGCTCTCAATAATATTAACATGTGCATAAGACTTGAGATCAGTCAATTGTTAAGTTTTATTATATTACAGATTGCTCGAGAACCACCCATATCCACCTCTGCTGCCTTGAAGAGAAGTGAACGACGTATACGTACCAAGAAACCAGTCTTGTATGATGTTGAGGACAATGAGGCAGCGAAGAAGAGTGTTAAGAAAGTCATTGGTTTGAAGACTGAAAACATCAAAAAGATAAAAAGAGATTCGGCTACTCCAAAAAAAGTAGTCTATTCCAGTGACAGTGATACGGAGCTTCAGGTATGTCATTTAAGAAGACAGAAAGCAAAGGGCCTATGTGAGAAGAGTGAGGTAAGTGTATGAATGAATGAACGTGTATTAAATATAGAAAAAACAATTTAAAGTAATAGTTTTGCTGACCTACCGCCGCTGCATCGTGTGCGTTAAAGTCGCCGCGCCTGCTCCCTAGTCCGAGCCCTGTGTACTCAATTAAAACCAATTGCTCTTCAATAATTTTTACATTTACATAAGACTTGATATCAGTCAATTTTTATGTTTAATTATATTACAGATTGCTCGTGAACCACACATGTCCACCTCTGCTGCCTTAAAGAGAAGTTGTACACCTGTACGTATCAAGAAACCAGTCTTTTATGATGTCGAGGAGAATGAGACAGCGAAGACGAGTGTTATGAAAGTCATTGGTTTGAAGACTGCAAACATCAAAAAGATAAAAGGAGATTTGGCTACTCCAAAAAGAGTGGTCTATTCCAGTGACAGTGATGCGGAGCCTCAGGTATAGCATGAAATAAGGCAGAAAGTAAAGGGCGTACATGATATAGTCATGTTGAGGATTTGAAGTTAATATCGTTTTCTGTCCAATGAGTGATTTTGCTTTGTATTTCGAAACGGATGTTCAGACATTGCTATATACATTTTGGGGTACCCGTCATAATGTTGACTCAATAGTTAGTTATGCCTAGGTAAGTTAATTCGTCTACTACATCGATGCCCGTTGTGTGTATAATATTTACATTTACATAATACTTCTTAGATCAGTCTATTTTTATGTTCAATTATATTACAGATTGCTCGTGAACCACGCATGTCCGCCTCTGCTGCCTTGAAGAGAAGTGGGCGACCTGTTCGTATCAAGAAACCAGTCTTTTATGATGTCGAGGACAATGAGGCAGCGAAGAAAAGTGTTAAGAAAGTCATTGATTTGAAGACTAAAAACAACAAAAAGAAAAAAAATGATTCGGCTGCTCCCAATAAATCAGTCCATTCTGGTGATTGTCATACGAAGCTTCAGGTATGGCATGAAAGAAAGCAGAAAGCAAAGGGCGTATAAGATATAGTCATTGTCATATAGTATTGTGGCGTAGAAGTTAGTACGCTGCTCAGAATATGCCAAGACTCTGGTATTGGCGTTTCTTGGGTTTGACCCTTAATGCTTACCTTCTGTGTTTCTTAACGGTTATCAATTTTCACATTTTAAATCTACGTGCAGTCAGATATTCTTTAATAAGGCTGGCATGCAATTATACAGTTACAAATAAAAACACAGGAGAGAAAAGTCCTTAGGCACAATTCTATTTACAACGGCTGATTCGTCAGATTTGATGCATAATCTCTCTTTTTCCTTTTAAATGAAAATATCACCATAAAATTTAATTATTGTAACTCCACTTCCACTAATGGCACATTAATATTGTATATTTACTTAGTAAATACGACTAAATCGCGCAATTTTGGCTTCAATAGTGAGTAGGGCAAAAGCACGACCACACTAGGCGTACACTTTAGGAACTATCATGTATTTATTATTATTATTTTTTTTTAAAGGTTAATCGCGTACAAACAATTTACTGAGTGTATCCGATTGACATCTTTAGTCGCCTCACTAAGTAACCTAATAGGTACTTGTGTCGAGTTACGACACGTCTCCGATCGCAAGGTGTGTAGAGACTCGCCCAAGTACAAACACACTACCACCTTGCCACTGAAGTCGCTAATTAATTTTAAATCAATATTAGATGTTGCATACCTTTAATTTCCATACTGGATGTGCCAGAGCCAGTGTTTTATTGTTATCGCACTCCTTTACCCATCCGCTAACCAGATGAAACATATTTTTTATCAAATAGTATTCAGTAACCAACATGTCTATGATAACTTGCCTTTCGAAAAGTGTTCATTTCTATTTTTAATTACAATACTTTTAATTAATGTTTTTCACACATTCACTCTTTTGATAACCAAATGAATTTCATCACTACTGATAGTTTTTAACCCACAGAATATATTCTTTATTACATTTATATATTCTATATATAGGCTTGCTCATTTCTGTTCATGGCTACATGGCTAGCAGATGTGAACAGGTAAGTCAATATAACTAACTACACTGACCTGATAACCAATCCAAAATGATATCATAGGAAAGATAATTTAATTATAAAACCTATCGTATAGGCCTGCAAAAGAACTGTTCATGAAACATAATTGCCCAGCTTTAAAGTTTTAGAATTGAAGATATTTAATGGGTGCGAGAGAGAAAGTAAAGCGTCCAAGGTGATAGAACAGGACACAACATAGCCGCTGCACGCTACCAAAACCGATAAGTTTAAATCAAACGTCGATGTTTCAGAGCCAGTACAGATCGATGTGGAAATAATAGATTTACGATTTGTACTTAATTGGAGTTGCCACAAGCGTTTGCAGAAAAAAAAATTGTTCGACGAAAGCCATTTAGTTTTTGATGAATAAATGTCGCCATTAATAAAAGATTTGACCCACTGAACGCAGTATTTCCGCTTGCAATACAATTAGAGTATATGGCTTATGATGTTCAAAGGGCCACGACTCAGGTCCACTTCATAGGGTGCGCTTAGTGTGGCCCTTCTGACTTTCAGTGATTGTAAAATGTTTTTTTGAATTAATAAATACTCATATTCATGATATAGTAGGAATAACGGTTTTCACTATTTAGCTGTTGCGTTATAATGTTGGCTTGATGTATTGAATTGTTTATGTTATGTAGGTGTGAAAGAAGAGAAAAGGCACTGTACTGGCAATATAATGAATGATATGACAGGTGATAGGCCATTGGTGAATTGAAGTATTTACACAAGATGTTTGTCGAGGTCTGTAGTTGCCTCCAGTGGGTGATAAATTATATCCCACTGAAGACGTCAGCCCAAAGCTCAACAAAACGCCCAGTTACTTCACTTCGAACATAGCCCATCATCCTCTGCTTATTACTACATAATGTTGTCATGATTCACTAAAATTGAAACATTTCTCATACCTAATTTTTAATTTGAAAAAAAGGTGGGAAAGTTACTTAAGTTCAGCCAATCATTGTTATTTATTTTTCATAAAGTTAGCAGCCTTTCCCAAACAAAACTTGTTTTTTTTATGAATAATGTTTGATATAAGATATGCCTCATCTGTCTATCACATGGTTTAAGGTCGGTTTAATGCCGTTTATTAGACTATTAGTGTTTATTTTTATTTTGAAAACGCATTTTTTATGAACACAACTCATATTTTTTGTGTTTTTAGGTTGAAACCCGGAAACCGAGTAACACGTCTGTTTTTAGTTGGGAGGACTATACTTATCAAATTCCACAAACCCTAACTCCAATTGTAGTGGATAAAAGGATAGAGAAGAGTTCCAAAAAAGAAACCACAAAAAATATTAATGAAGAAACTTCAAAAAAGGAAAATAAAAGAGCACCAAAAAGGATGACTGAAGGAAATCAAAATAAGATAAATATGGATTCCAAAGTTGTTCTGGACCGACTTCAATTGAATCTTTTTATGAGGATTGACCCTGGAGTACAAAGAATAAGAAAACAATAGAAAATAAGGAACTGCAAAAAGAGGAGACTAATTAATGGTAATTATATTATTGTATTATTATTGTTATTATTATTATTATTATTATTATTATTATTATTATCTTATATTCATATTCGCCGGAGACCCCAAATATTATTATTTTTTTGACGATTTTTTCTGACCCTACAACTTCCACAATTTCTGATAATTAGGTGGCCAGTCAAAATTAAAAGAAATATTTCCCGCGCCATTTATTAAATAAATAAATACATTCATAAGTACAAATAAAGCATGCTAACAATGTTACTGGGATTTCAATATCGAGGTTAGTCGATTTGAACGTTTGGGCTTTATCAAATGCTCGCTACCTGCTGCCAGCCCACTACGCCCGGAAAGAAAATACACTTCATCTTGAGAATAGAGATGCTGGTGGAAGACTATTTTATCGTGCATCTACTTGAAAATGGGACTGAGGTCCGAGACATAGTGGCTTGGGCGATGGAATGGAAGATGCGTAATGGTTCCCCATGGGAGAGATCGCGATTGTGCATATTATATTGATGCATGGGTAAACAGCGAGGAGAGCTAGCTTATCCATGTTGTTTTAAAAAAAATCTCACACGTACTTGTGCAATATCTACCGACTTTATCTTTTGTCAGAGAAAGGTGTGTTATAATTCGAGGTATCTTGTTTCTAATAGGGGTATTCACTGCATTTCGATTTTCCTAAGGGAAAGTAGGAATGGAACTCCAGTTTTTCTACAGTAGAACAATAATGCCATTAGGAAATGTATTTCAAAACTTTCCCCTACTTTCCCTATCTACTTGGTTGGGTTTTTATTTTTATTTAATTTTAAAAAAATGAGCTCTACGACAGAAATTAATAAAAAAAAAAAAAAAAAAAAAAAAGGAAACATATGGCAAGAGGTGGATTACAGCAGTTTTCGTAAGCGAAGGGAAAGAAACTTTGGAACTAGGTTAGGTTAGGTCTGGTAAAGTCGGAGATATACGTTTCCAAGGCAATGATTTTTCTACCGTAGAGAAACTGGAGTTCTATTCCTACTTTCCCTTAAGGAAATTGAAATGCAGTAAATACCCCTATTGTAGGCAAGATGCGAATGAATTGTGAAGAGAACCGGTCCGAGTTTACTCAAACATGCTTTCCAATTTATAAATTAGTACATATAGACATGTGTAATTTCATAGGAACTAATTTCCCTACGGTTAAATTTCAGATCCCTCGAGGGGGGGGGGGTCCACCTATATATATTAAAAACCCCTTAAAACTCAATTGCATATTCTGGAACGAACAGACCAATACAGTAGTAACAATGACACATGGCACGTAATGTATTGGAGCGTGAATTTTCCATAATTTCTTCAAAAAATAATTTTTTGCCCAGAAGCAAACCTTTTTTGGGAATGCAATCTGTCCATTTTTGTTACCCTATTGAACATCTAAAACATACCTGAAGGTAGAAATCATCAATAGAAAGGTTCCGCAGAAAAATAATTTTTTAGTCATTTTTCATGAAAATTGAGTAATTTTTATTTTAATACCCCCAGAACCAAACTATCAAGGGGCAAGCGACTCCCCGCATTTTGTTAACATTAATAATGACTACAATATATGTGAATTTAAAAGAAATCGCTGGAGCCGTTTTTGAGAAATAATTTTTTTAGAAGTTTTTTGTTTTTGTTTTTTTAGAATAAAACCCCCCCAAATTGAGTTAGCCCAAAATAAAAATAAATGGTCTCGAGGTATGATTATTGTGAACCTACATGCAAAATTTCATCAAAATCGAAGAACAGACAGACATTTCGTAAAAACCACTTTTTTGGGTTCCTGGGGTAATTTCGTTGAAATCTCGGAATCGAAAATTTGGACCGTCACAAAGCTTTCCTTGTACTACTTATAAATTGGATAGCAATAATGTCAGCAATTCGAGGTAGTCAGGAGTCTACCAACTTCGTTATAAGGAAAGCGATATTTCACACAAAGCCCAAATAGGTCTCAATTTTAAAGAAATAATCAGTAAGCACAGGAGAGCGGTTGGTAGACTTGATTGTAATTCTGCATTCTCACCAGACCTCCTCGAAATACATCTCAGAGTTTTCCTATTTTACATGAGTATATAAATTTAAAAAAGCTGGAGTGAATTGCGATAAAAACCACTAGCTAACTAATGATGTGAATATTGTAATTGACTGAATCTTTTTACGTACTTCCTCCTCCTAGTTTCACACTCTTTTGCCACATTCCCCCTCAACACGATTGAGGCTATTGGTTTTAGCTTGGTGCTTTTTGAGCCAGTCTAACGATGGTGTTTACAATTTACTTCATTTGTGGATATGTTGCAAATTAAATAAATCGTTTTAATGCTAATTCTTCTTGTTTTAAGTCGGTGCTAATTTTATTATTATTATATTTTCAGGTGAGCTGAATCTAAAACGTTTTCCAAAAAAAAAGGAATTGCCTAGCTGTATTCCAAAGAACGCAGGCAGTTCATGCTTAGTCGACTACACACCTGATTTGGCAAATATTCTGAGGGCAGAATTATCGAGCCTGTCAGGTTGAGATCCGGCGAATGCTACTATCTCCGACGTCTTGGAATGTCACCCTCTGCAGCAAAGGATTTTATTGGCACGAATTCATTTCGGTTATTATTCGTTTTGTCATTTTCAACCATTTTAACATTATATTACGAAAAGGCAACTTCATAATTTTTTTAATTGTTCGTTGGAATGTAGGACTGCCAAATTTTTATCTTGCCACTGTTGAATATATACGTATTCAACCATTTTAACATTATGTTGTGAAAAGTTTACTTCATAATCATCATAATTTTTTAACTGTTCGTTGGAATGTAGGACTGCCAAATTTTTATCTTGCCACTGTTGAATATATACGTATTCAACCATTTTAACATTATGTTGTGAAAAGTTTACTTCATAATTTTTTAATTGTTCGTTGGAATGTAGGACTGCCAAATTTTTATCTTGCCACTGTTGAATATATATGTATTCAACCATTTTAACATTATGTTGTGAAATGTTTACTTCATAATTTTTTAACTGTTCGTTGGAATGTAGGACTGCCAAATTTTTATCTTGCCACTGTTGAATATATACGTATTCAACCATTTTAACATTATGTTGTGAAAAGTTTACTTCATAATTTTTTAATTGTTCGTTGGAATGTAGGACTGCCAAATTTTTATCTTGCCACTGTTGAATATATACGTATTCAACCATTTTAACATTATGTTGTGAAAAGTTTACTTCATAATTTTTTAATTGTTCGTTGGAATGTAGGACTGCCAAATTTTTATCTTGCCACTGTTGAATATGTACGTATTCAACCATTTTAACATTATGTTGTGAAAAGTTTACTTCATAATTTTTTAATTGTTCGTTGGAATGTAGGACTGCCAAATTTTTATCTTGCTACTGTTGAATATATACGTATTCAACCATTTTAACATTATGTTGTGAAAAGTTTACTTCATAATTTTTTAATTGTTCGTTGGAATGTAGGACTGCCAAATTTTTATCTTGCCACTGTTGAATATATACGTATTCAACCATTTTAACATTATGTTGTGAAAAGTTTACTTCATAATTTTTTAATTGTTCGTTGGAATGTAGGACTGCCATATTTTTATCTTGCCACTGTTGAATATATACGTATTCAACCATTTTAACATTATGTTGTGAAAAGTTTACTTCATAATTTTTTAACTGTTCGTTGGAATGTAGGACTGCCAAATTTTTATCTTGCCACTGTTGAATATATACGTATTCAACCATTTTAACATTATGTTGTGAAAAGTTTACTTCATAATTTTTTAATTGATCGTTGGAATGTAGGACTGCCAAATTTTTATCTTGCCACTGTTGAATATATACATATTCAACCATTTTAACATTATGTTGTGAAAAGTTTACTTCATAATTTTTTAACTGTTCGTTGGAATGTAGGACTGCTAAATTTTTATCTTGCCACTGTTGAATATATACGTATTCAACCATTTTAACATTATGTTGTGAAAAGTTTACTTCATAATTTTTTAATTGATCGTTGGAATGTTTGACTGATACCTATTAATCTTGCCACTGTTGAATAAATACGTATATTGTTGTTTTCACATCGACTTCGATGTAGATGTAAGTAGTCAGTTCCTAGTAATCCTTTCAGAATTTCATTTATAAGTTTTGATGAAGTAATTGGGTATTTTGATGTTGATATTAGTAGTTCCTATAACAAATCAATATTCTGACGTTGAGATCGATATTTGCGAGCAGATTGAATTTACGTACTGCAACTGTCCCGATAAGGGTATCATTCTCAATGGGTAATTGTATTTGCTTTCTACTAATTCAAGGCCTCGTAAAAGCCTTCATCTCTCGGTATTGAAAGTATTTGTTCTGACAAAGTCTTATAGTATTCACGGATTTTATTTTTTACACGTCAACTACAATGTTGTGTACATTCGTTCTTACTTATTTCATACTTACTATGGGTCTCAATCTGTTCATAAATATAATTTTGCACTATAACTTGATGACCTTTCTCTATGGTAGTTGATGGGTTACCTGCCTAATCTGAGGACTGAACCTACACCTTTGTTGGAATTTGTGTAAGGTACATGATACCGCTGCGCCACGTGAAATGCGGAACCTCTTCGCCGTGTAGTGCGACGACATAGTACGATGAAAGGGAAGCATCATCGCCTTCAAATATGGAAACGGCCACAAATTACGTTCCATCTATCTCATTAAATTGATTTAGATCTGACCATGATCTCACCGCTGCTTTAAACCATGACCTTGAACAAACATAGCAAGCTACAATTTTGTGTAACTCATTAAATACGTATGGATCTTCTTACCTTTACTTTTTCCTCGCTTTTATCCCTAAGAGGGGTTAGTGATAAGGCATGTTCTCTTCCATCCTCTCCTCGCAATTCTGTGATTCGACTGCAGTTGCTCCCACACTTCTGAGGTCTCGGCGGACTTTTGCATCAACCGTCAGCTTGGGCCGTCTTCGTCTTCCTTTTCCCTCAGCTTCGATATGTTTTATCCGCCTTATAAGCTCATCTGGCCGCTTTCTTTCGACGTGGCCCCACCATGGTAGTCGTCGTTCCTGCGATTTATTGACTATATTAGCGGTCTTCACTTCAGCTCTTATTTCGTCGTTCCGGCGTCTATCAGCCGGTATGAAGCCCAGGGACAGTCAGCATCCGCATGCAGTCTATGTTCTATGTTCAAGGCCCAGCACTCTGAGCCATGTAACATGCTATGTCTAACCACTTGCTTGTAAATTAGTCCTTTTAGTTTTTTGGGCCATTTTTCTGACTGTTTGGATGCCACTTATGTCCCGCCACTTCAGCCAACCTATCGAGATTCGACTGCGCACGTCCTCTTCATACCCACCTCCCATTTTTAGGATGGACCCTAAGTATTTGAAATTGTTCACTTTTTCGAGCTGGGTGCCTTCTATTTCAACAGTGCGCTCATCCACTATCCCTCTGCTTTCCATATACTTAGTTTTACTTTCAAACCCTAGCTAGCGATGACATCTACTCAGCTTCGCTTGGATATCTTCTCGGGAGTTTCCTGTGAGACTTATGTCGTCGGTAAATAGTAAATTATCTGGGGCTACGTCCTGTGTATCCCTCGCCACTGTCCATTATTACTATGAACAGGAATGGACTTAGTGCTGACCTTTGGTGCAGACCATAGGTTACTTCGAATGGCTCTCCTAAGACATTAGTTAACTAGTGATGAGACAGTGTCGAAAGTCACCATCTGTAACAGGCCTTGCACCACAGGTCCCAGCTGCTAGGATATAAATCAATGTTAGGCCAATAATCTATAATTAAATGTACTATAAGTTCATTGTATTTGCCGCACGCGATGAATAACCATCTAAATATAGCCTATTCATGTTTTTATAAAAATGCAGTGAATAAAAAACCTTTAGTTCTGTGATGCTGCGTTCCACAGTTGAATGATAAGTGTGTGAACAATAAGCAATTTAGAATAATCAAAAGATGCCCATACAAGTATCATACAGTATTAGTCTACGTAGGGTATAATACTAAAACAGGTCGAGTTAGATACATTTGCTAAAGGGATGACACTGAATTGCACGTCAGAATGGTTAAAAGTAGTTTAAAAGATACCTATGTTCAACAATTTACTCCAAGCTTAGAACATAAAATCGGTTATCGTTACATAAACGGCATTAGAGGGCTAAGCTCTAAGTGCTCTAAAATCTCAAATGTTTATTGCACGAGTTCAAAACCGGCCGCATTATAACTCACACGGTGGCGACAAACTTCCCTGCGAAATTTCTTGAGATCTTGACTGAATTCAATGAAACCAAGCGTCTTCTGCTGGTTTTAATCTCTTCCCGGCTAGATATTAGTGCTCTGAGGTCATATTTCTTTTGATTTATGTTTATTTCCTTGTACGCAGACAAAAATTAACTGGAATTTTTAAGTACATGATTGTTTTATTGTGCCATTAAGGCTTTTTCATTTATTAATACTAATTTAGAAACGGACCTAGTAATATTTTTTTTACGAAAAAAAAAATATATATATATGTGCATCTTTAAAATTGCCAAACAAAGAAAATAATTTAAATCTTAGTTTTTTAGAAATGACGCTTGGCTTCTTAAATGTTACAACATACGCTTTGAATCCTTTAGCGCTCTAATTCCATTCATGCACCGGTACTACCCGGTTAACGAACTACAATACTCGAAAAAAAAGAATATACCGAGTGAGTGAATGCTTAAGCAATCCAAAAGAACATGGCGCCCATCCTTGTAATTTTAATGGTATTAAAATCTTACACCTGGGTGGTAAGGGAAAAGGGAAAATTGCTGGACTCTCCAGAGGTGATAGAAATGTAAAAAACTCTGTGATGTTTTGCACGTGTGGAAAAGATGGAACATTATAGTCAAAATAAGTAAGTTCCCAATATAAGCAGGTACGACTATTTTTATAATTATTCTACTAAATTATAAGTTTGCTAAGGCAACGAAAAAGACTAGAAATACATGTAAGTAGGTAGTTGGGTAAATCACTCGCAGTGGGCATAGTTTGAAATTAATAGCGACAAATATTATAACTAGAACACGTTTGTAACTTACAGTTTGAAGTACTGTAGCTTAAGACATAGAAATATAAAACTAAAATTACCAAAATTAATCAATAGACCAATAGCCAAATCGAACCACTAACTAAGCCAGCGAATATGACTAGACACAATAGCCCCAGAAGCAGATTTAACGAAGTTGTCACCAAAAAGAAACAAAATTGATATTTTGTTTACTCTTTGTGGCTATTACAATATTTTTCGAGGGCTATCATGTTTGGCGTTAACTGACTTGTTGGTGGTTAATTAGTAACTAATACCATATTATCACTTTGCATTAGATAAAAAACTAGCCTTAGTTATACATTTACTTCTTCTATGAATGTTACAGTATATCCAAGATATTTAAACAAGGAAACGGCGACATTAATTATTATACAGAACAAATTAATCGGGCTTAATTACTTAAAACTGATTCGCGAACTCCAAGATGTAACTAAAAGTTGATATTAAAAATGCCAACACTTCGTTTAAAATTTATATAAACCACATAGATATAACTATTGACAGTATATAAATATAGATCACAACGCTTGTATCAATAACACAACACACAATTAACCATATAATAACTCAGTGTTGGCAGGGTCAACATCTTTAGCAATGACTCTAAAGAATAACGTAGTACATTAACTAGAACTATAATTCGACGCAATTTAAAAAACCGACTTGAGCTATTCGAAGCTTATAAAAATATTATCCTTTTTTTACACTTCACCAAATAATAGGTGATACTTGTGATACATTGACAACAACAAACGAATGAAAGAAACTGAACTGCGCCCTAAATCTTATAATATTGCGTTAGAATAAATATGGCTCGCTCATATTCCATTCGAAGCTTATAAAACTTTATCCATTAACACACTACTTCACTAAATAAAACAATGTACAGTAAGTGAAATAAAAATAAAAATAAAGAAATCAAATCTAAATAATTAAATTTCCAACATGGCAGGTACGCGTATTTTTATAAATAAGTATAATAAATAAGTTATATTGCAGTATTATATGGTGTATATAACACTGCAATATAATGTGTAAACTGTAAAGCATTGCCTTTATGGAATAAAGTAAGCTCAAAGACTTGTTCTGTTAGATAATTGTGTAGCTGTATTAACCTGTCCAACATTACGAATCATGTCAATTTAAACAAATAAGTAGAGGATATACATCAACTGTTCTTGTCGGGGCTTGTGGTCCAGCGGTTAAGACGACGCCCCGGTTAGGCGTAGATCGTGGGTTCGAATCCCATCAAGCCCAGTTTTTCTATATCCTTGTATTGCGGTTATGATAAATAAGAATAAAAAATAAAGAAATAATAAAAATCGAACAAAACTTATAATAATACATCAGATTCAAAGCTCCATGTTGGTTATATATATATATCTGCCTAACCTCACAAAACACCACCACCACCAACAACAACACTTAGAACCACAACACACTATAAGCCCAAGCTTTTCAACGCCCTTAAATTAAATAAAGAAAGGAAACTAACATATAGCCTACGTCGACGGATTAGAATGTTGAAATTAAATATTGTCAAATTCAAATGGAAACTTCCATGTGATACGAAATATTGAATGAATGGTT
The DNA here is from genome assembly GCA_963971405.1 of Psococerastis gibbosa. Lineage (NCBI taxonomy): Eukaryota > Metazoa > Arthropoda > Insecta > Psocodea > Psocidae > Psococerastis > Psococerastis gibbosa. The sequence goes on from OZ020492.1 coordinate 6,387,389, forward strand.
TAGTTTGATTATGACCACGGAGGTGAGAAACCTATATCCTTATATCGAAAGACCTGTCGAATTTAGCAATGAGAGCATATAATCAGAGACATGTGTCCCTTGATGTCTGTACATGTAAGTAATTTTACTAAAATACCCACTTTGAATGTAAAAAGAAGATTTTTTAAGCCTTTTCCTTTATTAAATATTTATTTTACTACTCTTTGCCTAACAATAAGTTTCAAAAAGTTGAAAACGAAACCGTTTTATGTGTAAGCAACAGGTACCTAACTTCCATTTTTGTCAGCCATCCTTCCAAAAAAATAAGTTAAAGGAAATTTCTGAATCCGACGACGTAGAGTATTAATCCTTATTATTTTATTTAGAACTTCATGGAGTGATCATACCGTACCGAACGCAACAAAATTCCATCTAGTTTCTCATAAAAGTGTATACTTAGATTTTCTGGGTAGTTTTGATAGTTCTTGAAGATGAACTTGTGAGTAACATAGCTTAGCATATTATACTGCTCGTAAGGAATTTTAAGTGTTGGGAAGGTTATGACCACCCACTGCAAATTTCAAGTTTACTGGTAAATAATTTCCCTATTCAGGAAAACAAAACGGAGCAGTTCAGAGCAGGAAACCAATCCAATAAGAATATTACGAACAAAATAGTGGTTACATCACCATATATGGGCAGCTTTTTAGTATTGTAATGAAGACGCAATTTGTTATATATTCGTTTTACGATAGTATTGTCATACATAGAGTTAAAATCACAGAAGTGCGTTGCTATTTATAACATTATTGGGTTCAAGCTCGCTGTGACAGGTGTTACATACTCTGACGGGGTAATATAAGTCCTCCCCAGGAATTAAGGCCGCATGTTCACTGCAGTCACTGCAAAATATGTTACCACATCGCCTGCAAACAAAGAAAAGCATGTTACAATAATAGGGTCAAAGTACAAAAAGGTATTCACGATGTTGCTTACGCTGCCATGGGTAGGCACATACTTTTGTTTTGTTTTAACAATGAACAATGACAATGAACAATTTTCTTACTTTCTTTCTCAATCTGTAAAATTATTTCTTGGTGAAAATACCTTACCTAGGTATATAAATTATATATTACGTGTGAAGCCAAGGTAAGCAATTAAGAATGAAGCTAATGCGTTATATCGTGATTGGTTTAATACATAGCATCCACAGCTGTACGTTCCTTGAATTTAAGTTGTAGTACAAGCAATAGCACCCATTAATAACAAAAAAAAAAAAAAAAAAAAAACAATAAGTTAAGCACGATGGCCCAGCAAGGGAAGTCTGGAGAAGAGTGGTGCTAGAGGCGCCAAATTTACCCCTAGCCGTAGCGCTCAGGAAGATAAAAATATGAGTCTGAGTTATAAACTGCAACCTCACAAGCACGTCTGAGTAAGGAGATTCATCTACCTATTGAGACGGCAACCAATGTTCGACTTCCGGAAAAATTCTTCACAACTTACCATTTCATGACCCCCTGAGCCTAAATCCACCCCCGTTCAAAATGATTTTTTTGCTTTCCAATTTATACGTAGTATAGGGAAAGCTTTGTGACAGTCCAAATTTTCGATTCCGAGATTTCAACAGAATTACCCCAGGAACCCAAAAAAGTGGTTTTTACGAAATGTCTGTCTGCCGCTCTGTCTGTCTTTCCGTCGATTTCCGGGCAAACCAATCGGTTGATTATGATGAAATTTGGCATGTAGGTTCACAAAAATCATACCTCGGGACAATTTTTTTTATTTTGTGCCAATTGAATTTGAGGGGGTTTTATTCTCAAAAAACTCCAAAAAAAAGTCTAAAAAAATTATTTCTCGAAAACGGCTCCAACGATTTCTTTTAAATTCACATATATTGTAGTCATTATTAATATTGATAAAAAGCAGGGGGTCACTTGCCCCTTGATAGTTTGCTTCTGGGGGTAACAAAAATAAAAATAACTAAATTTTAATGAAAAATGACTAAAAAATAATTTTTCTGCGAAACCTTTCTATCGATGATTTCTACCTTCAGGCATGTTTTGGGTGTTAAATTGAGTAACGAAAAGGAACAGGTTACTTGCCCAAAAAACTATTTGGTTTTGTGGAAAAAAGTTTTTTTGAAAAAATGATAGAAAATTCACCCTCAAATGCATTGCGTGCGCTGCCATTATCGCTGTGTGGTAATGTGTTGGTCTGACCTATCTAGAATTTACCTCCCCTCCAGTGACGTTAGATGGACAACCCCAAAATTAAACCAAAATTATTTACCACGAAATTACTCATTTTCTCTATCTACTAATTTTGATCAATTGGAAAGCATGTTCGAGTAAACTCGGACCGGTTCTTTAGATTTATTTAAGGGCGCGAGGCCACACTTGTGGCATATGCGCCAAGACTCAAAATTATTTTAGTACTTATATCACTTTTAGAAGCTGTGTGTTTGAGAAAGGCTGCAAGTGCGTTCAAAATGTTATGTATGTATATATATATATATATATATATATATATATATATAGATCAATATTAATATTAGGAAACTTCCATAGATATTATTCGTCTTTGATGAAACTTGTCACAATTATTGATCATACAAATGTCATTAGCCAGCTAGATCCGCCATTTGGTTCCAAGATGGCAGCCGATTAAAACCTTACATAATTCATATCTGTGTTAATATTGGTCGCAGAGGAATGAAATAAAGTCTAACTGAAAGCCCGAATTGTTATATACGATAATTTTAATCAATACTTTTTATGACAAATCCACGATTTCAAGATGGCGTCTAGTCGAAGTGAAAATAAAAGTTCTTAGTCGTCACTGTGATTCGAAATTTGGAACACAAGAGTGTTTAGTGTGTTGATGTTGTGGTCGGGAAAAGAACGAAGTATTTATTATTTTTAATAAGAACCATAGCGTAGGTAGCATAGTGGAAAAGCGGGGTCTGCACTTGCATGGAATCTCCCTACACCTCATCGGCCAGAGCCGTTCAGGTTAAGGTTCAGGAAGGTTTGTAAAAATACTGAAACCAATCAAAGAACTTTTTTCTCGCATGAATTCAAATAAATTTTACCTGCTGCCAAAGGCAAGATGACACAGGTAAGATTTATTTGAATTTAGGCAAGAAGATATCTTTTTGATTGGTTTTAACATTTCCACGCATCTTCCTGAATCTTATTGCAATGCATTGATCCCGATAAATTATTTAAGTTTTTGTTATTAGCAATAAGGGGGACCCAGCACTGGAGAAATCCTTTGGACCACCCTACATTATTATAATCTCACTATGTATGTTATATTGAAATAACACAATACATATATTTACTTATTTATGTTAACAACACAAAGAGGTGCTCTCAGTGGATATTTTCGCCCCCTAAAGCCATAGCTCAATCTTAAGTATCCCTTAGACGGGCCGACAATTATTATTTAAAAACATATTTTCGTACTCTATCGTCATAATTGTAAACTTAGGCATGCAAAAGGGGAACAATTCTTCAAAGTTGAAATCTAATGTCAAAAGCATACAAATATTAAAATTGCCATGCTTTAAACTAATACCATCATCTAAGTTCCCTGATGATGGGTCCAAAATATTTGGTACTTAAAACTTGAGGCTTAAAACATAAAAACTACGGGACACGATGTTATTATATTAAGGGTCTCGGCATGAGGACCGGCAGAGGACCGTCAATCTTCGCCACTGCTCTATTAGGGAAGTTGAAGTTAGCATGCCCGGAAGTCACGTTTATTCCTTACCAATGAACATAAGGTACCCATTTGGGTTGCGAGCATCTAGGACTTAACCCCGACCTTCTGTTTCATACTAACTGGGCTATGCTGGCGCCATTAAATATAGCGAGTTTAACTACATTACTATAATTGTGGTATACAAAAGGCAATGTAAGGGTGCGAATACCTGCAATGGTGTTTTCGTCGGCCGATCCAAAACTGTGACGAGCAACCCTTACATTTGGAGACAGCGTGGTCAGGCACCCAGAGTGTGGCTTGTAGCTCCCTCTCTTCCAAGGCTTCCCAGGATAAGTCAGAAGGGAGAGAAGCAGGGTTTTGGTCGCTACCATTGGTAGAGTCAGGTCGTGACACCTATGTAAAGAGTCCGCCATAAAAACATAGCAGATGTTAAGGCTAAGCAGGGCATATAACTTAAATAACATATTTATGAAAGTTGTATGGTATTAAGACTTTCATTGAAAACTTCATCGAGAATCTGGACTACGAATATCATTTAATGTGGATTTCGTAAGAAAAAGTCCAAAAAACCATATTAGTATTAATTTTTCACAAGAATCCAATGATGTGACCTTGGACTTAAGTAGGAAGTAATAACCTTGGACTACGATATTTAAATTAGCCATTAACGATTAGAGGTACGAGAAGAAACATTAAAATATTGATATACGATTCCATAAGTCCTAATGTAAGCCATTGGTTTACCCTGTGGAAAAGCCTAGTTGGTTGGTAAATACTGTCACAACTAAAACTTAGAAAACTGTTATTAAAGTATTATAGTGTTGTAATATTTCTTTAATAATAAAAAGATCAGCTGTGAAAGAAGGCATAAAAAAAATTACTCAAAATGTCCAACCCATGCAGGCTCGAAGACGACGAGGCTAATCATCGATGGCTGTACGCACGCATGCATGCCTATCCCTTCGATTCACTTGTTAATAGTCCTTATCAGCGTATCCATATGTTTATGTGGATCTGCACAGGCTTTCTATTCAATCATCTGCCAGATGAAATGGTCCAAAGAATTCAAGGCTGGACTGGAAGAAGGCCAATCATCACCAGAAATTAAGTTAATTTTGTTCTTTATGAGCCTCTTCTGGGTACTCTACGCTCAAGTGCTGGAGGAATTTTCTGTTTCTAGTTTCTAAATTAGGTGTGGTTCAAAGACTTCACCACTTTATCCAGTACGGTATATTGATACACGAGAGCACCGATCTTCACACTTTTTTCTTCACAGAAATGGACCTCAGTCATGCCGCGGAACGATGCTTCCATCCAAACCATTGCTGACGGCGGATGATGACCTCGATTGACCCTGGGAGCGATTTCCCTTGCATGAGCAGAGCTTCTGGCGTACACCTTATCGTTTTGCACGTTATTGGTTTTTCTATGGTGAAAATGGTTTCGTCAGAAATAGGAACGTTTCGGTACCCATTGCTTGAGCACTTCTTGAAGAGCACACGGTGTCTTAAGTGACTCAAATTTATCAGTCGTTTATTCAAAAGATGGCCATTTTTCCTTTGGAAAGCATGCAAAGACAATTGTAAAGCCATGACTTTTGTATCTGGGCGGGGTTTCGGTTGATCAGCGACCTAACGGCTTGAACGACAGCTGGGGTGCAACCAAACAGTTCATGACCGACCCGATCCTTTTTGGTCATTAATGCTCAGGTTATCACTCCATCGTTTCATAGTGCATTTAACAAACCTAAGGTCTAAACTCCCAGGGTCTCAAGCAACTTGAAAATGGTCCACGGCGAGTGCCCATATTTGTGGTCCGCAATGACAGCAACACGATCTTCTTTCTGTCCCCATTCCATGGCTAATAATGTACTAAAATGCTGTATATTTATATCAAATTAAGGAGAACTGAATAGATAATGACAAGCATTGGTTTGTATAAAAATATGTTTTAATGCCTAGGAAGATTTTGGGTGATTAATAAGTGACAGGATTTACAACTAAGTACATTGCTTCATATTGGAACTCGCAGAAGATCCCGCCAGAACGTGCATCAATTGCTCGGATATGGTAAAAGCAATTAGCAGGAGTATGTGGGCTGGTTATTAAATAGCTACAATGTGGATACGAATGATCCAACTAATAAAATAATAAAGGCTACTTGGTGTTAGTGACCCCAAACTCACCAATAAAAGTGACATTGTGAGTTACTGTATATAACAATAATTCCTATGAATGGCTCTATAACGGTAACGATTATAGTTTCAACACAGTAGATGACTGTCAAAAATATAATACATGCATCTGTTATTGCTTTCCTATTGATAGGCTACGTTAGTACAAGAAATGTAATTTTTTTTCTGTCGGTCGGTCGGTGTGTGTGTGCGGAGTTGTTTATGTATTTGGTTATTGTTGGTAGTTGCCGTTTGGAACGGTTATCCATTATTCGTCGATAGGTGTTCCATGACTCCAGTCACGATGAGAAAGTTTAATGTTGCTGTGAACGACTCATGTTTGCTCCCAATAAACTTGGCAGGGTGTGTGGTTTTGGTAAGGAAAGTCTGACTGTTGCGTATGTAGGGCATTTGTTAATTATATGATTTACTGTAAGAGGTACTCGGCACATTCCACATGTAGTGGCCAGACATCAAAATTCCACGAGGAAGTCGGGTGTGCCCTGTGCGCAATCTAGTAAGAGCTGTCTCATCTGCTTGATTTAGGCGATCCGAGGTTTGCCAATCTTCAATAAGTGGTTTAATGCTTCGTAGCTTATTGTTATTGGTTAGTAAAAGAAATGTTCGATTGCGAGATTTCATCACAATTCCTAGTGTTAAGGTACCAAGAACACAAATAAGAGTTTACTACTAAATGTCTGTCTATCAGTGAGTCAATGGTTTGTCTTTCCGTCGATTCGTCGGCAAACTGCTTAATGGATTCTGATTTGGATTTTAGGTTCAAAAAATCATATCTCGGGACCGTTTCTTTTTTGCTTAGAGCTAACTCAAACCCAGGGCCGGGGCATCGTGGTAACCACTTTCGCCACAATTCCGCCCAGACCAGAGCTAACTCGATCCTCTATATTATGCTCTTCGACAAGATTCGTATTGTTAGACAGGTTAACACAGACACACAACTAACCGAACAAGTCTGCGAGCTACTTCATTGAATTGAGACAATGCTTTAATTATTCAATTGACTTCAGTTGAGAGGCAACCTCTTCCTTAAAAGTGAACTGAGAGAATCAACATCCCGACAAGTTAAGATTTTTCTTGATTCTCTAATTTCTGTTAGTCTAATTTTATAAGAAAACCAAAGATTGCATGTGTGATCGTGCTAGGTCTGCAGGGTGAATTTTAGATGCAAAGAAGTTCGCTCATTAAAATAGAAGTATCACAGTAGGAACTTACCTCATCTTCCCCACGGCCGTAGCGGAGTCTTATACTATCCATCCGAGCAATTTTCAGATCTTTCTGAAGGGCCAATTCCCTAACCCTATATTCTTCAATAATGCTACGTAATCGTAGTTGGACGGGGTCTTCTATTGTAATCATGCCATCTATGTCCAGGACAGGCCGGACACCAGGCATGTCAGTGGAAGCATCTGAATTATTCAACAATACGGGCGGAGTCCCAAGCTTGCTGGCGTCACTGTCACTTCCATTCGAGTCACTGCTGAAAAATATTGTTTGTAAGTAGATTTTCAAAGGATTTCACCATACCGCTAAGAGACAGAAGGACAACCCCACAATCTGTTTTTGACAAAGTCAAATTTCAAAGGAAATATCGATAGTAAGAATTACCATAGAGTAATTAGTAGAAAGAAGGGGTCTTTACTAACACCGCACCGATCGGCCACAGCTATGAAAATCCTAAAACGATCTGCATTATGTAACTGAAATTCATATATTGATTATGAAAACTTTGTGTTGAAAACAGCTAAATATTGAAGAGAGTGCCAAATATGGATGGATTTCGCATTTTCGTATCAATAGCGAATGCGAGGATTTGTAAGTTCAATGCATCGCTTTCAGTCTTAAGAAACAACCGGAGGAATCATATGAAATTCATATATTGATTATGAAAACTTTGCGTTGAAAACAGCTAAATATTGAAGAGAGTTCAAAATATGGATGGATTTCGCATTTTCGTATCAATAGCGAATGCGAGGATTTGTAAGTTCAATGCATCACTTTCAGTCTTAAGAAAAAAACCGGAGGAATCGTATTGGCGTAAAAAATTCTCGGGAAATGAAGATTGTAGTGTTAAATAGATCACATCAATAAGAACAGTTCATACGCATTTTTTCATGCATGTGAATCCCTAACACACCGTTATTGAGCTTGATTAAGAAGTTAAAACTAATAAAAACAGACAACTGAATAATGTGACTGTTATTAACTATGTTGAAGATGTCTTCACCGAAGTTTTTTTTTTTTAATTTAACTTGTGTCGAAATATCACACAGTAACCATGGTGACTATAACCAACATTGATTTGAAGAAACGGTTAATTAGGGTTGTACGGTGGAAGGAGTTCAATATCTGGGACCAATCGATGTTAGTGACGGCTACACACTACATTTCAAACTGTATGGGACCATTTCTTTTAAGATACTGATAGCTTATGATGGCATAGTGGTAGCTTGTTCGTACTTGTGCGAGTCTCTACACATCATGCGATCGGTGACCTGTCGTAAAACAGCACTGGTATTACCTACAGAGGCGACTGAAGAGGTTATTCGGATACATTCATTGAATTGTTTGTATGCCAACAATCTTTCTATAAAACAAAAACCAAAACAAAAGCTCTACAGTAAATGCTTACTGTGAATTTTGATATTGTTAAATAAACAAATAATGATGGAGGCCAGTAAGGCTTTAAAAGAGAAAAAGACGCAAACTAATTGAGTAACGTAGTGGGTAAGCCCCCATCGGGCAGAATAAATATTGGAAGCCGATACAGACATTAAGAAAAATGTCAGATCTTACGTGAAATCCATTGGAGCATTTGAAGAACACTCTTCAGTCAAGGCAAAGAGTTCAGTCGGTTGTTCATTTGGTTTGTAGTAAAGGTCATACAATCCTTCACTAATGGTCCGATTTTTTCCTACTTGTCGCACTCGTTGCCTGCAATAGTTCAATCAATAAAGTAAAAATTAATTTAATTTGAAATGGCTACTGTGGCTGTATAGCTAAATGGTTTATGCAAAAATAACTATTGATTCTCGATTATATTGTGGAATGACCTTCAAAACTGCCTGCCAACCTACCAAGAACGGTTCGAAAATAATGGGAGCATGATCACTAATCTGATCAGCCTTCAGTCAACTGTAACTTACATGGAGGCAGGAAGTTCACTATTATCAGTCTCGTCTTCTCCATTTTCTGTGACAGAGTGGGAATAACCATTTGTAACCACTGGTTCAGTCTCATTCTCATCTTTGGCACCATCAATTTCATTATGTCCATTACTTATCCTAAAAACAGTGAAAATTATGTATTACTACGCTGTTTCAGCAATGCCCTATCCTTGTCCATCAATTGCACATTGTGATTGACGAGGGTTTTCTGTCAATCACGTTATATCAACCTAACCGAACCATAATCACTCACTATTACAGCGTATTTGCAATTTAATACACAGAACTGGAGCGGCAAAAGCGGAGGAAAAAATTGATATGATATTAATGGGAAAGATAATTTCGTGTGGTTACTAACACGCATCATTTTTTTTTTAACGAAGTGAGTCTTTTGGGTTAATTGTAAGAGTGGGCCGAAAGTCCCAAAATTCGCCTATATGGAAAATAATGACGATTTTCTTTCTTCTTGTCGGGCTACGTCTACGGTTTTACTCAGATCCTCTCATTCGTCCTTCATCTTTTGCAATCTGTGTTTAAACCTTTTACTAATCGTAGTAACCCCGGACTCATCTCCGCTATTTAACCCCTTTTCAATGTGAGTAGGTGTTCGTGAGGGTTTTTATTATTTATCTTATATATTACATGTGTCGGATTACTATAAGAAAGGTTGATTTGTAGGCTGCATGTCGAATGCTATGTATTAACTAACTTTAAATTAATTCTCGTCTCACAATAGGGCAGTTCCCACTATTTGTCAGAAATCTTATTGGCTATCATAACAAATGAGCTGCCAATGCCCTGGGAGAGGAAAAAACCAGACAGTCAGAGAATCCAGAAATTTGGATTAAATAATCCGATAATTGGTTGGAAAAATTAAATAAAGCGACGCACCCCGGCGGTTGAATGTCGGGCTCTACGGGACGAGGTGCACTGGTGTCTCGGGTACAAGCTGTAGGAATATTGGGCCTACTAGTCACTGAAGGTTGTGTCACAAAAACCTGCGTCCACAGCTTGAGATCCCGTACTTCGGAAGAGGGCCATAATGCCTGAAAAAAAATGCGGTCACTTATGTTTTAAATCTACAACATGAGTGTTCTGTTAACCTAAGAAACGTCAGCCAGTGTATATATTCTGCGCCAATATGCATGTAAAGCATCATTGTCGATTGTGAACCAATATTTTTTTTTATTTTTTTATTAGCCTACATTAATTCAGTTATTGCACAATTATTCTCTATTAACGTTTAAATTTTTTTTTTACTTTTATTACTTGTACTAATTTTCACTTGTACTTTTAAAGGGGGCCCAGCACGGGAATTTTCCATTGGGCCCCCCTCCATTTTTTAATATTGTAAATGTTGATTTGATTTAATAAATTTGATTTGATCAAAAGCTTCTTATTCGATGTTTTGAACCCTTTGCAAATCGGCGAGGTTTGGGAACAGCGAACTCGGCCGTTCGTAATAGCGCTCAGGGTTATTTCGCCTATCAGCCCTTTTCTATATTATAGTACTAGATAGGATTTGCACCGAATGCGAGAATAAAGGCTGCTCGCCCGATGAGAGGCATTAACTTACTTTGCCTCCAAAACGCATTTTACCAGTATAGATACCAAGTCTTCTTCATTTTTCAACTTGGGCCTATCAGCATTTTTAGCTCACCAAATTTTCTATCATACCTTCTTTTCAAATAATTACTTTCCACTATTACACATCAATTATTAACTGCGCCGAACCGTCAGAATATAGCTGAATGTATTTATTGTGCTAAAGTAATGAGTATATGATGTGAACAAATGCTACATGTGATATGAGTTTGAGTGTATAAATACCTCTTCAAATGGTTCATAGAGTAGATTTTTAAACCTTTCGTCTCTAAAGAGAGGCCAGATGGAGAATGTTCTCTCAGTAATCTTCAACTCTGATCGCTCTTTCGGAGAGTTCCCCAGGAAGGTCCCGTAGAGATTGGAGTAGGTATGCTGAACTAATCTTACGAGCAGTGACTGAAAATATTGACAACGAAATGTAATTCACTGCACCAGCCCTCTAAATGTATTCTCAGCTACAGACTAGCAATGCGCGATACATGGTATCTCTACCCAGGTAATACCTGTAACCTGAAATGGGTTGCAACTAACAACAACAAACTTTTGTGCCCCAGCTACAAAAATATGCATCGGAATTCTTATCAAGCGATTCCTACAATGAATAGTTGCCACTATGACGAAGTAGGTGTTCTGCGCACAGGTACTTCCGCCAACACTGCCCCGGATTTTAAGTTTGGCAAATTTAAAATTAAATGTAACTCAGCACAGCACGAGACTAGAGACTCGAGATTACACAAATTGATCTCCAGAGTGTGTCTTGAGAGACGAACTTGGCAAAGGGATCCAGTAAGTTAAAGTAGGCATAGTAGTGACGTTAAACTTACCTCATTATATTCAAAGCTACACGGAAATTGTAAGAGTAACTGATGAACACAGTCAAGCCACTGCAAGAAGACGGGACACCTCTCATTTCCATCGTCATTGTTCACGCTGTTTCCACAACGGTCACCAAATTTGTGGCCAAAATCAAGCCATTCACGCTGAATGAGAGCTTGCAAACCCTAAAAAAAAAAATACATAAAATACTTTACTGAGAATATGAGGTCATGCTGCGTTTATTCATACATTAGCTGTGCTATCAGGGGCCGAGTCCGTTGAAACCGGAGATACGAGTTTATTCCACAACTGAATTTATCAGCAGCATACAGTTTTCGATTTCAATATTTTAACGAAATTACTCGTTTTGAGGTTCCAGGACTACAAAAATGATTACGAAATGCCTGCCTATCTATAGGTGCATAAATTTATGGGAAACCAATTGATCAGTTTTAACGAAATTTGGCATGAAGGTTCCAAAAATCATTGTTCCTAATTTGGGCTAACTCAAAACCGGCTCCAACTATGTACAAATTACCATTCATAATTACGAAGATCCTAGGGACTTTAACAAGATACACTCAATAAGATTCATTAGGTGATCAGTAACAACATCAGGACTTTCCGGACACATGCGGATTAGTGCAGTAATGACTGCCCAAATCTTTTCCACCAACGCGTAGTATAACTTTCAGCGTATCAATACCATTGCCGCAATTTTTCACCTCATTGAAAAGAATTATGTCTGCTACGTTATTATATGGACAGTCCTAAGCCACTCCACGAAGTAGAGAGAAGAACTTCCAAAGATATTGGACTACTTCGACTCCAAGTTCTTTCCGTTCTTTTTGCTTTTATGTTTTGCCACGGAAATTTCCCCGATCAGGCAATATGTCTCACCCCTTGTTATGTGCAATGATATTACCCTCAAATGGAGTACTAGTTGGGCTTCGGGGTGTGAGAATGGCGTAATCCCCTCTTTCTGACGTTTTAAAGGCAGGCTTCAATTAATATCCAAAAGATACACGAAGACTTCCAAAACATTCAGTTTGCTTAGTTCTTGACACTAAGCTGTTTCTTGAGAGGGTGTCTCAAATGATTGAGGAAGGAGTTAGGAGTACCTTGTCAGTCCGGACATGTAAAGTAGTGGTACAGACTCCGACTTTCACCCGAAAGATTGTTGGTTCGAAACCCACACTTGCTACATTTTCTAGTCATACCTTGGAGGGCCTTTCTAGTTGAGTGTAAGACAGGGCTTTATGGCCCTAACTCCGCTAGGTTGGCTTAGTAATACAACAAATAGTCAATATCTTTATTTATTTTACGACGTCCGCTTCTTGTTACTGTTTAGTAGCAATTTGCTTTGCTAGGTACTTTGTAAAATCGTCTTGCTGCTTTTTTAGAGCCATAGTACACTGATGCTACTGGTCCACAAGAATCACTTTTTGGTTAAGAAGGTACTCCCCCCCCCCTTTCCTTCTCTGTATATTGGACATTAGATAGACTCTTCGGTAGACTGAGCATAACAGATGTCGCCGCATATTTACGGATGGCTTTCTCGGTGCGCAGAAGGAACTTTTGTGAGAAGTGATATCCGTGATTTGTAGTTGGAGTTTTACCTTTTTAGCCGGTGGCACTGTTCTATGTTTTCGAGTGCCATCACGTTCCCCGTGATAAAGAGCTGAGATGCGATTTTACAAAATACAAAATGGATTTACGAACTGTCCACTGTACAGAAGAGAACCACTTCCTATCATGAAATACCACAGGCAACAGTTAAATGCACAACTTCAAATGAAACAACTTCAGTACTGTACTGTGTTAATCGTCCGAACTATAGGATCGTACCATGAGGGGATTTAAACGTTTTGTTTGGTTAAACCGTTCTTAGGTCAGATAGCTTTTACTTCGATATATTCTCCATAATTCTGCCGAAGCAACTCAATATTCACCGTACACACATGCCTACCCCCATTCGAGTAGCACGTGGGACAAGTATGACAGGTTTTAGACAATATCTAAAAGTACACGGTCACTAAAACCTGTGAACTTAGCTGCATATAGTGAAGAACGTCCAGATTGCTCGGACTTAGTCCCTGCAGCCAACAAGAAGCACTGTACAAATGCCTACTTTGCTATTTAAAGAACCGGTCCGAGTATATTCGAACATACTTTCCAATTTATAAATTAGCAGATATAGACATGTGTAATTTCATAGAAACTAATTTCCCTATGGTTAAATTTCAGATGCCGCGATGGGGGGGGGGGGGGTCCACCTCAATATATTAAAAACCCCTTAAAACTTAATGGCATATTCTGGAACGAACAGCCCAATACATTGTAACAGTAGTAACAATGACACATGGCACGTATTTTTTATGGAATGCAACCTGTCCGTTTCTGTTACCCTATCGAACATCTAAAACATACCTGAAGGTAGAAATCATCGATAGGAAGGTTCCGCAGAAAAATTATTTTTTAGTCATTTTTCATTAAAATTTAGTTATTTTTATTTTTTTACCCCCAGAAGCAACCTATCAAGGGGCAAGCGACTCCCCGCATTTTGTTAACATTACTAATGACTACAATATATGTGCATTTAAAAGAAATCGTTGGAGCCGTTTTTGAGAAATAATTTTTTCAGACGTTTTTTTGGAGTTTTTTGAGAATAAACCACCCCCCCCCCCCAAATTGAGTTAGCCCAAAATAAAAAAAATTGTCTCGAGGTATGATTTTTGTGAATCCACATGCAAAATTTCATCAAAATCGGCCGGGTAATTTGCCCAGACAGACAGACATACAGACAGACATTTCGTAAAAGCCACTTTTTTTGGTTCCTGGGACCTCAAAACGTGTAAATCCGTTGAAATCTCGGTATCGAAAATTTCGACCATCGCAAAGCTTTCCTTATACTACGTATAAATTCGAAAGCAATAACTGTGGCCAATCAGCGATAGTTAAGGCCACATTCGTTATATCATATTGAAAAGGAGCTATTTTAACTTCTGTCCCAAACACTGCCCTCCGATCAATATTGTCTTTGTTTGACAATGATTTTACGTCTACATTTTGTGTCTTAAGTGGAAATACTAAAAGCGCTTACCTCTAAAGTACGGTAGTACGGATCGAGTAGTATTTCCGTTAAGGAAACAATCTGGGGAGTTCTATCCCAGCCATCTGAACAATGAACTAAGACAGGTCTTCCTTCTCTATCTAGAGCGTTAGCGGCAGTCAAAGCAGCATCGATCAGTCCATGTAAATAGTACAACCATTTTGAATTGTCTAAACCGGAACACCAACTATAAGTAAATAAGTACCCAATTAATCAAGGCGCAGGAGCTTTAGCACTAAATGTATCGGCCTTAATTTCGAGAGAATAATTAAATTTTAAAATACATAAAATAAATAACAAGTTCGCACCTACAATTTTCTGTTGGTAATACTGATCAAGTTTGTATATTTCATTGGCGTGGCACGGAGAAATGGCTCTCATGTTCAATGACTCAACAGGCCGTTTTACTACTGGGTACACTTAAAAAAAGGTTGTGATAGTCTTACGCTCAACTTATATGATGACTGGGATCACAAGCGTAACAGTATGACTAATTTCGTTATTTTTCAAAGGCACATTAGTTGGCTACCCACTATGAATGGACTAGCAGGCATATTACGAGACTACAACAACTAAGGATGGAATTATCTTGTAAGCATACATGAGTTAATAGAGAAAAAAAATAAACGGGTCCCTAAGTAAGGCAAACATAGGCATCAGTATTGAGGTATTTATTCAGTCATTATTGCAAATTTAAAAAAAGAAAAAGAAAACATACTTTGAATTATCTGCTACTGCGCAGAGACTTCGGACGAGATTGAAGCTTTTCCGAACGCAATGGATATTCGCAAGACCCATGAACTGTATGTCAGTGTGAGGGTAATACTCTACACATTCTGATCCTCCACCTCGAGCTCTGTTCATAAACGCCGTTGGATAAGAACGAGCATCCATTACTTTCAACTAAAATCAGATGACAAAACATTAAAAAATGATGCATGACTACTAGTATATGTACCTGTATATATGTTATGGGGGAGCTTAGTGCAGAGTGCTAGGTAAGCAGCATAGCATTAATAATCTCTTACTAAACTTTTTTTATCCGCTAAAAACATGTAATAATATAATTGATTTAATTTTTTCTTCGTTCGATTTCTTAACACTAATATGCCTAGAATACTGATTATACCACTATGCATACAACGGTCGATTCATTATATATTTATAATATAATTGTCTCCTTATCAATTTAGTCAAACTTGCTTTCTTATGTCACTAACGAAAAACTATAGGGGCATTTCACGTGAAGTAGACAACGAAAAAATGTCAGGTGCTGGATTTTGTTCGTATTTGGGTTAATCGTACCTCTATGGAAAAAATTGAACATGATTATATTGATTCTTGCAGCTTCGTTTCCAATTTGTGTGACTTCAAATAATTGAAAAAAATTGGAGAGCAGATTTTTCGAATACTATTAATACAGTTGATCAAATGGATTGAGTAATAACTGTTGAATATTGATTGATTTTCATGGAAATTAAATATAATTTGAAATTAATTTTTTAGTTAAGTTAATATTAAAAAAAAAAAAAAAAACAATTGTTTCCAGATTTTTTTTTAATTTTTATTTTTACAAAGAATATAGCTTGTGGTACAGTAATATTGCCCACAAAAAATAGATATCTCGGTTCGCTTAGAATATATGAAGTAACGAACGAAAGGGCCGCATGGCCCGCTGTACCGAGCGGTTCCGTGTTATGGCGGTCCCACTCGCCAACACAGGAAAACTCTTTGACTTGTATGGTACATCGTATTGTTTATTCTTACTAGCTTCTTATTAGCCTTAATACCTTTACTTTTGAGCAACGAAATTTATACATTAGGAAAAAAGTTATTGTAATACCATTGTATTACCATCCATCAAAATTATCAGTGACTCGTCACCCGTTAATGATTAGATAGCCTACAATGGGCTTTTGGTTAGTATTTGTTAATTGTTTGTTTACTGCGGGTGGAGCAACGCTACTTCGAAATCAGAACGTGATATGCGCTAGTTTCGCGTTTCCACCTTAACCACAAGAAAAAACCAACTGTTTATATGTTTATTTAATTACAAAATATCTTGAAGCCACATGCCCATATCGCTCAACATTCAATTTTTTTTGTTTTTTTTTGTCCTCACTGGTTACTCCACAAAGTGAGGGAAATACATAGAAAAAATAAAATTGAACAATATGTAAATCGGCACAGGCACCTCCAGATGCAACATCCAATGAGGCCCTGGGCCCAGACAAATACATGCCATAATTATTATTGTTTCCCTTTGTTACGAGTTTGAATCTAAAAATCTACATAGGCATATTATAAGGAAAATAAGTAAATTATAATAATTAATTAAATCAATTAATTGCACAATTATCATAATTATATTTTATAAAAATAATTATATATTATAAGGTACATTAATTGTAAAAGTAATGGTTTAAGAAAGAAAGAGAGAGCTATGAGTTTCTATACGAATTGGAGCCATTTTTTAACTAATTTTTTGGCTTGACCTATACGCTGCTTATTTTTAAGGTAATCAGGCATCCTGTCAAATAATTTAGATACAAATATTGAGTTGGTACGGTCACCATACTTTCTGGTTGCTGGCATTGGGAGCTTAAGCCTGTTTTTCGTAGGGTAGTACGGAATATTTTTTATTAGTAAATGTTTGATTATAATAATTATTTAAGATTATTGTGTAATTCAGTAAATTCCTGAGGGAGAGTATGTCACATGGCCGGAACGAATTATCGGTTTGGTACTTTTTTAAGTATCTCGCGGATAATAGTTTTTTTACTAAACGGTGTTGCATCTTCTGCATTGAGTCTGTAGCTGTTGTCATCTGTGGCCCAGGTTGAGATGCCGCATGAGAAAACAGATTGGATCATAAACATAAAATAAACCGTCTTTAGAGTTTTGAACGATACACCGCCCTTTAATTTGTACAGAGCATCTCCTGCTGCTCTCAGTCTTTTACTTATTTTATCGAAGTGTGATTGAAAGGAAAATCTACTATCTATGGTGATGCCCAGGTATACATGTTTTTCAACCATGTCAACATGCTGTTTGCAACGGCAGAGGGACGAGATATTATTTATTATTCATTATTAGACAATCATGGTCGTGAAAGATGAACTTATGGGATGAGTGACGGGGCCTTTTACTTCTAATATGCATTATTTTTGTTTTTTTTTTGTGACTGACAACCCGTGTAAGAATTCAAATAACTGCAAATAGAGCGATAACCACCCCTGCACGATTATTATGATTGCCGTTAATTATTCTTCCGAAGAAGAGATACAGCGACGAAGACTACTTCTGCAGACGCGATTTGGGAACGCTGCCCCCATTTGAGGGACTAAAAAGTTCCACGACTTTATACCAACGTCTGAGCCTGACGCATAACTATAAGAAAGAAAAAAAAGGAGCTGCAAAGTAATTAAAATTACAAAAAAAAAAAAAATGTATTACCTCTTCTCCTTCTTCGTTTTTAAATGCCTCTTTAATCGAAGTTTAGCGATCATCATGGTTATTTAAACCTTCCAAAGAAATTTTATTTTCCGAGAAGCAGTATCCAATGTCCAAATTGCCAATCTTCGATAGGTGAAGCATTAAAAGAAGAAGAAGTTTCATACTAACTTACCGTAAGAGGTACATTAATCTTTCGTGGTTCCGGGCAGTCAATAGCGCAGGCTTGCCGAATTGCACCAACTAGGTCCTCGTCTTTTTCCGACCTCCAATACAAAACTCCCACTTCTGGTTGGCTGCTGCGCGCAATCACTGCACCGTTTCGTGGGTGTCTGAAAGGACAATGGATCAATTAAATAGCAAGGTAGCCCAAAGATGTTTTCTTATAGGCATGGCCATCGCATATCCTTCTTATGGACGTTCAGCATCACCCAGCTTCGGAAAAACGGTTCGACAGTTAGGGCTACTTTACAGTATCCATAACTTCTTTAAACCAATTGCACTGTGGAAGTAAAGATATGCAGTAGGCATACGTGTGAAAGGCCAAAAATTCGCCCATATGGGAAACAAGGACCCCTCGGAATTCGCAGGGTCATATTGCTCTTGAAATACCATTCTCGTATAATAGTGTCGCCTAATCACATTGCATATGCCTCGGTAGTGGACTCATCTCTTCAGCCCCAATACCTGCGTAAACCAAGATCCTTGAAGCCTGTTTTCTTTCGAGCTAAGATGGATCTAAAGTCACTGCACTCACCCATGCTCCCACCGCTTATCGTTAAATCTACTAACCACCCACCCTGGCATTATCCCGAAATTATTATCCATGACAATTTAAGACTATTAGGAGAAAAAAAATACATCTCACCCCTCTTCATCCAAAAATACATAAACATGATGCGTGCGAAATACTCAAGCCGGCCCTATCTTCAGTTCTATGGCTCCAAATCTGACACAGAAGAGGTTGGTGCGGCCTTTGTTTCAGCCAGCAAAGAAAAATCCCTTTTCCACTTACATCCTGCTAACTCAGTTTTTACTGCAGAGCTATATGCCATCTTACAATGCCTTTTACTGTTCCCAGTGTCAGCAACCCTGGTTATCTACACAGCCAGTATCAGTGCTGTTCAAGCTATCTAGGGGGGAACTGGCTCACCAAATTACAGAATTGGCCCACTTAATCGGCAAGATTATTGTTATATGGTTGCCATCCCAATCAGGAGTCATGCTCAATGACTTTGCAGACAAAGCTGCCAAGGAAGCCGCAGCTTTAGCCACCCCCCCCCCCCCCCAATACCAGTCCTCCCAACCGCAGACAATAAATCTTACACCACTAGACACATATTAAGCAGATGGCAGAGCGAATGGACAGAATCGCACCTAACTACCTATAAAAAACTTCACCTCATAAAGCCAAACATAGGCGAGTGGGAAACATGATCCCAGAGGTCGCGCCGCCTTGAAGTCTCGCTCGCGAGATTGCGCATAAGATATACGCATCTAACTCATTCGTACCTAATGAGCAAAGACCTACCACCCCAATGTAACCAGTGTGCTTGCCTACTTACTGTTGAACACATACTTGTAGATTGCCCCAACTACCAAACGGCCCGTACAATGTACAACATACAATCAACACTCCCTCTTATCCTGGGAGACGACGTTAGTAATGTCGTCTCACTTTCAGCCTTTCTCCAACACACTGAGCTTCTAAAAGCGATATAACTACTAAGACAACTTAGAGTCTTGGCGCATGTGCCACAAGCATGGCCACGCGCCCTTAAATTAATTTAAAAAAAAAATACAATTTTCTTTCTACTTTCTTTGAATATGTAACCCAGCCTTAATTAGGTAAAGACATGAATTATCAATTTCGTCCTGGCTACCATTGCCAACGCTACTAAACAAAGCGAGATTATTATTATTATTACTGTTATTTAGAGAGACGAACAGCATAATTATTGGAATCAATCAGAGTATCCCAATCATTCTTAATGTGGCCATTACCAATTAATCAACTGTTGAAAAACAGCAGCTTAACCTAGTAAGCAAAGACAACCTTGTCCTTCAAAACACAGCACAACGTTGAGGCTCAACGCACGATACGTTGCTTTATATGAGTTTCAATACAAAAAGTTGTGAGCTGTGGCCAGTGAGGAAGAAGGAATGTATTTCATATGATATTTGTTATAATTCACATATAGTAACTGGTTATAAATAAATAATTAATTAATAAATAAAATAAATAAATAAATAATTCCTCACAATACAACCGACTCACACCCTCTGTAATGAGACTTGACAGGAAAATCTTGTTTACCTCCAAACTACCGCCGGTAGCCTTCTTGCAACGCGAAATTTAGAGCTTTCCACCAAGACTGCGTCGCTTACTGCCGCCGGAACAAGCAGCTGACGAGGGTATGTCGGGCAAAGCTGATAGGCTTCATTGGCTTGGCAAATCTTCCATGGCCCATTCGGTTCTAGATTGAACTTTAAACGTGATATCTGAAACGGAGTTCCTAATTTACTTTCTTGTTGTGGCGCTCTTAAAATAAACAGGAATCCACACAGGTTAAAATTCAAATATATCTAGTGTATACAAAGTTCCATAAGTTTCAACAGTTGGATGCTACTTTGAGGGACATCAGCAAGTTATTTTTTATCTTCGGGGCCCCGTTACTGTAGACATTGTCTTGTGCATTATTCGTGCTAACTTTAGGCACAAAGCATGGTAGTATAAGGAGATCTTCCCAAAAGTATCATTGTCTCCGTGGTTTAAAGGTTACCAGTCACCACTCACTAAAAAATTTTATACGATCATAAACAAAAAATAACAAAAACTTAGAAAAACTCTTAAGTTTTTGTTATTTTTTGTTTATTAAAATGAAATATCACGAAGTCACGAAGAGGTACTTGTGGAAGATGCCCAGTGTAATGTGCGACACTTGTCCGGGGTCAACTGAAACCCTACAGCATATCATATTAGAATGCCCATCACACTCAGCACAGCTTACAGTCCTCCTAAATTGCCTCCCAAATTCCATAGTCAGACCTTTCAATCTACTTTCAATTCTAGAAACATCCACCCCAACAATATGTTTTGCTCTTCATACTTTTTTAAAAAAACAGTAAAAAAACCTATTTAAGAATGAACCGGAATATTACCGCACATTAGTAATTGAATGGCTCCCCATCATCGACGCAAGCAGCAAAAAAAAAACAAAAAAAAAACATGGTAGTAGCGTCCGAAAACACAACAATAATATTATTAATAGCGTCAATATCAGCGACGATGGAGAAAATTTACTTGTGAAATGAATCATCGTGAATAACGCTTAGAGGGCTGTTACTATATCATATGATAACTCTGAGCGCTAAGCCGTCATTTCGGACCGGTACAGGTGAGTACGTAAGTACCGAAAATTTGTCAGGTACAAGTAAGGAATTATGACTAATTATTAATGTAGGGCTCTTTTTTAATAGCTTATAGATGATTTAAAACAAATGTCGAAAAACCTAGTGCCGTACAAAAGTTGTGGTGCCGGAAGTTGGTGCAAATTTTTAATTAGCCGGTAATTGTAGAGGCAAAATAGGTCATTTATTACAGTACGGCATTTGTGTAATTCTTTGTAATATTTAATAACATTTATATTTAAAAAAGTTGTCGTACATAAATTCATGATCATACAGCAGTAATTAGCGTAGCGGGCTTGTACTTGTGCGAGACTCTACACACCTTGCGGTCAGAGACGTGTCGTACCTCGACACAAGTGCCTATTAGGTGACTTAGTGAGGCGATTAAAGAGGTTATTTGGATACATTCATTAAATTGTTTGTATGCGATTAAGCCTAATGCCGTAAAATGCCGTAAAGTAAAAAACTACCTATTTTGCTTTTACAATTACCGGCTAATTAAAAATTTGCACTAACTTCCGGCACCACCACTTTTGTACGGCAATAGGTTTTTCGACATTTAATTTTTAATCATCTATAAGCTATAAAAAAAAGCCGTACATTAATAATTAGTCATAATTCCTTACTTGTACATGAGAAATTTTCTGTACTTACGTACTCACCTGAAATGACGGCATAGCGCCCAGAGTTATTGTATGATATAGTAACAGCCCTCTAAGCGTTATTTGCGATGGTTCATTTAACAGGTAAATTTTCTCCATGGGCTTGCAGTCTATTAGCCTCATTTGTAGATAATCCCAAGAAATCATGTAAACAATACTTAAGTGCATATGCATATGCCACAAACGTGGCGTCGTACCCTAGAAAAACAAACAAAAAAACGGATATTTCAATTGAAGCTTGCAGCCAGATTGGCAGTTGGAAGATTGTAATTTCTAACCTCGTCCTGGAAGGTTTTCTCAGGAAGTGACAACCGTTTTAAGAGTTCACTATCACATTCATCAATGGCCCAGGCACGGTAAGAAAAACCAAAGTGAGCTTCAATTTGTTGTACTGGTCCAATAGCTTGGGTCAGCCGACGCGACCATTCTTGGCTTACTTCACTGGTTGCGCACGAAAACCTGAAATACGATTATTATGTTATTAAATTAGCGTGGATGCAATTTTCCGAGGTCTAGAAGTCTAGCGTAAGGTTCACTTAGGCAACTGCACACTCTTTTTTTTACGCAGAAGTAAACAAGCAAGTGAAAAGTGTATCATCAATTCCTCCATTACCAGAAAATGGAATTAAAGCTATACATACTTAAACGAACGGCCATCCTTGCATAGAACTAAAATGAATGGCACTTCACGGAAGTCTACGCTCTCGATAACGCCTCTAGGAATGTTGTAGATAGTCATATTCTCCATGACTACATATAGCTTGTAATTTGATAAGGAGATGAAGCCACCAGTGATGCGACCCATGGCCTGAAAAAAAAGTGAAGAAACTTCAGCCTTACAATGAAGAAGCTACTATAGTGATTATTGTTAGTACCTCAATTGAGTGCGGGAGAATGCATTTTTTCCTTCACAATACCCACAGAACCTGAAAGCAAACTCAAAAGATTCTGTTTCTATAAGTAATATATGCCTTTCTCCACACAGCCTGTTCTCAATTCATTGCAGTTTTACACTGTGCGTTAAAAAATTACTGGATTCTAATTTATAGATGGCAAAAGATGGTCAGACCGAACTAAAAAGTTAGTTGAAAATAACTCTAGCCTACCTCGAAACCCTCGCCATAAGTCAGTGTGTACAGTCCTTCCAACCCAGGCTCTTCATACGACAATACTGGTTTCGGGAATAGCTCCGAAGCTTTAACGTGGTCTAACGACTGGAAGGATGAGGGTTCTCCTTCCATTTTACCATAACTAGAACAAACGTTATTCAGCCCATTATCACTCTCAACGATACAACTATACCAGAACATACGCAACTCTTCGTATTATGCAAACAAAGGCATCCAAAAATTCATAAAAAAAATGTTAGTTTAAGTTTACCTATAGTTAGAAAAATTGGTTATTTCCATAATTATTAGACAATAGTTGTCTAATAATTATGGAAATGATAATTATTATCATTGATAATGGCTCTTTATGAACGTAAGGCTGCTTTAACTGGCCCATTGAACCATACCCCAGCAGCATTGGTAGCCTATCATCATTTCTATAATCATATATTCTAATTAAAGAGGGCATAATATTGGTTAAAAAAAACTATATATTTTCTCCATATCTGTATCTGACTAGTTCAAAAGCACATTGACAATGAAAATATGGATGCTTCCATACAATCTAGGACCTTACATAGTTGTTGCCACGGAGAAGACTGACTTAATCATGAGCTTGTCTGCTCCTGTTCTATGTGTCGAAACCTAGTGGCACAATTTACAATCAATATATAAACTACACTCTCTGCACAAGTCTAAGCGTTTGACAGGGCGGAAATCACAACCCGAAGGACGAGGCACTTCCGGACTCTCTGTTATTACGCGAGGTGACGCACTGTCCTCATTCGAGGGTGATGAGGGGGTTGTCGGGGTGCCTCCAAGTGTACTACCATTTTTTTCAGGTGGTACAATACAATACAATACATGTAAAGTATAAGATAAAATCGTCAGAGTGCCATCAAAATCAGGTAGTTCTGTCATTGTCCTAGTGCCGCAGTGACAGTGTAGAAAGCTTTCTCTAAGAGATGGTTTCTAAGCATTTTAGGGAAGTTAGAAGCATTTCTCGCCGCTCTCAGTTCAATCGGGAGTTTTCTAAGGTAGGCTAAACCCTATAGTATAGGATCCAGTCCCTCACACTTGGCTGTGCGTGGCGCTGGCCTTATAAGGTCTCCCCGTTGCCTCGTGTTGTAGGTGTGAGTGTCCCCGTTTTGTTTAAATGTCCCCCACACCTCAGGCTTTAAGATATGTAAGATGCATCTAAATATGTATAGACTTGGGGCTGTCATGATTTTTAATGATTTGAAGTGAGAGCGACAACTGTCACGAGGTCCCAGTTTTAGCATGTAGCGCACTCCCTTCTTTTGAAGTGGTAAGCCTGGAGTGTTACCTCTGGAGGACACACAGAGCTAAGGCGCCTGACTACAAAGAGGCCACTATATAGTTTTTTTCATAGCTCAGCTCAACGTGTTTATTCCAGTTTAAGTCCTTGTCAACTTGCATTCCTAAGAATCTGACGCTGTCGGTTGCAGTTACTGATTGTCCTGCTATGCATGGGTATATGTCAAGCTCAGGTTGGGAGTTAGAGAACACTGTTAGTTGAGTTTTTGTTTCGTTTAGCAAGAGCCCATGTGGTCTGCTTGTAATAGTTATATTTTGTGCTGTAACTTACTTCCATTCTTTCCGTAAATTTGTGATTGTTCAACTAAACAAGGTTGTAGTTTTATATCATTATAAACATTCATTAGTCCCAAAGTCTTTTTAATCGTTAGGTTCTGGAGCTTGCTGAATATTTTGAATCAGGTCTTTACTAAGTTTTATTCTGTCCCCAATTAGGACGTGACCTAAATAACGAATTCCCCGCTTGAAAAACATTCATTTCTCGATGTTAATTCAAATGTTATGCTTGCTAAATATCTTGAAAACATCCTCAGCTTGCTGATAGGCCTCATTTTCCGTATTTTACAGTATTACGTCACTTAGAAAACAAGCCGATCCCGGTACATCTTTCAGTACCTGATCCATGACAAATTGAAGAACCGGTCCGAGTTCACTCGAACATGCTTTCCAATTTATCAAAATTAGTAGATACAAAAAATGAATAATTTCATGCAAAATAATTTTCCCATGGATAAATTTCCGATATCTCAGGGGGGGGGGGTTGTCCATCTAACGTCACTGGAGGTGAGGTAAATTCCAGATAGGTCAGACCAACGCATTACCACACAGCAATATTGGCAGAGCACACAATGCATTTCAGCGCGAATTTTCTACTAGTATAATTTTTTTCAAAACATAATTTTTTGCACCAAACCAAATAGTTTTTGGGGAAAGCAACCTGGCCCGTTTCGATACTCAATTAAACATCTAAAACACGCCTGAAGGTAGAACTCATCGATAGAAAGGTTTCGCAGAAAAATTATTTTTTAGGAATTCTTCATTAAAATTGAGTTAATTTTTTTTTTTTTACCCCCAGAAGCAAACTATCAAGGGGCAAGCGACCCCCCGCATTTTGTCAACATTAATGACGACTACAATATATGTGAATTTAAAATAAATCTTTGGAGCCGTTTTTGAGAAATAATTTTTTTAGACGTTTTTTTGAGAATAAACCCCCCCCCCCCCATATTGAGTTAGCCCAAAATATAAAAAATGGTCCCGAGGTATGATTTTTGTAAACCTACATGCCGAATTTCATCATAATTGACTGAGTAGTTTGGCCGGAAATCGATGAACGGACAGACAGAGCGACAGACAGACAGACAGACAGATAGACATTTCGTAAAAACCACTGTTTTGGGTTCCTGGGACCTCGAAACGTGTAATTCCGTTGAAATTTCGGAATCGAACAATTGGACCGTCACAAGGCTTTCCTTATACTACGTATAAATTGGAAAGCAAAAATAAACGCACTCGACAACCCTTACGGTAAAAAGTAAACTGGAATAACCCACGATGAGTATTTACAGAAAATGCTTACAGTTTTTCCATACAGCAAGTTGTAAATACGCTCCAGAACGATCGACGAGGGTTAACATTTGTGCTCCAGCCATTTGGGTAAAACTTTTATTTCCGCACAATGGATGCTTGCAATCCTTATCGTCGCATTTTTGCTTTCCACGTAGTATAAGGAAAGCTTTGTGACGGTCATAATTTTCGATTCCGAAATGTCTACGGATTTACACGTTTTAAGGTCCCAGGAACCCAAAAAAGTGGTTTTTACGAAATGTCTGTCTGTCGTTCTGTCTGTCTGTGCGTCGATTTCCGGGCAAACTACTCGGTCGATTTTGATGAAATTTGGCATGTAGGTTCACAAAAATCATACCCTGGGAATTTTTTTTATTTGGGGCTAACTCAATTTGGGGGGGTTTTATTATCAAAAAACTCAAAAAAACGTCTAAAAAAATCATTTCTCAAAAACGGCCCCAACGGTTTCTTTTAAATTCACATATATTCTAGTTAACGTTTTTATTAATGCTGATAAAATGCAGGGGGTCGCTTGCCCCTTGATAGTTTGCTTCTGGGGGTAATAAAAATAAAAATAACTAAATTTTCATGAAAAATGACTAAAAAATAATTTTTCTGTGAAACCTTTCTATCGATGATTTCTACTTTCAGGTATGTTTTAGGTGTTAAATTGAGTAACGAAACCGGATAGGTTGCTTTCCCAGAAAACAATTTGGTTTTGTATAATTTTTTTTTTTTTTTTTTTTTTTTTAATGATAGAAAATTCACGCATAAATGCATTGCGTGCCCTGTCAGTGTTGCTGTGTGGTAATGTGTTGGTCTGACCTATCTAGAATTTACCTCACCTCCAGTGACGTAAGGTGGACAACCCCCTAGATATCGGAAATTTAACCATGGGAAAATTATTTTGCATGAAATTATTCATTTTCTCTATCTACTAATTTGGATAAATTGGAAAGCATGTTCGAGTGAACTCGGACCGGTTCTTCAATTTGTCATGGATCAGGTACTGAAAGATGTACCGGGATCGGCTTGTTTTCTAAGTGACGTAATACTGTAAAATACGGAAAATGAGGCCTATCAGCAAGCTGAGGATGTTTTCAAGATATTTGGCAAGCATAACATTTGAATTAACATGGAGAAATGAATGTTTTTCAAGCGGTTCCAGTAAACTCGGACCGATTCTTTATGAAGTGTTACATCTCTAAAAACGCAATTTTTCAGGAGAGCGTTTTAAAGCTTTTTGGCCCACATTTTATTTTATTTCTCATCGGGCTTTGCACTTGTTTAACTTTTTTAAAAAAAATACAATACTTCGCATTATCATTTTTTAGACATTGCCACTTTTATAACCAAATTCACTTACGTGTCGGAGCAAATAATTTCTGCAACAAGTTGTAACACTTTTCCAAAAAAAAAGTTTCAAATGTCAATGTTCTAATGTACGCTGCAACTCTTTGTTCCAAAATTGCAGCTTCATTGTACCAAATTTGCTTAAATAATGTGACAGTGTAACAATGTAACATGAAACAGTTTACTTACAAGTTTTTAC
Organism: Psococerastis gibbosa; assembly: GCA_963971405.1. Classification (NCBI taxonomy): domain Eukaryota; kingdom Metazoa; phylum Arthropoda; class Insecta; order Psocodea; family Psocidae; genus Psococerastis; species Psococerastis gibbosa. Next base: position 6,415,079 of record OZ020492.1, read on the forward strand.
GTACTACTTCACTGGATGTTCCTTAGCCCTGACCTAATGGCAACTGCAACTGTCTTCTGCTTCAACTGTGCATGATTTTGGGCCAAGTTTAAACCGTTTTATCGCTTCCTACTACGTCAATAATTTTTTTTAGAGATATAACAGTTTTACCAAAAACCTATTACGAATCTTTTAGTGCATTAAAAAAATCATCTAATTTTTGCAGATGTAACACTTCATAAAAAATGTGACGATATCATTCTGTCCTGGTGTTTTAGAAAAACCACTAGGGTATAGCTGCTGATGTTTCTTAACTTTCACATCAGTCTGCATCGCTTGTAGTTTTTTACCAAACTACTACTTAAATTCAACCAAAAGGCACTTATTACTGTACGGCCTAATAGCGACGACAGTTGCTTATTTCTACTGCCCATTTTTAATGAAATTACGCTGTAACACTATCTTTTTGCATAAATTGCACTTATATGACTTACATACATGGGCAGTTAAAATGGAGGTGTTCACCACTGCAACGGTAAAAGGGTTTATAATCCTTCTTATCCTTCGGTTTCAGAGAATTAGCGCTAAAATGCTCTTTGGTGCGCTTAACATTGAGTTTCAGAATAATGTCCTGAGTTTGAGTTCCTCTAAAAGCAGACTCTTGACAAAGGGGCTGCTCCATACGCAACGCCATTTCTAACGAATCCTCAACAGACCCTCTCACATGTTGTCTTGTACACCTGACACTAATCTGTTTCCTAATACGTTGTTTGAAAATGTTACGAAATAACACGTTTCAAGGTCACAACATAGTCCGAAAGTGACTAACCAGATTCCTGCTGTATTGTGATAAACTGGTAACGTTCGACTACCGTGAGCTTACACGGCCTATAGTGGTTCGTTAATGCCTTAGTTAACTGATCATATGTTAAATTATCCATTTCACGGGGTGACCCTAATTAATCTTGTAGGCTTAAAACTTTTACTAACCCTAGCCCTAACACCAACAATCGCACTGAATTTTTAACGCACTTTCACTTCATTCGCCAAAATATGTTTCACCCGCAAAAGGAATAAATTGATTGTCTCCTCTTTCTCACTGAAGGGCGTTAATAGTCCAACCGAAGACCGTTTTTCCTTTGTTCACTCGCGAATACTTGCAACAGGAGGGATCATGTTATAACTTGAGACTGGGCATTAAAAATTAAAGAGGGAATTTTGTGTGATATTTTTTATCAGGTCAACTTTTATTATTATTAAGAGGGAACGATTGTGAAATGATTGAATGAGCAGTGGAAAACATATTAGTGCATTGCACTACTAAGTACCTATGACACACACACACACATACCATCTAGAACCTTACCTAGTTGCTGTCACAGAAAAGACTGAATCAATCATTGGCTTGCCTGCTCCTGTTAGGCTGTTGTATGTGTCGCCACCTAGTGGTACAATTCATAAACTGTATGCGCTATGTACATACTTGACAGCTACAAAATACATCTTGTTTCCAGATAATCCTGTCAGAGGAATTTCGTAACTGCAGCGCATTAAACACAACAATGGACACTTAAGGGATATGCATACCGTTTAGGGCTCTATGTTAGACAGGTATTGTCATCAGCCATATTGTATCCATTATAAGGCTGGTGTATAAGCCAAGCATTGGGTGTTTACCTGTTTATTTATTAATTTATCGTTGTTTATTTATTATTATTATTTAAAAAAACGTGCTACCAATTAGGGAAGTGGTTAATAAAAAATTACTAAAACGTGTATTCGTTATTTTTCAATCTTTTACTTTTCTTACAATACCTACCATATAGGAAATATGGGATACAACATGGCGGATGACAATACCCGGGTATATAGTGCCTTAATACCATTGATACATTGGAACAGACGTGCACCCGACTTAACAAAATTCATGAACGAGACGTTGCCAATAAGTAATCAAACAAATTGCTAAAAATTATTGACGCCGACCTTGATTTAAGCCCATGACATGTTAGACAAAGTACATCAACAGCCACATGCTAACTAAAATATGCTTCCAATGCAAACCCCAACAACTATTTCCCTGTAAGTTCACGTCTTGACAATATTGATTTTTTTTTTAATTTTAGAAAATAAGAAGGGCCAACATTCTCATGCAATTGTCATAAGCAAATCGGAAAACAACGCTCTCTTTTCATACTTTTTTTGGCAAACAATAATAATTTAGGTTAACAAACGCTGAATTGAGCCAGGTTTTCTTTCACAAATATACATGATTTCACACTTACCAATCGTCTCAAAGGGATTATTAATACACCGTAAGCCTTTAGCCAGCGTTTAAGATCTTAACAAACAATAAGTAAAGTATGAAACGACTTGAAATAACGAAAATTTAATCCGTGTCAACTTTTTACTATAGACAGCATCGAGTGGCCATTTTAGATTTTATTTAAATGGTGAGCATAGACAAATAATAAGAAATAATAAAATTAAAAAAAAATAAGAAATTATGTTGGCAGCACTGTTTGACAAGGCCAGTTTCTGATTGGCTAACATGAGCACAGACTTCCATGCGCCTGCGCATGCGTCGAAATTGTAGTACGCTGTTGTTTAGCTCACTAGTAAGACTTCATAATTTACCTATGCTTAGCTTATCAGATAGCGTTTCTTTTTAATTGTACTTGCCTTTCTTCTGCTAAGTCGACGGATATAAATTTTTCTATAAACTTTATATATATAATATATTAATATTATATATATAATACTAATATATAAACTTTTTTTATTGCATGAAAAATTATTATTATTATTTTTTAAGTTTATGAATTAAAAATATTTTTTTTATTTATAATATAATAAAAAGAATAAATGTAATTTCATTATCTCAATCTCTTAATTAACGATTGATTGTTACAATGCGACTAATGCGAGATATATTTTTATCTATGAAACTCTTTCGTAAAACTTTTTTAAGAACTTTAAAAAACTTTTTAAAAATCTACACAAGTTTGTATAGGAAAACGATGACTAAATTAAATTTCTTGATTATAGGCTTATCATTGGTTCGCTGGATGTGTGTCCCAGAATTTCCATATACGAAAGAGGTCCATTGATTAATTGGTATTGGCAGCCCTGCTCCGCTTGAAATTCAAAATGGCCCCTGTTATCTAGGGTGGGCTATTATAATTTTTCATTGAATCTATAGTAAAATTGGCCCTATATAATAATAAATCTAGTTATTATCAATGATAATAAATTACAACAGTTTTTAAAGTATTGATCGGGTGAATACGTTTCATTTCCTGTGAGTAATATCAGCTGTACAAGTTTCAATTTAGCATCAACTCATAGGCTCACAAGCTTTATTCTGCTAATCTATTTTATGCATACATTTTAGTACACTGCCACCTCATTTTATTGCTCAGTTCACCATGTACACGTTTACCATTATAATTTCATGCCTCCACTATATCGCTAACATGTTGTAGAGGGTGTGTTCTGTTCGATCGTTTACCGGTAACGTATGCCTACTTATGTGTCACACTAATGTATTCTATTTATAAGTAGGAAGGCTTATGTGTGCCCTTTACAATGCACACTCGCAATGACGCCCATATACCTCAATCGAACGAGAAAATGCTTCGGCCATAATATTAAGAGGTAAAGGTTTGTAGGAAGTCAATGGATGATGGAATAGAATGGACGGGTTGAATGTAGATTGGATTGTATTGAAGTAGTTTTCGACTCTGCTTGAGTAAGAGTAACTTAACAAACAATGATTACAATCCCCCCAATTACACACTCGAATAATGGTCCAATATTCGATGCAATAAATATTGGTTGAAGAAAAATTGGAACGTGTAATAACAAAAATTCAGATTCAATCGAATATTCGATCGAATTTAAGACACGCCTTAAATTGGATCCAATAATTTTGTAAACAAACCAACCATGGCAACCGACGCCAACACGTAAACAAACGTTTTCAAAATGGCGCCTAATGTGAAGTGGATAATGGAAATGACCAAATTATTATTTGAATTAATCCAGGAAGAGGAGCATTTAACGATAAACTAAACCCAGTTTACACAAATAAATTTAAGCGACTCTCTTCGCAAGAGAAAATTAATAGGAAGATTAATGATGCATTTATTATATTAATTTGTCTTCCCGTTGTCGCCTACTGTCTTAGGGGGCTTAGCCCGCTTAGCCACAATCGACAGTGCCTAAAGTTACTATTGTCGCTAACAGTGTGACGAAGTTACAATAGAATATTTATTTCATTTTTAACCGCAAGGTACAATTTAATGTAGGACGTACGTTATAGACGTAATAAATAGTCAAAAAAAATTAGTTGTCTTAAATAGTCTAAATTATAAATTCCTGCACGGAGTACGGGCAACTCTCCGCATTAAATTCATTCATTCATATTTTCATCCATGGCTAAAAAAGTTTGATTAGAAGATATTTGACATTTATTTCGCTCTTTAGACGTCAACAAAAGTTGATTTTGCTTATATTTCTTTCTCTTGGCTCTCTTGCCACTTAATAAACGTGGCACAAGCCAAGAATTATTTGAGTGTGTAATACCTTCATTTTTTCAAAAAAATTGGGCCCAATATTTCTTTGTTCGAATATTTATTGGATCGAATAAATATTCGAGTGTGTAATTGGGGGGATTATCAGGTGTGTGAAAAGAACAATATATGGTAACAATTAATAATAGATTTAACCCTGCCTGCTTCCATGTAGACAAACCAACTCTGTGTCCCCAGCTAAAGGAGCTGATGAGACACAGAGGGTAGCTTAAAGATATTATTGAATAAAGGAATATTGAATTGTGTGAATGTGAACAGCGCCATCTACCGGGAAAAAGGTGAAGCTGGAAGCAGACTAGTTATTACATATGTGGGACTAAGTGGTCCCCACAGGTTGTCCGTTTTTTTTTTTTTGTTTTTTTTTGAAGAAAATCAAATTACATGTGAAATACCGAAGGCAGAGCTATAAAAATTTGAAATCACTTATTCTACACTGGTAATACTTATCCCCTCAGATTGTCTCTTAAGAGAGGATGGCGGAAACTATCATGTTTTTCCCATTCCAATGATTGTCGGCTTCCTACGGATTCCAATTTCCGTAGCTTTACCAGCCATTGTGGGACCCAACCCAACCTAAGTAAAGTAATTGTATCGTATAAGAAGCATTTTAATAATAAGTTGGTAAATTCTAACATAGAAGAAATTCCTTTCATGTACGTATTTATTTTCAGGTTTGTGTGCGATGAGCGTATCTGTTACACCTCCCACAACCGTTTTCATTGCTTGCATTTTTGTTTTCGTCTGCACGACATTTTCAATGGCCATTTATATGCAACACTCTCGTTTGGTTCCGAATTTGGAAGTTAGTGCGGTAAGTAGACTACTTAACTTCATAGACCTTAATAGAGAACTTTCCTGAAGGAAATCTAAATGGTGGACCTTAGTCATTTTGCCGCATTGATATTTTTTCCATGGGTAAGTTCTCCATTGATAGGAAGATGAAAAAAAAACTAAAATTACCATAATGGCAGTGTATTTCAAGCTTCATTAAAGTGTAAAATACCTATATATCTTTGTTTATTCCCTTGTTAATGTCATTTCTCGGGTTACAATCTACTTTCGTTCCCTGGGCGCCTCATACCAGACGCCAATCCTTTTTACCCCACACTTTTAATTTGAAAAATACATTTTTTTAGCTGCTTTTAATGTTATGTTTTTATAATTTTCTGCCTGCCGTTTTTTATTTAATTTGATTATGCTTTTTTGCGGTTAAGGCCCTAGAGGGTGAGTGCTGCGGCGGTTGACATGGAATTCTGTTGCAGGCCTTATAAAATGCTGTGGCCCTCACTTTTCCTGGTGGCCTTGGCCGTAGGCTACTCCGAGCTACGACCGTGTAGCGATGAAAAATGCCAGGAGCAAATGAGGCGGAAGCCCTGCGGTCGTGCAGATAAGAAGAGGTTCAACGAAAACCTTCTCAACTTATTCCGCGCTGAGTATGGAAAGGAACTCACGTCAGATACCGACAATCAGAAAATACTCAACTGGAAATTTGAAAGCTTGGATAGGAACGATGATGATTATCTTCAAAGACCTGAGTATAAGCCTCTGAAACGGTTGAAGCGCTTAGTCAGACCAAAAAAATGCGCCAAAGCTTTTACCCGTGCTTGTGACCGTGATCGTGACTCTCGCATTTCAAAAGGGGAGTGGTCGGACTGTCTTGGTTTCAATATGGCATCTATGCGTAGCAGCTCAGCTGTTGTATTGCTTTCTGAGCACCGGAATAAGAAAGAGGAACCTGAGGCCAATGATTGTTTGTCTGATAGGCAGACCGTTCTAGGTGAGCCTAAGGGACATGACATGTATGTTCCTGAATGTGCGCCTGATGGGAGATACCGACGTATTCAGTGTTACAAATCGACAGGCTACTGTTGGTGTGTGCATGAAGACGATGGAAAGCCCATACCTGGTACTTCGGCTAAAGACCAGGAGCCAAATTGTGATTCAGTACCCGCTCCTGCCCGGCCTATGAAAGGTTGCCCTGCTGATAAAAAAGATCAGTTCTTAACTGACTTAACTAATTTTTTGACTCAAAATTACACGGGTGGCAATGTCGCTTTGATGACGTTTACAAACTTCGATTTAGATGGGAGTAAGTTTCTTGAGCGCAAGGAGTGGAAGGCATTCCGGACACTTGTAGCTGCGCAAAAGTCACTTCGTCGGTGTGGAAAGCGTCTTCCTCGTTTCTGCGATGTCAACAATGACCGAAGAATCAGCTTAACAGAATGGACCAGTTGTCTTGATGGTGCTGATCAAAAGCGCCGCGGCCCCAATCCGCTTCAAACTATCCTCAAAGATGATTAGATACTTTTTCCACCTTTGAAAGTGAGTTACATTTACTGGTTGCAGCAGACTTCTTTTTATTTGTGCTACTTTCAACTAATCACATGTGCGTGAAATTCTGATATTTACTTTCTACATTATGTGATTTACTTTAATGTGAGTAAATTGAATAATTAAGTTAAAATTAAGTTAAAAATTATCATGACAAGTGCTGTTTTCTATTTATAACTAGTGTAATTGTATTCTCGTTGTCAGCATGGCACCGCAAAGTTCATTTAATGCGACATTTTGGAATTTGTCTCTCAATTGTCTTAGGAAATATTGTGATTAATAGCTGACTTCGGTATGGATTTTAACAGTTAACCATTGTTGGTTGCATTTGTATGAGTGTGTATTTCCAGATTATTCAGGATACTGGACGATGCTTCCAACTATAGAATTGCAAATCTAAGATTTTTCTGCAATCATAACAATAACGTTGGAATACGCTGAAAAAGTTAGGTGCTCGAATGTTTTTGGAAACAGTATCGTATCAATAATGTGCCTAATCCAGCTACTGATACACAGTAGATGTGTGATTATGTTAATATCGCTGAATACCGAAAAAAAACATTAATGTATTGATTAATTTTCGATGTAAAACTAATGTTCATTTGCGGTATGGATACGTTATAAAACCAGGAGAATAGCATACTTTCCATGTGTTGTTATATTTATTGCTTTCCAATTTATACGTAGTATAAGGAAAGCTTTCTGATGGTCGAAATTTTCGATTCCGAGATTTCAACGGATTTACACGTTTTGAGGTCCCAGGAACCCAAAAAGTGGTTTTTACGAAATGTCTGTCTGTCGCTCTGTCTGTCTGTGCGTCGATTTCCGGGCAAACTACTCGATCGATTTTGATGAAATCAGGCATGTAGGTTCACAAAAATCATACCTCGGAACGATTTTTTTTATTTGGGGCTAACTTAATTTGGGGGGGGGGGGGGGGTTATTCTCAAAAAAACGTCTAAAAAAATTATTTTTCAAAAACGATTTCTTTTAAATTCACATATCTTGTAGTCGTTATTAATGTAAACGAAATGCGGGGGGTCGCTTGCCCCTTGATAGGTTGCTTCTGGGGGTAAAAAAAAGAACTAAATTTTAAGGAAAAATGACTAAAAAATAATTTTTCTGCGAAACCTTTCTATCGATGATTTCTACCTTCAGGTATGTTTTAGGTGAAACGGCAGGTTGCTTTCCCAGAAAAGTATTTGGTTTTGTAAAAAAAAAATGTTTTTTTGACCTATCTAGAATTTACCTCACCTCCAGTGACGTCAGGTGGACTACCCTCCCCCCCCCCCCCCGAGATATCGGGGAAATTTAACCATAGGAAAATTATTACCATGAAATTACTCATTTTCTCTATCTACTAATTTTGATAAATTGGAAAGCATGTTCGAGTAAACTCGGACCGGTTCTTTTCATTTATATTAATATTAATTATATATACATAATATATATTATATAATATTGAACGTTAGACTACGTCAGATCTCACCTAAGTCATGATGATAAAAGAGAGCCTTCGTTTCTTTTATGCGTCGGAATTTGATAGCTACTGTTGATGATATTTGAAGAATTGACGGTTTGAATGAAATGTGACAAATATTTGAATTATTACTAAGATGTGATTGGGAAAATTTTTTCGCTTTATGGAATCCGGAGGCAGGTGTCAGTTAATGTTTTCTGAATTAGACGAATATTAATTCTGATTCGTTATTTGAATTTCAACGATCACTGACTTTCAATGCATATGATGTAGCTACAGATTTACTGTTCTTTCGGACTTGTTAACTAGCCAGCCTGAATTTAACGCACACCACGTACATTGTTTTTATAACGAACTTACGGCGGCCTGCAAATACAACATTAAATTAAAATTTTCAACAAAAAAAAAATAGTAACAGTGCCATATACAATATTAGTCTCGAAATTACTTGCATTGATTTAAATTAGCACGTCTCCGTTTGCGCATGCTTTAGCTTTGTGAATTTTTGTTTTTATTTTTTAGCAAAACCTGCACCCTGACACCTATTTTATAATACATTTTATAATACACTGTCCATTGGGGTCTAGCCTAGCATTTTAGTTTTTTAGACGTTTGGTCATAATATTGTTTACGAAACTTCATTGTGAGTGATTTGAGTAACTAAACACTCCATGCGTTCAAGTGTTCTTATTTTGATTTTTCATCTGATACTGAAAAGAGATTCACCCCTACTATGATTTATTTCGATTATCCTACTAGCATTAGTCGTCTGCTGAGTGGCATGCCATGCAGAAGTTGTCATAGTAGGAAGTTAAATAATATTAGACTATTAAATCGCCAATTTTGTGATTTTAAGTAAAAATTTGCTCCAAATAGGAATGAATCAAATTCACGAATTTTTCTTGATGGCAGAACCTTCTACCATCTGCATGTTTAGTTTTTTGTGCCGTTAATATTAATACAATTTTGTGCATATATCCTCGGTATGTGTGATAATCAGTATTAGCCTTAATGCACATGTGGGAAGAAAAGGTTTTATGAATTCATATATACATTGATATTCTTTAGGTTTTGTGTTAGTGTACTGTAGAAACATGAATACATAACTTGTGGGCCTATGGCGGTTACGACAGTTCATTTTTTGTTAAGCAGTGACCAATATTTTAACTAGTTCTGCTTTATAAAAGTATTGGTGGAATTTCTAAGACTCATGAAGTTGTTTCCCGTTGAAGAGACAATGGCTTGTACTATTTAGTTTATTTGATAATTACTTAGTTTTATCAGCTTTTGGATTATCTATTATGCAAGGCACTTTAATTGACATTAGCCTAAAAGAGATATTCAAAAGATTGGAATGGAATTTCACATTCACATGAGGGAAAGCTATAGTCTACCTACTATATGTTAAAACTGCGGTTTGCTTTTTAAAGTTATTACTTATACATTTAATGAATTGGATACAGCACTCTCGACTGGCCTATACGACTCATATACGAACTCATGTGCTTGTGAAAAACTGCATTAGCTTAAAGTTATTATTGTTTTGTATCCACCATGACGCACTAATTTTAATAAATCGTGTTCATAGGGATGTCTTATGAAGTAAATTTGTATTTCAAGCGTTTTTTTTTAATTTTGTATGAATAGAATAGACCTAAATGCTTATTAAACTCATAAAGTTTCTTAATTCCGTGTTATTTGTATATTTAACACATGCTGTAAAATGGAAAAAAAAACTAGATTATTTAGAAAAAACACAATTTTCCATGTAGAGTGGTTAGGTTTATATCTTTCACAGTTGAACAAGTAGCAAAGTTGCCTTCGATTAGATAGGTAGGTAATGGCAATTCTATTAAGAGCTGCTCGAACAAATGTGCGACAGATTTAATTTATGATCTGCCGTACTAATTGCAATTATGGGGGAAAATGACTCATGATTTAACAAACCTCTTTACCTTTCTAAGTTTCAAGGTTTCCAATATCTCAACGCATTCGAGGTCATTAAAACATTGTTAGACGAAAAAAAAAACAAGACCAACTATGCTCATATCAGCATTAGGGACTTCCAAAGAGAAAAACAATATGACGCTAAAATACCACCCCTCCACTATTGTGTAGACCTTGAAGCACAATCGTAGGCATAGGTAAACCCGCGGAAAATAGAATCTGAAGGATGCCGCCATGCATGGGATTAGGAAAAAACCTGGCGGCTTCCTACATATAAGACATTCCTTGCCTTGAACAACGATGGGATGGTCGGACCTACCATTAGAAACAGATTTTGTTTACCAGTATCTATGTTGGCTTCAGCATAAGTTCATAAACAGCATGCCGCATTTTAATATTATAATAAAAACGTCCGGGTAAACGGTTCTCTTACAGACTTGGGAAAAATTTCTCGAAGGACTAAGCGGAATCGAGCTTTGCGCGAAATATTCAGAGGAAAAATCCAAAGAGCTCCTTTCGAAAGAGCCTGAAATAGTTGCTTCCTTTGGCACGCACTCCGGGTCTGGGATGATCTCAAGACCTGTCTCAGCAGATGTCAGTCTTCTGCGGGAGTTATCTCGCCTACCTCGAGGAACTCTTCTAGTCACGGGGCAAGTGCCCCTCGGAGGTTAGTATGGCAGTCCTTTTAGATATCTACAGCCCAATTCAATATAAGTTTTCCAATATGAAGGGATAGTGAAATAAACGGCATTATGATTGTTCTAAATATTACCAGCAGTAGTGTTCGTCGAGTTAATAACGACTTAGGCCTCATATTTGGGCCCATAGAGCGACCCCGACTTGACTGTTCTACACCAGCCCATAAAACAGTGGACCTCCTGATTATAGTGGATTCCGAACCACTTGGGAGACACAGTGAAGTCACACGATTAGTTCGGAGGTGACCATGTTTCCCTACCGGCACTGTGCACACGACCAAGTTATCTGCTGCAATGAACCTGCTCTGGTCCGCTGGATTCAACTTGGTATGGCGGCCGGTTAATATGTCGTAGTTGTTTCCCTCGCAGCCTGAACCTAAATTCTGTGAATATCTGATGAACCTCACAGACTTACAGTCGGTAATGTTAAGTGGCGAAGTGCTTAAAAAATTATATTTGAGGGTTAAAAAGACTTGGCGTTGGAAACAGTCACTATCTAGAAGAGAAGTAAGGCCCAAATATTTAAACACGCGATAGATTGCCACCATTGAAAGAACCGGTTCCAGTTTACTCGAATATGTTTTCCAATTTATCAAGTAGTATCTAGAGAAAATGAGTAATTTCATGGTAAATAATTTTCCTACAGTTAAATTTCGGGCATCTCGGGGGGGGGGGGGGTTATCTACCTGACGTCACTGGAGGTGAGGTAAATTCTAGATAGGTCAGACCAACAAATTACCACACAGCAGTAATGGCAGGGCACGCAATGCATTTGACCGTTAATTTTCTATCATTTTTTCAAAAACATTTTTTTTGCACAAAACCAAATAGTTTTTGGGGAAAGCAATCTGTCCGGTTTCGTTACTCAATTTAACACCTAAAACATGCCTGAAGGTAGAAATCATCGATGGAAAGGTTTCACAGAAAAATTATTTTTTTGTCATTTTTCATAGAAATTTGTTATTTTATTTTTTTACCCCCAGAAGCAAACTATCAAGGGGCAAGCGACCCCCCCCGCATTTTATCAACATTAATAACATCTACAATACATGTGATTTAAAAGAAATCGTTGGAGCCGTTGTTGAGAAATATTTTTTTTTGAGAATAAAACTCCCCCAAATTGAGTTAGCCCAAAATAAAAAAATATTCTCGAGGTATGATTTTTGTGAGCCTACATGCAAAATTTCATCAAAATCGGCCGAGTATTTTCCCCGGAAATAGATGAACAGACAGACAGAGCGACAGACAGACATTTCGTAAAAATCACTTTTTTGGGTTCTTGGGACCTCAAAACGTGTAATTCCGTTGAAATCTCGGAATCGGAAATTTCGACCCTCACAAAGCTTTCCTTATACTACGTATAAATTGGAAAGCAAAAAACCTACTCACATAGCTATTGCATTCACCCTAGTCTTCTTAAATTAAATGTCGACACAGTGCCAGATGAGCCAATGGCCACTGGAGGCACAGGCCTACGGCCCCCACAAATGAGATTTTTTTAATTTAAAATAAAAAACTAAAAGTTGAAAACAATTTCCAAACCGAGTTTGAAATTGACGGGAAATTAAACGTTTGCACCCACAACCAGCTCCCTCATATCTTGTGCTTGTGCCCACGGGGTTAATCTGGCAATAGACCATTCCAGAACATGTGACCGTGGCCTCCGTTCTGATTGGTCGGATATCTAAAGGCGCCATTGGCGGCCATTACTCCATGTGTTTCCATAGGGGGTTGGTTGACTTATCTTTCTTTTCGTGTTTTTAATTAAATTTTGAAACTAATATAGACTTAGGTTCGTACGAAACTGAATAAGCGGTAGACGTAAAGGCAAGATACATCAAAAAATTGAGATTATCGGCTTTGATCCCATGAAATGGGAGGGAAAACCGGGAGAATGGCCGACAGTAACGGCCCTTGGTATCTATACATAGTTAATTCACGGCTGCAGTTATTACACTGAGAAGGAATTGCCAGCAAGGAAAGGTTTAGAGGCCTTTAAGCGGGTTTGCTTTTAAAGATTCTACCGGCATCGTCTCATATTCCATTTTCTTTCTGGCTTCCAATCTGGATTAGTATAATCCTCTAATGCACTAGGTTTGCCTTGAAAAGTAACAAAATACTTATATGAATAAGTAATTGATACATACATACATACTGTAGACGTATTAAAGTCCGTATTCGTTTCAAAATTTAATTAAAAGCACGAAAAGGAAGATAAGTCAACCAACCCCCTATGGAAACACATGGATTAATGGCGCCTTTAGATATCCGACCAATTGGAGTGACCCGGAAGTGACGTCAATCTGGAATGGTCCATGTGTCGACAATCCCCTAATTAGGGTTTTGCACATTGATATACATGGATTGCTACCACGGCACCTAGCCCACGCTGAACAAATGTCTTCACTTTTGGTCACGTGACAAAAAGGGTATTATGGCAAGAAGTGGTTGACTCCATTGCCTTCAATGCGATTTAGACGTATTTCATTGCCTGTTATTTAATCTATTTACCCATTTATTGAGTTTTTCTTTGGTTTGACATAATGGTCATATCTTCCTCTGCTTATAAATGCACTAATAGGTTCAAGATATGTCGAGAAACGGGGGAAAATATTACTTTTCACAAGTAAGTGTTCGCATGGTTTGGTCATTAGTTGAGGCAACATTAATGGGTTTATTTCAGTTTTCTTAATCATTATGTTAACAAATTGCACACTTTCAATTATCCTCAAGGCCGTAGCCAAGGGGGGATCCTTGGGGGGCGTGGGGCTGTCGCCCCCCCTCGAGAGAAATAGCATTATTCTAGTTAGAATGGACTTTTGAAGGAAATTAAGAGAAATTATTACTCAAGTAAGGGAAACGCGATAGTCTTTGGGCCACCGCCCCCCCCCCCCGAAAACGTTTTCTGAAACCGTCCCTGCCCCGAAATGAAATGGCTTGACACTAGATAGAATCGGATTTTGAGAGGAAACAGAAAAACCACTATGTAATACTCAATGAAAGTTTAACCCCCCCCCCCTCAAAAAAACCTGGCTGCGGCCTTGATTGTCCTGTATAATTTTAATACTGATTATTATTATTATTATTATTATTATTATTATTGTTTCAACCTCAAGGCATTTTTTAGTTAGTCAAGTTTAAAATTATTTTAGGAAGCTGATAATTCCAGCAGCCTAAGTAGGCCTAGTCCTGCAGAACCTAAGTTTTGATAGTGAATAAAAATAGCGAAACACTATAAGGCAAATTTACAGAGGAAAAAGGTGTTTTTATTTCCCATTTGGGTGAATTTCGTGGCTTTCTTGCAAATCACACGTACTGCAAAATGTCTAGAAATTATTAGGCTTATTGATATTGACATCCCTAAATCAACAGCATTGGCCTACTACACTGCAATATTTTTTCATCGATGATAGCACACAGAATATTCACATCGTGTAAGCGTAATAAGTAGGCTATGAGATTTAAAAATTGCCCCCCCCCCCCCCAATGGGCTGGATCTACTCCTGGTATAGGTAGGAGCCTAAATTTAGGAAGTTGAACACTTCAAATTTAGTCCCAATGCAATTAAATAGACGAACATGGTTAGATTGGACTAAATAGTTTGGCTATATTTTGTTAAATTGCTGCTTGACACAATTTTTCTTAGTAACATATTCCTAGCTAAATATTAATAAATCTTCACAAATGCCGGTGTGTGACCATAGAATATTGTTCTATAATAAATAAAAAAATATTAAAAGCAGAAAATGTCAATAAATCGTATTAAAAAAATTATTGAAATACATCAAATTTACACGTAAGTGTATATGGCATGGAACGCTTCTGCCATAATATCCAAGATATCAGGTTTTGCCCGTTGCCGACATCCCTAGCGCTCCTGGTGTGTTTCCAGTGTATATATATATAGTTCAGTGGTTTTGCACCACAATGAGCATACCAAAGAAATGTATGCCGCATATTTATTTCGTATTTATGCGTATTATAAAGAAAGCTTCGTGATAACAATGATAACATTTCAGAACACGCGACCTAGCAGAAGCTGCCACTTTGCCTGGACCGTAAATAGCCGCCACTACGACATTGAATTGAATTAGATGGGGTTTTCATGCAGTTTTATAAAATGAAAGTAAAGACAATTTTTGTAAGTTATTACGGCTTTAACCTGCATAATTTGGGTGTCGACATAAAGGACCGTTGCTTTGCAAATGTAAAAAAGAATATATCTTGCCTTCATGTCTACCGCTTATTCACTTTCGTACGAACTTAAGTCCATATTCATTTCAAAATTTAATTAAAAGCACGAAAATGAAGATAAATCAGCAAAACCCTATGGAAACACATGGAGTAATGGCGCCTTTACCGGCCCAACCATAGCGCTAATAAAACTATGGAGTCACCATGTTGTATTTCGCCTGTGCTGGAAGCATGGAGCTAATAAAACTATGGAGCCACCATGTCGTATTTCGGCTGTGTTGGAGGACTGAAGCCACGACCACGCCCCCTCATAGGTGCATTTTGGCGGGAAATTCAAATTTAATCGTTTTATTATATGTTTTCTTTATAGTTTTCTTTGTTGTTTCATATATAATTATATTTATTATTTACATTTATTATATATATTGTCTAAAATTTAAATTAAAAGTACTGGAAGATCTGCATTAAAAAAATTTATTTTTATCTAAAAGTAGGGAAAACTTTGCTTAAAATATTGTTAAAAATATCAATTAAAAGTACTCCAAGTTCTGTATAAAAATATTGCTGATTACCTGGCATGATTTTCCGTTCTAAATAATCTTTAAATAATCGAATAAAAAATAAAATGGTACCACGGTATCAAATGGCAAAAGGCTCAATCTGCTCCTATGCTACGGAAATAGCCGAAGTCAAGAGGCTTCAATCCGAATGTTTACGATGAGTCTATAGTTTTACTATTATGTCTATGGGTCAAACCAAAGAACTTCTAATATAGAAGTACCATTGGCGCTAGTGTCGCATGGTCATTTGATTTCCGCCATTTTTGGGCTCACAGCTGTTTAATCATGGCTGTGGATAAATCGTTCAGTCGACGCGACCGCCCACGTTGATGGGTGGTATTCTGTATACTAAGAGAAAATACTTTTTTGTTGCCCTGTTGTTATTGCCTATAATTTAATTTTGCATTTGCTACATTTGAAATTTCATAGGGTACAGTATAGTTGCTGTTTTGGATGATTGAACTTCTTTGATGCTATTGTTTATTTGTAATCCACATGATTTTCAGCTATTTTGGGAAAGCATATTTATCATAATAGTGAAGTTAGACATCCTAAATATTTAATAAAGACACATTTTTTTTAGTTTTAAAAATCGTGGGTTAGGTACCATAAGATAACTATTGAGTTTCATTTGGCGTTAAAATGTGAGGCCAAAATATGGCGGATCTTCTATTGGTCCCCTGCTTCCGCAAGCAAATCATAGTATGGAGGTATAGGTGCTCGGTGTTTCCACATTCGTTTGCACTGCGCAAACTTTTACGTTTTACCTTTTAACTACGTTCCACTTTTGTTTGTGAATTTACTGAATTGTGTGCAACGTTATAAATTGTTCTGTTTTTAATTCTTTGTATTAACTTAAGTAAATTTTGTTTTCTAGTGGGTACTGTACGTACAGTTTAATGTGAAGGGTTTTAATACTGTAATTTACTTTTGGCCTACGGTACTGCAGGCTATTTTGGTGTTCTGTGCTGCTGACTATTCTGTAAAATGCAGTTAAGTTTTCAATTTCAAACACAATATACTGTAAGTGTAATTAATTTTCAATTGTGGAATTATAATTTTTCCGTTAATTATTTAGTGATATCAAAACACATCAAGCCTCTTTAATCCTATTTACATAATTTGAAAATTAGGTGTGTCACTGCTTCACTTAGCTGCCCCCCCCCCCCCACCAAAAAATAGTATATTGTAAGCTAATTTATTATGCTCTTATTTAATAGATACTACATACTATGTTTCTTCTACTTTGACCCCAACTACCCCCCCCCCCCTAAAAAATGGACTGGATCCATCCCTGCAGTAGGCTATCTATATTAGGTCATTCTGGTGAAACCACGTATAGGCTACGTCTACCTCTAACGCTCTATCCTTGGCATGTCTTGGGCAGCCACTGCAACCTTATTAGGTGCAGTAGTAGAAAAAACTAAATTCACTAATTATAATTTTCAAATTATGTAAATAGGATTAAAGAAGCTTGATGTGTTTTGATATTACTAAATAATTAACGGAAATATTCTAATTCTACAATTAAAAATTAATTACACTTACAGTATATTGTGTTAGCAATTGAAAATTTAACTACACTTTACATAATAGTCAGCAGCACAGAACACCAACATAGCCTGCTGTACCGTAGGCCAAAAGTAAATTACAGTATTACGA
Organism: Psococerastis gibbosa; assembly: GCA_963971405.1. Lineage (NCBI taxonomy): Eukaryota > Metazoa > Arthropoda > Insecta > Psocodea > Psocidae > Psococerastis > Psococerastis gibbosa. The sequence goes on from OZ020492.1 coordinate 6,432,525, forward strand.
CCCTTCACATTAAACTGTACGTACCTACAGTACCCACTTGAAAATAAAATTTGCTTAAGTTAATACAAAGAATTAAAAACAGAAGAATTAATAACGTTGCACACAATTCAGTAAATTCACAAACAAAAGTGGAACGTAGTTAAAACGTAAAACGTAAAAATTGAGTCCACGAGCATGCGCACTTTGCGCAGTGCAAACGAATGTGGAAACACAGGTGTGACGCTTACCGACCCGTTATTAGTTGGCAACACTGCAACACTGGCTTGTTGGCAGCGGTAGAAGTGGAATTACAATTTACAATTTGCAAAACATGGCTCCTAAAGGTAGGTTCTCTTTCTATTTCTAATAATCATGTGTAATATCAAAGTTTTGACTGCAAACTGAATCGCCGTCACATCCGAAATTATTGAAAATATGAATTTGAAATCTGTGTAGTTTATGGTCTCAAATACTACTGAGTGTAACTGATTTATTGACAACTAACCTTATCTGTTCAATCAAGCAAACCGGCGTCCCTCAAATGTCTATAATGCGTTAATATATAGATCAATGAATGCGAGTGGTCAACCTTCATTGTTGCGGTATTTTGGAAATATTTTTTTAGTTGTTTTTTGGAGTTATTTGGGGGTAAAATCCCTCAAAATATGATAAAGGGTTCCGAGACATGATTTTTGTGAACCTACAAGCCAAATTGAATCAAAATCCACTTGGTAGTTTGCCCTGAATACGCCAGACAGGCAGACCTTAAGAACCAATTTTTTCTTTCCTATTTATACTTTCGTGTAAGGAAAGCTTTGTGATAGTCGAAATTTTCGATTCCGAAGGATCTAAGGATTTACGAAATTTCTCAGTCGACTTATGAACAAAATGCTCGGTGGGTTTGGAAGAAATTTGACATGTACGTTCACAAAAATCATACTCGAGGCCATTTTTCATTATTTTGGGCTGGCTGGGGTGTCACCCTTAAAAAGCTAAAAAAAAACGGCTTCATTTTTTTTTTTTCATTAACATTATAGTCAATATTAATTATACAAAACGCAATAGGTCGCTTGCCCCATGATAAATTGGTTATGGTTATGTGGTAAAAAAAAAAGTAGACCCCATAAATGGCGAAACTTTTTAACTGGAACCTTCTCATTAATGCTTTCGAACTTCACGTATGTTTTAGATGTTAAATGCAGTAACAGAACAGGTTGCTTTCCCAAAGTAAATGAGGGTTTGTACAAAAAATATTTTTTGAAGAAGCTATGGATAGTTGCCTAATGCATTGCATACCCTGCCATTATTACTGTGTTGTACCTAATGTATTGATCTGACCGTTCTAGACAATGTTATTGGTTTATCTGGCCCGTAACCAGATTTTTTTTTTTTTGACTTTAAACTAGATAGAATTGAATTAGATGTGCGATTTCACTTCATGCTATAGGATCGCAGCCCTATCCGAAATAAAATCCTGGTTACGGGCCTGCGTCTCATCAATCAATTCAGTGCTTTGGGATAGGGAATTTTGAATTGAATTTTGACAATGATATTGGCCTATCTGGCCCGTAACCAGATTTTTTTTAAAACTTTAAACTAGATGGAATTGAACATTCTAGATGTGCGATTTCACTTCATGCTATAGGATTGCAGCCCTCTCCGAAATAAAATCCTGGTTACGGGCCTGCGTCTCATCAATCAATTCAGTGCTTTGGGATAGGGAATTTTGAATTGAATTTTGACAATGATTTTGGCCTATCTGGCCCGTAACCAGATTGTTTTTATTAACTTTAAACTAGATAGAATTGAACATTCTAGATGCGCGATTTCAATTCATGCTATAGGATCGCAGCCCTCTCCGAAATAAAATCCTGGTTACGGGCCTGCGTCTCATCAATCAATTCAGTGCTTTGGGATAGGGAATTTTGAATTGAATTTTGACAATGATTTTGGTCTATCTGGCCCGTAACCAGATTGTTTTTTAACTTTAAACTAGATAAAATTGAACATTCCAGATGTTCGATTTCACTTCATGCTATAGGATCTGGCCTGCGTCTCATCGATCAATTCAGTGCTTTGGGATAGGGAATTTTGAGGAAAAACTAAATTTAACTACAGGAAAATTATTAACTATGGAAATCTAATATAAATTATCTCGGTACCTATACTAATTTGATAAATCGAAAAGCAGTACAAAGGAAACTTTTGAACTTGGGACCTCTGTTGAAATCTTGAAATCAAATATTTTGACCATCACGAAGTTTTCCTTATACCAACGCATAAACAGGAAAGGAAGAAGATTCAATTTTCATTAAGTTTATTAAAAAATATTATTATTTTCTGAGGAACTTTTCTATGGGTGCTTTCTAACTTCAGGTATGTTTTAGGTGCTAAAGAGAGTAAACAAAACGCTGTTGCATTTCACAGCAAGGTTTCTTTAAATAAAAAAAATATTTTTTTTGAAGTAATTATGGATAATCCGTGCCCAAATGTTTTGTATACCATGATCGTTATCGTGCAGTGTAATATTCGCCTGTCCATTGTTGACTACAATTGCCCCATAATTCAATCCAGTGCTATAGGCTAGGGCGAACTCAAGCAGCGGAAATTTAGCCGTAGGACAGTTATGTACCGTGGAACTACTATACAATAAAATTACTACTATTATCTATTACGGTGTCTATACCAATTTATTAATTAGATATATATATATAATTTATACATTATATATATATATAATTTATAAATTATATAGCATGAGCAGGTGCACTCGGACCGGTTCTGTTTAATATAATAGTAATAGTCCTTTTGTATTTATTTTGCGTTTGGATCGGAATGTTGTTTGAATGTGTTTTTCTGAGTTAAATTTTTAGAAATTCTTCCCATAAGCTAAGCATAGGCATAATTTTATGTTTACATCAGGTTGTACCTCAAGCACTCCTCCCAACGCTTCTATTTCTGAGTCCTATTTTTATATTAATTCGTCGCGTGGCTAGCAAGTACGATGTATATCTTCTTATCGATTTAGCAAATGACGTCAGATCCATGTAATAAAAATTGTCCTGTATAGTCAACATGCAGTCTTCTTCTTCCCCGTGGGGGGGGGGGGGGGGGCACCCGAAACCATATCCTCGGCCATTGTTTTCCCTCTTGTTCCGACGAGTTATTCAATCCTTTTCTCGAGGGTTGTCCTCAGTCTGCCGATGGGTCTTCTTCCTTGTGGCCTCCGGGTCTCCATTCTTCTATCTATGGAATCCACTTACATGCAGTCAATGCGTTGTTTATGTATACGTTGTGCGATTTCCAAAGTGTACTCGGACAAGAGCTTTAAGCTTGTTTCGCACATTAATTTACCGGCAAAGAATACTGGATAGCACCGCTATTCAGCAATTCGTAGTACCTTGTGGTACTCCTTATCGGGTGTTTAATTAGTAACTACCGTGTTTGGTGGTAAATGGTATCAAAACTTCCATTTTGCTTTGGTTTGGTTCTAAACACTGCCATACTAACTCTATAACTCTAAAAGTTCATGCATCACTGCAAACAGTTTCAAAAGTAAGTTTTAGGGGCAATGGTGGCACTTGCCAGCTGCCACGTCTTTACAAAGTGGGGGCTTTGTTGTTGATTACTTTTCCACGTATTTAAAACCCGCCCAAACTTTGAAGAAGGTTTGATTGGGCATTGAACTTCGATATGCAATTACATTCACGTAAGTACACTATTCAACCTTCAGAATTGTTGTAGATTGTTTTCCTAAAGTTATAAGAAGCTCATGAAATTCAGTTTCTAAATTTTTAGCAGGCAGTCGAAGATGAATAGGGTCATGCCTCGCACGTATATGCCGGACCCTATGAGGGGCACAAGAGGCATGCCATATGACAAAGAAAAGATTGATTTGGCTGCAAGAGCAGTAGCGACACGAACATAACGCAGCGGCTAAGCATCCACCCATCAAATACAAACCTGTAAAGAGCTCGGTGGGAAAACATGTAGAAGTCGCCACTGGAAATTTCATTTTAGTGAATTACGTATTCGACAAGGTCAAGAAACGTTAGAAGATGAAGCCATTTATTTTTCAAGTCCAAGGTGTAGTAAAAAAGAAAGCGAGCCCCCTGCACTGCAGTTTTCTAAGAAATTACTGAATGGACTCTTGTCTTTCCGCAAGTGCCTGACATATATCTTATCAGTTGTGATGGTATTAATGAGGTGTTAGCCCTCCATTCAGTGTTCAGAAGCCGATACTCTTCTATTGACACGCTACTAAAAATGTAAATTAAGGAAATATAAATTGGTTGTCTTAATATTTCCTTTAATTTTGCTATAAAAATTTGATATGTTGCCAAATTTATTTTGTTGACTGGATTCCCTTTTGAAGAGGTGTAATCAACAAAAAGACAAAGATAAAATGAGTGAACCTATTCTCCACCAGTCTAGTGGGAATAGGGTCACACACTAAGAATTATTGAGTACGAGTATGAGTATTTATTAATTAAAAAACATAATACAATAACTTAGAAACCAGAAGGGCCACTTTAAGTGCAACCTCTGAAGGGGACCTGCGTCGTGGCCCTTATAATTAAAAAAACATTGTAAATCGGAGAGTGATCGAATACACTCAAATCTTTGGACACACCAGAGTTCCCTGTCTATAGTCCAAGCTCAGCGCACAGGTCCACCTTCACAAACAAACAAAGTAGCCAATAGCAGATCTACCTAGTTTTTCGTCCATGCACAGTAGACCCGCGCGTTACCGACAACACCAAAACCAATGTAATGATATATAGGTTTTCCTACTGGAGATTGGTAAACAGTGAATGATCGGGAAAATGCGATAAAATACTTACCGTCACAATTTAATTTCACAGAGAAAAAAAGAATGACCCCATTCTCCACCATATACGGTATCGTGGGACCCACCCTAAGTGTTTGTAAGCATTCATTCATTCATAAGCATTATCATCAAATCCATTGTCGTAACTTTTCAGAACCAATATTTTATAGATTTTCATAGTCCTTTCTTTCCTGCATTATTTTAAAATCTTTATTACCAATGGGGAGCACTTGGTTATGTCGCACTAAGGCACCCTACTCAAACCAACTACTTAACCCGGTACATACTTGCACCTGACAAGTTCACATACTACTCGACAGGAAAGTTTGTCTTATAATATTTTATTAAAAATTTTGGGCGTCCTAAAATTCTAGTACCCCATACATTATAGGAGACGTCTTCATAACCTATCTGTGCAACCCGCTAGGCTTTCTCACTATACGGACCATGCCCCTGTTTTCAGTTGGAAATAAGTTTTTTTTTACCCTCGGTCTCAGTTAAACGATTAGGCTCACTCCTTTTCCGTTCATTTCTTTTTTGTCTTTTCATTAGTTGAAATTTTTGGTTGCAGCTTGGTCACGGTTCTGCTACACTGACAATGAGAATTCTGTTCTAAACATTTCCTTCGTCATTCCTGAGAATTTGACTCAAAGTGAATCTAAAAGTGTTTGCGTATTACTTAGTGGAGCGCCAAATTTGCTACCTCTCAGTACATCGTCCATCAACTGTGTTCCACCTCTAATAGACGTAAGTAGGCTACTGTGCACCGCATTGTAGCTAAATTACTTATTACTTATTCCTTGGCCCCTCGGCCCGTGGAGGGCTATGGCCTGCTCTGCCACATCGCGCCAGCCTGCGTGCTCCTACCCTCTCAGTCGCCAGCCATCGACGCAAAGGGTCACCAGATCCACCTCGACGTTACCCAGCCATCGCCTCCGTGGTCGGCCCACTCGTCTTCCCACTTGGGGCACCTTGTGTAAGGCTGCTCATGTTGCCCTATGGTCTGGCGTTCGTTCCACGTTCAAGCCACCTGACGCGGGCTCTATGATTTCAGCTACTATCGTAGGTTCTTGGTATATCACGTAGAGCTCATCATTTCTGCGGCTACGCCTCTCTTTCTTTCTCTCTTTCTCTCTCTCCCTGATTTTGCACTGGTTCATAAGTACAAAACATTTAATGAAATAGGTTGGTTCCGCAATTTTGTTTGTTTATTTTCTAAAGTCTTTTAAAGAAACTCTGCCAGCCTGGCGTGGGGATTGAGTCTGTTCATTAACTTGAGGCACCCTCATAAGGGCAGACTCCTTCACCTCATGGAGAAGGGGAGTTAACTGACAGGGGAACTTGGGGAATATAGTAAAGTCACACGATTAATTCGAAGGTGACCTGAACTCGGCACGCACTCAGACTGACACAAGTATTCTTAGTGCGTTAGCATGGTCAGGACATGTAGAGTAGTGGTACGGACATTGACTTTCACCCGAAAGGTTGTTGGTTCGAGTCCTACACTTCCTACATTTTCTGGCCATGCTTCGGAGGGCATGTAAAGCAGGCGGTCCCGGGCTTTCTTAGTTGAGTGTAAGAGAGGGCTTTATAGCCCTAACTCCGCTAGGTTGGCTTAGTAATAGAACAAAAAAGTCCTTATTTATTTATTTATTTATGGTCCTCCATGCTCCCCTCCCCTGAAATAATTGAAAAATGAAAGTTATTTAATAAACATTATGAAATTCCTTGAATTAAGTTTTTTTTTAGTGCTAACTCATTGGATAAAACAACCCTGCCAATGCTATGCACACTACTTCTGGTTCGAGTCCCACACTGGCTACATTTTCTGGCCAAGCTTCGGAGGGCATGTAAAGCAGGCGGTCCCGGGCTATCCTAGTTGAGTGTAAGAGAGGACTTTATTGCCCTAACTCCGCTAGGTTGAGTAATAGAAACAATAAAAAGTCCTTATTTAATTATTTATTTACTACTAACCTTGCTGCAGTTTGGAACAGGCTCTGTTCAGGTGGGTTCAGCTTGGCATGGCCGTTGGCAATTGTGAATGGCAACTGTAAGAGCAAATAAACCTCCGCATTTTCTGTTTTAGTGAGATTCATCTACCTATTGAGATGGCGACCAATGTTCGACTTTCGGAAAATTTCTTCACAACTTTTCATTTCATGACCCCCTGAGCTCAAAACCACCCTCCGTTCAAAATGTTATATATATGAATATACAGGGTGTTCCAGACCACCCGGGCACCCCCTATAATGTATCAGTTATTATGAGGAATTTTGAGATGCGGTAAAAAACTCGATAACTAAGTGGGGGTCGAACTACCTTATGGTGGAATCAAATGTTTTCTCGGGGGGTCCAAAACGCACGTTCTTTAGATATAAGGCAATAAAAGTAGCTTTCTACCTCACTACGACCATTCAAAGTAAAAAATAATGATGTGCACATTCAGTGACAGGAAGTGGGAATGCGAGGTAGGTGGCGCAAGGTGCAAGACAGAGACGGATGGAGGACGCTTGTAGACGTGGCCACAGGTTTACACGGGCCATAGCGCCAATGAATAGAGTCAAATTATTTAAGCAGGATTGGGCTAACTAATACAGTCCTCCATTTTCAATTTTTAGGCAAAGCCAAATGTCTCATAAAATATCGTTCGTAAAGCGGCGATACATAAGGTGTCATGAACTAAAAAATATGTTTCTCTTCGCTTTGATGCAACACACTATGCATCAAAATGAAGAGGAACATGTCTCTTTACTTTTTAGCTTCTCATTTATGTCTACGATTCAAATGTCGTGAGAAATGGGATTAAGTACAAAATATCCCTGTCGGCTCTGGCCGATCAGGTGTAGGGAGATTCCGCAGAACCTGCTTTTCCTCTACGCCACCTACACTATGTGTGTAATAAAAAATAAAAAATACTTCATTATTTTCCCGACCACAACATCAACACACAAAACACTTTTGTGTTCCAAACAATGACGACTATGAACGTTTACTTATCAAATTATTTTCACTTCGACTGGACGTCATCTTGAAACCGTCGATTTGTCGTAAAAAGTGTTGATAACCATTATCGTAGATAATAATACGGGCTGGGCTGTAAGTCAGATTTTAATTCATTCCTCTGCGACCAATATTAACTGAGATATGAATTATATGAGGTTTCAATCGGTCGCCATCTTGTAACTAAGGAGTGGATCCAGCTGGTTAAAGAACTCGATCAAGACCGATATACATACATGTTCTGTTCTTCTGTAATTCGCTGAAGTGCCTACTGGCTGCCTAACGTCTATGATATGGTCTTAATAAACTTCTTTAAGTATTATGTAAAAATATTGTCCCTGATAATATCAACTCTTACTAATACTAGGTATACAAGGTTCTGTAACCTGAATTTAAAAAAAAATGTTTATTTATTTTCAGGAAAAACAAACGAAAATTGCCACCATAACAGGCCGTGCAGATCAGACCATTTTCAACACAATGATGAAGAGCCGAGACCAATGCTCTAACGGTAGCCTGATTCAACTAGTTTACAGAGTTCAAACCGGTCATGTTTATCTTTCGCCAGCAGAGAAAAGAAGAATAACATGGAACTTGGAAGTTGTCAGTGTTTGTCTTGTAGTCATGAGCATTGGTTATATTCTGCTTAAAATGATTACTAGTCACAGGCGATTTTATATGGTTAATGAGGCATATAATGCCGTAAACCAGCTTACTTAAAGATTGATTCGTTAACACAGCGCGTGATCTCAAGTGAAATCAAGCTGACGTGGGAAATTGCTTGAGGGTTTTGAATGTCGGCAGACAAGTTTAAGTTCGTTCCTTTGTTTTATGTTGAGACATGTTGAGCTGAAATTTGCAAAGCGTAGAACCTTTTTTAGTGCTTTTACTTTTAGAACTATCTGGCACAGCAAACCTTTTAGGTCGGGTTATCACCCTGCTACGATAGGCTCTATGATACTATGATATTTATTGAATAGTTCATTAATGTTTGACCACAAGTACAGATTCAATATTAAATATGGTTCGCTTATTTGTCATATTGAGTTGAATTTTTAATTATACCTCCACAATTCCGTCATGATACTGCGAATCGCGAACATTAAGGACTAACTCAGGACAGTCTCAACTTAAAAACTTCGTCGTAGTCTTGCTGTGAGTAACCTTTTGCTGCAACTTGGACCTATTTTAATTTTAATTTAATTTTATCTTTTTTACGCGTAAAATCAAAGCTTAATTTTTAAAAAAAACCGGTATGAGTGATACCGTACATGCTTTCCTATTTATCGGTACCGAGATAGATAATGTGAGTAGTTCAATTTAGCCAACGGTCATACCACGTTGAATCCACCAAAACAGAGCCTGTTACAAACTACGGCAACTGGGCAACGTTGGCAGGGAACATAGTGGGACATGATAACGTGCTGAGAATATGCCAGTCAGCTAAGTGCGTGACTAGTCCTGGTCACCTCCGAATTAATCGTGAGTCTTTACTATGTTCCCCAAGTGGATCGGAATCCACTATAATCAGGAGGTCCACCCTATCAGTCAACTTCCCTTCTCCTCGAGGTGAAGGAGACTGCCCTTAGGGTGCCTCAAGTTTATAAACAGACTCAGGCTGACAGGGTTGCTTAAAGCATAAATACTGAAAGCAGGCGCTACAATGCAAACAAAATTCCATGGTAAATAATTGTCTGAGGTTAAAGTTCGGTTGCCTTGACTTTCCCTATTCCAAAGCACTGAATTGATCGATGGTACGATTGCATTGTCTGGAACGGACAGACTAATATATTAGTACACATCGTTGTAATAATGGCAGGGTACGCAATGTATTGGGCATGAATTATCAATAATTCCTTTAAAAAGTTGGTTGTCTGTAAAGTCGGTTTACAGACGATAGTTTAACGAGACAACGCCTAAATTACTAAATCTTACTTAATATGTTTATATTAAGTATATGCATGTAATACGAAAAGTCCCATGTCGAAAATCGTGCGCACCCCCTTACGTTTCCACCCTCCAAAGCCAGACCCCTAGCTTCGTCACCACAAATATAGCATGGCCTGAAAGAAGAAGAATAGACAAAGACATGGGTATAATTGAAATTGTGATAAGCCTTCTACATCTGCCCAAAACAATTGCTTTAAACCCGCCCATGCAATTCAAATGGGATTGCAGGAAATGAATTTATTCGCGTCATTTTTTACCAATTTTGTGTTCCGCTCGTGTTTAAGGGGTGAAGGGGCGATTTTGTAACTATGTATTTATACTCGTTTGAAACCTTAATTCATCTAATGAGACATTAACAGTAAATAGTTCATGTCGGTTAAATTTTGCAGGCTGTGGAATTTTTTTACTTTAATAATCAATGCATGTAATCGGAAAAGTACCCTTTCAACCAGTTTTCGGCCAAAATACGGATGGCTTACCAACTCACCTGAGACCGATAGTAAAACTGAATATATGACTGAAAAGAGTAAGAAAGGTGTGGAAGTTTTCAAAATGATATTACGACCCCCAAAAACGCAGCCGAAAGAGGCCTATTTTCGCGGTAAATAGGCAAATTTGGGCGCACCCCCTCACGTTTCCACCCCCCCCCCCCCCCAAAGTCGAACCCCTTGCCCTGTTACATCAAATATAGCATGGCCTGAAAGAGGGAGAATGGACAAAGACACTGATGTAATTTAAAGTGAGGTATGCCCAAAGGTCTGCCTAAAACCTTGCGTTGAACCCGGCGTAACGGAAAAATGGGACAATGTGTACAATGCTTTTTCGTGCATGCACCCAGTGTTCCAGCCAGCGTTCATCGATTTATTAGACGTTGTCACGCCAAAAAATTGTTATTTACTACACCAAAGTTTAGCTTGGGAGAGCAACCTGTTCGGCTTTGTTCCTATATTTAATACCTAAAACATATATGAAGTTCGAAAGCATTGATTAAAATGTTCCACAGATAAATTATTTCTTAGTCATTTTTCATGAAAATTGAGTCTTTAATGTTTTTCACCCCCAGAACCAAACTTGAAGGAGCAAGCGACCTATTCAGTTTTGTTTTTATTGACAGCTTTTTACATTTTAGCCGTTTGTTTTGAAGTTTTTGATTGGTGACACAATTTTGCATACCCTATATATTGTTCAGAACTGTTTCTTGACTTTTTCTATGGTAAGCTTGAGTCGAACAAACATGAGGGGGGAGTGCAAGTGCATTGCCGGTTTATATGAATATTCTGAAATATTTGATTCGGGGACAATGTTTTCAGTAGACGATTCAGTTTGAGCATACGCGTAACAGAAAGGGATAGGGGAGTTGTCACAGGTATTTTTTCGGTATATTTCGGAGTATGTACCAATGTATATAAATTTGGGTTTAGCGGATTAGTTCGGGCCGAAAGGTTTCGTAAAAGGTACAGTTTGAACATTGGCGCCTTGGAAAGTTGAATGGGGTGTCTCCACCGGGTGAGGGGAGGGCATTATTGCCTAGTGGCTAATGACGTTTGACCTAGAATGTTTCTACAAGTGTTGTCGTGCCATGGCATCTGCGTTTTATCTTACTACAGTTTTAGGCTTATTACTTTCCTATTTATACCTTAATATAAGGAAAGCTTTGTCATGGTCGAAATGATAGATTTTGAGATTTCAACGGGTTTTCACTTTAGAAGTCCCAGGAAAAGTGTTATTTACGCTATGTATATCTGTAAGTCTGTCGGTTTGTCTGTCTGTTGGTCAATTTTTTTTCAAACAACTCGGTGGAATTAGATTAAAGTTGGCCCGGTGTAATTTCTTTTCGGCTAACTCCATTTTCGAGGGTTTTACCTTTCAAAAACTAAAAAAAGGCTATAAAAAATGTTTTCTAAAAAACGGGTTGCAAATATTGTAGTCCTTAATTCGTTGTTTTTCGTGTAAACTACACCTACTTGCTCCTTAATGATAGTTTGGTTCTGGTGGCAAAAAAAAAAATAAAGAACCGGTCCGAGTTTACTGGAACATGCTTTCCAATTTATAAAGTAGTAGCTAGAGAAAATGAGTAATTTCATGGTAAATAATTTTCCTATAGTTAAATTTAGTGAATTTTCCATTATTTTTTTGCACAAAACCAAATAGTTTTTTGGGTTCGTTACTCAATTTAACACCTAAAACATGCCTGAATGTAGAAATCATCGATGGAAAGGTTTCGCAGAAAAATTAGTATTTTTCATTAAAAATTTAGTTATTTTTATTTTTTTACCCCCAGAAGCAAACTATTATAGGGAATGCGACCCCCGCATTTTTTCAACATTAATAACGACTAAAATATATGTGAATTTAAAGGAAATCGTTGGAGCCGTTTTTGAGAAATAATCGTTTTATACGTTTTTTTTTATATTGAGATAGCCCAACATAAATAAAGTGGTCCCGAGGTATGATTTATGTGAACCTACATGCCGAATTTCACCAAAATCGACCGAGTAGTTTGCCCGGAAATCGACGCACAGACAGACAGAGCGACAGACAGACAGACATTTCGTAAAAACCACTTTTTTGGGTTCCTGGGACCTCAAAACGTGTAAATCCGTTAAAATCTCGAAATCGAAAATTTGTACCATCACAAAGCTTTCCTTATACTACGTTTAAATTGGAAAGCAAAAACTCAATTTTCATGAAAAATGTGCAGTACACTTTATAATAGGTCTACCTACAGAACTGTAGGTCATCTCATCAGAATAAGAAGAGTAAGGTATCAGGCTATCAAAGCGGGCACATCCCCACACCACCCAAAAAAAAAGCCGGTACACGTGAACCCGTACTTGCTTTCCTATTTATCAATTAGTATAGGCACCGAAACGGACAATATCATTAGTTCCATGGCAAAGAATGGTCTTAGGGTTCAATTTTGGTTGCCTTGATTTTCCCTAATCGGAGATATGAAGAGTTTGGGGCTCTCCACCGAGGACTTACAGAATAGGACTGTGTGGAAATGCTGCTGTCGTGCCGCTGACCCTCTATGAGGATCAGGCGCGGTAAAAGTAAGTATAGTAAAGAATTGATCGATGGGGCACATGTATGGTCTAGAATAGGGAGACCAATATGATACTATACACACTAACTATGGCAGCATATTGGGTAATGGATTCATCCATAACTTCATTTTTTTTGTTCTTAAAAAAAAAAACCTTCCGTGGAAAATGCAATCGGGTCGATTTTTTTACTCAATTTACCACCTGAAACACGCCTGAAGTTAAGGAAGCATGGGAACAATTTTGTTTTTGTTTTTTTCAACCTGAAACAAACTATCAAGAAGAATGCGACCTATAGTGGGTTCAATCAACATTGATAAGGGCTATAGGCCCTAATGGATGTGAATATAAAAGAAACGTTGGAGCCGTTTCTGATAAAATGATTTTTAGTCTTTTTTAGGGATACCACAATTATATCGTAGTTATAGAAAAATCGACAGATTGACATTTCCAACCACATTCTTGATTCCTCGCCTGATTGATTTCAAATTGTTTATACCTATTCTTGGAAACATTTCATCGACTAATAAGGCTTGGTTCTTTCTACGATGGGGGGGGGGGGGGAGTTCAAACCCAACCTGTGAACCAATAAAGATAGAACAAACCGTTTTTCACATGAGTACTATGGACCAGTTTGCATGGAAATTGGTGAGAACACATTGACTCGGTTCTCAGTTAAAGTCTCACTGGAAAGGGGAATTTCGGGATAGAGCACTTTGACGGTTTCCAGGAACGATGCTGTATGAGGTCAGTGAAAATATGAAGTTGTGTAATTTACATAACCTGATCGCGGGGCTAAGGTTTCCTGTGGAAGGTTTAGGATGAGCACAGATAGGCGCATTTGAAAGGGAGTTTCGTAGGGTAGGTTTCTTAGCTTCAAAAACCACTAGTAAAGTTGAATGTGAAGGAAAAGCTATTCAGCCTGCTCAGAGGCATATTTCAAGGGGGGGGGGGAAGTCATAGGTAGTTTCTTACAATTTCAGCTTTTTATATTGCCCAGCCTAAATAGAAAAGACTCAATAAGTTAAAAAGCAAAAACATTCCCTATACCTCATTAGTTCTTCCTAAGAGTTTTTCGATTAGTAAGCCGGCCGAGTTTCAACGCGATTTTTCAGTTGTCGGCAGTTCCAAACATTGAAAACGCCATCCATTGGCTACTAATTTCCCAATATTTTTAAATTATGAACGCAGAATTTGATTTTTTAGTGTTATACTTAGTTAATTTTGCCGGTACCGGGTATGTAGATTCAAATTTAATCTCTGTACATTAGGTATAAGAACTTAGTGCCTAATGAGAGTTGCCGAATGCCGATTGGTGCAATGTAGTGAGGTTCACAGAGCTAGATAAATATTGATATTAAAAGCACGCGAAAAGCTATTTATTCGTCTGAATTAAAATTGTTTCAACATGTCACATGTTTGATGTCCAACAGAGTTTTTACGACGTGGCAGTTAAGAAGTTAATTGATGCAAAACCACAATATCTGTAGGTGTCCAACACATTGGATGGATGTCATCAGTACCGTGGGTACATAACATTTCCTCAGTGGGGGGGAGGGGGTTAGACTAATGTTATGTTAGTCATCAACGTTTTTCCATGGGTAGAGGCCCGCGACGACGTTGAAATCTAACAGCCGAACTGCTCACAGCTCACTGTAGACTCGAACACCTATCAGATCTGACATTACTGTGCATTACAACAACTCACGATAGTTAATTTTGTCATACATTACCTCATTTTGGGTTGGGGGCCACGTATACTCCCTGGATGTCACACGTATACCACTTACCTAAATAGAGCGGCTACCACGCAAAATTAATAACCTGTGTTTCGATTGGGAGGCAAAATAACAGCTAGAAAGGTTAAAATCATTGGTTTTAGTTTGAAACCTGAATGTTGGACAGGCTCAGGAGAATATTGAATCCGAAAGCGAATGGCTTATTGATATACATTATAAACTATAGTTAACTTATGGGGAGAGTAGGTCCGTGAGTATCAATGAGAAAAAAATTCGAAAATATGGGTGGGAAATTGTAGGTTTTTAAGAATTTCACATTTGTTTTTGAATCCGGCATCCATTATACTACCTGGGTATATCAAACTTTAGTCTTTGAGTTGAGCAGTGGTGATTGGGATGATTACTAGTTATACTAATACCTATCCACAATAGAAATCATTACATACGCGGAGACAAAATCAGAATGAGTTCTTGTGGTTTCTTCCGTCTTTTGCTGTTTATCACCAACGGGGCACTATTGCCACTGCTATAAAATTTTTTAAATTTTAGGCCATGCCAGAGGCATTATTTTGCAGGTAGAGAAATATCCTTAGGCTACTACAGAATATCAGATAATTTATTGTTACGAAAGTACCGTATAGTCGTGAATATAAACTATAAAGCCATATCTGATTTATAATCCAGCCAACCATACGATTCGACCAAAATTATATTTATTTTATTGCTTTCCTATTTAAAAGTGACCGTCAAAACTTTCGATTTCAGTAGATTTACAAATTTTGAGGGCCCAGGAACCAAAAAATGTGGTTTTTACGAAATGTCTGTCTATCTGCCTGTCTGCTCATCTAATTTAATTAATCAATAGATTTTGATAAAATTTGGCATGAAGGTTCACAAAAATCATACAATTTTTTAATATTTAGTACTAGCTCAATTTTTTGTGTGGGGGGCTAAAACAAAGATAGTTTTCAAAAATGGCTCCAACAATTTCTTATAAATTCACATATATTGCAGTCGCTATTAATGTTAACAAGGCGCAATGGGTTGTCCCAAACAAAGTTTAAAAGTTTAGTTATTGTTTGAAGAATTTATGGAAAATACACACTCCAATACATTATCACTGAGTTGTACAATATTGGTCTGCCTGCCCTTTCTAGAATATACAATTCCGTACTTTGGGATATGGGATGTCGAGTCTGAAATTGAACCATAGGAAAATTATTTACTATTTAATTACTCATATTATCAAGACATGTAGTGTAGTAGTACGGACTCTGACTTTCACCCGAAAGGTTGTTGGTTCGAGTCCCACACTGGCTCCATTTTCTGGCCACTCTTCGGAGGGGCATGTAAAGCAGGCGGTCCTGAGCCATCCTAGTTGAGTGTAAGAGAGGGCTTTATAGCCCTAACTCCGCTAGGTTGGCTTAGTAATAGAACAAAAAGTCCTTATTTATTTATTTATTATCTATCTCTACACGTTGATTATAGGAAAGCATGTTTGAATAAACTCTTTACTTATTTATTTATTAAACCCATTTTTATTCCACATTTTTAAATTATTAGTGGCCCCTCCTTAACTTATCCGCAATTAGCTCCTTGTGATTTTAAGACAAAATCACTAGAAGAACCCGGCAGTTTTAGTTAATACGCTTAGGGCCATAAAACCTCATGTAGATGAAGGGTCAGTTCACATGATACTTAGCCGCGCAGACGAAGTTTTAATAACACGGCTGCTTATTCGGCACACGAGGCTGACTCATGGTCACTATATGACTGGTTCTCCGCCTCCCATGGGCCATGTGCCCAACATGCCAGGTTCTTCTGGGCGTACAACACCTGCTCCTTGTCTGTCCTATGCATACTTGCTACCGTACCTCCCCTAATAACTCCCCTATGAGCAATATTCTTGCAGATGCAACTACTTCGGGCCAACACACGCTCCCCTTTTTGCTCCAGTCAATCATTTTTTAAAGGTTGTGAAAACCCACAACTATTCTTCCTCTGCTCTCTTAGTGCCACGTGCGCAGCGTGAGGGGGTCGCCCCGGACCCATTTCATATACTCGACCCGGTCGAACGCAAACATCTTCAGCTCGACCATTGCTTTTTCCTCTTGCTCCGGCGAGTAGTTTGACTCTTTCCTCGAGGATTGTCCTCGGTCTTCCGATGGGTCTTCAATCCTTCAACTCAATATTATGAAAATAGTGAAAAGCCAGACTAATACACGGTCCGTGGGCAACTCGTTTTCCAGTGCGATCTCGATAGCAGTTTGCCGAACGACGCTGGTGCACATTAAACCAACTTCAATCAAAACCACAGAGTTGTATTACATACCAACACACAGCGCGTAAGCCTTTTTGCAGACGTGGAGTAACAAACAAATCTAATAATGCTATTTTTCATTAAAACTTTTATCTTTAATATTTTAATAAACTTTGTTTGTTTCAGCGCTAAGGATAAACGAGAAGCACATAGTCAAACTTCAGAGTTGCACTGAGTTGGTTAAGCAAGGTTAGCTATGAATGGACAAAGTCGGAAGTAAAATAGTATGAATAGTCCAAATTAACAAAGACCAAATTCACCCTCAAGTCGACATCCAACAGCTGAAAAGAGATGGCTAGCGGCGAAGAAAATATATTCCCCAATTCTAATGACGTCAATGCTCAAGAAAGTGCTGATTACCACCCACCGATTTTCGATGTTGAAAGAATATCTAGCCGATGCCAAGACATTAATACTATTTTAAGAGAAGTACACAGGAATAAGATAACACGAGCTGCGAATTCCTTGCCAGATCAGCAAAAATTGGTTCCAGCGGGGAGACAGGTTTCTGACATTTTCTTTTGTAAGACATGTTTCAGTGAATATGACAATTGCTCGGGAAATGGGAACTCAATTTTTCAATGTGGGCTCTGCCATATTCAATTCTCCTTTGAAGTTGATCTCAGAGGGCACATAAACTTCCACCATAATGGAATACCATTTCAATGTTTCATCTGCCGCAAAATATTTACTAGTAATAGTGATTTAGTAAGACATTTTGGGACTCATACGAATGGCCGTTTCAGGGCGATGTCTGACAACTAGAATTCAATGCAATTGGTAGCTTAGTGAGACAATAAAAACTCATACGAATGACCATTATTCTGCATTAATTTTGGTGAGCACTTGAATCTTAGTGTAAATGTAAATAAACACGTGTGTCGTACGGGGCATCCGTTATTAGTCCAGGAAAACATTGTTACTGATTTTTGAAAGCAATTGACCATGTATATTAGTATGTGGCTGACATTTCTTTGCTTTACTATGTTAAAATGTACAATTTTATTTTACTGTAATTATTTTAATTACATGTTCATGGGGTGGTCAAACAGAAAAATAAGAATGACAATAAAAGAAAGAAGAGACACACGTAGTTGAATTATCTACGTCTGTATTATTGTTAATACCTCTAAAGGGCTAACGATGCTATGTACCCAAGTATATTAATTGAAATAATTTAAATGTGAAATAACATTCCAATTTGTAAGATTGCCAAAATACATCCTAATTAGTGCCAACAGAAAAGAAAGAAGTAATCATAAGAATTTTTGCACGTTGCTTGGCAACGGTCATCATTCATTATTTCTGTAAATAGCGCAAAGCCTGTGTTCTGGCAAGGTTTGTAATTTCTTTTGGGAGCGTGTATTTGGTTACTTAACACTTTGTGCCATCTAATTAGTTTGAATTATAAACTTTTTTTTAGCATAATTTCGTCTATATTTTTACTAAAAGGCACCTAACCCTTACAAGCCATTTTGGGATTTGTTGTCCCTAACCGCCCCCATTTAGTAGTTTTAGCCCGTCAGCCATATTTTTGCATTTTATAATAATTGTGTCATCAGCAAACAGAAGAATGTTACAATAATTAAGGATTTTCGCCGTAGACTGCACCAAGAATAAATAGAGAAGTGGACCTAAGACTGAAGACCTGATCGCTTTGCTTTGCTCAATAAATCTTTTGATTTTACTACCGTCCTTAAATTATTCTTAAATCACTTTATCAATAATTTTGAACTGACTCTAATATTGATTAGTTCCAAGACTATGCATTTGAAGACCAGTCCACACTTTTAGGGAGATTCATCCAACTATTGGGATGGAGACCAATGTTCGACTTTCGGAAAATTTCTTCACAACTTTTCATTTCATGACCCCCTGAGCCCAAAACCACCCTCCGTTCAAAATGTTATATATATATATATATATATATACTGTTCGCCCAGAAAAGTTTGCAAATGCACAATAGAATATCCCGTAATGCCTTCCCAAGTCCCACATCTCCATGTAAATTCTCTATGCTGCATTTTCAAATCAGATAGAACTACTTTGCATGTGTTTCTATACACAAAACTTATGGGCGTTCCATTCCAAATTTAATGCATTAAGGTCACAAATGGACAATGCTTATTTTTTTAGCTAAAATTATCGATCTGTTGCACTTTTTACGAATTCACGACTCCAATGTCAAAATTAAAATTTTCTGAATGTTAGTTAATTGTCTTCAACTACTGTAGCAACGTTAGTGGAACGGTTTTAGAATCATCATAGAACAAAATGAAAGCAATATTTATTGTTATAATTATTATTAGTGCGTTTCTTGAATTTGAGAAATTTATAATATTTTTCTTCTTACTATACTGTATTATAAAATGGATCAATTTGAAAGTAGACAGTTAATTTCGAAGATAAGGGCATTCAGACCACAGAAAAGTGTGGTAAGTCTTACCAAAGGAAGCAGGCCTAGTATGAGGAAGATGGAAGGCCAAAGCAGTGAAACTGAAGCAACATTTCCGCATAAACCGTTTGGTAAGGCAAGCAAATTCACTAGCAGGCATGAATGATGATCTTAAACCATTGCGAACTATTTAAGGAAGTTGAAAGTTATATCAGTGATTTATTGTCAGATATGCGTCAATTCTGATATAACAGAGTCTAGGAGCCCGTCGAGGCATAAAATCAACAAAAATATAAAGGAAAATTGACGTCAATAATACTACGCGATCTCGACGAATGTGATTAAAGTAGGATAAGGAACCCCATAATTATGTATATTCATCCTAGAATGATTGCTGACTGTTAAGCCTTGCAAAAGTTTTTCAAAAAAACACAACATAGGAATTGGGCGATAGAGTAACTAAAAAAAAATATAGGTATAAATAAAAAGTGGCACCACTTTTAAAAATTGGCCTTACGATAGCAGTTTTAAGGGTTTCAGGGATAATACCAGTGTTCAGAATGATATTATCAAATTTCGTAATTACAGGTAAAATTATAATGAAGTTCATTAATATATCGCTTTGATTTTTTTTTTAGTTTTCTCTGAAATATTTCTAATTTCATCATCGCTAATTTCAAAGCTTGAGGAATGTTACATGGGGCAAATCTGGGCTCAAAAAGGGTATCAATATCAATAAGACAAAAATTAACGCTATTCTATTAACAACACTTAAGAATGCTTCCTAGAAATTATTGGTACTTCGACTGAGAGGTGTATAACTCTTGAAAAAACTAGTTTCAATAAAAAGCATCGATGTCTTGCCTTGGTTTCTTTCCCCTTATTTTATTAATCTCAGACCAAGTAAAGTACCTCGCTCTAGAAAACCTTTTAGTAACAGTATGTCACCGTGTTATTCAGTCACATTCTTAGTAAAGGCTGAATAGTTCGCACACCTGAAAAATTTACAACTCCTGTTTTAAAAAATAATAAAAATTATCGTATTATATGATATTATAAAGAGTACATGCTATCACTCGATGGAGGACATGATTAAGTATATCTAGCTAGATTTACTTCAAATATAAGAAGTATGGTCAGTTCAGAAAAAAATTTCTTTATCCGTTCGTGAGGCATATTAGTTCGTACACTTTTATTGAACCCCGTTTGGGCTAAATAAAGGCCAAATTTTACTGCAGATTGGAACATCTACAGTCCTGTTTTTGTTTAATACCTGATTAGTGTTGAAAAATATTGTAAAAATAACATCTACAAATGAAAAACCAATTTCTTAACAGACAAAGAAGATGTTCATATATCTTCACCAAACCAGCGTATCTGCGAGGAACATTGTTCAGCAGCTGCGTCTACTACCTTCAACAGTGCAGTCAATTGTCAGCCTGTTCCGTGAAAAATGCAGTAGCCATCCTAAACGAAAAACAGGCTGAAAACTCCCATATCTCTAAGAGAACGCAGGCACCTGAAGACCTTAATTCTTCTAAATAGGCGCGGAACGTTGTTGGAAATCACTGAAAACTGGAGGGAGGCTATTAGTGATAGAGCCGTCTAGTGAAGCTGTCTAAATAAGAACTTGCCGAAGGGTCATGAAGGAAATAGGTTACAAATTGTTTTCAGAGAAGAAAATGACCGCATTTCAAGGCGTCAAACACGACGAAGGTTGCAATGGGCTAGAAACTTTTCAAAATGGCCCAAAGACGGCTGGGAAACAATTATTTGGTCCGATGAGTCACGATTTGTTCTACATATGGGCAATCAAGGACCCAAAGTCATCAGGATGGAGCCTGAAGCTTATCAGCCACAATGCATAAAACAGATGGTCAAGTGCCCGACCAGCGTAATGATACGGTGATGCCATCTTTTACCGTCGATAAGTGCCCTACATCCCGATGGCCATTTTGTATTTTAGCAAGACGGGGCCACTTGTCACACTACAAATTCTGCTAAACAGTGGTTTGGTGAAAATACCTATTCGGTTTTTACATGGGTAGCTAATAGCCCAGATTTGTCACCAATTGAAAACCTTTGGCTCCTCATGAAGAAGGTAGTAGCCAAAAAGAGCCCGAAGACAAAGGAAGAACTGAAAAAGGCCCTCCAAGATGTGTGGATTGGTAATAGCGATGTGCAGTAATATTGTTTCTTCAATGCCCAAAAGAATTGCCGTTGTTATAAAAAACAAATGAGGGGTATCGCAGTACTGATAGACAATACACTTTGACTGTGCGAACTATTACGCCTCCCAAGTTGTTGAAACAAATGTTAATCCTGAATTGCTCATGTGTATTATGTTTGAAGTTTATGTTTATGTTGTAGATGTACTATATCATATCCTCTATCGATTGACAGCAAGTATTCTTTATAATATTATCTTTTAAGTTGATTATTAATTTAAAAAAAAAAACAGGAGCTATACATTTTTGAGGTGTACGAACTATTCTGCCTTTGGGTTGTAGATTTATCAGTAGGCCGGTAGATCGATGCAGTATATAAGTTAAAGTTTACCATTTTAAGTTCGAGAGAAATATTTTCAACACTATTTGTATGAATTTGTTATTCGTGGCATGGAAAAATATTCATATAGGCCTACTCCGGCTCCTACGGCACGCGGCTTAGCGAGTAAATTTCCTGCCTGTCAAAGCATGCTGAAACAGCATCGTATATTTCTTCCATTACAACATCAGTTTCTGGATTAGTGATAAATAATAAATTTTTATTGCTAAAAATTGGCATATTATATTATAGTATAAACAGTTTAAATTCACGAACTTACACAAAACAGCAGAACCCAGACAACATATTTTATTTCAGTTTCCTGTTAAGTTCATTTAATAATTACAACGCCAAAAATTAAAAATACCCTCTGATATTGTGCTAAAGTAGTTGTCTACAACTTCCATACACCAAATCTTTATAACTTACGTATGTAGCTAATTAAATAAAAGATAACAACCGATTAAGCCAATATCTAATACCAATATCTATGTTCCAAATTTTCTTAATTATGAAATTAATTTGATCGTGTAAAGAATATTAGTCATGAAAGACAACGCATACTTCCAAGAAATTTTAATTCTCGCATTTTTTCAATATATTTTGTTGGATGTGATGTGTAGTATAATTGTACAATATATAGTATTTTTCCGGAATTAAGAGCAAATGTCAAATTTCTCATGAAACATCAATCATAGAGTCATAAATGAGATGCACTAAAGTAAAAGAAATGCTTGTCTTCATCTAGGTACATACTACGTGGGCGTGGCTAACAGCAACTGACCTGTTTTGGAAATCCTCCGACCTGACATCCTCAGTGATCGTAATTTTTTTCAAAATCAAATCCAACAACTGTGGCTGATCGATGTTAACGGCTGAACAATTTGCATTAAAGCGTAGAGGAATATTTTTTTCCAGTTAATGACACTTTATACTACGATATATACGAATTTCATGACCAATTTGACTTTGCGCAAAAATATTAAAACTTTGCTCATTATATTACAATGTACATGACAACACCTTATACCGCAAGGCAACGCCCGTACGCGGTTTTTACATCAAGTTTTAACTGATTGAACATACAATTATGCAATCAAATTAAAGTGGAACTGTTTATCTTAAAATAAGGGAATGGAGGAAGGACCTAGGTTTTGGAATGGAATACCCTACAGATTTTTTTATTTAATTACAAATAGAAAATTGTAGGCATCCTATTTCACCGTTTTAATTAGCCTTCACAACTAACTGTTGGAAAGACTTTCAGAAAAATGTAAGTAGGTAATCACATCGAGTTTGAGTTCTTACCGGACTTGTAGTATACGATAGCCTACACGTCTTCTATACAAGGAAATTTAAAATTAATAAAAGTGTCGGAAATAATACAATAAACAGAACATCCGGCTTGGATTTATATATCTTAAAACTGTATGCACTCAATACAATTGAACTATACATTATGGTAAAAATTACCGAATAAATAATCTATTTAAAACATTTATAATTTCAACAGAACAATAAATAATTGATGGCCCATGCATAAATTAATTTTAAAAAATTTCTCAACAAAAACAATCAACTTAAACTATGAAGTTGTTTAATCGCATACAAACAAATACCTATGTATTACTTCGGATAGTCATTTTTTGGATGAAGTAAAAAGGAATACTGAAGTAAGGCCTCCTTTAAGGGTCCACCTATATCGGAGGTAGTAGCGGTTATACAGTTAACTAGACAAGGATACAAATCTATGAGTTGTTGCCACGCTGTTTTACCAACCTTCTCCGCTGGTGCTTTTTTGAGGGATTGGACCAGTGTAGTTACAGCCTTTAAAACGAATGATACTTCAGACACTTGGTACCTGTATATAATAATAAAAAGACCTGTTTATTTCTTTAAGTTTTTTTAATGCCTTGTTAGGGTCTTATTATATCCGAAAAGAAATACAAGAAAAAACTGGACAGAGAGGGTTGAACTAAAATCAGTTCCTCCCCGGGGCATAATTTTTACCACTCGACAATCTATTTGGACAAGACTGTAAAAAGGATGCCGGGGAAAGAGATGAATCGCAAGGCTCGAGTCTTGATCAGTACAGTTTTTTCATGATTCCCTTTTTCGGATATAAAGACTTAATGAAATTAAATGAAGGTTATGGACTTAACTTTAACTCTGTGAGTGTGTGAAAATGCATAATTATATGAAAAAATATAGAATATAGAACAGTATAATATCGTGCATTATCATATAACGACATTAGGACTACTAGAGTACCTATTAAAAAATTTTTTAGACGGCCTCTGCAGGCTGGGAAATTAGAGCAATCACCATTTAAAATCCTCATATATATCCCATATCCCGTTTCAGTCCATTTTTTTCATATCTCTCTTTATCTAATATTCCAGCTCGAAGATCTAAATGCTTTAGGTAATAACTTGCAGTAAGAAATTAGCAAGCATTTACTTTAAACACTAACCTTGGCAGTGGGCACTTCCCCGCTAAGGCATCGTCTTCTATAAACCTTTGAAGAACATTTTGAAATCTATGAAGCAGTGATGTAACAGCTAATCGACCCACAACCGTGGACTCAGGGTTGTCCTTCTCTACTGTATCCTTTCCCATTAGTGAAAATTCCAAAAGTGTCTCGAAGCAGACCTTTGCTAGATCCTCTCTCAGTACGGTCGCTTCAACATAGCTACCTGGAAGCAAAAACGTAATGCCGTAAATAATTACTAATTTTTATTACTGAATTCTGACAGCTGCAATGCCATTAGTTTGAGGAAAAATAGGGACTCAGACCACGAATTGGGTCCATAAGTCTGACAACTGCCTAAAGCAACTTAGAAGATGCATGCACTCAAGACAAGCAGTGGTAATTTATTTAAAAATGCATTATTTCTTTATACTTCCAATACTACCTGATTTACAGTAACCACAAATTAGAACTTGTAGAATTCAGGAAACAAAAATGATATTAATTGCGCTACGCAGATTTTCTGTCTTCACTCCATTCCCGTTCGACTACGTAGTTAATTATTTCCTTTTTTATCTAGTTTCCCTGCTAGCAGAGGCTTCCTTGCAAAGTTAATGGTCGCACATATAACATACCACTATTGTTATCAGGCTGTGTCATGTATTCATTATTTTATTGATTATTGTTCCGAACTTTTGCCAACTGTAGACCTATGGTGTATATTATAGTCGAAACGTTGCGCTGCAAAGATTGTTTAGATACATAGGACATGTAGAGTAGTGGTACAGACTCCGAATTTCACCCGAATGGTTGTTTTCAGGCCATGCATCAGAGGGTATGTAAAGCAGGCGGTCACGGGTTTTCCTAGTTTAGTGTAAGAGAGGGCTTATAGCCCTAACTCCGCTAGGTTGGCTTAGTAATAGAACAAAAAAAGTCCATATTTATCAATTTAAGATAACTAATCGGTGTATGTATCAAAATACAATACAATGTTAAATACAGAGCTGAGGGTTTGGACTCATTTAATGTGCCTATTTCTGCCCATATTGTAGAGAAAAAATGACTTCATACTAGGTAAGGACCTATAAGGAAAAAAATATATAGAAAAATAAAATAGTAAGGTGATTTATTTTCACTTATTTTCACTACTGTAGTTTCAATTTAGAGTGCGAAGTTGCTTACACAAATAAATGCGAGAAAATTATTAGAATATCGACCGCGTTATCGCTTGGAAACCAAAAAAACAGAAAAAAACAGTCAAAATAGTCAGAAATCAATGTTTTTATCTAATGCCTTAATCAAAGAAAAGCAATATTAACCATGTCTGTCTCTTCAATAGCAATGTTGATGAGTGTTGCTCAGTCAGGTGGGCTCAACTTTTATATTCTAAAATTTTCGATCTAGCCCACAAGTTACTATATGAAAATTATAACTGGAAAGGAACCAGTTAACATTTGTAAAAATTCTGTAAAAAATGTTGTACAAATCCCTTACTGGGTTTCCTGGCACTTTGTTTAGAAAACTATAATGCTTTTCAAGATATTGACGTACCGGTTTCAGGAACTGTGTGCATGGAACCCATATTGAGCAATACAACGACTTGCATGAGAAATTCCCGTGGCACTTGAGCATAATGTTCTAAAACTTGCTCCCTGATTAACTCAACAATGTGGCAATCTACAGCTTCATCTGCTTTATTTTCTTCTGATCCTCTATCTTTTGTACTTCCAGATCTGAAATGTTTAAATTACATCACATTCTTATTTTGACAATATGTAGTTGTACGCTTAATTTTTTTAAACATCCTTAGTTAAACAAACTTAACACTATGAAGATGTGATGTTCTTATCAGTCGTATGTACAGTGTGCGAGAAAATATAAACAATGTGCATCAAACGTAATTATTAAATCGGGCTGTGGTTTAATTTTAATAAACCCCACCCGGCAATGAGGGCCCAGGCCTGAGAACTGGTAGAGGATCCTCTCTTTTGACCACCACCCTATTTGGGATGTTGTGGTCAGAAACATACTCGACTGCCGCGTTTCCAGTATCACTGAGTACCCAGGTCCGGCGGAAAATTTTACAATTAATGTCAAGTCTCGAACCTCGACCTTCCCTCTATATAATAGAGAGGCAAGATGGCCGCTTAAGGTTTATTTTTGTTTCACCGATTATATTTTTATTATAATTGGCATTTATATCGCATTTTTAATTGATAAATAAGTAAAGAACACATTAATACTAATTATTATGGAGTCCCTAAAAGTTATTGAAGAACTGAATAAAATCAAGGACGACATGAAATGTTATTATATGGAACTGTATACAATCAAAGATAACATAAACAGTGGCAAAGACAAGGTTAGTGCTTCAAAAAGTGACACCGTTAATCGCATTTCACTGCTTGAAAAATCATTTTTAGGATTTACTGACAAAGTTAATTTGTACTTCGACAAAATCCACGAGCATATAGGCAGGCAGGAAGAGCGCTTGACAGATCTTGAGGCTTACAGTCGCCGCAATTGTCTGTTGGTACATGGTGTAGAGGAAATCAACAATGAACAACTATTGCACCTCATACCCGAAATCCTTAACCGCACTCTGGGTGTGAATTTAGCATGTGAAGACCTAGACAGAACTCATAGAATCGGCAGAAAAAAAACGACAGGGCATCGGGCTATTATTGTAAAATTCCTCAGATATCAGGACAGGTGTATGGTGTTTAATAAGAAGAAGATGCTAAAAGGGACAAAACTGGGAATCACCGAATCTCTCTGCCCGAAAAGAATGGCTCTATACAATACTTGTAAAGTTACCTTTGGCAAAGACAGCGTGTGGACAATGGACGGAAAAGTGAACGTCTTCCTCAACAATAAAAAAACAGTGATTACGACATTGAAACAATTCACTAAGCTTAAGGAAGAATACGCAAAGGCATCCGTGCCCACTAATAGCCGAAGTATGCGAAGTCACACACAAACACAACCGAAACCTCAAGTGACTGGTTCTGTTCAAGACGGACCATAGGCCTAAATCTAGTCAAGCTCAGAAATATTGTCAGAAACATTCAGTAAAATACTGCAATATATTGTACAGTTAGTATAAGTTAGAAAACCGGCTGGTTCATTGATTAGTCATTGTCGATCTTACTCTAGCCTGGTCAGAGTTGTCCTATCCTGCCTGCAGAGCTTCCTTAGCACTGCTACTCAACAAACCAAAATTATAGCTAAATAATAATGATTAACGAAAAGTAATTATTTATTTACGTTAAGAGCATAGAGCTACAGCCATAATTTCAAGGAAACTGAGTTATGGTTGCGTACCATGACCTATAAAAACATGAGACTGTGGCAAAGTCCTGCATTCACAACCTTTAAGGTGTGAGTTCAAGGTTCAAACTGGACATTTTCTCATTTAACTATTGATATACCAGGCCTACATTACATTCGATTACTTATTACTGTTCATGGCTATCGTAAAATAAATAAGTTAAGTCATTTACAGTCACTCTTTATTTATACCTACTATTAACTATTTTGTTTTTTTTTGTTTTCTTTCTATTTCTTAATTCTGTAGGTAGGTACTACAATACCAATTTATAGTATGTAATGAATATGAATCCATGATCCAGCCTATACTTTCTTAATTTTTTAATTTCTTTATTTTGTAGATTTAAGACTATGATTTATGCATAAAGCTTGTAGGCTACTTATATTTTTTTCATTAATTCTATTGATTTCATTTCAGCAATATTCTGTAGGTAAGCATTACAATAGCAATTTATATTATGTAATTAATAAGAATCCATGATGCAGCCTATGCTTTCATAAAAAAAATATAAAAAAAAAATTCTTTATTTTTTGCAGATTTGAGGCTATTGTTTATACATGAAGCTTGTAGGCTACTTATATTTTGTTCGTAAATTCTATTGACTTCTTTTCTGCGATATTAAGTGACCTTTTTTTTTTTTTTAATGAGATCGGTGAATAGTCATTGATCAAAAAATGACAGATGGAATTTTTTTCGGCGACATTGATGATGACAATGAAATTTTAACTACAGAAAATTGTAATAAGTTAAATTTGAGTTATTTTACCCAAAACCATTTAAAAATCTTCCACATGAACATTAGATCAATCAACAAACACTTTGATGAATTTTTGGTTTTTTTAAACAGTCTGAATTGCTTGTTTGACGTTATAATATTGAGTGAAACATGGCATGCCGAAGAAAGCGGTAATGTATTTTCCATTCAAGATTATGACTCATATTTCAGCCACAATAAGATTAACAAGTGCGATGGGGTGGCAATCTTTACTAGGTCTGTCTTCGACGCCCAAATTTCACTAGCTACTATTGATGGCTGCAATGCGTCCTCAATTTCTATGAAATTTGGTAATAAGTCCCATAATATTTTAGCTATATATCGACCTCCTTCACAGATTCCCACTACTTTCAATGACTCACTTGCTCGTTATCTCACAAATATATTGAACCAATTCGACTGTATAACATTAGTTGGCGATATTAACCTAGACACACAGGCAGCACTTCCCTCTAACGATATTATTATATATTACCTGAGCATTCTATCTTCCTGTGGTCTTCATTCAGCAATAAACAAACACACGCGGGTTATGGGTTCCTCATCAACATGCATAGACCATATATATACCAGTGGCGGTACTGAAATAACTGCAGGTCATGTGCTCATTACTTCTATTACAGATCACTAAGCAACTGCTTTGACATTGTTTCATGAAAATGTGCATAATAGTAATAAGAATTTGAAAAAATACTAAAAGACTGTAAATGAACCCTTATTGAGTCATATACTTGAATTAGAGTCATGGGACTCGGTTATTAACCACAACGATGCCAATGAATGCACAAACAACTTTATAAGTTTGCTTTTAAGTCATATTGCTACTTGTACTAATATCACCATAACCAGTAATAAGAAAACTAAAATCAAACCTTGGATTACCAATGGCCTCTTAAATTCTATTAGACAAAGAGATAAATTTTACCAGAAACTAAAAAAGCAACCTAATAACAATATGCTAAGGTTAAGGTTTAATAACTACCGTAATGTTCTTAAAAACCTCTTAAATATGACAAAAAATGATTATTATAAAGAAAAATTAGCTCTTAATATGAATAACCCCAGGAAAACATGGGAAGTAATAAATCAAATAACGGATAGTAAATGTAATCATCAAGAAGTTAAAGAAATAACGGATTTTAATGGTGACCTCATCACAAGTAAAAACTCAAGAAAGATGAGGTTTTGGCTTCCAATTTGGTATATAAAGGTAGGGAACTTGATCATTTTCATTCGAACCATAACCCACATTCCATGTTCTTAGCTCCTGTCAGTCTATACGAAACTGAAAAATATATAGCACAACTTAAGAACAAAGCGTCACCGGGGCCGGACGGGCTATCATCGCGTATTTTAAGACAATTTCGGCATTATCTATCAACACCAATCCAACACATCATTAACGTATGTTTCACTACAGCAACCTTTCCTGATTGCTGTAAGGTAGCAACTGTAATTCCACTTTTCAAAAAGGGTGATAAAACTAACATGGAAAATTATCGGCCAATATCATTAACACCTATTGTAGGTAAAATTATTGAAAAAGCTATCAAGGCAAGAATGATTGAGTTTCTTGAGCAAAGCAACTTTTTTGCGGATAACCAATATGGATTTCGATCAGGTAGAAGCACTCAAGATGCTATTACTAAACTAACTTCTCTTCTTTATAGTGATATGGACAACGATCTTCATCCTTTATGTATTTTTTTGGACCTGCAGAAAGCCTTTGATACGGTCCCTCATGACATCCTTCTTAAGAAATTAGGCCAAGCGGGACTTAGAGGCCATATATTAACACTTTTGAAATCCTTTTTAGCAGACAGACAGCAAAAAGTCCGACTTATAAGTGAATGTCATGAAGTAATGAGCTCATGTAAGAAAGTAACTATTGGAATCCCACAAGGTACTGTAACTGGGCCATTACTATTCCTCATATTTATTAATGATTTGCTTCAAATAGATAACAATTCCACAATTTTAGGGTTTGCCGATGATACTGTTCTATACTGTAATGGAAGATCATGGGAAGAAACGTATCGCAAAGCTGAAAAACTATTGTCCTCAGTTCAGACGTGGCTTGGAGTGAACCGATTAACCCTGAATGTTGCAAAGACCAAGTACATGTCCTTCTCACCAACAGTTACTGGTCAGCCGCCGGATTACCTGTCACTGAAATTACACTCCAACGATAATTGTAATAGGGATACTTGCACTTGTCACGTAATATCGAAAACAAATACCTATTGTTATCTAGGAGTGATTATTGACAATCATCTGAGATGGCATGAACACATAGTTGTTGCATCTAAGCGCGTTAGAAAAACTCTTTATAAATTCCGTAGCCTTCGACACATTCTAGATGTATCAACACTAAGACAAGTGTATTATGCCATTGTTCAATCAGTAGCTCAATACAGTATTCTGGCATGGGGCGGTACATATGAGATCCACTTGTACCCGTTAGAAATAGCAATGAGAACAGCCATTCGGGTTGCTCTTTGCAAACCCTACCGTTACCATGCTGCGTCACTTTACAGAGAGTTCAATGTTTACCCCTTAACGCTTCTCTACGCTCAACAACTCCTTCTGTATAGATTAAAACGCCTTGGAACTATAGATGGGCGTTTAGAATTGGTACAACATGGTGTTAATACCAGACTTGGTGCCGGTTGCAACCTCAAAGCCATTAAACCCAACTTAGAACATTATAAGCATTCCCATATCTATATTTCTATTGCCCTTTACAACTTTCTTCCTGAACATATAAAATCAATAACCGTACTCAACCAATTCAAGTCAGCCATTACTAAATTTCTGAAGGAAAATTATAGCACAATATTAACAATAATAAAAACCTAATAATATACCTACCGTAAAACTTTCTTTTAAAGTTAAACATATTCCCTTAAATTCATAAAATACTTTCCTTAATTATTACATTGCCATCAATCATCGTTTATAATAAATTAGTTTAACATAAGCATACTTAGTTAATTATATTAAATTTTACTATAAGGTCAGTTTAGTTTAGTTTAGTTAGAAGTAGTTAGTAGATCACGTAGTGTTAGTTTTTATTCTTAATTCAATAATTTCTATTTTAAATTTCAATAAATTAAGGGTTCAGCGCGGGTTTATCCCTTAGAGCCCTTACCATGAAAAAATGTAATAATTGTAAAAATGTATTGTATTGAAGGAAATAAATAAATATTGTATTGTATTGTATTGTATTGTAATATATAATATTATATATAACCGGGCAATTTATGTGAAATGGGAACGGTTAAATGCCTAATATTGTATAACATTAAATCCGTTAAAAATGATAATTTATGGTTCAATTTTAAGTTGACATACAATTTTCATTGTGATTGCTTACACACAAACGGCTGTTTTATACCAATCTTGTTCTGAATAAAAATCAAACCTTCCGAATCTGAATCATTAAATCAAATACACGTAAGCTTCCATTAAATGCGTGGAGATTCTATTGCCGTACATTCAGCCGTGCAAGGAAAGAAAACTTACCCAGAAAATAAAAATTCTTCCAGAGAGGTTCCTAAAGCTGGCCAGAACGTATTGAAATAATTAGGGTTTCCCCTAGCAAGGGGAAGGCCAATTCGTAGTACTCTAATTAGTGTAGTCACAGCAAGCTTCCACAGTGCGGAGGGAGCAGGAGTTTCTTGGTGCTTCGTACACATAGGTTCTTTAAGGGCAACAACTATTTTTTCCAAAACCTGACTCTCCAACGCTAGCTGCGTACATCCAGCTCTTTCATAGAACCACCCAACAACTCCAACAGTCCTCTCAACGAAAGGTATGTAGTTAACTGATAAGGATTCACTCTAAAAAATAAAAACAATGCATTATATAATTGACCAATGCGCGAATGTCCGACCAATGAATAGTGAATGATATTATTACTCATGTTCTAGGGGGAGGGGGGGGGGCAGATGTGAACGCCCATAATTAGTGGAATAAGAGAATAATGACTACCTAATTACTTCCTGAATGTCTATGCATCAGCAACCATATCATGGCGATTTGGGAATAACAAAATACCAGGTTTTATATCATACCCGGGTTTATTTTTTAATACCGCAGTAGTAAGGTGTCACATGACGGCGTTAAAATATGCGGGAGAATTAAAATTAATAAATTATTGGAATACAAGAGAATGGTAGCATTGTTTTATAATTGAAGGAAATCCTAATAAACATTAAATTGTACGTGTAGAAATTTGAAATATAATAAGAATTTTAAATGTATATATATATAAATGTATATATATATAAATGTATCTACATCTAAAACTGAAAACTCACCAAAAATATAGCCGAGGATAAATTTATCAATTTCAATTTTGGGCGCATTTCGCACTCATTTGCTTAAAAACAATTTGAATTAACCCCGGTATTACGTTAATGCCAAATCGCCACAATAGGACTGCTGTAGGCTTATGACAGCGAAATTATTATTATTAATATTCATTCCACTATGTCATTATCATAAAGATTAGGTGGAAACCTGCCCACTATCTACCAGTGGGGAGCCGGTCATGAATGTAATATCTATCACATTACTCTCTTTGTTAAGTACTGTTTTCCTAATTTCAATATTTCCCAACTTATCCAAAGGTTTCCCTCTGTTACATTGGTGTAGAAACTCGAAATTAGACAGGGTCAAGTTGTGACCAGCAGTTGTTGAGATGATTGGCGAACGTTGACAGGCAACCAAGTAAGGCTGTACGCTACACTATTCAAGTTGAGGCTTGCTTATTACTGATTGAGTAAGACTAATCAGTAAGAGCAGGGATGAATGGTCCGTCAAGTATCAGACTCAGCTCATTATTCAGTGCTTTACTAATTTTACTATTTATACTACTTCATTACAGTCAACGTCATCAATAAAACTACACTCCTAATTAGAAGTACAGTATCTCAACTGCAATTTATACCAAGGAGCAAGGTTCATAGGTATTTACTAGTTCACGTAATAAAATAACAAACATTGTACGTACCGTTCTAGCAGGTTTTCCGTTCTCTTCTGTCTTTTCCCAGCTTACAATTTTAATAAAATCAATTAACCGATCGAAAATGTCATCTACCATTTCTCTGATGTTTGATGGTGAAGACTCGTCGGCAATGCCCTAGAAAATAAAAAATAAAAATAGATGTGGTGCGTTTTATTTTTTAATTTGTTTACTTTGTAGTTTAAATTTTCAAGTACCTTATTGCTAATAAGGACAGCAAAAAGCAAAACTTTGCGTCTTTCGGTTAAAAATTATTAAGATTTATTCTTTATTACAACTCGTGAATTTTCTCAATTATATTTTTACATTTGAGGGGGGGGGGGGAGGTTGTCCACCTGACGTCACTGGAGATGAGGTAAATTCTAGATAGGTCAGACCAACACATTACCACACAGCAATACTGGCAGGGCACGTAATGCATTTAAGCGTGAATTTTATATCATTTTTTCAAAAAAACATTCTTTTTTACAAAACCAAATACTTTTCTGGGAAAGCAACCTGTCCGGTTTCGTTACTCAATTTAACACCTAAAACATACCTGAAGGTAGAAATCATCGATAGAAAGGTTTCGCAGAAAAATTATTTTTTAGTCATTTTTCATTAAAATTTAGTTATTTTTATTTTTTTACCCCAAGAAGCAACCTATCAAGGGGCAAGCGACCCCCCGCATTTCGTTAACATTAATAACGACTACAATATATGTGAATTTGAAAGAAATCGTTGTTGCCGTTTTTGAGAAATAATTTTTTTAGACGTTTTTTGGAGTTTTTTGAGAATAAAACACCCCAAATTAAGTTAGCCCAAAATAAAAAAAATGGTCCCGAGGTATGATTTTTATGAACCTACATGCCGAATTTCATCAAAATCGACCGAGTAATTTGCCCGGAAATCGACGCACAGACAGACAGACAGACAGAACGACAGACAGACAACCACTTTTTTGGGTTCCTGGGACCTTAAAACGTGTAAATCCGTTGAAATCTCGGAATCGAAAATGTCGACCGTCACAAAGCTTTCCTTATACTACGTATAAATTGGAAAGCAATAAAACTGGCACTAGAGGCTTCTATCGCACATTCTAAATTTAAATCTTAATAACCATGAAAACGCTCATGTAGTTTGAATTTGTAGAGTTCGTCCTTTATCCATAGTATTATGATTGCCTTGAATGTTGCTATTCTTTTATTACTGTGAGTGCTGTCTATTGAGGGAAAATTATACTGGTTCATGCGCAAGTCCATGTTGAGTGCCTTGTACTGCAGTGAAAGTCGTGAGTTGTTCAAGATCCAGTGGGGAAGGGGCATAGTACTATAGTTTGTTGATACGTGGCTATTGTAATATTAGGGGTGTCCGTGGTTGGATCCACAATATTTCTTGTGATAATCATTTTCATTGTAAAGGAAAACTATGGGTAGTAATTTTTGCGTTTTATATATGGAGTTTGATTACGCCAACGTATGGCTTCTTTAACGGATTTCACTGAGAAGTTCTGCGAAATGCGTCAAAGTTGTATATGAGTTGCAGTTGCCCCCTACACAACCCTATGCAGCAGCATAGCTTGGCTTGGTACCAAGCGCTATAAAGCTCCAGGTTTTGAACTTAAACAATTGTATTTTCTCCATCGTATAATTAGTTTTAAAAAAAAAATCACAGGTTTTGGAAAAAGCTGCGGTAAATTGTATTAAATGTAACTAATAGATCGGAGGCTTTTTGAAACTTATTACTATGAAGTTTCCGTGATGATGACAACCCAGTATTTTATTTCGTTGGTTTCCTCAATTGTTTGAATGTGTCACATTCGAAATAATCGTACTTTTGGAGTGTTATGCAATCGGGGGCTTCCACTACAAACCCAATGCCGCCTATAGCTGATAGCTGATTTGTACAGATCAAAAAAAAATTAAAGGGTCTAGTCCAGTCCCTTGAAATGTTTCATACATAATGGACAAGAGTGAACTATTCGCGGTGGCTTTGAGGTAGCTATCTACACTATTTAGTTTTTATCCGAAAAATATATCATAACCATTTTTGGAGCAAGCTACAGATCCCCAAAAGTTTTAGGTTTTCCAATGCAAAAAAATGATTAACTTTGTCAGAAAACACTGCACCAGATGTATTTGTGCAGCAGCCACCCTCTCCAACCCCTCGAACATACCACTTCAGTTGATCGTGTCTGAAATAGTTTGACTAGGCAGTAAGATTTTGCGAGATTTTGCATATTAAAAAGCTAAAAACTATTCACAAGGGGTCTTCACAGTGTTCGTGTTATCGAGCTATACCTAGTTAATTGTGTTATATCAAGTTAACACACCGATAACCAAGCTAACCAGCGTGCTATCCTAAACGCACTTCCAAGTTGGTTAACTGTGCTATTTCGCTTGCGCTGCGATAGATAGCTCAGGTTTGACCACCGCCATCTCTGTTTCTGTTGATTGATTTGAAACACGCGTTTAAAATTGTGTAGTATTTAAATTTATTTGTATAATCTATTTTCACAAGTAATTACCGTAAATGCATAAAATTATAATAACCAAAATGAACAAAAAATATAAACAAATGTGGCACTAGATAGAGTTCTGCCACTTTTTTTAAAACCGTGGCATGAACGTCTGACTACTACCACGTTGTTTACCCTGTTAAATGTTTTCGATATAGCAAGATAACTCACTCCCGAGGTCCACTCACGATTGTGTGTTAACTTGGTTAGCACACCTAACTCGATAACATCAACACTGTGAAGACCCCTATAAATTAAAAGGGTTCATTACTAGAAGGGTGGACCAGACCTGCAATCGGCCAATCAGGCGCCACCACAAATTCATACCTCCACGTCACTGTACTTATTATATGTTGTTGAGGGCTGAAGGGCCTCAATCGCAGTATCTAATTACCCCAGCGATACAAGTCTCTAATAGAGAACTTTGTGCTCGTGTTGACGTTATCGCAAACTTTCAAAATGCAATACATTATTTACTTAACTACTTCTACATGAAATATGAGGAATGCTTTACACTGTCAGTGCTCGAGACATTGCTGTACCGACAATCCGGCTGGTTAACACAACAAAGGATTGAGCATATATAGTACAGAAACGTTATTATTATTGATATATATATCTACATAATAATATATATATATATTTATATTATTACTTTTACGAAGATACTAAGATGTTAGCCCTTGCTCTTCATCAATTAAAAAATAAAACAAAATGTATCAGCAATGGCGATTGTAATATTTTTTTAACCACAGAAAAGAGATAATCCATCTGGGTCACTCAATATTCTTACAATTTCTATGAATTATACTTCTATTACGTTGCTTATCTCAATTATAGTTGCAGTGGCCCATTTAACCCTGACTTATGTCAAAGACACCATTATAGCTGCTGTCAGACTGCTGGTACACGTCGACGATGTAAACCCACGCTGGCGACAAGGTACAATGGGCAAACTGAGACATGCTTACCTTTGATGCAATGTAACCGGCATGGGCCAGTCATAATCAAGTTCGTGCACGAGTCAACACTCACTTGTTTTATACCTACCATAGCTATAAGCTCAACACAATCCAATACTCCATCCTGGAGATGGCTTATATTGTTGTCTGTGACAGCTGGCATAATAAAAGTATTTTCTCCATGAGGAGGAACTAACAATGCCGCACGAAGTACGTCTCCAAGCCTCTTGAATTCTTGCTTCCCAAACCTACAAACATTTCAATGTTTACGTGTTTCTATAAGGCAGATTGTAGGCTATACAAGTATAACGGTCTTAGTCCTCTAACGTTGACCCCCCTTTCTTCTATTCCACCGTGTTATAGGCTCTTTACCATAAGAATCTTCTTTTCAATTATTTAATTTCATTTATTATTTAAAATATAAATAGGCACTTTCACTTCTGGGCTTCCGAGCTCATGT
Source organism: Psococerastis gibbosa (assembly GCA_963971405.1). Classification (NCBI taxonomy): domain Eukaryota; kingdom Metazoa; phylum Arthropoda; class Insecta; order Psocodea; family Psocidae; genus Psococerastis; species Psococerastis gibbosa. The sequence goes on from OZ020492.1 coordinate 6,469,854, forward strand.
GTTACTTACCCCAGGCTCTCCTACACTTGAGGTACGCAATGGCGAAAGGCATGCCACTTTCGCCATTTGCGGCAGGAGGGCTCTGGGGCCAGTGTAGATCAAGCAGGTCAGCAGGACATGCGCAACTGTCAGTGTTTTTGTCAGAATTTCCTCTCATCTGTGAGGGCGGCAGTTGGTTGCACGGCTTAATGAAGCGTAGCTTGTGATCGTGCGATGGACAACACCTCGTGCCAGTCGCAGATGTCCAGCTGGCCAATGTTCGTAGGTATGTACATCAGATAAAGGGGCCAGTGGCCACGGCACCGACACAACTGCTGTTGCAGACTTAACCGTATTGCCAGCTGTCGCGTTCCTCGATATCCCTACATGTGAGGGTACTACCAGAATCTGACGGTACCTTGTATATGAATCGATTTGTTAATATCCTGGATTGCTTTAATGAGAAAATTTTCAGCGGAACTACGATTTATGGCTTTTAAGGCACTGTAAATGTCAGTGCGAATAACGGAAAGGGTCTGGTAATGCTCGTAAATGTGCAGAAGAGCCTAGAATAGTAAATGCAAATAGTTCCACTGAATACATAATTCACTGTAAGAGAGGGTAATTATGTATTTCCTTTCCTATGACGAAAGCTGCACCGACTCTGTTTTCTTTTTGGTTTCTCATCGGAGTCCACAGAGAATCAGGATGTTCGCTTATTACACTACATAATATGGAAGGAAAAGTAAAGAAAGAAAAAAGAAAGAAAGGAAGTTGTCTTTATTTGCCATATAGGCGAAACTGTTATAGGTATAACCAATATGAAAGCGTAATATTTTCATCAATTGTTACATAGATCTGTTAGTTTTCTCCATAAAGTAGTAACGGAAAGACTTTTATATTGTAACTGCAAAGACTTTCACGACCGGAGTCGAATGAAGAACCAGTAGAATCCGGGCTGATCAGCCATTTATGATAAACAAGCCAATGGAAATTCCCCAGTCGCAGATGTTGAGTTGAGAGTGAGCTCGCTTCCAACACAAGGTCCAGGTATAAATCTCAAGTTCGCTTTCATTTCGACCATGGCCCATCAGCCCGGATTCTACTGGTTCTTCATTTTATATTGTATATGAAATTATTACATTAATAGTTAATAAATTCTTACTGGTACGTGCAGATGCAATAATTGCCTTCACAGCTTGACAATTATCCCCTTTTATAGATCACTTTCACGTATTTATACCGTAGTATAAGGTATATATAGGTATTCACTTAATAGTAACGGAAAGAATGAAAGTGATACAAACCTTGAGCGTATAGGTAAAAAAACATCTGGAAATATTTGCATGAGGGCAGTTAGGAATGGTTGACACGGTGGAGCACTTAAACATCTTTCTTCGGACGTACTTTCATAACCTATGTTGAGCCACACTTGCCAAGCATTAACTCGGATTACTTCCTCTTCCTTCGCTAAATCTTTAACGTCCAGAACCTGGCCAGCATCATCAGAAGATCTTTTGAGCCTCCAGTATAATATTTCTTGAAATGCCTTTAACGCAGAAAGCGAGACCTGCCCAAAGTAAGTTCGGATAAAGTACATAATAATAAGTTTAAAATAACAATAACTTATAATTTAAACCTGATGTAGCTTCACTATAATTTCTTCAAAAATCTAAGTGCCGTTCTTTAGGGTGAACTGGTTTATTATATATTATATATTATATATTATATATATACAATTAAGCAATACTTTTGGCATTTTAGATAGTGTAATTGGTTGACACGTTGCCCAAAAAAGCGAATACGAACACTTTTAGTGAACCAATTATAAAACTTATTTAAAACAATACTCTACACTTATTATCTGAACTCACCTCATCGTTGTGACTCAACGCCGTGCATTCAAGATACTCCATAAATAATGACCAAAACCGAGCAAAATCCCCAAGCTTTTGGAGAGTATGTCTCTTTGATTCGAACACTTTGGCAGCACCAAGAACTGTAAGTACCTGAAATAGTGAATCACAAAAATAATAAACACAGGCTTTTTCAAGCTATACTATGTGTGTCCCGAATGTCGATTTCGTTCTTACCTGAGTCTCGGCCCATTGTTTCTGTGCGGTGTTTCTTGAATGATGTATTAGAATATTGCTACCGGTATCAACCTTTTCATTGCTTGCTGAGTTAGACAAGGACTTAACCTTCTCCAGCAATGGGAACAACACCTGACAAAGGACTTGCTGCCATGTTTTCTCAGCTAATAGGCCCCCATGGGCAGCAATTGTAGCAAAAAGAGTTTGCCCCGCTGATTTCCGAACCGCAGGTCGGGTGTCAATGCATAAATCACCTATGGAGCAAAATTAACTTAAAATCAGAGCATCAGTATTAGGGTGGTTTAAAAGCCAACAAGCACAACTATGAGATCGGTTGATTTACATGTCCTCCGAAAGGGTAATAAGCACCATTAGTATAATAGTTTGCAGGCTTAAAATCCGGGCTGATGTGCCGCGGTCAATCTGGAAGCGTACATCCAAAGTTTCATCAACATCTGCGGTCGACATCTTCAGTGGTACTACGTAGACTTCTAAGATAGCATCTCGGAGGCTTAGTAGCAACTGTTTAGTAAAGGGGATGTGCACTTATATTATATACTAAGAGGAGGGATGGAAGAGGCAGGCATCCTCGACCCTGATTGATTACGTCATTCTCTTTGTAGTTGCCTTGTTCAGCGCAGGATAACATAGACGGTTATCTTTTAGTCCTTCCACTTTTCTATTGCTTGTAGATTACTATGGCATCTTTGTGTAGCTGGGCAACAGAACAGTTGTTGGTAGTACTGTAGCTAGTTTTGATCAAAGCATTACTTAATTATAAATTGTTGTTAATTATCAATAACAGTTGATAAGTTAGGTAGTTGTGTAGCGGTGCTGAACTGTTCAATAATAATAATATGGATAATGTCGATAGGCATCAAATAGAGAAACTGGTCAAGCCTGCACGAGGAGGGACCCGCGGTGCAGTGGTAAATACGATGTCCCGGTAAGGCATAGATCGTTGGTTCTAGTCCCACCCGGTCCAGGTTAATCTTGACACTCTGTTTTGCGAATATACGGATTATCTAGCATTTGCGGGATACCATGCATACAGGTATCATGGTATCATGTCATAATGTAGTTTTTGTAGCTATCGCCACAATCAGATGACAACATTATAGCTTGAGCGTATATATTTCAAACAAAGGCAGCCAGAACCAGAACTCTTGAAGAAAATGTTTTAAATAAAGCTGACATGGACTTTCGAATCAACAACTAACCCAATAACTAACCAAGTTTAGTGAAGAGGCACATCATCAACTTGTCAAATGGCGGCATATCAGGATTTCCAGGGAAGTCTGGCACAATTGTGGCATCATTAGCGAGTGACTCAGACAGTTTTTCATAATTCTGGTAGAAATAGTCAGATATATTCCACTGAAACAAGGAAAACGAGTAAACTAAATAACCAGCTTGATGAATCATCGCCCTAATTCACAAGTAAACCAACATTTTGGCACTACCTTCTTGGGCGGACAACGAAGCGATAACAAAATGCACAAAATACATTTTTTGGGGGCTTTGTAATATGGTCCCAATAGTGTTATTTTCACAGACGAATTCGGCGCCATTCGGTAAAAAGACGTCACGCGTGCACAAAAACATGGCGACCACCTTAGGTCTTATGCTTAGCCCAAATATTCAGCTAAAGTGGCCACCATGTTTTATGCACACGTGACGTAGTATTTTCGAAAAGCGTTTATTTTATCTAGTTCAAAAATTGGTGTATTTTTTAATCGTTTTTATAAATGACATAGAAATGTTTGGATATTAGTGTAAAATTGGGAGTTTTCGATATTTTGGAATTTTAGAATTGTTTAGGCCAATCAACCGGAAACCTGTTCCAAAAAGTTTTGAGCGATTTTGTTGCTTTCTTTCAGTATCAGTACTTACCTCCAGGCGGCAATCCCTGGAACCAAAGTAATAACGTTTTATATTTTTAATATATATCCTGTGGGCAAATGGTACGGCTATCATTTGTAGCCCCGATTTGCTTAGCTTTCCGGTCAAATATAACTAATAGGGACGGTAATCAGTTAAACAGAACCAAATCTAACTTTTTAAATGAACATAACTCACCATTAAACCAACAGCAGTTAGAGAAATATTCAGCTCTCGCGTTTGACATCCAAACTTAGCAGTCGTATTTACACAATGTGGGAGATAACTCCATGGCATAACAGGAAGAAAATCTGTGACGACTAGTTGTAAGCACTGGAACGCTAGACGTATAAGGTTTTCCCTGCAAGTTTAAATTGTGCCATGCAGGGTTCATCCGGAAAGTAATGTCAGTGAATTTTTTTACCGAGACTGTACGCGCAAGCGCGCACTTTAAAGGCTTAGATTGCGGTGGGGGGGATCTGGCTACAAGTTCCAACAAGCGTCAGCTGGCTACCGATCGTTGTATTGGTAACATCAGTTGTTCCATGTGAGTCGGTACAGTAACCCGGTGCAAGAAGAAAAAAAGCGTTCGCTTGAGTAACGGATGGCGATCAAGTTTTGTGTAAAACTGGAGAAGAGTGCTGCGGAAACCAATATAATGTTGAAGAAGGGTTTCGACGAAGATTGCCTTTCGGGTAGGCAAATTTTCCGGTGGCACAAGGCCTTAGCAGAAGGTTGGGAAGACGCCAACGACGAGCCCCGCGCTGGACGGCTATCAACCTCCACTACCAATGACAATGTGCAACATGTGCGCGACCTGTTGAACACTGATCGACGTGAAAGTGTTCGTTTGATTTCGGATAAATTAATCATTATTAAAACCTTCAACAGACAACAGTAGTGGAGGTGTATGGACGTCCAAGCGCGGGGCTCGTCACTGGCGTCTTTCCTACCTTCTGCGAAGGCCTTGTGCCACCGGAAAATTCGTCTACTCGAAAGGCAATCTTCGTCGAAACCCTTCTTCAACATTATAATGGTTTCCGCAGCACTCTTCTCCAATTTTACACAAAACTTGATCGCCATCAGTTACTCAAGCGACGCCTTTTTTTCTTCTTACACCGGGTTACTGTACCGACTCACATGGAACAACTGATTTGACCAATACAACGATCGGTAGCCTGCTGACGCTTGTTGGAACTTATTGCCAGATCCCCCCACCACAATCTGAGCCAGTAAAGTGCGCGCTTGCGCGTACAGTCTCCGTAAAAAAATTCACTGACATTACTTTCCGGACAAACCCTGTGTATCTTTTATTAATTTTTGAAAATGTATTTTTTCTGTAGTCAAAATACAGTAAAAATAATTCGAGCAATAATGAATGTATCGTATCTCAAAATAAAATTATAAGTGTAACAATGATTAGAGACAGTGAAACGCTGTCAAGACACACATTGACAAAAAGTAGGAGGGTCTCCTGGGAGACCGGCAATTCTATTAAGAAACCGGCAAATCCTAAATAAAACGTAAAATCTGGTATGTTTCTATAGAAGAGCTGCCATTTAGGAATTAAAAGAAAGACGAAGACACTTAGTGTTCCTCCACACGTCCATATAAGAGTAACTAGCACCGAAGGCCTACTGTTATGGAACTCCTATCACTGGACAACATATATGTACACATTTAAACCCGCACGATAATTTTTACATCAATCAAGCCCCATTACTGTATCTACTGGGTGTTAGTGACGGCCGCATACAAAGTAACAAAATTTGTTTGAAGCAATGCTATCGATATTTTTATTGAAATTTGGTGGCGGACACCCATAAGGTTTTCCCCTGCGATTTTTCCTTAATCATTAACTGAGGAAGGGTCCAATTTCCCTCGTTACCGCCCACGCTAACGAAAGTCCTACATCCACTCCTGGGGGGCTTCAAAATGAGAATTCGTCTGCCTCAGTCAACTTGTTACGGCCCACCCTGATTAGGGCAGGTACCTTACAGAATGTATTTAGAAGGGGACGTCCTATGTCCTCCTTTGTCCTTCACAAACAATAATACTTATGAGAGACTCACGCAATTGAAATTCAGCTGATAACAACAATTATGATAAAATGGAAACAATTACCCTTGGAGATCAGAAACAGCAGCTATGGTATTGAGAACAAGAGGCCATCCATAACACAAAGTGTCACCAGAAAGATGAAGTACATAGAGCATACATTCCAGTTGCCGCTGTCTGACATCCGTGTGTGGCACACAAGACAATTCGGAGAGAGGTAACAGAATAACTGTCTGTAGAGTCTAAAAAAAATCGTATCAAATCAAACAATCTACATGTGTATGCGCGTTTATTGTAATAATAGGCTGCATACCATTTGGGTAATGCATAAAGACCGCTTGTGCATTATGGGAAACCAATAAATAATACTAAAATTATTATTAGTAAGAAATGGACCTCAGTATCCGTGACTGCACGTGACGCGCCTTGTTGAGCCAACTACGACCGTAGGAATATGGCCAATCCACTGAGTAACTAGTAATGTAATTTACCTGATTTGTTCGAAGCGGAGGGTTGTACTTATGCTGCAAAGCAACTTTCAGCAAGTAAGTGATGGCCTCAACACCCCACTCTCTCATTCGTATGTGGGGATGTTGACAAACCTCCAATAAATGACTCGTTAGGGGTCGCCAGTAAACCTCGATCCGGTCAAGATTCACCAAACCAGTTTCCAGAAGTTTTGCCACGGCAAATAATGATGGCTCCTAAAAATAAAACCCATACATAATTAGCCTGTTTTTTTTTTTACTTTTATTACTCCTCAAAACACAGCTGAGACCCGATCCGACGATTTAAGTGAAGCTTACCTCGTTATTATTATTATACGGGCTTACGCTTATCGCCGTCAATGATGTATTATCGGAAATTAATTTATTTTATCTTAAGTGTAGTAGTCAAATTTCTGGTCAATACATAATAATTATTATTATTGTCATTATTGAATCGACTGACGTAGTTAGCCTGCGTGGGCCGATTGAATAACAAAAATAATAAGATAAGTCGTCGCATTGGGCCAAAGTACGTAAGGTTTAGGATTAGTAATAAGGCCTAGCTGGTGGAATAGCCTACGCTGTTAACTTCGTTGTAATAACTCAGTGACAAGATAACACACTGATGTCTAGCTTTGAGGATTGGTAGAGGATCCTCGCCCTTGACCACGGTTTTCTTTGGAATGTTGTGGCCTGCAGCATGCCCGACAGTTGCGTATTTCTCCTTCCAATTAGGATTAAGTGCCCATTAGGATTGGAAGGTCCCAGGTCGGACGGTGAGTTTATCCTACAACCACCAACTGGACAACATGAAACTTGAATGAGATTCATTACGGCATTTGAATCGGGAAATGCTCGGCAATGGCAATCCATTGAAACAAATGCAATGATTCGAATCTGTCACAGAATGGTCTATACTAATTACAATACTTACTCGATTAGAGTAGGCCAATTCCATTGCTTCCTGTGAGAGTTGGCACAAGGCATGTATAAGATGATGGAGTGATACATCATTCAAGTGTTCACTCGCTTCAAAAAGTCTGCTAAGCATCGTTGAAAGAACAGGTAAATCAGCCATAACTGCCGTGGTTATAACAGCGTTTGGATCTGCAGCCATTTTTCCAGCTTTTAAACTCCCACCCGTTGTTGGCTTTAGTCTCAAAATCCAGACCAAGTGCTAGAAGGAAACAACAATTAACAATAAAATAAATGACTAAAAATGTAAGCTGTCAAGTAGGTTAACTGGCAACAACTCCCAATCAACCAGTTTACCGAGTTCAAGTTTTAGCGGACTTTATTTTAAACAGGGTTGAGTCCTTAATCCCTGATCCCACCAGAGATGATAAGAGTTTGGTGAGTTTCGGGGTGGCATGTCACAGTTTTCTCATGCAACGGTATGAATGAGGAGCGAATGTTGAATGAATGGGAAGGAGGACCTCATTATTATTTTTATTTATAATAATATTGTAATATTTTTGTATTAATATTGTGGGTTAATTGTAAGCGTGGGCCGAAAGGCCCAAAATTCGCCCACAAGGAAAATAAAGACAATTTTCTTTCTTCCTTTCATTCTTAAATGTCTGAATTTTAGAAGAACTGACATGACATGAGAAGTTACAAATAGTTGAGAATATATCGTATATATATCGGCTAAAGAATGCCCCAGGACACCACGGATGACTTAATATTAGATCCGCGGCTCATTATTGCATGAAACAACAATGTTGAATAAAATCACCTACCTGCAGAGTTGTAAGGACTAGATGCCATGCATTGGCTAGCACGGAACCATGTTGATATGCCAGGTCCAAGAGAGAACGCATACACTGCAAATTTTTACTTGTGAGCATTACAGGCCCTTGATGCGCTCCTGAAGCAACAAATTAAATGGTCAATCAAATTAGCCTCTTGAATTTTATCATTTTCATTTTCAATACGCGGCCTACTAACCATTATTACGTACCAGGAGGCAAAGATGCAGAAGGTAGTGGTGTACCAACCGCTACTACTTGCTGACGATAGTCCGACTCAGCGCCATAACCGGGAAGATTATATGGAGAGTTACTGTCTGAGCTACTAAACGTGTGATCTGGAAAAGACACCATTCCACATAAATGCGTTTTTTAATTTATTACGTAAAACTGTGCTAAGTAATTTTTTAACAATGAGTGACAGCAAGTTGTACAAAGTTACTAAGGAGACTATTATGTTTATTTTAACAATTCAGCTTACTTGTATTCACGCTATTGGAAAATAGAGGTTCAATAAAAATTGTAATACTCACTTGTAGGAGGAATATTCAAATTAGGCTTGAACACGCTAAGAGAATACTGGGGAGGAAGGCAGGCTTTGCAGACCGCAGTGATAAAATAATCTCTGGGGCCATCTAAAGAGAGGGCACCACAGAATCCAACAAACTTCCCCAACGCTAACAGAAGTTGCTCAGTTGTTTGTTCATCGGTACTGAAAATAGAATCTGCCTATGTAATTGAAAAGTGACGGAAATTAACCACCAGAACTCTTCACTGGAACCTCGCCATTAAAAGAGGTTTTGGCAAACTTGTAGTTTCAGCTATTATTGTTTTTTTTTTGTTTTTTTAGACGAGCATAGGTCTACGAACATAGTACTCGCGCCCTGTGGACGTACTTCTGCGGCTTCACTTTACATATATATCGCGTACATCGATTCGTTCACTGGCATCTTCTCTCTACTGGCATTTTGAATGGCTGAAAAGTCAAGACCTTGAGTTGACGAAAGTAAGCATTTTTGGAAGTCTTACCAGGAATCAATAAGAGGTACCGCACCCGTGAGAACTCCAGGCCAGCTTGAAACAACTAACTGTACACGAAGACTAGTCGTTCCCTCTGTTACAACTTCAGTTGAGCTACTTTCTATCGCTTGGGACAAAGCATCGACAAGATCCATCAGGCAGGAGTAGGCGACGGAAATGCCATACCACTCAGGTACAGTGGGAGGCTCAGGCTTGTCTAAAATATCTATACTGAAACAGAGATTAGTCTATTGAATACAAGAAAGTGCATTAATGACAAATATTTAATTTTCAGTTATGTTTCAAAGACGCATTTTCATATCATATTGATAACACTACATTACGCTCGTACGTGTAGTCAGCTTTGCATAGTCAAGAGACAACCGGACGGGAGAACCCTAATACATCTATCTAAATATTGATAGTATAGGTATCATCAGAGGATATGAGAAGGAGTATCCCTCTAATATTTGGTGAATAGTGTTTAGCATAGCCATTAACATAGCTTGACCACAGTTTGTAAAATGATAGGCATAAAAACTAATTATGTGGTGTATTCAGTATTACACAATTGTTGCTAATTGGTGCGAGTGAATAGTGATGGCCACAGACTATGCATCAAAACTTAGAGGAACACTTTCTCTTCCTACAAATATATAAGTGAATGACTGTTCAACGAGCTATATTTCCCGTGAAAATTGACGTTGAGCAAAAAACAGACAGTGCGGCCATTTTGAGTGAGGTTGTCTCTTAAATTATAGTTTTTAAAAAGAAATATTTTTACATTCGTTGAGTTAATTTAATTATTATTAAGTATGAGCGAGGGAATAAAATGGATAAAAAATGGTCCTTACTACGTAGAGCGGGGTTGTCCACTTGCTGAATTCACCAGAGGAAACCAAGTTCCTTTAGAAAAGAAACCCGGTTGAGGTGAAGCTCCTGGCCCAGCTTGTTGAGAACCAGCCAATCCATGAAGCCCAGCTACTTGCGCCATATTGTTCCCAGTGCCTCCGTCCAGCAACTCAGCTTGGACAAATGAACCAATCGATTGCACTATGTCATGGAATATATTTGTGGAATGCGGCTTGAGATCGTATGATTCACACAACGACGACACTGAACGTGGGTCAAGCAATAGGTGATGAAGAACTTCTAAAGCTAAAGACCTTTGCCAAACAGGGATGTCCTGGTCTAAAAACTTAACAATCAGCGAGAGGAAAATTTCGCACTCTGTAACCTAAAACCACAAATCAAATAACAGAAATATTATTTTTTACTAGGTCATATTCATAGAGGCCAGTAAAATATTAAAAAATGGCTACAAAAAATGATTTTTTAGATCAATGGTGGATTAATTAAATTAAATCAGGAAATACCCGGATAATCTCCAATTATGCTGCACACCATTTACCATTTTTAAATTTTTAACCAAATTGATACAAACACCAACAATACTTTTTCTGGATGATAAAATAACATTAATGCAAAGAGATTACCCATAACTCAATTACACAGTTTCTGTGGATTCTGTAAGATTAAAATTGGGTGGCCTAAAAATGAACATTTTGTTTAAAAAAATTAGCATGATTTAATACAGGACAACTTACCAATAAAGGTTGGTACCGGTGCACTAAAATTTCAACAACTCGGCATAGCCGAACACTCACTGCTATGTTTGGTTTATCTTGCGGATAAGTGCTAATAGCTGCCGAGTTGCGAAATTTAATATTCGGAGAGAAGAGCTTTATGACCAGGGCACATACACGTTCTTTTAAAAGAAAACTGAAGTGTGGATAGTGATGAAATATTTGAGGGAACTTGACTAAAATCATTTCCAGTAGTTCTAGACCAAAGATGCGTGTCATTTCTGTCATTCCAGTCAACCAACAAGGCTGATCTCCACTCACTAACAAAATCAAATCCTGGAAGCAAAACAAGGGTCGAATTGATAAGATCGAAACAGGGGAGAGTAGCAAACAGGGCATTAAAAGGAGCTCAATTTAACTGCCTCCCAGATTATATTAAGAGGAAGTTCAAGTGCATTCAAGGAACATAAGCTAGGACTTCATTTTAATTGCTAATATTATTGTATGCAAAACGTATTGTTCAATATAGTACATTTCCTATTCTAGTAATGCGGCTGACAAAAGTGACATTAGACACTAGAGCAGAAAGGGTTTGGCTAAACAGATACCTATTGTAGGAGGTATTTTTATGCATGCCCCAGGTAGAAGCACTATGAAGTCCGGAACTGATGTCAACAGAGTTAATAAGATAAGCAATGGTGTAACTCCAGAGGGTGTGCAGTCTGGGTCCTGGGACATTACATTAACCAGTGATTTGTACAATAAATTGTCGACGAAGAGTGATTCGTGCAAGGAAATATAATGCTAGCAATAGAGTAAAGGCGACTCAGAAAATATCTCAGTACCGAAAAACCTTTCCGGGGAATTACTAATGGTTTGGGATAGCTTAGGAGGCAATCATCTGCAGTCTCTACGTTCTACCTGATTTTATGCTTCAACACCAGCTAGCCCATTCAGTATCCGTAATCAAAGAGTAATAGCATACCTATTCAGAAATTATTTAGTTATGATAGATAGGTATATGAAAAAACACACACCTGAAATAAAAGATAGGCATCTGAAGCAGTATGTGATAATCCTTTAGGAGGGACACTTTTAACAGCTCTCAACTCCGACAAATCTGCTTCATATGGTTCAGAACCTTTTTTTATTTCGTTGTCGCATTCCATGGCCAACCTCTCAAAGACCATCGACACCAGCTGTCGAATGGTGGCACCAGCTGCGTTCATGGTTGTCGCATCTTTAGCAAAATGTAGACGAAAGCACAAAACCAAGTTCTGAAAGAATATCGATGAATATGATAAATTATGGTCTGACAGAAGAGCTCGTCAGAGGACGGGAAGGGATAAGATTAGGAATACAGTGAATATAAGAGAGTTCGATGTTGAGGAACCATTGGAGGAGAGGAAAGCGTAAAAGTGGGTTTCGGTCAAGTACAAAGAATAAAAGAAGCTCGAAGAAGTAGTTGGACGTTAAAATAGAGGGTACAACGAAGACGAGGAAGATATAGAAAGAGATACATAAACGAGATTGAAGATAATATCATGAAAGAAAGGAAGAAAATTGTCTTGATTTTCCATATGGGCGAATTTTAGGCCTTTCGGCCCACTCTTACAATTAACCCCTGAGCGTCGGACTGGAACTGGAGGAAGTGTTCATTTAGAGTAGTAGAATTAGTAGTTAGTAGAATTAGAGTATAGACAGCATAATAATTTTCCTTTAAATACCAGAACATATAGCTGGATTTACATTATCAACAGCAGGAACAGAAAGGAGTAGTTCTAGCTGCCATAGCATACCCGGGCAACTGAAGTTCATTTCTAATTATGGTGATCATGATGAAGAGAGCTGTCAAGGCTTGTGAGAAGTCACAGGTTCCAGACAATTAATCAACATAATTTACTACAACGAGCGAATTTTTTTATGATGATCATACAGAAATTTAGGAACTTACTTTAGCGAGAATATCACCGTGGACAACGCCATTCGTAGTTAAAAGCAAAGTAACACTTTGAAGAAGCTTGACTCCTTCTGTCCCCGATTCCATCAGCATCCATAGGGTATCTGTAATACATCTCGCCGCTTTTTGATCCACCACTTGCTCAGTTATAAGCCGTTGGATCATAGCAAGACATATCTGAAAATGACGTGCTGTCAGCCTGGCATATGGATGATGTATTTGTCAAAAGTCACAATTATACTGTATCATGAATAACAGTACAGACTTATTTAATTAGACTCATAGCGATATACAAAACAGAAAACTGAAGACAGCGTTGGCAGGGGAAAATGGTGGGACGTGACAATGCGCTGAGACTAAAACAGTCAATCCAAGTGCGCGCCGAGTCCTGGTCACCTCCGAACTAATTGCGTACCTTTACTATGTTCCCCAAGTAGCTCGGAATCCTCTATAATCAGGAGGTCCACCCTGACAGTCAACTCTCCTTCTCCCCGAGGTGAAGGAGCCTGCCCATAGGGTGCCTCAAGTTAATAAACAGACTCACTCCCCCGCCAGGCTGACAGGGTTGCTTAAAGCAAAATGCTGAAAGCAGGCGATGGAAAACATAAATATTTATTATCTAATATCCATTTAACTTGTCGTACTCAACAGGCTTGTTTTGTATTCGGTGCGGCCATACCTATCTTGCGTGATTTTTAACTTCACGTCGCCCTTCCTTCCTTCCATATTAAAATCTTGATTTTATACATCATTTTCATCCTGATTCGGCCGATTGCTAGTTGTTTTCGAAATAAATTGGCTACACACATACCTTCACAATTTTTTGGTCTTTCGTTTCACAGCCTTGAACGAAGGGATAAAGAATTTGGTTGACGACATAGAAGAGTGGCGTCTGAGGGTTGCATTGAGCATATCTCAATTTAACAATGCCTTCTTCACAAGACTGAAAGAGAAATGCCATGAATTCAATTCAATTCGTGTATTTCCCCTTAACAACAATATACAATATTGCTGTAAGAGGTAAAGTCGACATAAATACAAAGAAAGAAGGAGCAGTTGAATGAGCAATTAATTTACCATTTTAGGCTATCTATACGAACCACCTCTTCGTAAGTGCAGTTAACATTTTTTTAAAGACTTTTTTTTAGCATTAATTAGTATTTTCTATTGGAAGAAGCCGGGTATGGGAACTAACTTTGTTATATAAATGATATTGTATTATTGCTGTGGAAAACGGATCTTTTCGGTATTTCTCTGTTCTAATTTGTATGCTCATATTGTTCTCATTTAAAACTATTTTTAAGAAGATTTCAAGAGCGGTACGTTTAAATTATATTGATTTCTTTATGCGGACTTTGACCACTTCTGCATCTCTTTTTCCACGAATCACCAGAGATATGCTAGTTGGATGGTCCCATTTCAACGCAATGTCAAGATCATTGATAGTGATTTTCCAGGATAGAAGGACATCATTTACAAGGAAATGTTGTCTGAGAAAAGACCCACAGATTCTCTAGTTCCAGTCCAGCTCTTCTACATTCAGCGACCAAGCAAAACCCCCTGTCGGACAGCCAAGAGCCAGAATGGCTGCCTAACTCTCCGAGCATACGGCCACCTTCGTGCAGTCCTGTAGCGTGCCACACAGTTCAAGTGCGCATCTAATGGCAAACAGTTCAGCCTGGAATATGGAAACATACCTTCCCAATGGAATGGAAACCGAAACACCGACACCGGCCCCTGCCTTGCCTCCCATTAGGGACCCATCCGTGAAATAGACTATTGCATCCGACGATAAGAACCTCGGAGTATTGCCATTCCACTCATGTCTTTCCGGTAATCTTATCTTAAAGCAGTCATCTGGGGATGCCTTGACTGAAATCTTATCTTGGGGCATTTTCCCTACATCACCGCATCTGACTGGTAGCTCAGCCTTCCAAGCCCCCATCGTCTTGAGCCGATGTTTAGCAACTAAAGCTTGCAGCTTTAAGAAAATGTGCAGTGGTGGTATGCCAAGCAGGACTTCTAGTGCTGATGTGGGCGGGGTTCTTATGGCCCCTGTCGCTCAAATGCATACCATCCGTTGAAGTTGCTGCAGACTTTTTTGAGCCGAGAGCACCTCAACCCGTCTCCACCATACAATACAACCATACGTTATGATCGGTCTTTAACACCAATATGCAACTAGCGAACTATTCTGGGTTTTAATCCCCATGTCGCACTAAAGAGACGTCTGATTCTGTAGAAAACCAGTGTTGCTTTCCGAATACAGGCTTCCAAGTTACATTTCCAAGTGAGCTTCTTAACCAGAATCACACCTAGGTATTTAACCCTGTCAGTTATTTTCAGCACTTGTCCCTCCATGGTCAAAGTAGGCTACAAGCCTAACTCCCCTTTTCTGGTGAAAAGAACAACTTCCGGTAAAGGTTAAGTTTAGCTACCCCGGCTGCGTATATAGAGCCAGACCATTTCGTCCATGCTTGTCCAATCAAATCATCGGAAAATGGCGCCATTTCTAAAATTTAAACTATACAACAAAACTCAAAAGGTTTCTATTGAATAAGTTTAGCAACCAAAATGAGTCATTGGAAGATAATGCCTATTTAAGAATAATTTGAAATAGATTTGTTTTAGTTTGGGACATTTACCTTCCATCCATGGAAGGAAAATGGGTCATTGGAAGCTAATGCCTATTCAAGAATAATTCGAAATAGATTTGCCTTAGTTAGGGACATTTACCTTCCATCCATGGAAGGAAAATGAGTCATTGGAATCTAATGCATATTCAAGAATAATTCGAAATATATTTGCCTTAGTTAGGGACATGTACCTTCCATCCATGGAAGGAAAATGAGTCATTGGAAGATAATGCCTATTCAAGAATAATTAAAAATACTTTTGCCAAATTTGGGGCATTTACCTTCCATGCGGCCCATATCCATTATTATATAAATGAATGATAATCTAATTTTTGTTATTTATTAACAATAATAAACAACGTTAATGGGCCCACAACCAGGCACCCATACTAAAGGCCCAAAACATTATAAAGACACATTGGTAAAGAAAAACATCACCGCACTCCAACTTTCAATATTAAAAAAGTACACTTTTGATTTGATATAACTCAAAAACTATTCTTGACCGACCTTTAATTTTTTCACGAAAGGACTTCTATTGAACAAAGGAATCGACAGGTAAAGAAATTTTACGATTTTATTAGGGGTACCTAAACAGTAAACTTAACCTTTACCCAACTTTCGTCTTTTGGGGGTTGACCCCTAGTTCTTTATATCCATACCACCGGGTAACGGTATTGTGGGGACCACTTAGTCCCACATACATAATAACCAGTCTGCTTCCAGCTTTACCCCTTTTTCCCGGTAGATGGCGCTGTTCAAATTCACACAATTCAATATTCCTAAATCTTCTTTTTACATATTTATTTCCTTTATTCAATAATATCTTTAAGCTACCCTCTGTGTCTCATCAGCTCCTTTAGCTGGAGACACAGAGTTGGTTTTTTTTATATGGAATCCATTATTAATTGTAAGCATGTATTGTTATTTTCACACACCTGATATTGTAATGATGTTTGTTAATTTACTCTTACTCAAGCAGAGACGAAGCATTCTCAATATAATCAAATCAAGTTTACAACCGTCTACTCAATTCCAACTACTTACTACATCGACTTCCTACAGTATTAAGAGCTCCTTGCATGATTTCGAATTACGTGCCATACTAACTAAATGCATGTATAAGCAGCGTTTCCACTTTGAGCGAAATTTCCCTTTTTAGGGAAAATCCAGGTTTATTCACTGCACTAAAGGGAAATATAAGGGAAAGGGGAATTTTGAGGGAAATTTGAAGAAATATGAGAGATTTTGTGGGAAATTTGAGGGAAAACTGGTGGAAAAGTCCATGATTAAAAAAACTGGCTGAAAATTGAGAAAGTTACAAGAAATAATAAAAACACATAATATTTGATAAATGTGAATAAATAACAGTTTCAAATTTTAGCGCGACTGTTAAGAATTCTCAATTACCACGACTGATGGCCAGGTGGGAATTTTAAAGACAGGAGTACATCAGTGCTTTGTTTATGATATTATGATGATTTGACTAGTTGTAGCAGCACAACTACACGACAAGACGAGGTAAAGGCACAGGCACGTGTTTTGGGTCCTCCCGCCGAAATATTTGCAGCGTACACTAGATAGAATGGAGTTTTAAATAAACAGTAGAATCCGGTGTTAATGACATCGAAGGGAATTGACAAACATGGATGTCATACAAGGCGTATAGCATACAATATTCCTAGGTATATATAATGAAAACCAAACTTTCACCGTAATTCGTCATAATAGGCGGTTGGTCAATATTCAATATAGACGAGTCTTAATAAACGCATTCTACTGTATTGAGGTTACACCAATTTTAAGAAAACTCGTTGAAAGAGCGAGGGAAAATCACTGGCGTAAATAGGGGGTCCTCCCCAGGATTTCTGGTGACAAATGGAGGCTAAAGGCGTAGTATCCACAGTAACGAAAGGGAAATTAATTCTTGGTGTGCTTATTTCACCTGAAAGACATAACAAAAATAAAAATAAACATATTGACCAAGTACTTTCACAAAAAAAATATTACTCAAAAAGCTTAAAACGCCAATACTTCAGACCTATTTTGTCAAACTTTTTCTCCGGGGGACACCCCCGGGCCCCCCGCAGTGATAGGTATTTGTCGGTAAAATCTCAACTGTAGGCCTACTGCTTGCAAAATACGTAAAACCTCACGAATTCGGGCGCATTTATAAATTTTTTTTCCTCCGGGGGAGACCCCCGGGCCCCCCTTACTCGAGGGTATAACATGCGCAAAAACCTCACTGATTTGGGACTATTTGTCAATTGGTTCTCCGGGGGGACCCCCGAATTCCCTTTCCTCCAGTATGCGTAAAACGTCACTAATTTGGGCCTATTAATCATCAATTTTTTTCTCCGGGGGAGGCCCCGGGCCCCCCTGCCTCCAGGGCATAACATGTGTATTGGTCACTTATACCCTACTTGAAAGATGAATGTATAGGTTCCAATTTTAGGCAAAATTCTCCCGCATAAATACCAAAATCCGCGCCTGGTACCACGTACCATTCAAAACAGGTTCAGCAATCTGGCCGTCATGCTCATGCATACATAGAATGAGACGACTAGGTCGCTGGGCGTTCCAGAAACAAAAGTGAAAAGTATACTTTTTACTTTTTGTTTTTTGTTTTACTGAACTTGAATAGTTTATTGTATATAACGTATTTCATACTCATTAAAAAACAACAAAATTTAAATAATAAAAATTTTGGAAATTAAGAAAATAGAGGAATATTAGCGAATTGGGCGAGCGAGGGAAAATAGGGAAATTTTGAGTTGCCGGTGAGGGAAATGTGATATATGGCAAGTGGAAGCGCTGTGTATAAGTCAGGACATGTAGCGTAGTGGTACGGACTCTGACTTTCACCCGTAAGGTTGTTGGTTCGAGTCCCACACTGGCTACATTTTCTGGCCATGCTTCGGAGGGCATGTAAAGCAGCAGGCGGTCCCGGGTCATCCTAGTTGAATGTAAGAGAGGGCTTTATAGCCCTAACTCCGCTGGGTTGGCTTAGTAATAGAAACAATAAAAAGTCCTTATTTATTTATTTATGTATGAAAATGTAATGAAAATAAAACAGGACATTATGTGAAATAATAAAATTACCCTACGTTCATAATAGAAATGTAAAAATACTTACCTCCTTGATAAGGGGGTACCTCTTTTTTGATTCAGACGATAATAAGCGAAGATCATTTTGTAGTAACTCAAATAACTTTGACTCATTGGTTACTCTTTTATCATTTAAACCTTGAGACATAATTTAAAGTCGTGCAAAGATTATTTGCACAAAATATGATGTGATGCGAATTTCATTGGGGTGACATAAAAGTGAAAATGTAAATAAAATAATTTGTTATTATAATTTTTAATATGAGCCACAACGGGCCGCAAGCCCACCCCACAACTGCGACTGCCCAAAACTAAAGTTCCACGCGTCGCCGTCGCGTAGTAAGATGGTGACTGCCGAAATTGAGGCTGCTCTCTAGTGGTAGGATTTAAAACCTCTGAACTGGACAATGATGTTTAGCTTATACCCAGTTGTAAGGAAGCCACTTAAAAACTTTCGATCCATTAATCCATATAAAAAATATTTATTAATTAAAGTGGTAGAATAGACATAGTCACATAGGCCTTGATAGTATTGGCGAATGTTTTTTACGATTACGATAATATTTTGAGTTTTGTCGTTATTTTTTATATAACAGTCAGAGATTTGGGGTTTCATATAATTCTAGTTCTTATGTATAGTATAATAGTAAGCAATAAATGAATATGAAACACAACACATAGCAGTATTATTATTTTTTTAAATTATGTTACAGCGATTCTCATGCAGTATGATATCATGATATATGAAAACCCATGTTAAATCTATTAAAATAGAATAACTTCACGAAAACCATTACTTTTAAATTTTGCGCGTAATAATAGTCGTGTCAATAGAGTCTAACTACAATGACTACGGAATCAAGTAAAATATTAACAACAAAGAACAGCTGAGTGACAAAGGTATACCTCTAATACCTCTAATTAGGAATTTATTAATAAAGCTTCTACCCTGAAAATATGGGTGTTTTAGCAACGTTATGACACATTAAATAATCATGCGACTCTATCCCTCCAAATATAATGACGAGTAGATATCGACAAATTGTGGAGGAACATAAAAATGAATGCAAGGTCGCAAACGTTTGATTTGGTAAGTTGTAATCGCTTTCTTTTGCCAGTTCAAATTATTAATAAATACTATTTTTTATTTATGTAAGAAAATTTTCGAATTTCTTAAAATACTTTATCAAAATTAGATTTAATGTGTAACGTTCAACATTTTCCATGGTCTCTGCATATTCGCTGCTAGGGTGCAGACCCTATACTACAAGGATTTTCCTGCCTCAGAAAACTCCCAAGTGAACTGACGCCACCAACTTCCGTAAAGGTGCAGTTTAGTTACCCCGGCTGCGTATATAGAGCCAGAATGTGTTGACGTTAGCCCCACAGGATAGGAAAATGGTTGGGCTTTGGGAAGGGCATATACATGGGGGAGAAGCTACAAACAATCATAAAAGTGACATAATTTCCCCAAGCTTACCTTAATTATTGATTAGTTGAAAATAAAAGTGAAAAAATAATGAAAGAGGCAACACAAGCGTATGAATACTAAACAATACAATTGCAATATTTACATTGTTGTCTTCTGCAATGTTTTGGGCTCTTAATCAGGTATCCATTTCGTCCGTGCTTGTCCAATCAAATCATCGGAACATGACGCCATTTCTAAAACTTATACTGTACAACAAAACTCAAAATGTTTCTTAGGTGCCCATTCCACCGACCGGCTAGGGCTATTTACAAAAACGGTGACGTGGTAGCAGACATTCAAGACTTTGGTGACGTTTCCACCGACCTCGCATTGCAGAATGCAAATGACATTGACGGAAATTAGAATTTTCTTTTTATAGAATTTAAATTTAAATGTTTGTACTTAACATATCCCATGACGCCATTTTTTAATTTTAGTTTGTTTGTTTGTGATTTTACTGTATGATCATTGATCAATTTTAACTATGGCATAGAGGAAAATAAACCTTTCCGTCAATTCTGCAATGCGAGGTCGCTGTGATGTGATGTTTTCGAGTTTATATATATTTAATAATTTAATTAGTCTATATATGTTGTAATATATGTCCTGTTCAGTGGTAGTTGAGTAGCTATCCCATTATTGCCTTCTTACTCCTTACTTCACGATTCACAAAATATTTGCTTTCGTTTGAGACATTTAACCTTGCATGGGACCACAATGCCTTCAATGTTTATTGAAATAACCACAAATTGAAGTCGCATGGAAGGAAAATGAGTTATTGAAAGATAATGTCTATAAGAATAATTCGAAATTGATTTGTCTAACTTTGGGACATTTACCTTCCATGCATGGAAGGAAAATGAGCCATTGCAAGATAATGCATATTCAAGAATAATTCGACATAGATTTGCCTTACTTTGGGACATTACCTTCCATGCATTGAAGGAAAATGAGCTATTGGAAGATAATGCATATTATATTTATTTATTGGCAATAATAAAGAACGTCAATGGGCCCCAAAGAACAGGTACGCATACTAATGGGTCCAAAACATTATAAAGATACATTCGTAAACAAAAACATCACCGCACTCCAACTTTCAATGTTAAAAAAGTACACTTTTAATTTGATGTAACTCAAAAACTATTCTTGAACGGCCTTTAATTTTTTCATAAAAGGACTTCTTTTGAACTAAGGAATGAGTCTTAAACATGAAACAATAGTCGTTCTAAAACATAAGACACAAAACAATAAATAAATGAAACACTAAAAAATAGCCGAAAGTGATATACCAATTGTTGGTAGTGGTTTTAGTAACATCTGCACTGAGAATCATGAGTAGAGTATCTAGTTCCACGGCATGTCCTCCACATACAAGCATTGGTCTATGAGGTGCCTATTCAGTCTTAAGTCATTTTTTCCACTTCTCTAAAGTTCCTATGCAGCTCTTGTAAGTTTCTTACACCTGCATAGGCTGGTTTACCTTCATACCTACTGGTTCTATGTTTAGGGATCACAAGGTAATCCTTGCCCCTAGTACCATAGGCATGAGTGCCACCCAGCCTAGGCAAGGTGCCATGCATCTTCTTTGCATAGATGCACACCTCCAGCACATAGAGAGATGGTACAGTTAGAATACCCAGTCTTTTGAAATGTGGACGTTATTTTCTACTGTCCTTTTGTAATTACCCTATGTTGTATTATATGTTATGTACAGTTGTAGTTGAGTAGCTATTCCATTATGTGTCTTCTGACACCTAACTTAATGATTCAAATATAAAGATGCTAAGGCGCCCATTCCACCGACCGGCTAGGGCTATTTTCAAAAACAGTGACGTGGTAGCAGACATTCAAGACTTAGGTGGGGTTTCCAGCGGCCTCGCATTGCAGAATTGACGGAAATGTTTATTTTCCTCTATGCCATAGTTAAAATTGATCAATGATAATACAGTAAAATCACAAACAAACAAACTAAAATTAAAAAATGGCTTCATGGGATATGTTAATTACAAACATTTTAATAGATTTCTATAAAAAGAAAAATAAACATTTCCGTCAATGTCATTTGCATTCTGTAATGCGAGGTCGGTGGAAACGCCACCTAAGTCTTGAATGTCTGCTACCACGTCACCGTTTTTGTAAATAGCCCTAGCCGGTCGGTGGAGTGGGCGTCTTAGACACATGGTAGAAGTGAAACTTCAACGTGGAAAACGGAATCGCAACGGACAAGTGGAAATACGAATGGCATCGGAAAAGTGGAAAAACGAATCGCAACAAAATTTTTACTGCAAGTTTTACGGGCAGGTTTTCAAATTCGACAAGTACACTAACAATCTGCCCGTAAAACTTGAAGGAAAAACGAATCATAAGTGGAAAAACGAACAAACAAAATTTTCACTTCAAGTTTTACTGGCAGATTGTTGATGTACTTGTCGAATTTGAAACCCTGCCCGTAAAACTTGCAGTAAAAATTTTGTTGCGATTCGTTTTCCCACTTTCCCGTTGCCATTAGTTTTTCCACTTGTCCGTTGTGATACGTTTTTCCACTTGTCCTTTGCGATTCGGTTATCCACGTTGAAGTTTCACTTCTACCATGTGTCTTAGCACATATCTCTATATTCACAGGTTTACTGCAAATTACGATTTGGTTAGGGTAGGTACATTGTAATAAATGCATTTTTTTATTTTATTTGAACATATTTTATTTTATCAAACAAAATATAATTCAATCCGGAACAAAAAAATTAAAAAAAAATTGGTTGTCTGTAAGTCGGTTTTAAAGTCGGTTTACGGACGATAGTTTAACGTAACATCGCCTAAATGACTAAATCTTAATTAAATAATATATGGCTGGAAAGAGAATGAAATGTGGAAAAGCCCTTAAGATGTTTGAATTTCGTGCGCACCCCCTGAGGTTTCACACCCCCAAAGCCAAACCCCTTGATTGATCACCACAAATATAGCATAGCATATTAAGAAGAAGAGTAGACGAACACATGGGTATAATTTAAATTAAGAGAAGCCTTCCACATCAGCCCAAAAAATTGCTTTAAACCCGCCCATGCAATTCAAATGGGGTTGCTGGAAAAGAATTTTTTCGCGTCATTTGTTTAGAAATTTTGGGTTCCACTCGTGTTTAAGGGGTGAAGGGGTGAATTTGAAAATATGTATTTATACTCGTTTGAAACCTTAATTCATACTGCTTCTAATTTCGTTTGAAAAATGCAGGCTGTGGAATTTTTTTAGTCTATGCATATAAATTTAAAAGTACCTTTTGGACCTATTTTCCGCCGAAACACGGATGGGGCGGATAGTAAAACTGAATATATGTCTGGAAAGAGTAAGAAAGGTGGAAAGGAACGATGACATGGGTATAATTTAAATTAAGATAGACCGTTTACATCTGCCCAAAAAGTTGCTTTAAACCTGTGTAACGCGTCGTGTTACGTGTCGTGTTACGCGTCGTGGTAACACTTTTTCTTACATTGACCTAGTGTTCCAACCAGCGATCATCGATTTATTAGACGTTGTCACGCCAAACATTAAACAATTAAGCAAACAGAAAATAAAAATAAATGAATTGTTGTTGTAATAAGGAATGAAAACCACACTAAGATGCGGCGTAACGGATGAAAATTTCACTTCAAAAATATTTCTTTCCATGCGACCATGATCCCTTCATTGTTTATTCAAATGACCAAACATTTTAGTCGCATGGAAGATAAATTTCTCATGGCAAGATAATACCTATTCAAAAATAATTCGAAGCAGATTTGTCTTCGTTTGGGACATTTACCTTCAATGCTGCCTATTTCTAATTGCTATATCTAATTGCGAAATGAGAAGACGTGTAGTATATATGTAATTAAATGTATTTATTTATTTAATCAACGGAAAGCATCGGAATGGTGATTTAAAGTTTAAAAAAAAATGCGTCTCAACTTCACAAATATTCGCAGCTGCAAATTAAAAGTGAAATTTCTTAATCTAACATCTTCACTACCATCAAAATAAGTGTATAGCTGCTTACAATAATAAAATAATTACAATAATTAAATTTCGATTTCCTACTTTCTATTGTTACTTTTTATCTAGAAAAAGCTATTAATATACATAACAATATAAGCAAGAGTGTTATTTTAACTATACTGCTCATTAATCCTCCTGTTACACATGTTTGTTCACGTCACTCCCCTAATGCTCAACCAAATGGTTTTATTAGGGGAAGCCCACCATCTCATTACCTACCTATGTATTGTATGTGATTTTGTATTCTTATCACTAATTTGTGGGATACTGAGTTAGATTTTGATTTTTTGTTTTGTTTTAATTGAATTAAATTTTTCTTTCTTTCTTTCTTTCTTTAATCTCCCACAGCCTATGCTATGTTTCATATTTTATATTGCAAAAACCGTGGTGCATTGCATAAAATGTCCGGTTGACAAGCATTCCCGTACCGGTACCCAAAAGCTGCGAATAAACACCTGTCAGCCATGGATTCGCCCATAGCTTAGCTAAGTCAACTGCTCGGTTTTTAATCCACTCCCACTCCAGGGTCCCCATTATTATAATATATACAGTATATAATTATAAAATGAATAAGAAAATAAAATATTACAAATGTTTGTTACTGACAAATAATAAACAACGTCATGCGTGCCAACATGAAAAATTGTAATAATGGGCCCTAAACATTTTAAAGAAAATTTTGTAAACAAAAATATCACCGTACTCCAACTTTCAATATTAAAATAGTACATGATTTGATGCAACTAAGAAACTATTCTTGACGGACTTTTTACTAAAGGACTTCTTTTGAACTATAAGGAATTGACTGGTAATAAAATTTTACGATTTTGTTAGGGGTAGCTAAACTGCGCCTGTACCGCAGTAAGTGTCTCTGTAATTTATTTTACAACCACTAGATTTTTTAACAAAGTTGTAACTATTTACTTGGTAGTCAGGGTCAATGTCAATTTTTTCTCAATCGCAGGGGGCAATTAACCCTAAATGACTCCCCTGATTGATAAAAGTGAGGGGGACGTGGGGAGTTTTTGACAACTTGCTGCTGAAAATTGGTTCGTTTGGCCCATATTGTTAGTCAAAATGCGTCAGGATACATAAAAAAATGAATCTTGAAAACTAAAAACAAAAAACTATTGTAGACTATACTATATTGTAATTTGTAGTAAAACTATAGAGTAGGCTACAGACTGAAAATGGCCCGTCAGTAAGCTCAATGACCTCTAAGGTGCCAACAGGCTATAATACAGCCACTGGCGACGTAACTACAACCGCAGAATCTTCTTAGGTACTTAATTTCACAATGCTACAGTTAATTAAATCATCTCAAATTTAAGGCAGTTTATACACTCTCATGAAGTAGAAACCTAGTTTAAGTATAACGTTGTCAAATGACACTATAATGCTGACTCCGAAGTTCTCACATAACTTATCAGTATATGCCTACAATACGCTTCAATGGATGAGTCACTTGAATCAGTCCGATCCTTCGGTCCGAATCATATGAATTCGTATTATAGGTGAAAGAACCGGCATGAGTGAATCCGTACATGCGTTCCTATTTTCCAATTAGTATAGGTACCGAGGCAGATAATATGAGTAGTTCCTTGGTAAATATTTGTCCTAGTGATAAATTTCGGTGGCCTTGACTTTCCCTATCCCAAAGCATTAAATTCATCGACATGACGAGTGAAGTCTAGAACGGGCAGACCAATATAACAGAACCCAGTTAAATGACGGGACTTTCAATGTATTGGGGCATAATTTCTTCGAAAAATATTTTTTTTTCTTCAAACCCAAAACCTGTTCGGTTACTTCACTCTATTGATAACCGAAAACATACTTGAAGTTGGAAAGCTTCGATGGAAAGGTTCCATAGAAAAAAAAATTGTAGTCATTTTTCATGAAAATTTAGATATTTATTTATTTTTGCACCCAGAACCAAGCTATCAAGGGGCAAGTGACCCACTGAGTTTTGTTCCCATGAATTACGACTACAATGAAATATGTGAATGTGAAAAAAACAGCTGGAGCCGTTTCGAGGAAACATTTTTAAAACTATTTTTTGGAATTTTTTTTGCGGAGACTGTAGACAAAAGCGCTCGCTTTACTGGCTCAGATTTTGGTGGAGGGATCTGGCAACAAGTTCCAACAAGCGTCAGCTGGCTACTGATCGTTGTAGTGGTCACATCAGTTGTTCCATGTGAGTCGGTACAGTAACCCGGTGCAAGACGAAAAAATGCGTTCGCTTAAGCAACGGATGGCGATCAAGTTTGGTGTAAAACTGGAGAAAAGTGCTGCCGAAACCATTAAAATGTTAAAGAAGGCTTTCGACCGACGATTGCCTTTTGGGTAGGCAAATTTTCCGGTGGCACAAGGCCTTCGCAGAAGGTCGGGAAGACGCCAACGACGAGCGCCACGCTGGACGGCCATCAAACTCCACTACCAACGACAATGTTCAACATGTGCGTGACTTTTTGAACACTGATCGACGTGAAAGTGTTCCTTTGATTTCCAATAAATTAAACATTACTAAAACCTTCAACAGACAACAGTAGTGGAGGTTGATGGCCGTCCAGCGCGGGGCTCGTCGTTGGCGTCTTCCCGACCTTCTGCGAAGGCCAGGCCTTGTGCCACCGGACAATTTGCCCGAAAGTTAATCGTCGTCGAAAGCCTTCTTCAACATTATAAAATGGTTTCCGCAGCACTCTTCTCCAGTTTTACACAAAACTTGATCGCCATATCCGTTGCTCAAGCGAACGCTTTTTTTTCGTCTTGCACCGGGTTACTGTACCGACTCACATGGAACAACTAATGCGACCCCTACAACGGTCGGTAGCCAGCTGGCACTTATTGGAACTTGTTGCCAGATCCCCACATCAAAATCTGAGCCAGTAAAGCACGCGCTTGCGCGTACAGTCTCCGTAAAAAAAAATTCACTGACATTACTTTCCGGACAGACCCTGTACTCACAAATCGACGAATAGACTGACAGGCATTTCATAACTACCTCTTTTTGGAGTTCCTGGGACCTCAGACGTATACCTATAGAGATCTCGAAATCGAAAATTTCCTCCTTCACAGAGCTCTCCTTATACTAACGCATAAATAGGAAGCAAAACCTGCATTATTTGTAACTAAACATTTTCCAGCTGAAGTTTCGCCGCTTGAGGAGATGCTATCTTTTCTTAATTTTTAGTATATTTATCGCAGAAATTATAATACTGCAGAAAACAGCAATTCACAATTCAATACAGCCCACCAACTGGCACACACAGCTCGACCCTGCACATGGACCAAACAGGACACACTTTCTACTGCAAACTGAAAATGACAGAATGGTTACGAAGATTTCCCCTGATTAATATTATTCTCCATTCTTCTTCTACTTCAAGTTACAGCCGGCTCGCTGGTTGGCACCGACATGTGGCATCGGTGCCTCCACTCCCCTCGATCCTGCTACACCCTCTTCAGCTCTACGTATATATTGGCTCCTAAATCCTCCATCACTTCCTGCAAATATTCTTTTCTTGGGCGCCCAGGTCGGTTGACGCCTTCTATGATCTCTTCTACGATGCGACTGACCAAGTTTTCGTATCGTAGCTGATGTCAGATTTAGCTAGCCCTTCTAGTACATATGGATGCAACCTAAGTTTTGCTTTTGGCTATTCTGGTTAGAACCTCCTAATTGGTAACTTTTGGGCTTGCCAAGGTATTCGTAGTATGCTACGACAGCACGACATCTCAAATGCTTCGAGTTTTTTAGGTGCTTCTCACTTATGCACCATATTTCACATCCTCACAAATGCTCCAAGTCAGAGACTTTTACATTTGTTTCATTAGTCCGAGGCTTTTGTTGTTCGACTTCAACATTTTAAATTTTTTGTTGGGTGACATTTTCGCTTGGTGCACTCTATACTCGATCTCTTGGTTCGGCCTGCCATCAGGGGTAATTTTGCTTCCTAGGGTTTAGAAAGTTTTGATGTCGTTAACGGGAGTGCCAGTTAATAGTATATTTGTTCTCATGTTTGCATCCATAACATAGGAGACATTTTTAATTTCTGCTTACATTCAAATAAGTTGCTTATTCTTAACTTAAGTCCAAATGGTACGATGAGAATTTCAACATGACATATCTGTTCTTGTAGAACTACAAGTCAAGGTCACATTTTTAAATTTATATATTTGTTACAGACTGTCGAAGGTCGACAAGTAGATGAAGTAGTTGCCAGCATATTCCACACTGTCTTCTTGAACCGGGTGATTGGTAAATTCAATTACAAACCTGATGGAGCCTCTTTTTCTGTGGGAGCTGTAGGATTTGAAGATGTTGACTGTGATTTCATTGACTTAACTTACGTAAGTGTAACCTTTAAACCGTATACTTATAGTATCATCCTGTCAAGGTTAAAATGGTCACTGTAAATTATAAAAAGTTGAAAGTTTGTTTGAAAATAGAGAATCAAGAAAAAACTGTGAAAACCGGGACTCCAACCTGTGATGTATCCTTGCCTTGTCCAGGTTTGGCTTGATCCTCCCTGGGCACCGATTACTTATTACAAATTTATAGTAGATACAGACAAAATAATATATCCATTTCGAAAATATTTTATGAAATTCCCCCACCATTTAAAAAGGAAGAGATATTTGCCAAAGTCAAAGAAAAGATAAGACAATGGTAGATGAAAATATCTCAGAACTGAAGCACAAGATTTAATAGTAGAATAATGAATGCAGCATTTAGTTTTTATGGGAAACCCGGGCACTGCGTTATTGAATCATATATCATGACCATTATGTTGTTTTAGGTTTGTTGTTCCTCTGAGCTCCTCTTCAGGAATATAAGGAGAGAAATCTCTGGGTTTTCAGAGGCTCTTCGTGAAAACGATGGACATAGCTCAGGGCAGATTTCATTAGAGTTTTTTCAAAAAAAGAGGAATATGTTTTGGACTACCGAATGCATTCCGTGGGAAATTTGGAACGTTCGACTGGAACTGATCAAGTTATATAATGAAAGTGGTATGTAGTGCTTTTACTTTAACACTATTGGAGCGTTTCTCTCTGGGTTTGAAAATTGCTCCCCAACTAGAATTTTGAAAGCTAATGCATTCTATTTCACACGGACAATTATGGAATTATAAACTTACCGAGCTCACATATGGCTTTCTGATGGCGGTGGGAGAACCCCCGTCATTATGCCACTGTGGTGCAGAAAACACAGTTGCCCACATCCTTGTCGAATGCCAAAACCTCACCCACCACAGAACCTGGCCCCCACAAACATCCCTCTCAACCCTACTACGTGATGACGAAACCGCTACCCGAACTATCCTCTCATTTTTAACTACTACGAACCTCATCAACCTCCTATAATATCCAGAAACTGAAAAAAGCAAACTTACATTAACGAACGTAACCTACCGTATCTAACCATATAATATACCTGGGCGTGTGTGGCCTAGACAGCATTGCGCCCCAAAAACAAAACAAAAAATAAAATAAACTTACCGGTTTGATTGTCTGGTAGGTACCTGAAAACATCATCATGGCAGGAAGTTTTATTTTTGTTTAGTTTGGAAAGAGCTCTAAAAGTTATTGAAATGGTTGTTAATTTTACCAATCTTAGTGTAGGATGGAACGAAATGTACAATGGATTGATTAAATTTTATTATTATAATTTTTCAGAAAGGCAAGCTTGCAGGGAGCGCATAGGGGAATTTATTGCTGAAAAGCTTGTTTACATAACTCAAACTTTGAGTAAACAACATGCATATATACCTAAAATGCCTAGCGAGTCAGATTTAGATTTAATTTTTGACACAACTTATCCAGACCTTCAACCTTACTTATTTAAAGTAAGTATCAATCTCAATTCCATTGCACTAGTTGATATCAAACAGGAGTTTTAAATAAGGTCAAAGGTCAGTGAAACTTGTAGATACAGCCGTCTTCAAAATAACAAAATTTTAAAACAGAACGTGACGCTAGGGCCAGTCGTTGCGTCAGCTGAACCCCATAATATTAACGAAAACCATCTAGTCAGCCTAAACGAAGATAAACATGGCTATTTTTCATTAATTTTTACATTACTGTGTGTGGAACAGTAACATATGTATTAGCTACAATGGTGCTATAGCCTATGGAACAGTAATTCAACCTAATAACGCATTGGTCCCGTTATTGCATTTGAGAGCAGGAGCAAAACATGCTGCACAAAATATGGATATAAAAGCACAAGGACAACTTGTTCAAGACCAAGTCTCTATTAAACGTTGTCGTTAGTTTAAACTCGTGTCATACAGTCGTTTCTTAATGTATTATGTAAAATATTCACTTCCGAATTGACATGAAATTAATATGTTCTCACAAAAATTCCAAATATATTTCATTATTATAATTCCATTCCAAATAAAAATCGAAGATACTAATCCCCTTAATGCGGTGTTGATAGAAGCATTATGAACGGGCCGCCACTGTTAGAATAAATAAATCTAGAGTTCTATTTATTTATTGTTTGTTACTGCATTACTGTGGAAATCACGCCGCATCTATGCAAAATTTTCTAAAATGTACTATTTTTTTTTTTTTCAATAAACGTGTTCATTTTTCAAACACTTTCATCTTTCAGCTGTCTTTTGCAACTTCAGAACCAGCGCCATATACTATGGGTTCTACCATGAAGAAACTTTTCCGTGAAACCTTGTCATTATAAACTTCAGGACTGCAATGTTCCATCGACTAGTGATTAAGCTGTTTGCATGGTTTTTACATTAATGATAATATTATAATTTTTAATGTTTAGAAATAAACATTAAGCATTGATGCTGACCTGGTTACAATGGCGTGAACGCATAATATTTTAATTTTTAATGTTTTAATAAACATTAACCATTATTGGCAGAACTGGTTATAATTGCATGAACACATAATATTATAATTTTTAATGTTTAGAAATAAACATTAACCGTTGTTGGCAGACCTGGTTACAATTGCATGAACGCATTTAGGGGCAAGGAGGGAAATCGCGAACTTTCTTCAGTTCTTATTCGTTTTTCATGCTTACAATCTTTAAATAAAATTGTATTCAAAATTGAGCTACAATAACAATTACAGGAAGGGGCGAAAAAAATAACGTGTTATGCAATCAAATGAAAAACATGTTAATAATATAATTTTAATCGACAGTGTGACACCCACTGTGTATCCCAAATCAATGTGAATATGAATCAGATAGCGTCAAAAAGAAACTATTTAGTTACCAAGCGACGCCATTATATTGTTAGGATTGTTTGTAATAGTGTAATTTTCATGGAATCTGAAACATGGCAAGCTGACGGAGTCTTTGATATTTTCCAGTAAAGTGTTTATTATGTGTTATATATATAGTGGTATTGATGTGTATATGATAGTGTGAAACCTGTCTTAGGATATTAACCTTATGCTTTGAGGTTGCAACCAACACCCAGCGTAGTATTTATTTCGTGTTGCATGAACCCTGCAAAACGTCTTAGACTCCCAGACCTCCTGGGCACCCCCATTTATTTATAATAATATAAATGTGGTGTCCGTGATACCTGTACTTGTCAGTGAAGTTGTCAATAAATTTCTTCGGGTTACTGGAGACGAGTTGCTTTTAAGTTCATTATTGTACTTGATCATTTCTATGACATTAGCTGTGGAGAGGAAGAGTATACTTGGAATAAATCGTGTTTTAATTAAGGGCGCTTGATCAAACATTATGTTTACTTTTATTGTACGTATATAAAAATACATTTTTCATTACAATTTAATGATTGTAAATATCCAAAAGGATCCTTATACGTAATATAAAACATTAAAGGCGTATTTTGTTACACGATTATTTTACATTTGAATGCAAATCCGTATTCGAATTTGGACCAATCAGGGAACAGGAGGAAAAGAAGCGAAAAATGTAACAAAATGAGCGTATTGTTATATTCAGATATTATATTCTAAGCAGTAGACATGAATTCAAATTAAAGGCGCCAATCCAAAATTTGAAGAAAATAAATAATATCAACATCACCCATATTAAAAATAACTTAAAACAAATAACCAAAAAAATAAAGAACCAGTAGATATTGGGCAGATGGGCCGTGGTTGATTTGGAAGTTCACTTTCATATCGACTATGGACCATCAGCCCATTTCCAACTGATTCTTCAAATGACTCCGGCCGCGAAAGCCTTTGCAGTTACATTTTAAAAAATAAACCCTAAAAAAAGTCACACCGACAGCATAACATTAACCATTAACACGTTAGTCGTCAAAATCCGAGATGTCAGCGTAGGCCGTAAACAAATTTTTGTAAGCCAGAATCGTGGCAAAAATAAAAAAAACTTATCAGAAAAAAACAATGAATATCTGATCTTCCTCCCGAGCAAGATTGAAATATTATTGAATTTATAATACTAATCCAGATCATTAATCCGGATTCAGAATCGAACATTTAATACGCTCCGCCCCCTTTGGTAACAAAATGCACCAAATCCAGTAATCCAAATTTACAGTCTATACCTACACGCAAAGCAACATCAATATTTTAAACATTATAATTATTATAATAATGAAAAAAATTCATTCTATTTTTAATTATTTAAGAAAAACTAAAATATTAGAAGACATATAGGCCTAAATTAGCTTTTTAATAAATTGCTTGAGCTCTAGGACCTATACAGACTATTTTTAAATTCGTGGCTATCTAAAAATGTGTTGGCTTGTAGGTATTTATAAAACTGCCCTTAAGTGCGTTTTTGATTTGGTCAGTTTCGCCACAATTTTACGTTGATCTGTTCATTTTTTCGCCCAAGAGACAAATAATACGATATAAAATTGTTGCATTGTTATTTTATACATTATATTATTTATATATTACAAGGGTTAGTTGTAAGAGTGGGTCGAAAGGCCCAAAATTCGCCCATATAGAAAATAAAGAAATTTTTCTTTCTTTCTTTATAAACACCATTCACCCTTTGATTTAATGTGTCTCAAGTTACTTGCGAAATAATTAAAGAAACTGATGGTCGAATATTATAATAAATTCAAAAGTGATGGACTTGAATGGGCCCATACATACTCCATATGTTGTTTAGTTTACTTGAATGGTTCCATACTCCATATTTCGTTTTAATGCTTCATTAATATTATGTTTTATTATTCTCTATTGATAGAGTGAGGATCCTCTATCAGTCCTTAGGTCTAGATCCTCATTGGGTTGTCGTTTCATCTTAAATCGATTGTTAAGCCATTATTTTAATATAAATATGGAGTACAAGAAAAAACTTTAAGTTGGAACGTTAATTGAACTTCAGAACTCACCTTGATAATTGTAAGATCTCCAAACTATTACGTGATTTTGTCTAATTTTTCAATCATTTGTTTATTTGTCGTCGTTATCCTACTTTTATTATGTTTTTCGCACTATAATTATGTGTAGTTTGCCTAGCGGCTACTACCATAACTAATTTCGTTGACTTTTAGACTTTCGCAAAAATCAAATAAGATAGTGCTTATGTTAATGGCAATAGGATTAGTTATGTTCTTTTTATAACTTTAGTAGTCTCAGAATATGCTGCATCTAAGAAAACAATGCTCAGCATGTAGCTTCAAAGAGCATTCTAGTAATTGGTTTTTATGTTGATTCACATTTTGTAACTTAAATAAACTCATAGTGATTGGATCTGACGTTATTTGCCTATAAATCGATTAGAAAACTGGACTTAAAACTAGTCTTTTTCTCATATTTGACGAATATTTATGTGTGATGATATGCGTTTGCTGCGGAAAGAATCTTGCATCACTGCATCAGGTGGGTGGGATGCTCTTCAAAATATATTTTGATCGTGCAATGAAGGCCTACCAACCATACCCTTTACACAGGTCGATTTTCTACAGGCTACAGGTTCTCCACAGCTCAGTCAATCAATAATTCTGCAGTGGTGAACCAACATAATAAGCGAGTGGTTCTCGGCATTAATAAGCCCCACAGATCCAAAATCAAGCTTATAAGAATGCTTGAGACAGGCTATCAAAGATTCTCGCAGTTGTGACGCCCAAAGAACTTCTAATATAATATGCTAGAAGTACCATTGGCGCTAGTGTCGCATGGTCATTTGATTTCCGCCATTTTTGGGCTCACAGCAGGGGGTATTCTGTATTTTATTTAAAAACTAAGAGGGAATGCCTTTTTGTTGCCCTTACTATTGCCTATAGGCCTAATTTAATTTTGCATTTGCTACATTTGAAATTTCATAGGGCACAGTTACTGTTTTGGATGATTGAACTTATTTGATGCTATTGTTTCTTTTTAATCCACATAATTTTCAGCTATTTTGGGAAAGCATATTTATCATAATAGTGAAGTTAGACAGCCTAAATATTTAATAAAGACACATTTTGTTTAGTTTTAAAAATCTTGGGTTAGGTACCATAAGATAACTATTGAGTTTCATTTGGCTCCAAAATGTGAGGCCAAATTATGGCGGGCTTTCTATTTG
Source organism: Psococerastis gibbosa (assembly GCA_963971405.1). NCBI lineage: Eukaryota > Metazoa > Arthropoda > Insecta > Psocodea > Psocidae > Psococerastis > Psococerastis gibbosa. The sequence continues at coordinate 6,504,424 of OZ020492.1, forward strand.
TCCCTGCTTCCGCAAGCAAATCATATGGAGGTGTAGGGGCTCGGTGACGCCACGACCAACCGCTCAGAACTCATTATTTCTTTTGTCTAACCTAGTCACATTTCCCTTTATGCTGGCCCTCAACACTGAGCTTATGGTTAAGCGCGATCTAATCTATTTTATTATTGTTGATTTTCCCTGATTTTAGATGCAACTACGCAAGGGACACGATGATGCAATGAAAAAAAGCCATCATTATTGACATCAAAATATTTAATAAAACATTTATTTCATTGATTAACCAATTCAGTCATTTCGGTCAATTAGAGTCAAGTAATCGTACCCTCATTACTCCCATGAGGGGGTTCAAATAAAACCTGGTACACACGGATGATTCCGCACGCAAGAGCTACCGACGTCTTTTTTCATTGTTCTCATAGGGCTAGTAGAAGATTTCCTGCAAATTTCTGAAGCCGACAGCACTTTTTTTCCACTAACTAAGCCAGCTCATAGAAATCTTCTGAAGTAGGCTCCGTGGTTTTGCTCCATTCACCAAACCCTTGCTATGACTACAATGGAAAAAAGACGCCGGTAACTCGCTCTAAGTTCACTCCTGACAATTCCGAATAGGTAACTAAATTTATTTCAATCACAATTTAACAGTCAAACTCAGCCCTAAGTATAAGGGTACTTTTGTTGCTGAGCAAATTGTGGGGAAAATATAAATCAATAAGACTGACTTAGAGTCAAAAATAATATAAAAAATAATTCTAGACTGAACTATAAACTTGTAGCTAGTCGAAGGACGATGCAATTGAATAGGCAGTGTAGACTTGAATTGGTTTGTATTGCAGTGCTTCGACTCAAGTTAGAGTAATTTAACACACAGTGGTTACAATATGAGCTGTGAGACGAGAACGATACATGCTTACAATTAATATTGAATTTGATCCAGCCTGCTTCCATATAGAAAAACCAACTCTGTGTCCACAGCTAAAGGAGCTGGTGAGACACAGAGGGTAGATTAAAGATATTATTGAATAAGAGAAATAAATACGTAAAAGGAAGATTGAGGAATATTGAATTATCTGAATGTGAACAGCGCCATCTACCGGGAAAAAGGTGAAGCTGGAAGCAGACTGGTTATTACACATGTGGGACTAAGTGGTCCCCACATTACCCCCCTCCTAAGACTGGAAGTCGGAGAAATGTCGTGGAACGTGGACGTGACGACCTGAGCGAGTGGTGCGAGTCGGTGGTGTCGGCACGACGTCAGTGGCAGGAAGTGGTGAGGAGACCTTCTCCTGAGGTTTATCTTGAGCAGGATGCTGATGCGGGGGGTTGATCGTAGACTGGTGAGACGGTTCGTCTGTACTGGCATTAATGTAGGCCGGCTTGACCCTGTCCATTGACACAGTAACCGCACGACCGCGGCTTGAAATCGTAACTGTTTTGTCGGTGCGACTTAACACAGGGAATGGTCCCGCATAAGGACGTTCGAGGGAAGCACGGACGTGGTCTTGTCTCACGAAAACGTGCGTGGCCTTGGCAAGGTCTTGTGGGATGAATGTTTGATGAGCCCCGTGTCTCTTGACGCGAGTGGGGCGTAGTGAGTCGAATTTCCTTCGAAGTGAGATGAGAGTGTCCGCCGGACTCTGATTTGAAGGAGGAGTTGTCAGCATCTGTCCTGGTAGTTTTAATGGTTCACCATAGACCAGATCTGCTGGAGAAGCTTGAAGATCTTTCTTAAGAGTGGCGCGCATGCCCAGTAAAACTAGCGGAAGGGCTTCCGTCCATTTGTCATTGGCATGACACATAATGGAGGCTTTGAGTGAGCGGTGCATACGCTCTACCATGCCGTTGGATGCAGGGTGGTAACTGGTAGTCCGTGCATGGTGAAATCCGCATAATCGGGCCAGGTCAGCAAACAAATGGCTCTCAAACTGTCGGCCGCGATCTGTAGTAATTGTCTCCGGGCACCCAAACCGGCTGATCCAGCAGGAAATGAGGGTTCTGGCGACGTTTTCGGCGGTGATGTTCACCATAGGAGCGGCTTCCGGCCATCGCGTGAAACGGTCAACGAGTGTTAACAAATACGTGTAGCCTTCCGACGGTGGTAATGGGCCTACAATGTCGAGGTGTATGTGCTGAAACCGTCGGTCAGGCTGAGTAAAGGTTCCAATCGCAGTGAGGGTGTGTCGATGTATCTTGGACAATTGACAGTTGACACACAGACGAGCCCAAGCGCGGCAATCCTTACGGATAGAAGGCCATATGTAGCGTTGGGCAACCAGGTTAGCAGACGCTGCTATTCCTGGGTGATGTAGGCTGTGTAGGTGCTCGAAAAGTTGTCGACGTAATGGTTTGGGCACAAATGGGCGTTGTATGTCTTGACTAGAATCGCACGTAAGGACTGAATCAGAGCCCGGAATGGGAACATCAACGAGGATGAGGGACGTCTTTCTACTGGACCGAAGCTCTTTGAGTTCTCTGTCGTCTTTCTGAGCAGAAGAAAGTTGCTCAGGAGATACGGGAGTAGAGATTGCTTCGATTCTTGAGAATGCATCAGCGGCCAAGTTGTCCTGCCCAGCGATGTATTGGATGTCCGTGGTGAATTGAGAGACGAATTCCATTTGCCGCATTTGGCGAGGTGAGCAACTTGTTTTTGGATTCTGAAAAGCGTGCGTCAACGGTTTGTGATCGGTATATACGACAAAAGCGCGCGCTTCTAGCAAGTATCGGAAATGACGAATGGCGTCGTGTACCGCAAGCAATTCGCGATCGTAGGCGGACCATGTTCGTTGGTTTTCTTTAAGTTTCTGCGAGAAGAATGCCAACGGCTGCCAATGATCGTTGATCCGTTGTTGGACTGTAGCTCCGATACTGGTGTCTGATGCATCTGTGACTAGTGCAATCGGAGCCGTATGATCTGGATGCGCGAGTAGGGTGATGCGTGCCAGACTGTGTTTGCATGAGCTGAAAGCTTCGGTAAGCTTTGTTGTCCATGGTATCGTAGCGTTCCCTTTTACCTTGTCTCCAGATAACAACGTGTTGAGTGGTGCTTGTTCGTTGGCTGCATTTGGTAGGAACCGGCGGTAGTAGTTAATCATGCCAAGGAAACGGCGTAGATCTTTGAATGTCTTTGGAAGAGGGTATTCAGTGAGTGCCTTTACCCTGTCTGGTAGGGCTTGTGTGCCTTCTGCTGACACGAGGTAACCAAGAAAGCTGATTGACCCAACGCCGAGGGTACACTTGCTAGGATTAATGACCAGGCCATATTCTCGGAATCGTGGGAAGAGTTGACGTAGGTGTGATTCGTGCTCCTGCTTATCACTCGATGCAACCAGTACGTCGTCGATGTATGAATATGCCCACGGGAGGTCGCGTAGGATGTTATCCATGAAGCGTTGGAAGGTTTGAGCAGCATTGCGAAGACCGAATGTCATGAATGGGAATTCGAAAAGGCCGAACGGAGTATTTATTGCTGTCTTTGGAATGTCACCATTGGAAACTGGTATCTGGGTGAATGCTTTGACCAGGTCTATTTTGCTGAATACGGTTTTTCCTCGCAATTCTGCACTGAAATCTGCGATGTGGCGGACTGGGTACGCGTCAGGAATTGTTCGAGCATTGAGCCGTCTGTAGTCCCCGCATGGGCGCCATGAATGGTCGCTTTTAGGTACTAGGTGTAATGGTGAGGCCCATGGGCTGTCGGACGGACGACATACGCCGGTCTGGATCATGTCGTTGAACTCCTTTTTGGCGATAATAAACTTGTCCGGGGCCAACCGGCGTGGGCGAGCGGAGACGGGAGGTCCGTCTGTCGTTCTAATGTAGTGGACCGTGGAGTGTTTGACCTGGTCTGTGGGTTGTCTCGGCCGCGTGAGGTCGCTAAACTCCTCAATTATTACTTTTAGACTGGCCGGGGTACTGTGCGGTATTGTTAAGGTAGAAACGCTAGGTTGCTTGGAGGGGCTTTGACACAGGTTCGCCTTGCGATGCGTTGTCCCGTCGATCAGCTTTGAGTTCTGGAGATCCACCAGCAAATTAGAGGCTGCGAGAAAGTCTGCACCGATGATGGGTTGCGTGACATCGGCAATGATGAAATTCCAACGGAAACTGCGTCGTAATCCCAGGTCCAGTTGTTGAGCTGTTGTTCCGTACGTATTGATGATTGTGCCATTGGCGGCAGTCAGCTCGAGTTGAGTACGACGGAGCGGTAGGTTGAGACGGGCACGTGGAAAAACGCAGATGTCGGACCCTGTGTCAATGAGATAACGTATCTTGGTGCAAGGGTCCGTGATAAGAAGGCGATGTGAGGTTTTAAGCAGGTGTGTAGTGGCGCAGGCAGGCCCTGCCTTTACTGGCTGCGATCGTCGTTTTTCGGAAATCTGCATGGCTGCTGGCACTTTCTGGCCTTCCTCCCATAGGTTTGGTGGTAAAAACACCAAGTTGGGTCTTGTTTAGGCGCTGGTGAACGGAACTGGCGCTGGAACCGTGGCTGTGTGGCACGTTGTCCGTATCTGTCGGTGAACTGTGCCTGTAGAGCCGCGACGTTCTCTGTTAACGTCTTCAATAGGTCCACAGGGGCCATTGTGCACTCAAGAATCCGGTCACGTGTTGCTGAATTGATGGTGGCCATCTTGTCGGCGAGGTTCGCGACGTCACCTAGTGACAGGTGATCATGACCGATGATTGCCAATTGTATAGCGTGCGGGAGGCGAGACGTCCAAATGGTGCGTAAAACCGAGTCTGATATGGCTTTCTCTGCGAGGGCCCGCAGTCTCCGGAGAAAAGAGCTGGGAGTTTTGTCCCCTATGTCTTCCGACATTAGTAGCTGAATGCGACTGCTTGCTGGAAGACTCATTCGTTGGATTAATTGCGTTTTTAGCTCAGTGTATGGGTTTACTGGTACTGGGGCAGCTAACAAATCTGAGATCTCGCTGAGGGTACTTTGGTCGAGCGCTGAAAGGACGTGGTAATATTTCGTCGTTTCCATTGTGACCCCAGCAAGTGCGAACTGAGCCTCCGCTTGAGTGAACCACAGTGCCGGTGACAGGTTGGCCGACTGTGTCCAGAAGGGTGGAAGCTTGACCGAGACTGCCATCGTACTAGCAGGGCCTGTCATCTTGGTTGTAGCCGTGGGTGTCGGTGTTGTGGCTGTAGCAGTTGTAGCTGTAGCGGTTGTAGCTGTAGCGGTTGTAGCTGTAGCGGTTGTAGCTGTAGCGGTCGTAGCTGTAGCGGTTGTAGCTGTAGCGGTTGTGGCTGTGGTCTGCGGCATCTTGCAGGTTGTGGCTGTGCTGCTGCGGTGAATGTAGCTGCTCCGGGGTGGTTTCCACCGCCTATGGCCGGATGAGACGTTCTGGAGGCTGGAACTGGAACTGGAACGGGCTGGAACTGGCTGGAAGCTGGAACTGGAACTGGCTGGAAGCTGGAACTGGCTGGAAGCTGGAACTGGCTGGAAGCTGGAACTGGCTGGAACTGGAACTGGCTGGAAGCTGGAACTGGAGCTGGCTGGAACTGGAACTGGAACTGGCTGGAACTGGAGCTGGCTGGAACTGGAGCTGGCTGGAACTGGAGCTGGCTGGAACTGGAGCTGGCTGGAACTGGCTGGAAGCTGGAATTGGCTGGAACTGGAACTGGCTGCAACTGGAGCTGGAACTGGAATCTGGAAGGCTGCTTGTTCCGTTGTCGAGGGTCACCAATGTAGCTAGTCGAAGGACGATGCAATTGAATAGGCAGTGTAGACTTGAATTGGTTTGTATTGCAGTGCTTCGACTCAAGTTAGAGTAATTTAACACACAGTGGTTACAATATGAGCTGTGAGACGAGAACGATACATGCTTACAATTAATATTGAATTTGATCCAGCCTGCTTCCATATAGAAAAACCAACTCTGTGTCCACAGCTAAAGGAGCTGGTGAGACACAGAGGGTAGATTAAAGATATTATTGAATAAGAGAAATAAATACGTAAAAGGAAGATTGAGGAATATTGAATTATCTGAATGTGAACAGCGCCATCTACCGGGAAAAAGGTGAAGCTGGAAGCAGACTGGTTATTACACATGTGGGACTAAGTGGTCCCCACAAACTAAATTTATAAAACAAGCTACAAAACATTGATGTAAAATTAATGAAAAGTTCTCTATCATTAATTCTTAAAACATGACTTATAATACAGTCTTACATAAAAAATGAGATCATTAAATGCATAGGCATTCCATTATTAAAAAGGTTAAAAGCTAGATAGATGGGCCAGTGATCAGCCTCATAATTGCTTTTCAGTGTGTAGATTTTGTGACCTAATTTATGGCTTGTTATAATCTGGTGTCTTTGAAGAGCGCTAAACACCAATATATTCTCATCCAGTGCACTTGCGTGGATGCTAAACCTATTGTAGAAGGTTTGTGTAAATATAGGGACATTCATAAATGTATAATTGGGGGGAATACCGATTAAAAGATTACAATTCATTGGGCTGTCAATTTGCTTAAGATAGGATTTAAATGTCCTTTCACGCTGAACAATGGCGTGACTGACAATAAAATGTACAAGACCAAAATATGCTTGTCACAAAAGGGCTTTGCTTAAAATCTTCATTTGTGTAACTTGTTAATTATTTTTCTAATTCAAGACATAGGTATAGGTTGCTCCACATGGTACTATAAGATCATATCTTGGTCTATTGGTACTTAATATATCTCACAGTGTTTATTGTACCAGTTACTATTGCATGTAGATTAGCATCTAACGCAAGTTGCATTGGTGTCACAATAATTACTATATTTTGAGCTATAAGGGCTTACGCTCATTGCCGCCAATGATGTACTGTCGGAAATGTATTTATTTTATCTTAAATGAATATTGTAGTTGTCAAATTTCTGGTCAATACACAATTATTATTAATATTATGATTCATAGATCTATATGATCATTGATGCAAAGTTATTGTTTGCTGAGTAAGCTTCGTTTCGTTACACAAAATGTTCCATACTATAATTACAAGGTCCCGCCATAAAGTTTCCTTTCAAGATCAATATTACTTGAACCTACTGAGACATGATGTGAATGTTGCAAATAAAAAAAAAAGCACGAGTCGGTTACTTATTGCTTTCCTATTTATGCGTAGTATAAGTGACGGTCAAAATTTTCAACTTCGAGATTTCAGTGGATTTACACGTTTGGACGTCTCCAGAACTAGGAATGTAGATTTTACAAAATGTCTGTCTGTCAATTTCTGGGCGAAATTGAAATAAAATTCGGTATGTAGGTTCACAAAAATCATATCTCTGGATAATTGTTTTTCTATTTCGGGCTAACTCATTTATGAAGGGATTTTACTCCCAAAAAATAAAAATAAATTCTAAAAAACGGCTAAAGCAATTTTTTAAATCACATAAAATATATAGATACTATTAATGTGAAAAAAAACCATTAGCTTATTTCCCCCTCGATAGTTTGGTTCAGGGTTCAAACAATATAAAAAAAATTGCATTTTCATTGCTTAAAAATTATTGTTCTGGGGAACCTTTACCTATCCATCGATGTTTGCTAACTTCAGGTCTGTCTAAGGTGTTAAATGGAGTAACTTCCTTTTTCAAGCAAAGTTATAGTTTGAATAATAACATTATTTTTTGAATGAATTCCTGATACTCGTTATTCTTGCCCCAATACATAACATACCCTGCCGTTATTACTGTCTAGTATTATATTGGTCAGGTAAGAAACTACAATGTAATCGTTCCATTGGTCTATTCAGTGCTTTGTGATAGGGAAACTCGAGGCAACCGAAATTTGACTACAGGAAAATTATATCCCAGAGAACTACTCAAATTACCTATCTCGGTAATTATACCAATTAATAAATAGGAAAGCATGAACGGGTTCACTCGTACCGGTTCTTTATACAATTAGTCCACAGTTGAACGCACATAAAGATATTACAGCAAATGACACATGCAAAAACCCTAGTAGGCTAAACAGCTGACAGGAAAATTATGTAAATAATCAATAATTTCAAAGTTTTAGAAACACCGGATTTCATCCGTGCTGAGGAAAAAGGAAAATCTGCAATGATTGAAATATTTAAATTGTTCAAGAGACGACAAAAGCCATTTTCATTTTGTATCTAATTGTAATAATATTATGTCTCACTTATGCGGATTCGAACATGGGAAAATTAATTTCAAATTGGTGGAGAGAGGACATTTTTCCTCGGAACAGAAATAAAGGGGCCATACAACATCCATAACAACAAACATTTAAAATACATAAAGGATGAGCCATATTTTATGGACATTAACCCTTGCATATTACATTAAGTTACATGTAGATAGAGCTGGACATTGATAACATCGAAACAGCGAAAACAAAAGCTATTACGATAAGTAACATTATAAAATTGTTAATGGCAGACAAAATTCCCCAGTTATTGCTATTTCCCTTCACATAATAATCCTTTAAACAGCGGGTAGCTCCCAACGACCCCGTGGATTTCAGATACAGATGGAAATCACAGTTCATTACAGCTGTAAAATTAGCCGTAAACAGGAGAGTCCACGGCCGTTCAACACCATAATGCAGTTGAACTAATTCAGGTACCTGGGCACAGTGATGTCTATGGAAACGAAGAGGCCGATCCATTCTACCAATCGGTTCCTCGCCTCCAAAGCAACCCCTTGGGACCACCTTTCGGAGAAGTTTTGTTAAATTTTGTCTCGCCGCGGAAATAAGTAACTATCTAGCATCTGATCCGAGCTTCACTTCTTGTCCACAATTACGAAAACCATCGGAATAGTGACTGCTCTTTTCACTGAACATTTCTTTCCTTTCCCCCAACATTTGGCAAGAATGCTTACTATGTATTGTAGAACGTGAACTGCAGATTCTGAGGATTAGAAGAAGAAACTGCGGAACACATATTGTGCGATGGGTTGTGCTTTTGGCGGGAAAGACTCAGGACTTTCGGAAACGCCTCTCTGAACGCTTCTGAAGTGGTATATGTGAAATTTTCGTAGGTGCTGAAGTTCGTGACCATCAGAACTAGATTAAATGAACGCTTAAATTGAAATTTTTTACGTGAGAGACGAATTGTGTGATACGACTCCGTCGGCTTTGAATGAACAACAAAAAAATAAATAAATAGTTTCTTCTTCCTTTGCCCGGCGATACAGTAGGTCCATATACAACATGCATAACAACAAAGACTTAAAACACATAAAAGATGAGACACATTTTGAGGACATTAATCAATGCGTATTAAGTTGAATTACATGTAGACAGAGCTGAACACCTGTCAATAAACAACAGGTATTTTGATAAGTACTAATAATTGTTTGTGGAAGAAGAAATTAGCCAAGTACTGCTATATTACCTTACACTCCTCTCACTTGAAGGTGAGTTAATTGATTAATAAGTAAAATAATTAGAATTTATAGAAGAGCAAATTGGAGTACCCCAGATAGCAGTAATTCTTCTCTAAATTTCAATTATTGACATGTGGCCTTTACCAACATCAATTGGCCACATTTCTTGATCTCCTTCCTTGGGACTACCCCTATATGTCGTATGAACACGAGGTTGACATATACAGCAGCAGGCACAGACGGATGGGTCACAAATAAAACACATAGTTAATTACAGTGTCTTTGACGGAAACTACCATCCATCAAAACTCACTTACCAGTACTTAAAAAAAAGGCATGCTACCTGTTATATGCTAGGCGTGGCAGCCAGTGCCGTGATCATTGCTACCTTTATAACTAATTTAAATAACTGTGTTAAATTCGGGAATATGGAGGAAGCACTGATTCGGGAAAAAGATTTGAGAATTTTTGCAGCAAAAAAAAAAATAATAATAATAATAAACCCTGTAGCAGGAATACTCATTGGTACACCAATGCTCTATTTGGAATAATTTGGTCAACCATGTTTTCCCCCATCAATGAGGTAGGGATGAATGAACGTAAAACGTTTCCTTTTATGGCGAGATTCGAACCTCGGCCTTCCGTTTCATAGTCCAGTTCTTTTTTAACTTGAGTTATCCGGTACATGGCTTTTGCTAGGGCAAGAAAACAAAGGTGACGTGGTTGAGAGGGAAATAAACATTTCCTTTATATCAGAAACGGAATAGACCGTCACATTCTTGACAACAATAAAGGTAGCATTGGGAGAGTTGATAATAATTTAGAACACGATATCTTCATCGTCATCGTCGCTGTCTGAATACTCGTCTTCTATAGGTGTAGTCGGTCGCTCGGGGACGCTCTCACTCATCTGCAACCAAAAAATCATAATTTATGATTGTAGCATTGATATTATTATTTGGGTTTTTTGTTTTTCCTAGAAGAAAGTAAACTTCTTTCTCACTGTCTGATAATACCTACCGCGCTAAAAAAATTCGTTTGAATAGGAAATCTTTCTAACCCATGGTCCAACATCAATGAAATTCTTTCTTACAGAGCCCTTAGTATTCGAGTGAATGCTCTAAGATGTCACAACCAGCACCCTCAGAGCATATTTTAAGGAATTTTCACTAGGCGACACTAAGCAAAATCTGATACTATATTATAAGGGAACGCATAGTCCCATACCCTATATCTACACATAGTAGTTAATCCATTTATGTGAGATTTAAGTGCTATCATTTCGAATTGGTTCCGTTGTGAAGATAAATTCAAACTGCAATAGCAATAAGAGTTCGAGTGACGATACTATTTTCGTTTTACAAAAATTATTTATTTGTTTTTTAATACTTGTATTTTGTTATGTAAAAATTTGGAATTTGACCTTCTTAAGGGAGCCTTTTTGCCGCCGGCCCTATCATTTGCCACTAGGCGGCACTAAACCTTGACTAGGCAGCACTGGTGCATGTTAAAATATGCTTAGAGCACCTTGGTTGAAGTTCATAGAGAAAAATGATTATTAACATAGTAATTCAACAAATAAGATACTCGTGACTTTGCGGTGTCTGATTTCAATGAAATAAGAATGTGTTTTGTAAAAACACGTTATGCAAACTAGAGTTTGTAATATCCAAATAAACGTTAAAAAATTAACATTGTCAAAGAAACCCATTAATGTAACTAAAAACCTTGTGCGCTATCGTCACTACCACTAACATTAAGTACTAAGTATTTGAGACTTTCACAACCCAAAAAGATGCGAAAAATTGCAAAAACCCAGAAGACCCCCTTTTTTTCTACTAATTGATAGCCCTAATATCGATGTCTACACAATTTGATCTACACATAAGAGGTTTTTTTATCCGGTGTCCCTCCTAAGGAAACCTCGAATGGTTGAAATAATTGTAGTGGAAGACTGCTTTCTCACTTACGGCTAACTTTGTACCAAAGGGGAATTATAACAAGACCATGTCCCGGCTAACGGGTAAAACGACAGGCAACCACCTAGGTCGGTAAATTAAATTCGCTGCAGAGCTTAGTCGTTACTATGACATGGTCTTATAATGAACTTACCTTCGGTGCAAAGTAAGATTGTCCGCGAAATTAGTTACCTGCAATTGGGAATACAGAGTAATGCCAAAGAGAGTTACAAGAACTCCAAAACACTGCACCGCTGTCATCACTTCCCCAAAAAGAATGAATCCTCCCATTACAGCCAGACAAAATTTTAAGTGACCCAACATATTATAGGTGAGTGCACTAGTCTTGCTGATGATCCAGTAAAGGGAAAGATTTAGGAAGAAAGCTGTTGCACAGGACAGTCCGATCATTCCCTGAAGCAAAATTAAATGATTAATTTATTAAATTGACTTAGGTTGAAGAGGCAACCTCCTCGTTAACCGAAATTAGAGCATCAAGAAAAATCTCGACTTGACGGGATTCGAACGCAAAATCTACGCCTTAATAAATTGATAATTAAATAAAGCATTGCCTATATGCAATAAAGTAGCTCTCAGACCTATTCAGCTAGATAGTTGTGTAGTTGTGCTAACCTGTCTCACAATACGAATCTTGTCGGAGTGCATAATTAGAGGGCCAAGTGAACTCTGGTCGTGTCTTGTGGTGTAAGTGGTAACAAGATGCGCAGGCAAGGCATAGATAGTGGGTTCGAATTCCACAAAGTCCAGATTTACCTTGATTCTCTACTTGTAATTAAATTGCAATTAGATGTAGGTACAATAGGGATAACTTCAACGGTCAGATAAATTATTAATTACTCGACCGTTACCGCAATATAAACAAAAAGGATAGGTATTCATATGAACTAGCCATAGAGAATTAGTAACTTCAAGCCCCACACTAATAAGATGTTCTGGTCATGCTTTGGATAGTAGATGATAGGTTACTATGTTCTTGAGAGTCCAAGGTAGCCAATTAAGTATTTTATTTATTACATCCTTCAACCAAATAATATGAGAGCTATAGTTCCAATACTCGAAATTTATTATAAACCTCACTGTGTTTTTATTAACAACGGGAGAAAAGCTATAAAATGTATGTATTCACTGTGAGCGTGCGGACTTGGCATTAATCCGTCCTTTTTCACGACGCAATAAATAAGGTCCCCGCTGGCTCCAAATATAATTGAGTGGTATAGAAGCGAAAGGGGCAAAGCTCATTTCAATTAATATTTCAGGAGAGCCAAAAGGCTATAGCCCTGTGATTGTATCTATACCCAATTTTTTGACCAGTTTTACTGTGGACTATGCCAGAATTAGTTTCCGAAAATTAACTCAGTGGATAGATTTCAACCAGACGAATCTATTGGCGCCTAAAACTCAATTTCAGACATTTGTGGACTTAGCCCGTTTTGCTTCTATAACACTCAATTAACCATTACTACGCTAAAGAGAAACTTTTAAAGTTAAAAATACTTACGTAATCACTGAGAGATAGCGATAGGCTCATTGTATACCATGGGGGTTCAATGAAAATAATAGCAACAAAGAGGATCATTGACGACAATGAGGACTGATAGTAAAGCAGCTGCATTGGGCTCATACGAAGTTGAGATTGCTTAACTCCAACAAGCTAAAAGAAAAGTTCAATTCAGTTAAGATAAGCCATAAGCATAATTACCAAGGGTATCAAGGCAGGAATCAATGATTATGAAACATAAACCGGGCTGATGGGCCGTGGTCGATCCGAAATCGCGCTTCCAAATGTTTCGTCAGTATCTACGATGGACGTCATCAGTGGCACTACGTTAATTAGAAACTCTCAGTATTCTGATACTTCGTTATAATCCATAAGGTATATTTATATATTTTTTTACGTTCAATCGGGGAATATGTCCTCAAACGATATTTGCTGTAAAAGTCTTTATTATTTGGAAGGTATTGATTAATTTGTGGGATCATTTGTCCAGTACTGGTTAGACCTAGTACAGCCATTACTATTGTTGTAGACACCCTATAATTCAACACCGGTGCATTGCATTACAAGCCAGTCGCGTGGAATAGCAAGTCAGAAAATGACATAGCAAAGCGAAGATTCCACATTACCGAATGTTGTTGTTGACAGTAGCATGTAATGCTAATGATTGCCAATAATCGATCGATCACCGTATAGTTGATTTAGTGGTACCACAAAGAGCCGTGCAATTAACTATTCCTCATCATTTTAATCAAAGCACTCCTGAAGGCGTCCAACTAGTCGATCCTCTTCATTTCAGCTGGGAGTTTATTATAACGACTAATTCCAAGGTCAAACACAGAATTTTTACCAAACATGGAATTTTAGTCTGACAGTTTTGGTTGGCATTGAGTTATGAAGTAAACTTCAATGCAAACAAAAGCAAGTCATTTTACAAAGTTTTTTTGTGAATTCATGAAATTGCAAATCCATAAGTTAATTTCGGCCATTTCAAATGACCCCTAAGATTTTGCCTCTGCAATGAAAATCACATCCCTACTTCAATGGTAGCTACAGGAAAACTTACTTATATAGGTACATAGGGTAGACCATTACTTACAATTTGGTAAATTGACGTCACAATAACACCCAAAGCTGCAAAAGTGGCGCCGAGAGGTTGAAATTTCACGTCATTAGAAATGGTCAAGCAAACTCCCGCTGCCATTACGATGAGGGCCAGCTTCATAAACAATGAAACTCGTCTCCGAAAATATATTTCTTCCAGAATAACTATGGTAGGAGTAGTCAGAACTTTAGCCAGTTGACAGGTGCCCACAGTGTTGTACTGAAGCGAAAGGTTTGTGAATATAACGAAACCGCAAAAGCTGAAAATCAATGGTCTTAAATGTCGAAATGGCGAATACTTCACTTTAAACATTTTATAACGTTCGCAAACGAGAAGACCCAGGAATGTTGTCAAGAAATGAAGAAATGTTAATGTCAAATTGGGGAAGTTGATGCGGGTATAAATCCACTTGTTAAGCAATACAATGGTAATGGAGCAACAAATGTTTGACACTGAATTATAAATGACCGTAAACCGGCTCGTAGACGCAGGGTGGTCATTCATGATGCTGTGACTTTAACAATTATTAGCTTACTGACCAATCGTAACCCTGTTTTGATTTTACTCGCTCGTCACTGTTCACTAAAAGTTCACAATTTCATTTAACTTTCTCTCTAAATCGAAACCGGCAGGACCTTTATTCGGGAAGCTGAGCAGTGAGCACTGAGCAAGTCAGTCGGCCATTTTGGTAGTCTACTATTGTTTCCAAAAAAAAGGATGGCCAATATGATAAAACCGGTTCCTTTCTTATGCCGGGTTTAACAAGTCACATAATAATTTATTTTCACAGTTGGTGATGGGTCATTTACTTTTTTCATGAGGTTAATAATGCTTTGTGGTGTAATTTAATGTTATATTTAAAAAGTAGATTACTTGAGTAAGACTTGACGCTACCAGGAGCCGTGTCCGTTTCGGTTATTCAGATATTATCATATTGATCCTTTTGCCCAGCCCTGGTTGCTACTAGCGACCCATAAAGAACTTTTTCTACGCCTATAAGCTAAATAGAGAACAAATCAATCAATAAGGGACACCTGCAATGTTGCCAGATGGTACCTATACTTGACAACGCGATGAGGGGCTCAACAAAAGAAAGCTAAGGTGATGTTGTGAGGTCAGGGGCGTAAAGTTGTAGGGGGCACGGTCCATCTTGCCCCCGCCAGCTCGTTGGGGGGGGGGAAGCCCCCCAGCCTCGAGCATTGTAAGACGTGGTTCATGGAAACCCCCGGGCCTTCCTGTTTGCAGCAATATGAATTTAAGCATGCTTTTGTTAGCTTTGTAAAATCTATAGCTATACTTTACTACTATTAAAATGCGAAAAACCCCTCTACTTTGTATTTATATTTTCAAATTTTTTCCCCGGGGGAGACCTTTGATAAAATGCAATATTATTTCCATACAATCTAAACCGTCGTAATGATAACATTGCGATTTAGCCCGCATGCGCGCAATATATTATTATATGCCTGTCTCCGCACCAAATCTAAATCCACCAATAAATTGAAGTTTGATGTGCCTACTCTTTCACATAATATACCAGTAGCACCATAACCTTTATAGAATGCACTAGATACAATTGAGTTCTCAGGAAAACAATTCATACTGGATAGGATCACATTCACCATAGCCCCCCCCAGAAAAAATCCTGGCTACGTCCCTGAGGTCCTAGTTATTATTCGAAGTTCACAACTATCAAACGCTTTAAATTTTTATGAATTTGTGATTCCGGGAAGGGGGAAACCTATGCATGAAAAATATCCTTACGAAAAGTCTGATGGCGGCATAAGGTGTACTTGGTTTTGCCCCCGCCATCATTCTAAAACTTTACGTCTCTGTGTGAGGTAGTAAACATCCCGGCTACTACCTATATAACATATATAGGTGAGAATGAGAAAAGCTATGGTTCGCGCTATTTATTTTGAATGAATGTCTTTAATATAAAAATCCAAAATACCGACCATACACTGGTACCTACCTACAAATGAATGTGGTAATACCCCAATGCCAGTGGACAAGTGCCGCGACAATTTTTGAAGAATGGACCTCTTTCTTTTATAAATCCAACATGGCGGCTATATATACAGTCATTGACAGCTATTTGTTACACTCTTTTGAATTCTTGGTCGCAATCATTTTTAAAAGAGGTTCCCCAGACACTGCAAAGATCTTATTTAGTACATAATGTAAAGAACCACGCATGCGTGTCCCAGGTAGGCTGTGTGATTCCCACATAATATATGATTTAAGCGCGGTCTTCCACACAATCATGCGCAATAAGAATTCAGTACCGGCAAGTAATACAAGTGATGATTGAGGGACTAATTTTATTTTTGGCTTACACAGAACTAAAAAAAACAATTATTTTCCTATTTTAAAATAGCAATTCTACTAGTTTAGGGGCTAAAAATTTGTAACGATGCCGAAACTGCAAAAAGAACCCTCCCCTGTGCCCGGGAAAATGCTTCGAGGAATGGCACAATAAGTAAAATGTATATGTTTTCATGTTCAGGACATTAAAACCTTTTATTGTGGCATTATAACAGTTCAATTTCATAACCCAGGGTAGTTCTTTAGCATTAATTCTTTGAGAAAATTGAATCTTGATGAGTGACTGCTACTGCAGTCATGCCCCACTTCTATGACATAAGTTGTTCAGGAAACGCATGACTGCTCTAGCAGTCCTTAGATTTTAGTTTTTTATCGCACGCAGCTGGAATTGAGGAACAATTTGGTATATTTAAATCCAAAATCTGACCAGAAACAATTATTTAATGTTAGTGATTTTCTGAGGACCCCCTCGGAAAAATTTATGCAAGTTTTGAGGAGGACTGCTATAACAGCCATGCACTATTTTGAGGAACGCTATAGCAGTCCAGTCCATTAACGTGATATTTAAGTGACAAGGCTTTATTAGTAGCCAATGTAAGTGGCGAGGTGATGGTTTTTTTTTAAATACATTTATACTGTAGTTCCCTTTTCAGCCGACATAGCGCTACAGTCGAACGGGCATATTGGTTTATCGACCTGGCAACGCTGCTCAAGTTCAGTACTTCAGTGTAAAGATGTGAACGAAGCGTCTGTATAGATATATTCAAGTTGCAATCAAATATTGGCTTTTCTTAGTTTTTTTTACGCGAAAATAGTGTTTTTATTTGTGATTGTTTCTTCGTAAACATCATGGCACTGCTACACATCTATTTTAGTAAGTAATCCATGCATTTTTACTATGTTATAAACAATTTGCGCTCTGATGGCAAATGACTATCCAGCAAAGGACCTCCGCCATTATTGTCGTTCTCCAGGACGCTTGCTTTATATCCAGAATCCATTTGCCTTTTGCAATTCTAAGCAAATTATCATTCAGTTTCATTTATATCATCAATTTGCATTATTAATGAAAGTCTTAGGCAATTCTAGCGCCTGGATATGTCAAATCGATACAGCTTGCAAGCCCTAGCAATTATCGAGCTTACTCAGAAAAGGCTTCTTGGGTAAATAAAATTCTGGGAAATCCTTCCCATCCAGCATATGTTTCGTCTGCAAATTAAGATCCTACTTTACTCAATGAACAATTTCTGTTATGATTTGCTCTTATGTTTTCGCCGTCATCGAATTGATACGTTATTTACATTTGAACTTGGCCCAAGCTTTGGTGAGGCATTCGGTAACTTTATTCCTATATAAGTTACCTATTAACGTAATTGTAATTTCACATCGTTAGCCTGGTTTGTGGCCAGAAGATGCACATAACCGGAACACCTGGAAAATGAAGTTCCACCGACCCCGTGGAAGGGACAAGGCGTCGTTCAAGTAAAGTACATCGTTCACCTGTCAAGATGTATATTGGGGCCAAATTTTAATTAGGGTTTTTCCCATCAAGTTGGAGGGATCGGCCCCGCGGTTAACTAGCCACCGATCGAAAGTTAGTAGTTAGAGAAACTTCCGCTTTTGCGAATGGCGGCTATACTTCTTGCTTTTATTGCTTGTACGCAGCCCGCGGGGGCGAATCCAGCCCATTTTTGGGAGCGGGTGGTTGTGGATAAAAATAGAACAAACATATGTTGTATCGTGACGAATCACTAGAATCAAGAACGACCGCGGTCTATCATCCCGGATTTTCCTGATTCGTCTAGTAACTCCGGCCTTAGTAGTTGTTTCGATTAATTTAGATAAATTATTGGTAATTATTTACATTAGCTGCCACAAGCAGTTTTTGATTTTTTTTTTAAATTTGGTATTTTGGCTCAGTTTTCAACCAGGAATCCGGTTGCGCAATTTCGATAGAAGCAATAGTT
Organism: Psococerastis gibbosa; assembly: GCA_963971405.1. Taxonomy (NCBI): domain Eukaryota; kingdom Metazoa; phylum Arthropoda; class Insecta; order Psocodea; family Psocidae; genus Psococerastis; species Psococerastis gibbosa. Next base: position 6,522,645 of record OZ020492.1, read on the forward strand.
TTTCCAAAAAATCAACAACAACATTTCTATTGCTTACCGCTGAGAATTGTCCGTAAATAACATGACATGAGATTTCTTACTTACTAATCAATGTTCTCGCATGGTATATTAACATAAAAACCACAAATCCTCACATTTCATTTACATTTTAAATCATTAACAATAAAAAAATATTCACTAATTACTTGCTTGGGTGCCATGACTGCCATGTTGCTTTCTAGTGATGTTTGTTTTTATGAAGCTGTGCCAGGCGGCACCAAAGAAACCTTGATGGAAATTATTAAAGAACAACAAACATGTCCGTCTGCTGGAAATCATCTGACTGCAATGAAGGCTTTTTCCACCTCGCAGTGAGTATTATTTAAATTTTTTCAACATAGTTTTGACCTCTTACTGACTGGTGATTTCACAACGATCGGTGCCAGCACGCACTCTCCCCCCCCCCCCCCCCCCCTCATAGGCATCGAAAAATGTAGGGCAAAGCTAGTGGTTTCACAACGATCGACGCGGAAAGGGGACGGGTTGCGGTAAGACTCAAATCCGCAATATTAAAAAAACAAAAGCAATGAGAAGACCGTTGTGCAACGACCAGTAAGCATGAAGTCAACACTATGTTGAAAAAATTTAAATAATACTCACTGCGAGGTGAAAAAAACCTTCATTGCTGAGGCAGTCGGATGATTTCCAGCCGACGGACATGTTTGTTGTTCTTTAATAATTTCCATCAAGGTTTCTTTGGTGCCGACTGGCACAGCTTCATAAAAACAATAATTGGGAGGTTTGTCTCTTTCCAGGGCTTTAATTTTTTTAAAAATATCCTAAATTAATATAGTTTATTTTTTTTAAACTATCCTATAATAGGATTTAACATTATTAATTTTATAAAGTATTATATAACATTGAATTGAAAACGACTTTATTGCATGTAAATATAAATAAAGACATAACAAAAGGGGAACAATAAGACTATAAAGTCTTCTCTTCATGCTAACCTTGCTTAATTTTGTTTAAAACAGGCGGGAAACGACACATTTTCTTAAAAAAAAAACTTGTCGTAAATCTGCACACATCACTAGAAAACAACATGGCAGTCATGGCTCCCAAACAATTAACTATTAACTATATTTTTTTAAAATATTAAGTTAAAATGTTAAAAAAATGTGAGGATTAGTGGTTTTTATGTTAATATACCATTCGAGAACAATGATTAGTAAGAAAACAATAATTGGGAGGTTTGTCTCTTTCCAGGGCTTTAATTTTTAAAAAAATATCCTAAATTAATATAGTTTATTTTTTTAAACTATCCTATAATAGGATTTAACATTATTAATTTTATAAAGTATTATATAACATTGAATTGAATTGAAAACGACTTTATTGCATGTAAATATAAATCATGACAAAACAAAAGGGGAACAATAAGACTATAAAGTCTTCTCTTCATGCTACCTTACTTAATTTTGTTTAAAACAGGCGGGAAACGACACATTTTCTTTAAAAAAAACCTTGTCGTAAATCTGCACACATCACTAGAAAACAATATGGCAGTCATGGCTCCCAAACAATTAACTATATTTTTTTTAAATATTAAGTTAAAATGTTAAAAAATGTGAGGATTAGTGGTTTTTATGTTAATATACCATTCGAGAACAATGATTAGTATGTATGAAATGCCATGTCATATATGGTTTATACCTCATAAAACAATGAAAAAAATGTTTTCTCACCCGCTGCAATTATTTCTTTTACATTGACATATACTTATCACTTATTAATGTAAATACACCCCACTAGGTCGCATCCCCCTTGATAGTTTCTTTCAGGAAGTAAGAAATTATGAAAGGCTCACTTTTCATGATAAATGAGTTTAAAAAATAATTTTTCTGAGGAACCATTCTATCAATCCATTTTAACTTAAGAGTGTACAGCCCGTAGGAAATTGGCAGCCCGAAATTCAATATTTTTTATTTTTTATTTAATTAACTAAGCATGTTATTAAAGATTTGGCTCATCAAAGTTGTTGAAGACTACTTCATCCATCATATTATAGGATATTTTTAATTTCGAAATTTTAGTTTTTTCAGAAACATGCAAATATTTTATAATCACTAACTGTTCACGTATAAACGATTTGATAAAAATAAAACTAAAATTTCGAAAACTAAAAATACCTTATTATATGATGCGTGAAGCAGTCTTATACAACTTTGATGAGGCAAATCTTTAATAACATGCTTAGCTAATGAAATAAAAAATAAAATGTACTAAATTTCGGGCTGTCACTTTTCTATGGGCTGTACACTCTTAAAGGTATGGTCATTGAATATATAACACTAGTGTAGGTTTAGGTGCTAAATACATTAACAAAGCAGAACAGCTTTCCAAAGCAAGGTTTTGGCTTTGAAGAAAAAGCTATTTTTTTATTATATTATGTATAATCCGAGCCCCTATGCATAGCATACCATTACTAATGTGTAGCATTATATTATTAACCTGCCCATTTTATGCACACAGCCAATTGTGAGCGACTGGATTCCATACACTACTAGGCTTCATCTATTTCCGAAAGCTTCCTTCTTAAACCTTATAAGGTAAAGGGATGGGTGTGAGACGGCCTTCCAGATACAGACCTTCGTTCCCTTAGCGGTTTCCCGAAAAGACAATGGCATGACAAATATGCATATCGTAAATATTTCACATGATGCTTGAACTCCTAGGGTGGCTCCTGCCGGCGCTGGCAAAGCAAATTCCAAAATAAGCCACCATCTTTTTGTACTATTCCTATATGCATAGCTGATTCCGTTGGATTCCACTTCCCGTAGCAACGTACAAGAACTACCTTCAGTCTTCAAGGAATACTGCACGGCGGCACCGCCATGTATTGGGACATGCTGGTACCGTGCAGCATTCTTTACCGATGCTTACAATCACGAGAGTTTTCATACGATAACACCAGGTCCGAGTTGTAGCTCTTTTAATTGCTTTTACTCCCGCCAGAGCACGACATTGTTTAGTTTTGATGGCTAGGTTAGCCCAGTAATAAAAAGAAGTCAATATTTATTTATTTACTTACTTATTTTGATAAATAGCAAGTTGATGGACGTCAGCCTACGAATTTGAGTGGGAGAAATGGTCTTGTATTTATGTGGAGGGAAAATAATAATTTAAAACTTTAAAATTCAACATGCACAAAGGAGGAGGGGGGGTTAAGGGTTACAACCCCTTCACGGATTTTTTAAATCCTATTCTAATTATTAATGACATCACAAGATTGTACCTATTGTAATGCCATTACTACATGTCCATAAACTAAAAAAATAAAATCGGTAGCGACTTTTATTTTTAGGCAGAAATTACAAAATATATTTTGAGACATTTTCTGAAAATTGGTTTAAATTGGCCACATTTCAATATGTACCGTACCTACGAAAGTACGCTACCTAAATTCCCAATATCTTTTCCTACTTCTTCCCCCTTTGTGCCACGTGCGCAGCGTGGGGGGGGGGCGCCCCAAACCCATTTCCTGAGCTCGTCCCGGTCGGACGCCGACGCCTTCAGATCTGCCATTGTCTTCCCTCTTGCTCCGGCGACTTGTTCAATCCTTTCCTCGAGGGTTGTCCTCGGTTTACCGATGGTTCTTCTTCCGGGTGATTCTGTTCTCGTACATTCTTTGGACGTTGTCGAACCATTGTAACTGCTTGTTCTCCATTCTCATTTCTCATTCTCAATATCAATGCGTTCAAAACAGTATTGCATATCGCATAAGGTACTGTCAATCGAGACCTATACAATGTTTGAAAAGCCCTTAAAAGAAACATGGTTTTGTTTTGTAAAATCAAAACTGTACACTTTTTGAAATGCGTAAACCCCACTATTTCCCACTTATATTTTTCACGGGAGGGGGGGGGGTGAGATACTGTGAGATCCCTGTCTCTGTCAAATATAAACTTTAGTTGCTTTACAGTTGTCAGTCAGAATGTGTAGAGAAAATTCTCATTTTCACCCGGCCCTCCCCTGTTTAGAGGTTGTGTCAACATGTCTTTACGTGTAAACTCCAAATTATTTAAAACGTCCGAGGGGGGGGGGGAGGTAATGAGGTAATAATACCGGTCCATGACTCGCTGAACAATTATTTACTGAAACATTTATTTTTCGAAATCGTTCTTAATAAACATTATTAAAACATTTGAAACTAGGCCCAGTCCAAGAGGATTTAAATTGTTTCAAATCTACGAGATATTAGCGTGGGGCAAAACGGAACGAAACGAAACTGCGAAACGGGCCGAGGAAATCGAAACTCTGATCTGCCCCGCGGGAAGCGTCTCGCATCCATTATTACCAGAGAAAGCTTTCCATACTGTCATTGATATTGATTGATTGTTATTGAGATCCTAATACATGACATGCGCCTGAACCACCCTTTACCTGATTACTGATTATAATTAGTGATGTGTATTTTATGGGCTTAATTCCACCGGCAGTCGATTGAATCCAACGGGCTGAATTCACTAGCTCTCGCCGGACTCTTGCTCATTCTTCATACTACAGAGTATGTTAATGCAATCTTTATGGAGTGTGTTTTTTTTTATAAAAAGATTATTTACATACAAAGAATTCAATATATGTATGGGGCTGTCCATTAATCACGTGATGTTTTTTTTAAACATTTTTTAACCCCTCCCTCCCCCTTGGTGATACGTGGTGAGGTTTAAGACTACCCCCCACAAAAAAGTCACGTGTATTTTTTAGTACCTACAAAGAATCTTAAAATTTTTATAATATTTTTAAATACAGGTATAAAGTATAATCTAATTTTATTCTAGAAAATTAAGGACCATGATTAAAATGTCTTGACAGAAAAGACGAAAAAATAAATACTCGTGATATCATACTATATCCCCCTCCCCCCTTGTGATATTTCGTGATTTTTGCCTCCCCCCCCCCCTTTCGAACCTCACTTGATTAATGGACAGCCCCTATCCGAATAACCTCTTCAGTCGCCTTTGTAGGTAATACCTGTGTTGAGTTACGACAGGTCACCGATCGCATGATGAGTAGAGACTCGCACAAGTACGAACAAGCTACCACTATGCCATCGAAGTCCTGGTCTCAGCAGATGCAGGAGTTATATTAATAGAATAATTAACTGCCTATTCCCATCAGACCAGAAAGGGTTTGCGCGTTCTGGCAGGTTTTTGGTAATCTACTACTGACGCACTTGGGTGCACATGGTTCAGATAGCTGTTAGTGAACATGCCACATGTTACAGGAAATCAATTTGTTTTAACAAGACAAAGTGTGCTACCACAAGCTATGCCAATTTATAATCAATATTTTTAGTCTTGCTTAGCCTGCATTAATGCAAATATGGACGTTGAACATTACTCATATCACTCAGCAGCATTAGCCAAGTATGCCGGTACAAAAACACCGTTCAATAATGCATAATAAGGTGATCCCAACGCGCCTTTTTGGCTTTGTGGCACTGTATTTAGTAAAAATTGAAATGTTTTTTTTAAAATAAATACACGCATTATTATTATTATTATCACACAACTTAAAAAATTAACTAATATAGGAGAAATGAAAACGAAATAAAAAAGTGGCTTTTGAACTAAAATACTCCACTTTAAAATTTATCTTTAAAACTTACTTTACTTTTTATTTTAATTACTTTACTTTGCTATAATTAATTTTTACGTTAACTTATTTTTTTAAATATAATGAAACTGATTTGAAATAATTGCAACTAAGTTTTTTGCTTACACAGACGTGAAATAGAAAACATGTGCAACATCTATTGCGTTTGCTGTGCGAGCCCCCGACAAGTTGATTAAATTGGGGGCCCACAGGTTATTTGTATTACAAGGGTATAACTGTTTACATTTATAAATATATTCCTTCGGCGCTGGGGAGTACTGGCTGAAGAAGAAAAAAAAGAAGAACATTCGCCGCTCAACCGTGGATGCGGACGGACGAGCTAGACGTGCTCTTACTAGTGTTCAGTTTTATTAACTATTATTCAGTAGCCTATTCATTTTTCAATAATATGTCGGAAAGTTGTGGTGACCCTTCATGTGAATCGAAATTTGAGGATGCTGTAAAATGTTTCGATTGTGGAAATTGTTATCATTTTGAGTGCGCGGGAGTGTCAGAGTCGGCTCAACGCAGGAAAGCCCAATAGGCTAGGGAGAAATGGAGGTGTAGCTAGTTCTGTAGGGCTCCACTGCAGCAAGACAAGAAGCAGGACGGTTTCGATAAAATCGTAAAAGGTTTGTCGAAGCGGATCTGAAATTAATTTTTTCCTACATTAACAAAACAATGGACTCAGTGCTCCAGTCAATAGAGTTCCTTGGAAAAAAAATATGATGATTTGCAGGAAAAGATTAGTCAGCATGACCAGAAATTTAAGGCAGTTATTAATGCATGAGGTCAAAATTCAAGAATTGAAGCAGTCTTGTTTAAATGATTTTATTGAAATTCTTGGATTGATCCGGTTAAAGGAGATACTAACAACGAATTATTCAGCAAAGTAATATCTAAAATAACCGGAGAAGTTGGGGTTAGTGTTTCCAAGATCGACTTAGTTGCAGTCTCACGCATTACGACCAAAAATAAAACCGCCGCACCAATCAGAGTTCAACCTCAGAAATGTGCTTTTGCTCAAAAGCAAAACTCGCCCGATTCCAAAAACGATCTTTTTGTGTGAGCATGTGACCAACTTTTATAAGATGTTCTGGGAAGCTAGGAAGAAGACGAAGGAACTCAAGTTCAAATTTGTGTGGTTCAAAAACGAAAAGATTTTCGTGAAGAAAAACGAAAAGATTTTCGTGATGAAAAACGAAAAAAGTGTCCCCAATAGGATTCAAACCCTAGAGGATATACACAAATTGTAGTTCCACTTCGACTGCAATACAGGTTGTGCGAGTTCTGCACTTCTGTTGTAAATTTAATCAGCTCATTATCTGTTATGCCAATTTTTATGGATAATAATTTAAATTTCATTACTGAGCCAGAAACAGATTTTATAAAGGAAGAAGTGTATGACACTGTTTCGAAATGTTTTGACTGGCAAGCAGGAAATTTACTCGCGTACTGCAGGAAACGGAGTGGGCCTACATATCTCGGCACGAGCTGAAAAAATTGTCTAAATGATGGCGACGATTTCTCTTGATTTATTTATTTTCCTTTGATTTATTTTATCCTAGATAACGTAACGTAACTTATTTCACTTATAAGAACTATAGCTGTGTTATTTTTTCTCTTGTAATAATTTAGTTTGCACTCCCTATAAACTGAAGGGAATAAATCATTTGTAGCTTTTTGGCGAATCCTGCCACAAGCCTCCTAATGGGGCTTACACGCAGTATTCCGGTGCATGAGTATATGACATTGGAAGTAAGTAAGTAAGTAAGTATATATATAATTGAACAATCAATAAAAATCGAAGCATAAATCCCCAGCACTAAGTACAAAAATGACTTGTCACGCTGGGGTCAAAAGTTAAGTACAATACATAATTTAACATTATTATTATTATTTTAACTTACAATCCAAAAAGTATAAAATTGAGTAGAATAAAAAATATTACCCTAACCATATATACGTACATATATATATATATATATATATCGTACATATATATTTATTATATGCTCCCAGTGCTGGGGGTACCGGCTGGGGGGTTATTATTATTATTATTATTTAACTATCCATATATCGCTTCTTGAAATGGCATAAAATCATAAATAGATTTTTTTTTATTGCATCAAAAATGCCAATTTTTTTTTGCTCTTGTGGTAACATCGGCTTATCTCTAGTTTGAAAATATCACGTAGCAAGCGCTAGTGTTGTTGTGCATTGTTGGTGTTTTGCCGCGCTTCTACTAGTAAATAGCGACATTGCCGCCATTGTGTCAGTAAGTTGTCAAGAAGTGCTTGGAGGAAAAATATTAGTGTCTCTGTAAGTTGATTTGCTATATTTTTTTTCCCCTAACTGGTTACTCCACCAGCTAGGGAATTATATTAATGCAAAGTAAATATATGCTAGTTACAAATTGTTTCCGCTCGTACTCGACGTACGGGGAAGGGTTGTGCTCTTGGTGTTGGAGAGAAGGAACCACACAGGTTGGATTCAAAAACTCGTCTCATATATTTTACAATTACATGGGCAGACGCCCCAATTACAGTACTGCGAGCCGATTGGCCCCCACTCCAGTGCAACCCCAACCACTACGTCAGTGAAGAAGGCAGTGGCAGATTAAGGCCCGCCACATTCACTAATTTAATCATATTATATTAGTTTGCATATAAGTATATAAATTATATTAAACCAGTAAGAATACAAATTGTCAAAAAAACACATTCCACACCACGTATATGTATATGCAATATGCAATACATGTGCACGTGGGGGAGCTAGGCCTTTGGATCACATCACAATAAGTTCTTTTACATACTTACTTATATAGTAATTTAGTACTTATTAATATTTTACTTAGGTATACCGATTTATTCATTTAATAGTGATTTAAGAAATGTTATTTCCGAATTATTGAGCCAGTTCTTTGTTGATGGTAAAAAATCTTTTTTTCTTAGTAAATCTGTAATATGAGTGGGGAGAGCATTTATAATTTTCGTTGACATGAAAACAGGCGAGAAAGTCGTGCGGCTTTTGGTGATGTTTGGGAAATAACTAATGTTCTGTACTGATTTTGTTTTGTAATATTTAACGTAGGCTGGAAGTAGGCAAATTTTATTATTGTGGACCAATTTTAACATTTCCCAGGTGTAGGTATGGTAAACTGACGGAATTTGTAATTGATTATATAAGGGTTGGGCATGTTCTCTTCTGCTTTTATTTAACATTACTCGTAGGATAATGTTCAGGGACATATTTACTTTATTAATAAGTGATCCAAAGGCCCCTCCCCACGCACATATGCCGTAGTTTACAATTGGCTGAGTGATTTTATCATTTTAAATCTTAAAGATTTTTATTGCACGTTGATAATTAACAACAAAAAAATTAAATTTATTGTAATTGTGCAAGTTATATACTGTAAATCTTTCTCATAAGTTTTAAAATCCGTTTTACATATGGATATTATTTCCGGGTTTACTTGTGTTTACAATATTTCTAACTCATCGTTGCTTTTATTTTATTTTTATTTTTAAAGTTCTTATATTAAGGTGCAATACTCTATAACGTCTTTGCAATTAGAATCCATCATCCTTTTGTCTTTTTCAATTACATCGACTTTACTACAACAAAATTGCTCAACATGTTTTTTTCATTTTCACTCCTAATCATATTTTTAGTGTTTTTTGGGGAAAGTTGCAACATATTTACAAGAATGCTACAAGTTATCTAAGTCTTCTATAATAATTTTTTTTACTCTTGCCACTTCTTTTTTCATTAATATCGTAGCCTCTGATGGCCAAACATATTTAAACCCTCTCTTCTTTGCCTCTTCTTTAGTTTTATATAGGAGACCCTTGTTGAAACGGGTCAGGTTTTCGTTGATGTAAATTCTTTCTTCACTCCCATTCTGCAATGCTTGGTCTTAGGTAATAATTTTCTTTCTCTGCGCAATTATTTTGTTTCTCACTTTTCTTGATGCGAACTGTACTACTATAGGTTTAGGCTTGTCCTTATTTGTTGAATTGATTCTAAAGCATTCTTCAATGTCGACATTTGCCAAATCAACCCCCAGCTCTTTTGTAACACATTGTATTTTCAGCTGTAATAAATCATTGTCTTCGTCTTCACTTTGCGGTAGGTTGTGGATTTCAATATTTTTCTTAAGGGCTTGCTTTGGAAGGTCTTGGACTTCGCTTTCTAATCTCTTTATTTTATCGTCCCTCTTTTCCATCCTTGTTTTCATAAAACATACTAAGATTTTGCTCATTCTGCCTTGCCCCTGTAGTAGTTTGTCTATCTTTTCTTCCATAGATATTTGTTCGTTTTCCTCACGCTCTGTATCTGATTCTCTGACCTCTATATCTGCGTCTATTTCGTTTTTTTTTTCTTTTTATCTCGGCACGCGATGCAGACCCATTTCTGTTTTACATCTTCAGACTTTGCTTTGTATGTTCTCGTGGATAGATTTGAACATTCTAGATGATACGCACCGCCGCACCTTCCATAGCATCGTACTAGGATGACCTCATCATCAATCAATCAATCAATCAATCAATCAATATAATCATACTATATGTACATTTGAAATACAAAAAATACTGTGGACCCGATAGGCCGTGGCCCGTGATGAGTCCAGAACAACTGTTATTGTTAATACTAATTATAATAATAGTTAATAGGAAATCCAAACAATAAAATAGGAAATATAAATAAGTTAGTAGGGAGCATAATATTTAATTGTAGTTAGGAACTATTTGTGATAAATATTCTGAGTTGTTAAAATTTAGGAATTGGCCAATTTGAGTCTGGAAAATTTAATATTTGATACCTGTAGTTGTTTTATTTCATCTGGTAGTCTATTGTAAGCTAAGATAGTTAAATATGCATCAGAATGTTGAAAATTGGATGTTTGATACTTGGGTATTTGTAGATTGTTATTCACATCTAAGCGAGTCGCCCTGCCATGTTGAAAAAAATGACTTGTCCTTCTGGTGTTGAGTTTGTTATGAAACGATACAGGAGCAATTGTATAATATAAAGTGATTGTAAAGTCGGGACGTTTAACTCTGTAAATAGACCCTCCGAAGGGTATCTATACGGTTAGGGTATAACATTTTTCATCATCGTCACAGCCCACCTGGGGCGCATACGCGCTGATGACGTTCATCACCAGCTTGTCGGTTAATACTAGCTTACAGAGTATCAATCTATCACTTTGCCTCGCCACGTATACCAATGATGCTCGGTAATTTGGGTCCAGTATTACACCTACCCCGTTTCGTTTTCTTTCCGTGCCAAAGTAGATTACTTTATACCCATCTCCTAGTTCACGACTACGGTCTCCTTTCCATCTAGTCTCTTGGACGCAAAGCACGTTTATTATTATTATTTTTTTTTTATTATTATTTTTTTTCCCTCCTTTGCATCATTTTAGCTAACTCCATCCCTTTTCCCGTCATGGTACCGACATTTAGGGAGGCAAGGCGGATTTTCGTCTCTCCTACTGTTCTAATCTTCTTCTTTTTCTTCCTCTTGCATGGTTCTTCTGTGATCTCGTCATGTGATGTGCTTGGCCCTAGGGTTCTGTTCACTGCGGCCGGGCTCCTCCGCAGTGCGTCGCTTATGGGGGACTAATATTTCCGAGGCTCTCATCTGCTTTGCTGCTCATGCTGTGTGATTGGTCATTTTTCCCAACCGGCTGACCAAGCCTGACGTCTTGGTTTGTTCGAGTTTTCCTTCTCTAGCCTTTGTGGATCCCTCCATAGCCTACAAGGCAGCAGGTTCGATGCCACCAAGCTCATCTGCCTCCATCGCCGTTAAAAGTGTTTCTAGGCACTCTCCTCCGCCTTGGAGCCATTGGCCAGGGGCTAACGGGTTCGCCTACCCGTGAATGCTTATTTAATCGCGGCATTTTCTCGCCATGTCACAGTGTTATCATTGGGCTTATGTGGAATTTACGGACAAGCCTACACCACTAGGCTTGCCCCCACGCCCTAAATCACTGCCGTTCATCGTTGCTGCCAGAATTATATAGAACCTACATCTATCAAAGTGCGGTTTCAAATCCAATAAAAATACAGTAATTGCAAAAATACGTTAATACTAGTGTTAAGAAAAAATGCAAAGATTCCATATAAAATATACAATGTGCCATTATGAAGATGATTTGCTGGATACGGTACAGTCGTTGGTCGTATCAGCTGATATTCAAAAACAAAGACAAGTACTGTGAGGCAGAAGCTGGAGTAAACATGTTATGGCATCGTATCACATTGATATTAACTCATTTACGTTTTCTCTGCTTCTTCCTTTGCTCTTCGTCAGCTGTTAGGTCTATGTCCGGTGTTGCTATGGAAGGTGTAATACTGATTAACTGACTATGTGTTGTCACGGTGTGTTTCCTCCCTCCTTCAGCGATAATTATTCGGCCATCCAGTGTGTAAACGTTATTTAGTCCCCAGACAGTTTTAGCGGCATTTAAAATCTGCATTCTTTTCGGTGTCAGTGACTCAGTTATAGTGAATTTGCTACCTTTAAGCATTTTCTTGCGGGTAAATAAATTAGCGCGAAGGTTATAGCTGATAAATTTAACTAAAATTGGGCGGCACCCTCCCTTAGCGAGCTGTTCGGTACTTTTTCTAGTCCCAATTCGATACATCCTATCTAAAAACGCTACACCTACATTTATGTCTAACTTGTCAGCGAATAGAGAGCAGACAATTTCGGACGGATCTTTACATCGCCTACACTTCATTGTAAAGGCAGTTGTTGTGTAGTGTCGGTTAAAACCTGAAATCCGTTCAAATCAACTTGCTTGCATGTCTTGGCATAACGCGTATACTGTACACTGTATAAAGTCAGTTTGCGAACCTTTACTAGTTTTGCTTCTAATTTTGGATAGTCTTTTGAAATTGCTGCTTTTCACGTAAGTTTAATTTACAATACCTTTACGATTGAGAATTTCACTTTTTACTTCACTGTACACTGTTTCGGTGAAAAAAATATAGTCTAAAAAATGCACGACTTTCACACAGCGGCCATTTTGGAATAATCCTTTGGAATTACCTTTAATACCAGTAATGCTGCTATGTTTCACTATGTTTTATGAACATAAAATCGGCATTTTGGCTGATGTGTCAGTATTACCTAGAGTTTGGAGACTAAACTGATCTCACACGTTCTGATAATACTTGGAGAACAACGGCACATCAGACATCTTCATTTATTTCCTAAATAGTAAATGTTTTGGAATTTTTTCGATGCCTCTATGGGTAGTTCATTAAATAAAACGATTTTTTTTCCACCAAAATATTTGGCTGCGGTTAATAATATATTCAGAAACAAGAAATTAGTTGGTGCAAAAACTTTGAAACGCTCTCCAGGAAAGTGGTGTTTTGCAGATATGCCACTGTTGATTGCAAGCAGCGCTGTAATATATAATATCTTTTCTATTGTAATAATGCAATTCGTACTACCTATAACTGGTTTTAGCCCTTTGGCGAATCCTGCCACAAGCCTCCCTTATGGGGCTTACATGCAGTTTTCCGGTAAAACTATTATTATTCTATTATTGTATTGTATTCTTTATATTAAATGCTTCCAGTGCTGGGGGTACCGGCTGGGGGAATAACAAATTGTTATTGCTTTCCAATTTATACGTAGTATAAGGAAAACTTTGCGATGGTCGAAATTTTCGATTCCGAGGTTTCAACGGATTTACACGTTTTGAGGTCCCAGGAACCCAAAAAAGTGTTTTTTACGAAATGTCTGTCTGTCTGTCTGCGCGTCGATTTCCTGGCAAACTACTCGGTCGATTTTGATGAAATTTGGCATGTAGGTTCACAAAAATCATACCTCGAGACCATTTTTATTTTTATTTTGGGCTAACTCAATTTGGGGGGTTTTATTCACAAAAAACTCCAAAAAACGTCTGAAAAAATTATTTCTCAAAAACGGCTCCAACGATTTCTTTTAAATTCACATATATTGTAGTCGTAATTAATGTTAACAAAATGCATGGGGTCGCTTGCCCCTTGATAGTTTCCTTCTGGGGGTAAAAAAATAAAAATAACTCAATTTTCATGAATAATGACTAAAAAATAATTTATCTGCTAAACCTTTCGATTGGTGATTTCTACCTTCAGACATGTTTTAGGTGTTAAATTGAGTAACGAAACCGGACAGGTTGCTTTCGCAAAAGCTTTCTGGTGTTGTGGATTTTTTTTTTTAAAATGATAGAAAATTCATTGTCAACATTGCGTGCTCTGCCATTATTACTGTGTGGTAATGTGTTGGTCTGACCTATCTAAAATTTACCTCACCTCCAGTGACGTCAGGTCGACAACCCCCCCCCCCCCCCCCCAGATATTGAAAATTTAGCCATAGGAAAATTATTTACCACGAAATTACTAATTTTCTCTAACTACTGATTTATAAATTGGAAAGCATGTTCGAGTATACTCGGACCGGTTCTTATTATTATGGAATCAAGCAAAAGCAAACTGTTTTAGGATTTCCCGTTGCCCAGAGTACTCCCATTTGCAGGTTGCCAAGGCACTAACCCAATTACCCATCACATATCCATTACGAGTCTGCACTTAATATCATTTCAGAAATAAAAACATATGAACAGCACTTCTCTCGAAATAGAAACTGGTGAACAATAATTTTTATTCAACGCACGGACTGAAATAGCATAACACAAAAAATAGTCTCGCACAAAATGACAATAGCAATCAGATGTCAGATGTAAACTGCAAGTGCAACGCTGTGTTTATACTACGGCGGGGTTTCCACATGCGTCAATGGTCAATGAGAAATATGGTTTTGACGTGGTAGCAGACATTTTTAGTATGTCTTTAATGTCGGCTAAAACGTCAATTTCATATTTCTCATTGACCATTGGCGTATGTGGGAACCCCGCCTACCTCTATATACAATGAGAAGTGGGTGATCTGCCTGCATGAACTGGGCACATACTACAAGCTTATACAACTCAATATATCGCAATGCAATGTTTCTCACTTTTTTCAGAAATCAAAATCAAATAACCCTAAGCCATGGACAACCGAGGAAACTCGCCAAATGGCGACCGACAAGAAAAGATGCTGGCTGATATGACACGTTCTTTAGACCCAAGCAACCTTTTTGCTTATTGGCCTAGAACTGATACAGGCACATCAGCTGCTACTAATGGTTTGTATGCATGTAGTGTTATTAAAAATGAAAAATAAGAAAATACTGTTGTACTCCAAATTATCCAAGCTCAAAATCATTTTGAGACACAATCATTTAAGCGCGTGCGCTCCTTGGCTGCCCGAAAACGTTCAGGAAACCTTGACTTTCTCTTATTTACATACTGTATTAATACTCATTTAATAAATCAAGAATGAATACAGTACATACACAATTATACAATTTTTTTTTTAATAATCCGACAGTCTGCAGCCCTATTACGGCGATTTGAGATAATAAACATAATACCGGGGTTTATTTTGACGTGACAACGAATAAATCGATGAGCGCTGGCTGGAATAATAGGTACATGTACGAAAAAGTGTTATTACTATGCGCAACACGATGCGTCATGCGCATACTTAATGCTAGTTTCAAGCAACTTTTTGGGCAGATGTAGAAGGTCTATCTCAATTATACCCATGTCTTCGTCTATTCTTCCTCTTTCAGGCCATGCTATATTTCTTGTGATAGGGCAAGGGGTTCGTCTTTGAGGGGTGGAAACGTGAGGAGGTGCGCCCAAATTTGGCCCGAATTTGCCAATTTTAATCGAAAATAGGCCTTTCTCAGCCGCATTTTTGGGGGTGTTAATATCAATTTAAAAACTTCAAACTACTTTAGTTCTTCTCAACCTTTCGTACTCTTTCCAGACATGTATTCAGTTTTACTATCCGTCTCTTCGTTTAGGCTCAGATGAGTGTATAAGCCATTTTCCAATTACATGCATAGAGTAAAAAAATTCCATACCCTGCAATTTTCATCCGAAATTAATTTTTAATGTCTCATTAGAAGCAGTATGGATTAAGGTTTCAAATTCATCCCTTAAACACGAGTGGACCACAAAATGACGCATTTCCAGCAATCCCATTTGAATTGCATGGGCGGGTTTAAAGCAATTTTTTGGGCAGATGTAGAAGGCCTATCTTAATTTAAATTATATCCATCTCTTCGTCTATTCTTCTTTCAGGCCATGCTATATTTGTGGTGATCCAGCAAGGGGTTTGGCTTTGGGGGTGGGAAACGTCATGGGTGCGCACGATTTTCAACAAAAATCGGCTTCTTTCGGCCGCGTTATTATCTATTTAAAAAATGCATACTACTTAAGGGTTTTTCCACATTTCTTTCTCTTTCCAGCCATATATTATTTAAGTATGATTTAGTGATTTAGGCGTTGCCACGTTAAACTATCGTCTGTAAACCGACTTTACTACCGACTTACAGACAACCAATTTTTTTAATACCACATTACTAAGGTGTCACGTGATGGTGTTAAAATATGCGCGAGAAATTCAACACAAAATAAAAATTTTGGAATCCAAGAGAACAGGTGCATTGTTTTTCATTGTAGGAATACTAATAGACATTTAAATGTAGAGGTTGAATTTTGAAATACTCGTATAATAAGAATTTTAATTAATTAGCATTACATCTAATAATAATAATAATTACATCTGAGAGATAAAAAATTGAAAACTGTCCAAAAATATAGCCGAGGATTAATTTATCAATTTGAATTTCACGCGTATTTTGCACTCATTTGTCTAAAACAATTGAATAAACCCCGGTGTTACGTTAATCCCAAATCGTCATAATCGGGCTTCTGAACGAGGTCCGCACCAATTCATGTGATAATTTGAGTTCTACCGTAGATAAAAAAAAAAGATCACGCACCTATAACAACTAATTAGAATTATGTAAACATTACATAGTTTGCTGTGTAAAATTGTAAATTACAGTGGTTGTATAGTTGCTAGGAGACTCAGAAAACCGAAAGGGAAAAACCTTACAGGTGAACAAAATTGGATTTTACAGAGAATATTGATCATAGAGCTCTCATTTGAATCACATTCTTAGGAAGGAAGGTACCTCATTATTGTTATGTGTGTAGGTGGCTGTCAGTGACACCAATTGGCCGCAGTTTTTGAGCTTGATTTGTACGAAAAACAGATAATGAGAGTCTTTTGTGGAAAGAGTGGCTAAATTTGATTTCGTCAAATGAAGGGCTCCATTTTCTCGATTAAGGTACCCTTTCATTAACTGAAGCGTGGAAATAATAACCGGGTTAACCACCAAGATCGATCATTCTTTTGAGTTATCACGATTTTTATGCCATAATGCCTGATCACTTATGATACCAGAATATATCTCTAAAAATACTTTAAATCTTTGTTGATTATAATAATGCCATAAAAAAAAATTGTCCGTCGAGAAGAAAAATAAAATGAAAATTCGAAATGAAAGAAACATGCTAAGCGCCACCCGTGCTAAATCCAATATGTGTGGACCCATTATATATGTATACCCCAAGAACGCATGCAAGGCGCGAATGACACTTGTCAAGTTTTATAAAACAGGAGATGGTGCACATGACACACCTGGCATCTATCAGAACCAACTGCATCTACAATTGTGCCACTGTCGCTTGGCGTGGTTTTCAGGACATCAGCCATGTCACTTGGATCGTATTTAAGTGATAAAACTAATTTCTAATTTTTAGCGGTTAGCTCGGTTTTTTATTTCCACCCTTTAGCTTTGTTTGTGTGCTTAACGTAGCTTTGAAATCTCTTACAGCATTGTTTGGTCCATACCGAAACAACCCAATGGCAAGTAGCAGAGGCTCTTACCCTAGTGGTCATTCATCGCGGAGTTCCGCAGCTTCTTCAAGCTATGGTCAGTCTCAGGTGCCATTTTCAAGACAGACTGCAGGAATGAGCACAAATCAAAGTAAGAATGTTTCATAATTTAAAAAAAAAAAAGCAATTGTTTTGCTGTAGCACTCTGTTAGCATTGACATAGCCGGGCCAAGCTTGAAGTTCTCTACTAACCGGGGTTCTTTACTAAACTTAAACGAGATTCATCGCTGCAACCCATCATTAGGAACGCAATGGAAAGTGGAAACCAAAGTTAACACGTTCTTTCCTATTCTTGTGCATTGGAGCTTCCTTTCGATTCCATTTCCTTTAGCTTTGTCTTGGACCTTATCTCAATTTTGGTCCAATTTCACCACTAAAATCTATGAAATCTAAAAAAAAAATTCTCTTTAAACCGTGATGGTGTTGTTGACTGAGCGAGCTTTCATTGACAATTATGAAGCTTAAAATCATCTTTATTAACCGAGTTCCTTTCTTATTGGGGTCTTTACTGCCCGAGTTCTACTGCGTTAAAGGTCTACATAAGAGGAAATTGCTTCACAGTTACAGTTACAGTTCAATTAAATCTGCTATTGTTATATTCCTGTTTGTACGTAGTAGCTTTGTGATGGTGCAATGTTTCTGTTTCGAGATTTCTGTGGATTTACACGTTTCGAGGTACCAGGAACCCAAAAAACGACAGAAAATGTTTTCTCTACAACAGTTACAACAATTTTCTTTGAATTCACATATATTGTAGTCGTTATTGATGCAAACAAAATAGCTCGCTTTCCCTTTGACAGTTCTGGCTCTGGGGGCAAATAAATAAGAACACTCAATGTTCATGAAAAAATAATTTTTCTGTGGAACCTTTCTATCCATGCTTTCTTATGTCAGGTTTGTTTTATGTGTTAAATAGAGTAACAAAACTGAACAGTTTGCTTTCCCAAGCGAAGTTTTGGTTTCGAACAAAAAATTTTTTTTTTCAAAATTATTGGTAAATCCATTGCATATCGTGCCACTATTACTGTGTTGTAATACATTGGTCTGCCCGTTCTAGACTATGCAATCGTCCCATCAATGAATTCAGTGCTTTGGGATAGTGACAGTCGAGGCAACTGAAATTTAACCCTAGGACCGTGGAATTACTCATATTATATTATTATATCTCTCTCGGTATCTATCCAAATTGAAAAATTTGAAAGCTTGTACGGGTTCACTCGTTGTGTATTTTAGTTAAGAAGGCCTAACACTATCCCAGTAATGAAATATGAATAATGCAAAATGAGAAAAAATATCTAATTCGCTATTTCCAACAAAAATTTAAACATTTATAAATTTATCCATAAGCTGCACTCAACGTGAAACCTGGCACAGGCTGTCATATATATATATATATGTGACAATAAAAAACTTATCTAGTAACGTTTAATTGTGGCACTAGTTCGCCTATGTTAGAAGTAATTTGATGCATTTATTTGTAGGTGCTATGTGGTGGAATATGTGCTCCCAGTCTGCGACTTATGAATATATGAGAAAACTTCATCAAATTGGGGTAAATGGTTGGCCCCCTCCGGAAGGTTTTCCGAACATATTCGGAACCATGCCTATGCACCCTTCGGTATGTATCGATGTTCTTACTTTCTTTGAGTTTATTTATATGATTCTGCCATGAGAATTATTCAGAAATCCTCTGCATTACTGCTATTAATTAGAGAAATTGGAAAATGGGTTCGCTCTGTGAGAAGTGCACGTTTCAATTTCGATTATTTAATATTATTTACCTACATTAATATTATTGATTAAATTGAATCATTATTAATACATTTCAATATTTTCAAGTATAATCATATTTATTACCCCATGAGTTATATCCCAAAAACGGACCTTACATCAAACTAATTAAGGTGTATCTGAAACTTTGCACATATTTGAGGTCCTGAATACATATCAAAGAGTCAACCTCCCCTTGAGTGAAACCGGGATTTCTGGGACCCGAAATCCGGGACTCCGGACAACCCGTCTCGTGCGTTAAAAAGAATTATATTTCGTGAAGGGTACGCCCTACGCACTTCAAAATCATATTACATTTAATTAAAGTAATGCTGCTATCGTTTCAATTAACAAAATGTACTATACCTTGGCTTCCATTGGTACAGCAAATGGACAAAGCGTGGGAAATCGAAAATAATTTTATGTGGCATTAATTAAATGGTTGTCACTTAGGGTTTGAGATTATCAACAAAAAGTTGAAGCAAATCTTCTATGGAATAAAATGCATTGATGGATGTACTATAACACCCACTTGCTATTTTTATCTGCGGAGCTTTAAGCATTAAAGTACCGGAAGTCACGCCGCACTGGACCTTTGCATTGAACTTCAGGCAACTTTTCAGATTAACTCCCAATTAGTAACCAAGGGGGAAATGTGGGAAATTTTCCAAATAAGCTATCTTTACTTTAGACCTGCTGAACACGAATTTGTAGTTTGAAATCATGGCTCTAAGGTCAGAATGGCGGATGATTCATATTTTTATTTTATTTTTCACTCATCCGACCAATTTTTTAATTTTTAATGTTCTGAAATTAAGTAATTTGGATGTGTGTAGGACTAACTGTTTAGGAAATGAATGTATTTTTTTAATGCACCAGATGGATTTTCATGAGTCCCGGAAATCCCGGTTCCCCCCAGGGGAAAGTTGAGTTAAAGTTAAGTGTAGTGCGTGGGTTACCTCTGACCCACCCTGATCTCGGAGTCTCAGGAATCGCACGAAAAGTTAGAACAGCACAATTTACAGTGCTACTGTAATAAAGGAAAGGAACTGGGGTTAAATTGATTAATACAAAGGAATAAAATAACATATAAAATGCAATTTGCATTTGCCGCACAAGGTACATAGGTCAATGAACAGTAATACAGTGAACAAAATTTTAATTGTATCCCATATTGACGCTTAACTGTAGACGTGGGTGTTTCTGGACCCCTCTGTTCTTTTACCTCTAATTTGGAAAGGTCTTATTGATTTATATAGATATTTATATAATGTATCAGCCGGCCGCCTTACCAAGTTGAATCCAGCGGACTAGAGCAGGTTCAAAGATGCAGATAACTTGGTAGTGTGCACAGTGCCGGTAGGGAAACATGCTGGTAGGACTTTTCCTGGTCACCTCCGAACTAATCTTGTGACTTCACTGTGTTTCCCAAGTGGTTCGGAATCCACTATAATCAGGAGGCCCCCTGTCCTATGGGCCCACACCGTGGCCTGGGACTGTGTCCAACCATACTACTACTATATCTACTATATAATGTATCAAGGGAAAATGAGTCAAATGGGACTCGAACCCGCGATCTACGCCTTGCCGAGGCATCTTCTTAACCACTTCACTACGGATACACCGCACTCAGCTTAGAACAGACACCCTACTTGATACTTAACGACAAGATTCAATTTGTTAGTCAGATTAGCACAGCTACACAACCACCTAACTGAACAAATCTGCTAGCTTACCTTCTTTCATAAAGGCAAGGCTTTATTTAATCATAAATTCAACACATGATTGACTTTTGTAGAGAACCTCCATAAGACATTAGATTCGAAATAGGGCAGCAAGAAAAAACTGAATACGGTGGGACTCGAACCTACGATCTACGCCTTCCCAGGGCATCGTATTAACCACTACACTACGGATTCCATCGCACTCAACTTAAGCTAGATACTCTCCTTAACGGTCAAGAACAAAATTAAAACTGTTGGACAGGTTAGCACAGCTACAATACTACTTATTACTGAACAAGTCGGTGGGCTTATCTTTTTTGCTTGTAGGACAGCTTTATTTAGTCATCAGTTTTACGACTAAAGTGAATTTTGGTTGAAGTATTACGGATAGTGTCCAAAAGAGGTTCTCTTAAACCAAAAGTCAATTTATTGTTAAAATTGATGATTAAATAAATCTTTGCCTTCATGCAAAAAATAGAAGGTTGCAGGCTTGTTCAGTTAGTTACGAGTAGTTGTGTAGCTGTGCTAACCTATCAGTAGGTATATGGTCTACGCTGAGTTCGGTGGAATCCTTGGTGTAGTAGTTAATACGAAGTCTCGGTAAGGCGTAAATCGTCGGTTCTAGTCCCAGATTCAGTAGATTCAGTGTTATCTTGATGCCCTATTTCTGATATTATGTAAAAGAGGTTTTTTCAACCAAAAGTCAATTTAGTGTTAAAATTGATGTTAATAATTCATGGGTTTTTGACCTGGAATTATGAATGATAATGATGGAAGAACCGCCTTCTAACTGCAGCCATCACTGATTGAGCAGTGGTGAATCGATGACACTGCTTGGGTACTGTCAGGTTAAGTGTTAAGGTTTGAAACACATCCCTAAGTAAGTTGTTCTCGTAATTTATACTTTGCGCCTTCTATTATCTAAGTTAAAGGGGACGGGGGTAAAGGTGTTGAGTTGTTGAAAGGCGACCCAAATTTTGTTTGTTATCCATTGCATTGTTGAAGAAGACCATTGTAGAATCCTCACGTAGTAATGTAACATTTGCTTCGCTTAATATGTTCCAGCTAACTATGGGCATGAGGGGACCGCCAACTCTTTCACCAACAGAAAAAGAGAGGGACAGTCTAGAGAGAGAACGTGAGAGGGAACGAGAGCGCGAACGTGAAAAAGAACGAGAAAGGGAAAGAGAAAGAGAGAAGGCCAAAGAAACGTCGTATAATCGAGTCCCGGTGATAGCGCACTCTAGCTCGAAAACGGATCACCTTGCGAGCATTGCAGCGCTTGCGAGTTCAGGGACAAGTGTATCTGCCCTTCCTCCGAAAGCTCATTCTTCGTCAAGGTGGTTCTTAAAGCCTATTATGAGGTTAAGGTTCTGTTTGGGCTTTACATGATTTATTTTTTTATGGAACAGGAAAATCAGGACTAATGGTCGATCAGTAAATTTGCTTCCAAACTTCCCATCAAAGTCTGCGGTCGATCTCTTCTGTGACAATACGCAGACATCTAATATTCTATCTCGGTGGCTCCGTAGCGTCGACCGCAGTTCTTGACCAACGTTTGGAAGTACGCTTTCCGTTCGAGTTTGCCTAATCAATCATCTGACTCTGGCCATAAACAATTTTGCAGTTGCATTGAACTATTGTTGTCATTTTGTCTATATGTCAACAATTGGCAGCAGAATTGTATAAAAAAGCTAGAGGCGTTTTGGTCACACATTCAGTTATACACAATGCTAATGTTATTTAATTCAATTTCTCAGTGAACCAATTGGAATCCTTGGAGGGGTACGGCTGCCACCCGATACTGAAATTATCAAGTATACCTCTTCGATCGTTGGACCTAAAGTTCCGGGTACTACAAATCGTGGCCGCAAGAAAACAATTTCTTTGGATCCTCCGAGCGTTTCTGTGGTGGCTACCCACAGTTCTACAGGACTGCCAATCGACCTAGGTGGACCCTCCAGAATTCAGGTATGTTTTTGTTAGCTAATCCACCAATCTAAGTGCTAAATTTTTTGTCCTAACTTCGGGGGATGCAAAGCATTATGAGTGGAATATAACTCAGCCCGGTTGGTTTAGCAATACAGTGAAATCTAATTATTTATTTACTTAACTTCTGCATATTTTAAAATAGTCAAATGAGCTTCGTGTTGTATGCTACTTATGATGGTGATGGGATAATGCTGATTCCCCAGCCACCCTACAGTCCAGGCTTAGCCCCAGCGGACTTCTTTTTATTTCCTGAACTGAAAAGGCAGCTCAAAAGACATCATCTGGGAGCGTCCTAGCTACTACGATGGCCTTACTAAACAGTTTACCGGCAGAGCAGTTCCAGGGAGCTTATCCAGCATGGGAATCACGTTGGCAAAAATGTTTTGAAGAATATTGTTGAGCCCTTATTTATTGTTAAGGCTCGGTAGTTGGGTTATAAGAGGGACCTCCGTAAGGACCTCCGTAGGGAACATGGACGCTGTACTCAAGCTCCAAAAAGAGGAGTGCGCTGCATGCTAAAACAGGGACCTCGTGACAGTTGTCGCTCTCACTTCAAATCATTAAAAATCATGACAGCCCCAAGTCTGTACATATTTAGATGCATTTTACATATCTTAAAGCCTGAGGTGTGGGGGACATTTAAACAAAACGGGGACACTCACACCTACAACACGAGGCAACAGCGAGACCTTGTAAGGCCAGCGCCACGCACAGCCAAGTGTGAGCGACTGGATCCTATACTACTAAGGTTTCGCCTACCTTAGAAAACTCCCGATTGAACTGAGAGCGACGAAAAATGCTTCTAACTTCCCTAAATTGCTTAGAAACCATCTCTTAGAGAAAACTTTCTACACTGTCACTGAGGCACTAGCACAATGACAGAACTACCTGATTTTGACGATATTCTGACGATTTTATTGTATACTTTACTTGTATTGTATAATTTAACGGAAATATATATTATATTGTATGGTATTGTATAATATTGTATATGACAGGAAAAATTAGCCTAAGTAAAATTTTTTAACTAAATCCCTTTTATACAATAATATAATATAAACTTACCAAATAAACACTCCACCGGGACACGCAGATAAAAAAGACTTATTAAAGTTAAACTAATTAAGACGATATAAATGTACACTGGCTTATTGTAGCTTCTCCTGACCTCTTTCTGCCTCTGTTTTCTGAACCTACTCCTATTTAATACCTCGGTTTCCTATAGGCTGTCTGACGTCGGGCCAGACGCCTGCATGCTCATTCTTAGGAAAGCCTAGTGCCGCTTATGCAGCACTGAGCTAGCCAAATGCAACGGCAGTGGCGTAACCAGACATCAGAATACTGATTGGTGAAAAATATGAGTAAGTTGGAGCTAAGGCTCTGACAATATTACTCGTAAGTTGTAGTACTTGTATGTTCAATAAATTTTGTAAAAAAATCAGGCTCATTGATTTTCGGACAAACCCTGTTAGTATCTTTATACTTACTGTTACTGCGTCTTGTCCTTGGGTGTGGCTTGGCAAGGACGTTTCCAGGCAGTCCTATTCTGGACATGTTCTCTGCTTAGCGGGAGAGTCGTAAGGTCTTGTTATATCTTCATAGGGAGTGTTAACTTTGGTCTTCCCCGGGGATTGATGTCCCGGCACCTCCATCTTCTATACTCTTTCAACAAGTTCAGTTTATTCTCTAATTATCTTTGTAGTAGGATTAATTAAATGAATGTATTGATTCTTTATTTCAGGCCAAACATGACTTCCAAAAACAGCTGGCGGAATTGGAAGCTAATAACGGGAGCACAGCCGACGATGCTCCACTGAACTTGTGTATGAAGAGAAACGGTGATGGAAAAGACCGCGTTTGTAAGTAACACTTCTTAACGTGGCTCTATCATATAATTGAAATCGGGAGGACAATTAATCGTGTCTTATGCCTTATAAGGGTGTAGAAGTTGTTCTTAGTGTTCCTATTTTTAAGAGAACAAATTTATCAGCTTAAACTGCTTCCCTGAAATCCATTATTTGCATAAATATCTATATAATATACTCCCCAAAGTTACTCTGAGGCTGGGAAATTAAGTAGCCTGCCAGTTAGGTTAGTTTAGTCTACCTACAGTTATCAATTTAGGGCGGTAAAGTATGCGAATGTGCCTACGGCTCAACTTTTCATCAACTAATTTCATAAAAAAAGACGTAAGAATAATGTTCCGCGGAGCCATTTTGACAGTCATCATTTGAGATATTTTTGCCGATATTTTTTATGGCACTTCCCAGTTCAAAAACACAAAATGTCAAAGATATGCTACTTGTCATATTGGGATGTTGGCTTCAAAGGAGAGCTAAAAGAAAGATATAAAGTGAAATTGGTGTAACGTACAAGTAAGCTAAAAGTTTTCGAAAATTTGAATTTTCCAGTTAAATTTGAACTTAATCGGCGACAATGTCAGATCTTCCTTTTAGTTTTCCTTCGAGACTTTCTTCCTGTATTGAGAGCTGGTTAACTAAATGTCAGTCATTTTTTAGTTGCTACGGATGCCAGTTCCTCGAGTTTAGGTAAAGTCTTCCTTTCTTCAATTTTTAATTTCTGCATATTGGCTCAATTTGTACGGTCAAATCTTAAAGTGGGAATGCTCCTCAAATTCTTGTATAACGTGACACTCCAAAAAATCCATCGAAACCAGTTTGTTGTGTAGGACTACACGTGGATTTTAATGTAAATGTTTGTCCTATAATTGTTGTCATTCATGCATGACAAAATGTGTTTTAAACTGCATTCTTCATCGCATTTTAGTGGATTGCCCTGTGGTTATTTGACCGTGTACTTTGGGATATTTATTTTAATTAGAATTTCAATTTCTTCATGAATGACTCGCTTACAGTAGTATTTGGCATAACATTATCGAATATTTTAATGTTTGCATATGATTCCATCTGTGTCTAAACGTATAAATCTGACGATTATTTAATTGATTCGCCAAAGTACCTCATATTCTATAGCTGGCTCTATAGTTCGTTAACAGCGACAACGGCACTTCTCCAACTTCCAAAGTTTTTAGCTAACGTTATTCATCTAGCCTGGTTCTCATAATTCTTCAGCCTGCTGGTTCATTTTTTCATTTTTTCTATCACCTCAGGCACTCTTTTATCCATTCTCTTAAATCCCAACCATCTGGGATAGTCTGCTTTCACGTCCTCTATAATGGATAGCTCATGGCATACAAGTAGTTAGCGTGTTTCCGACGTTTCTTCTGATTTTCAGCCTTCATTCGACGTTCCCGTGCTATTTATGTGTAATCCCAAGGTACGCAATACAGCGTGAATTTGGTTCACACACACTCTCAAGAATGCTCATAATTTCTAAAACGCACCGTATATCTAAATTTATTTGTTTATTTCATATCTAAAACGCGTTTCCCAGCTCCCATAATGTCAAATAG
The DNA here is from genome assembly GCA_963971405.1 of Psococerastis gibbosa. Lineage (NCBI taxonomy): Eukaryota > Metazoa > Arthropoda > Insecta > Psocodea > Psocidae > Psococerastis > Psococerastis gibbosa. Next base: position 6,549,074 of record OZ020492.1, read on the forward strand.
AATTAATTATATATTGTTAAGCTTCTTATGTTAGCTGGTAGAGTATCCCTTCGGGGCTAAAGTTCGCCTAATATAAAGCCGTTTTTCATTTAATTTCATTCATTTGTAATGAACCCACTGCTCAGCAAGTTCTAAGTTTTTCAATGCATGTTAGCTATTTGTTGTGGGAATTGTATCGTAGATCGTGTGCATGTACCTTCCTTCCTGCACTTAATTGCATTGGGATTAACTAACAGTGTTTCTCAACCTAGAATTGCCTATAGCTATGAAGATCATGACCATTAATAAGTCTGCCACAGTTCTACTGAAAAGGTTTTGGAACTTGGAACTTACCCCTCAGATCTACGTAGTTCTCATGACTGGGTGTGAAAGCACATAACCTGAATTTTTAAACTTTATTGTTATAATTAATGTGCTTCTCATTATATTCACTTCACATATTTATGACAGTCGAATATTAAAGTGTGAGCTAGACTGATCCACTGATAAGGTGGCCAGTTCAAATTACGTAAATTACGTACTGGCAATTTTGTCGCTATATTTAATATCTAATTAATTTAATAATATCATGTTCCAACTTATCACAACTTTTTTTACTTAACTTGAAACCAACCATGAACCCTAAATAAGATTTATGTTAATATTTTTAATGTTTATATTTAAAATTTAACAAAATCCCCCCGTTCCAGCTCGCAGAAAGCAAGTACCAAAGCAGCGGCGCCCAACATCCGAACAAAGTCCTATCTCGTCACTTTCCGCCATGTCACAGCTTTTGTCTATGGACGGAAGCTCTTCTCAAAGCTACCCTGATCTTGCACCTTCTACTTCTCCCGCTCCCCCTTCAATGGATGATGACTTGGAACAAAATACGAAGGTAATAAATTTTACTGCTGTGGTCTTTTCTTTGATACTAAAATATCATCGCGGCTGACCATAAGCTAAATTGATGAAGCAGTAGAATCCGGGATGATATTGCCGATAGTGGGTTAATGCAAGGGAAAGTGTAAAAGGAAATGTGAAAAAGGACAAGCTGTGAGGTTGCATACAAAAAACAACATACCGGTAAATGAGAAATTAATGAGCAATGCAGCAGGCAGAGCTGACAACGGAATCACAGGTGCACAAGTTCTGCGAATTTGACTTGGGTCACAACTAAGGGAACCGATTACATGCCTGAGTTTGATGGCAATCTTATTAGCTTGATTTTGACTGTATTTGGCTTATGGCGAGAACCACCCGCTTGCGCTTGGTCCCAACTGCGGAATCGTTGATTGACTGAGCCGCGGACGACCAATTTAGTACCTGAGTCCTTTCCATTTATGCATTTAACGCCAAGGAGGAGCGTATAGTAGGCAAGTGACTTTTTTTAAAAATCTATATACTTATAACGCAACGCCCTTTTTCTTCTACTGTCTGTCTCATACAATGTATCATGAGACATAATTTTATTAATTAACTATTATTATAGTTCTTTTGCCAGTTTTATTTTCATTCTTTCATTCTTTGTGGCCACATAGTTACTTACATTTCATACATACTTACTCTACTATTATTATAGAATATTAATTGTTTGTAGGACGGACGTCCCCGAAACTTAGGCCGTGGTGTGTCAAAACCTAAAAAAAATACAGTCGCTTCCTTGTTGGCACAGAGCAGAGCATTAGGGTTGAAAGGCACACCAAGCGAGTTAGCCTCCCAACTTGTCGCTTTAAATGCTCCTGAAGATATCTCTAGCCATCTTGAATTACTGCAAAATATTGCTGCAATGACTGAAGAAGACGTCGAGAAGAAATTCGCCATTCCTGAGGGATTGGTAAGTCGTTCTATACATAAGTTTGCGAAGGTAATAATAGTAGGTTCTTTTTCAAAACCCTGCGCGATATTTTTGAAAAAAGGCAGGATTCGTGCTTCATTATAACATTTCAACTGCTAATGACGAGGTTGAAGGTAAGGGTCCATATGTTATAATGTAATGTACTAAAGTGAAAGGAATACATGTAACCGGTTTATGAGAGAAATAAATATTAAATATTATGGTCAGAGTTTCCATCGAAAATTATAATGCCTTGGGATATTTAAAAAAGCAAAACAAAATTGTCCTGTTTTTTCCTATTAGGTTGAATTTAAATGGGATCGAAGCTATTCTGTAATTAAAACAAAATCTAGATGTACCTCAGCACCTTCCTCATTCAATGCAATAGTTAGTAAAATATTCAACATGTATTGTACAATAACGTCTGCTTGTCACTTTTTCAAATACTGTGAGCGCATTTGCTTCTTTTATTACCATAAATCTCCCATTAATATGTGGTCAATCCCATATGAAAGTCATGGCAGAGAGATAGTAAATCTTTTGGACAATACTAAGTTGAAATGGTGGTAGTTACCTTAGGCGAGGCTGTAAGGAGTCGGACGGTAATGGGATAAAAAATCACATTTGGTTTCCAGGTTTTGGAGGAGCCTAAACATCGCGCCCGAAATTGTGAAGACGGTAGTTTCACGACTGACTCGGCTTCTACTGGTGGAAGTGACTCAGAGTCAGAAAGTGGTAAGGGGTCAAAACCGAGAAAAGACAACACTCGCTTTGAAAAGCCTCATACAGTCGTGCGTCCGAGCGATCTTGTTAAATCAAAGCGTGAAGTAAGTTGAATTTACGTTGGGACTGTACTGTACATGACTATTTGCCGCAACAGAAATAAAAAAAATATCAACTCATTGCGCCAAATGTGACAAATATGCCATTACATGAATCAAGTATATTCAGCGCATATGGAATGAAATGAAGTTATACATACAAGCACGTTTTAAGCTTCTTGTTATTGCTACAATTACGAGTAGGCCTTATAACAACAATCGCACAAAATAAGCGTATTCCATTCCTAATAAATATCATGTGACTTAATTATTTGTTCGAAGGAATTCATCAACGGGATATGGGCATTTTGTGAGAAGGAAAGCTTTAACGTGATTTTTAATGACTATAACGCTCTCTGCAGTTACAAGTTCAACCGGTTATGTATTACCGGTTAACATTATGTAATAATGCGTTTTTATGTAATAAAATAAATTATATGAACTATATGATCCCTTTTAGGATAAATCATTAAGAAAACCAAGTAGTCACGAAGAGAAGGAACTGGGTTCTGTTGTTGAAATGGAAAAGGAAAGACGCCGTCAACACATGGTTCTAGTCAAAATGCTGGATGGACGTAAGAAAATTGAAGATAGAGAAAAGAAGCGCGTTCATCTCAAAAAGGAAAAGATTGTAAAGCATGAAAAGAAAATGGAGCAAAGAAAGAAGGATGACGACCTTTTGAAGGAAATGAAACTCCCTACGGAAGACATGGAATTGACAGGTACTAGTAATTCCTTCCATTTGTAACAACTCGAATTCCTACAGAAGAAAGGAACTAGTGTCTTCATTGCGTGGCTTTAGAGCCTAGGCACTATTCGTATTGCTATCCATCAACGGTGGCGAGTTCTACTCCCGCCCTTGTCAGTGTTTTAGTTCTAAAAAATCAATATTTTTTTTTTTTTTAATGCGACTAAAAACAACTCGAACGACTTTTTTCCCACCGAAGTATTGCCAGAAAATGTAGAAAGTGTGGTACTCGAACCAACATCCTTTCCAGTGAAAGTTGGAGTCGTGTAGAGAGAGGTAGCATAGATAATAAGCATATTCTATTTTTTGGATTGATATGATTAGCGTAGTCTACTACCTCCAAATGAATCTGACCATTTGTCTGGGGCATATGTGCAAAACACTGTCAATGTATTTAACTATATTTGTCTTCCAGACCTCGTAGAAATAGTAGATATTGATCGAATACCTGGAATCAAATTATCTGGGGAAGCCTTCGCTGACACTTTCATGATATTTGAATTTCTTCACAATTTCGGAGAAACTTTAGGTTTTGGTAAGTGCCTTTTAGTATTTAACATAATTTTTGGCCATGTTAATTTATTATCGGATTATTACCGTATTAGGATTTAGTCTATAGTCTATAAAATAACCGATGCAGTTGATAAATTTTAGTCACTGTATTGGCATTTTGTTGATCCAATATTGTAACATAACATGCTTTAAATTTTTGAATTTTACGATACCTTCTTGGAAGACGTTTGGCGGTAGTGATTGAGTGCCAAACTAACATAAAAATTGAAATAAGACCGTAGTTAATTGATTCGTTATTAATATTGTAATTTACTGCAATAAAAACGCCAAGTCACTGCACCCCAGGGAGGGTAGTTCTGGAGGACTGGTAGAGGATTCTTTTCTTGACCATTGCTGTAATTGGGATGTTGTAGTCAGGGGCATGTCCTACAACCGCGTTTTTTATATTTATTGTTTATATATTATTCATCTCTTATTTTGTTTTCTTCATGTAAGAGATAGCATTTGGACATAATTCGCTTCGAAAATTGTTTTGTGTCTTTTTTAATTAAAAACAATTTTCTTTTTCTTTTCTATCACTACACTACTTTTTTTCGCTCTTATAGATTGTAGGATAAGTTGGTTCACTTCGGTTTCTGTTTCATGGACTTTTTCTTAATTTCATATTTATGAATTCCAGACATGGAAAGTTTGCCAACACTTAATAGTCTTCAACGCGCTCTTATAAACGATGAAGAACATGAAGAGGAACTATTGTCCATCATGACGCACCTTCTAGTTTGCGCCATTGAAGATCCAGGAATTCCAAATCCAGCGAGGCACTTGACACTGCTTGGGCAAAGTTTAAAGCAAGCTGACATTACCCACGCCAACTTATCCGAGATCCTACGGATTTATCTCTACGCCAACGCCACTGGAGAAGTGAAAGCCCTTACAGGTAAGTCATATAATTCGTGTAGTTTAATGTTTCGTCTTCCCTTAATAGTTGTCATTTGCTATATTATGAAATACATAATTACAATTCTCTAGCAACCTCCCTATTAAGTTATACCTAAGCTATGAGGGCGTTATGAATATGAGTAATACTAAATGGAGTATGGGCATATAAATTCTATAACTTACACTGGAAATAGTTCAGTAAATTTCGGTAATGAATTCAGCTTTATATCTAAATCCCTCTTTCAGTCATTGTGAATAAAATTACTTGACAGTATGTTTTACAAAGTTAATAAGGAGACGGTTATGTTTATCCTTCTTTCAGGTTTAAATTATGAAAGGGACCGCGAGAAGAAGATATCTGAACACCATAATTTATATGGTGAAGAGGCCATCGCTCAATCGGGGGGAAAGAATGCTCTATTTTTTGAACATCTGTACGAAAATGAGACCTACAAATTGTCAGAGGAACTGAAGGAGAAACCGTTTTTAGCCCTTAACCCAACGACAAAGTGTAGTATTCTAGCATTTCTATGTAATGAGCTTCTCCAGAACAAAGCTGTGCTCAAACAAATTGAGGGAAGTATGGAGGCTGTGACTAGTTCTAGAAGAGAAAATTGGACTGTTGACCAAAGTATTCGGTGAGTCGTAAGTTAGAAGGAGCAATTTAGCAATTAATAGCTTCGTAACTAAGCATATAAGCAAAATGGGCCGTAATAGAAAATACCCACTAAGAAGCTGTGCGCGATCCAAGTTTCTTAATGTCCCCCGTCATCACCCCTAACTAAATATCTTGCTGTTAAAGAATCTAATACTGGGTTATCTATCGTACAGTTTACTGACCATTATGTTTGAAATGGTCGGCTTCGGTTTGAGTTTAAACAAAACGGAACTTCTTTATTACCTAGCCCAATGCTCATTTTCATTGTAACAGGTAATTTTCCCATAATGTGCTAAGCGATCTGTACTATTTCGGTGAATTAATCTGCATTATCGATTGTATAGGCATCACCCAAATCGTACCTAATATGAATATTGTGTATGAAAGTTTTTGCGACCAACCGCAGTTACATTTGCGACAAGCAGCCACTGAATTTATAAATGATACATGCTAAATGAATAATACTGTTGGCAGTTGGAATGTGAAGTGATTTTGGATAATAATTATTCAAGTCGCTTGGGGCATATATACTCAAACTTTCAAACCTACCTTGCCTTTACCAATAACATCCTATAACTGTCGTCAGGTCTCAACCCTCTGAGTTTGCCAGGCTCCTCACGATCCAAAGTAATTTTATATTTTATTTATTGTAGGAAACTTCGTGTTTTGTATGAGCGGCATAGTCGCTACATGTTTAACATGAAATTAGAAAAAGATGGGGCCAACGCATCCAGTCAAGGTGATACCCCCCATAATTTCAAGGAGAAGAGGAACGAAAACGTAGATAGCGATGAAGAGAGCACAGAGGACTTCGACCATGACAGTGAATGCGTCAATCAGCCTGATGAGGTGAAAATTTTAGTAATATACAATTTAAAACTAAATTGTTATACTCGAACTCGATTATGAAGAAATTCGGTTACGAAAGATTTTTTTTTTTTTGTCCTTTAGCCACATTAGTTTGCTATTGGAATGTAACTCACTTAATGGAGAACACACCTGGATTAGTAAAGAATTTTCTAGCTTGCTCTGACCATGTCATTATTGAGTTCGACTGTCGTTATGAACTGTGCATGCATACTTAAAATCATAACTTCCTTTATTGTTTTCCCTTGCCTCTCGTCTGGTAGTGTATTTATGTCAGCATGTCCGAATATGGAAACTCTTAGAAGGTGACGGGGAATTATAACGAGTGGAGGAGAGTTGAGATGGCAGGATAAAGAGCTGAGCTGTAGTTAGTTAGTTAAGGTGAGATATTGAACATTTATAATTATATTAAATATTTGATTTATTTGCTAAATCGATAACTCACATTTGGATATACTGATCATTCCATTTTGGTTACGTTCCCGCTCATCAAACGCGATTTATTCCATTCATTTAATTCAGTTTTCTATTTATTTTTAGGATGTTCAGAACCTTAATGTAGAAGAATTGACAAAGCGTTTAGAAAACTTCTATAAGCAGCGGGAAGTGTGCTCTGCTAATATTCAAAAGGCAACACAGCAGATACGAGCGTTAAGCCTTGGACAGGATCGCTATCACCGTAGATATTGGAATCTACCTAAAGCTGGTAGTATATATGTGGAAGGCATGGAAAGTGCGCAACCAGAAGAATACGAAGAACTGGAACTCTTAGATGTAAGTGTTGATTACAAATAATGAATAAACAACTGATATTAAATCCACGACAACATCCGCTTACAAAATGAGGAAGTTAATTATTGAGATGTTCCTATTTACATTTGCGGGGTTTAGATTGCACCGTAGTTTACCGCTAATTTATACCCTGCTACGTCCGTATCATAGATATTCCATAACAATCTTACATCCATCAACCATGTGTTTGCACGTTCCAATGTACCATTTCTCTGAGACCACACATTATAGCCACTCAGATCACCTTGTCACCGGATGCGTGAGTTCCAACATCATGCAATGTGTTTCCACAAACTTTACCAATGCAGTGGCTTGCTGTTAATTATAATATATTCTGTTACCATTTCTAGAGAGAAGATGCTGAGCCCCCTACTCTAGAACCTGCCGTGAACTTCGGCGAAGAAATGGAGTGTGATTTTGGAACAGGCTCATGTGGACCTCCTGCGCTGGAATTTGGTGAAACGCTAGATGGAAAAGATGGCCGGAAACGAAGCAGCACTTCGAAGCCACCGCTGTTTCAGAAAAGAGCCAAAGTATCTGAAAGTTTATTCAAATCAATCCCTGCTGCGCCAGAAGTCGACGAAAAACATTTAATCTCTGAAAACAAACTGAAAACTGTCATCAGACCGGACTTCGCTGATTTAAAAAATCAGGTATGTCATCCTCAACGTCGACATTTATGAGGCAACCAAACCCCACACAGTTGCAAAAATCAAATTTCACGGGAAATCGATATATCTATGATCTATCTATGATGAGAACTATAACTGAGGTTTGAGAATTATAATATTATGTAACTGGGGCATTGAGAATACAAATGTCTTCAGTAAAGAGTGAGCATTTCCGCTAAAAAAAAATTATTAGTAAAAATTGAGGGGAAATGACTTTTATTGAAATTTTGTTTGTTCAGTGCTTGTGACCAGGCCCACCGGCCACCGTACACCATATTATTTCAATACATCGATCATGGTCAATATTTCATGTGAAATTGACTTTTTGTAAAGAAAAAAAAAACTGATTGTTCTGCCGTGAGGAAGTGCCAGGTTATCTCTGAAGTATAACTAAAATGACGAGTGACGGGTCATGTTTAGCATATTGATTGAATACAATCTAGACATAATGCCCCAGTGCGAAATTAGGATGGCATATTCAATGCATATGTCTTTTCAAAAATTCAGCTGCTATGATGGCAATTAATGTTTTAGACGTCTGGGTCTGAAGGCGTAGACAATTCTCAAAACCAGCAAAATGGGCAATCCGTAGTCAACCCTACAATTGCTAAAACTGGTGGTTCAGCTGAAGATGCCAACTGGAAAATATTAAATGTAGGAGAATCGGCAACAAAATCTACCTTGCCTGATTCCATTCGAGAGATCAGTGCTTGTTCTGCGATTGACGATAGTAAGTTTTCAGTTTAAATTCTTTCGCCGCCACTTATGAGGTTATGGTTTTTATTGAAAATGCTAAGATTCAGCCAATCCAAGTATAGCAGACAGTGTCATATATTACAAGTTTTTTTTTTTAAATTTCTAGTGCTTTAATTTTTCTGTGAATTTCATAATTTTGTAAATTTTTGTTCCCTATCAGTTTAATACCACTGCGCCAGAACTGAAAAATCTAATAATGCTATGAAGACAACTACAACTGGAATGCATTAAAGCATTCATAACTTTCATAACTAAAGAAAGAAAATAAAGAAAATTGTCTTTATTTTCAAAATGAGTGAATTTCGGCCCACTCTTACATTTAAACCATTATTGAAGATCTGGGGTTGCCAATATCTAGGGTCAGCATCCTCTCAAGCTGAATTTGAATTGTTTGATTAATAAGTTGTTACTTATGAAATTTTGCATTAATCATTAAACGTTAGTGAATTCACTGATAGGAATAAAATTACTAATACGGTTTATGTAATTGTAGGCGAGAAAGGATTTAATTTTGATGTAATGAAGCGTCTGAGTGAAAAGTCTGACAGGACTGATGAAGATCTTCTTTTGCGCGCAATGAAAAACGAGCTGTCTTCTCGCATATTTGGCAATGCACCGTCCTCTTCCACATCTTTAAGGTACTTTTTAGTTCTTCGTCATCGCTTCTTCTACTATTTATTAAATGCTGAGTTACCAAAAACTGCATCCACGGTACTCCAAAACCATTTAAACTGTTTAATTTGTTGTTACAGCCAATTTACTAGTCCGCTTGCGAATGGAGATCAATTCAGCTTCAATTCTGCTGCTCGGCTTCGAGTAGCTCCCACTGACACTGACGTGCAAATTTTTAGTCTTCTTCCGAGACTATCTTGCGACGTTATGTCATTAGTCACGCGTAAGTTTGAAACATAAGCACAAATATCCAGCCAAACGAAAACTTACTTAAAATTACAGCCACTCAAACCTATGATAATTTGGTAGGAAAGTGAACCACAAATCCAATAGGCTAACAGCCTATTTGAAATTTCTAAATCTACGCATAGTAGTGTCATGCATTGAATGATTGACATATGTCATTTGATTTCCTCAATTTAATCTTAATTTGGTTCGTTATGCGCGTTAAATACTTTACATCAGATAATATTTCTAAAAAATTGAGTTCGTTAAACATAATAATTGTAATTGCAATGTGCACCCTCATTTTCAGCCAGGGCAGTAGATGACAGCCGAGCTTTTAACTTCGCGTATCCAGTACGGGGCGGGTTACCTCCATCCCCCGGACCCATGCCTCCTTGCGATAGCCCGGCTCCATTACTTCTTACACCTGAAGAAGCGCACATGTTGGAAACAGTGAAGGCTCATGGTTTTCCCCTTCCCGCATTGAAGAAAAGGGTACCAGCAGGTGTGTAAAATGTGCTTGTTTTCACAGTGACGTAAGTAATAGAAGTTAGATTGATTGCAGCGCTTAGCGGCTCAGATTTTGACTCCAAGTGGGCAAAATTGAATTTTACTGAAGTTAAAATCAAAATATTTTATTTTGACGGTCAAGTAAAACCTCCAATACACCAAAAAAAAAAGTAATTTTACCCCATAGATGAGGCTCCTGAAAGCAGAATTTCGGCAGGTTGAAACATATCTTCTATTCTAGCAAAAACGCGTTGTTTAGTGATTGTTGTATTAATGAAGAAATCATGCATTTACATACATTATACTGTACAAAAAGAGATAAGTAATTGTTACTTGTTGGAGCAGACGTCCAGGGTCTGCTAGGTGACTCCGAATTTCTGATGTCATTGCTAACTCCACAGCTCTTTCGATCTCAGAATGGTTTCTAAATTAATATTTTCTATATTTGTGTTACCAACTTCTCTGCCGACTATTTCATTTTCATTATTTGTAGAAAAACGACGTGGATGGTGGCGAATAAACAATATGCAGCAGTTAAAAGAAGTTATATCTTGCCTTCACACCCGCGGAATTCGTGAAAAAGAGCTTAAACGCGTTCTTACGCGATTTGGTGAAAGCCTTGTTGAATCTGGTGACCAGGTATGCTTTTTCATCCTATTATTTATTCACTCATGGTAGTTTTATTCTTTTTTCCATTCAATTGATTAGGAGCAATGTTTTCCATATTAGTTTCAATTCTATCTGGTCCTGGGAAATTCTTTTGAGCTCTTAGTTGGTTTCTTCGCACCTCATATCTCGCTTTTGTTCGTCTACTTACGTCTTTTCTTTGCATTTAGCTCACCTCCAGTAATAATAGTTGAATAATGTAACTCAATCCATAGCATTTAACAAAACTTCTTTTTTTTTTATAAAAAAAGATTATTTGCATACAAACAATTCAATGAATGTATCCGAATAACCTCTTCTGTCGCCTCTGTAGGTTTTTTTTTGTTTTTTTATAAAAAGATAAATCGCATACAAACAATTTAATGAATGTATCCGATTGACCTTCTCAGTTGCCTCTGTAGGTTCTTACCCGTGATGAGTACGACACGTCTCCGATTGCATGGCGTGTAAAGACTCGCACGAGTGCAAGCACGTTACCACCTGGCCATCGAAGTCGATGCTCAGGTAATACCTGTGTTGAGTTACGACAGGTCACCGATCGCATGATGAGACTCGTTGAAGTACGAACAAGCCATACCATTATGCCATTGAAGTCTTTTGAGAGTAGTATTCTTGTATAAAGATGCGGCACTTCCAACCACAACTGGTGTGGATTTTTTAATTTCCATTTTGAGTAAAATACGCCATTTCTTATATTTTTATTATTCCATCTTCACCTTTTTAAGATTTATAAGAATGCGCAATTTTTTTTCAATCATAGAATTCCATCCCGTGCAACCAATGCGTAGCTTCTGTCACCTGACTGTTTACGCTATCTTGTGTAATAGTTTTGTCGTTTTACAGGCGCCCATTATGGGAGAAAATGATCTCACTCATTTGGATTCAGCACCAGATAATCGAGAGATTATTCTAGCTGATGGTGCCCCTCTTGCTGATCTGCCAAGGTCTTGGGATGAGACTGTTGCTCAACGAATTCAAAATTCAATTCTTGAACAGGTTTGTAGTTTATTTCCATAATGAGTAATTCCAAAATGAAGTTCTAATTTCGGATCACTTGTACATTTCTTTACTTGCACAGTAAAACTCTCTTAATTATCTGAATCAATTTGGATGCAGTTTTTTATTAACTGAATGAACTGTAATAAAGTACTGTTATAGAAGAAGGTCAAGGTTTGCTGGACATAAAGGTCAAAGTAAACTATTTGGCTGTCATCTCCCGTTTTGGGTGGCAACATCGTACAACCGCTTACTTTTTTCTTGCCTGAAAACTATTCTAATAGTTAATATTTATTTATTTTTAGGTTGAAAATCTTGAAGACAAAGTGGCTAGTGCGTCGATGCAAGTGAAAGGTTGGCGGGTGCCCTCTCGCTTAGGTGAACCTGAAGTTCCCATTCATAAAGCATCGGTGATGGAGACTGCAAAACAGAGACTAATTTCCTTAGAATCTGCTATCGAGCGAAGATATTTAAAGCCACCCCTAGGCTTTGCCACGGTTGAGGGTGGAATAGGAATTCAAGCTGATTTTGATGAGTCCATTCCAAAAGGTTCGTTTTCAGTATTATCATATTATTTATAATGCCGTATAGATTCTCGTTGGCAGAAATTAATGCTTCTAATTGGATAAATGGCTAAAACGGGAAGAGGCCAGTGACAATTAAGATAAAAAGATAAAAAAAAGAGGTACATTAGCTCTGCACCAATTGTAGTATAGAGTGACTTTTCATTTGCTGGTCTCATTTTACCCTTAATGCACAATTTTATAGGAATTGTAAGAAAAGAGACGCGCGTGAAATCTTCGCGGGACAGTAAGAAATATTTTACACTATTTAAAATATGTTTCCCATGCTTACGCTAGCGTTAATTAAACTCAATTTTCCCGAAAAATGATCTCAAAATCCTAGGATGCACATTATCTGCCACTGAGCCGAACTGAACTGGATCTAAATTGTGCCCTCAACCTATTGTTTTGTATTCCATCAATATTACTACATCAATTAATAATAACAATAAGAGCACGAAAGTCGACGGTGTTAACACTTCTTTGTCACTAAGCTTTAGATCGCCATCTAATAGTCTGCATCTGACTTTTATAGGTCTTTCTGTATGGAGAGAAGCCGTTATGAAGTCACACACGGCTGCTCAACTAGCAATGACTCTGTACATGCTTGAATCTTGCATTGCTTGGGACAAAAGTATAATGAAGGCTGTAAGTAACTTAAACCTGTTGTTTTCTGTTAATCGTACCTAATTTAGAATGGTTCATAAGCTCCCAGTGTAGCATCGCCACCTCAAACGTTACTTTCAAATTCAATTTCATACTGAGTCTCGTCATGTGATCTTCAAGTAAGCACTTGGTATTTAAATTTATTGGCTAAGAAATTTAAAGTTCAGAAATTTTCAAAACCAGATCCAGATCGCCTTAATATTCGGAACTGATTTCTTCGTAGTAGCCACGTACACACAGCATTGTGGTTTTGATGGTCTATTATTTGGTCCACAGAATTGTCAATTCTGCTTGAGTGGTGATAACGAAGATAAGCTATTACTCTGTGATGGGTGTGACAAGGGGTTCCACATGTACTGTTTCAAGCCGAGAATGGAGGCGATTCCGGATGGCGACTGGTATTGTCATGAGTGTAAAAATAAATCTTCAGGAGAACGGAATTGCATCGTGTGTGGAAAGCGAACACTGAAAAACTTCGTACTTTGTGATCATTGCCCGAGAGCTTACCATTTGGATTGTTTATGTCCGCCTTTGACAAAGGTAATTTATTAGTTTCAAAATCCCTGACTTGCACCCGCATCGAGAAAAAAAAAGCCTGACTATTGATTTTAAGTAAATAGTAGGATTAAACCGTTTAGTAAAGAAATTATAGTAATCAACTTCGACAATAGTTGGAAATTAAGTCTTTAATCAGATTATGATAGCTTTTATTGTTATTATCATTCATTTCATTTGTTAATATTTTGTTGCTGATTTCTGATTATGCAGGTGCCACGTGGGAAGTGGAGCTGTAATTCTTGTGCTATAAAATTTCCGAAGAAGAAGTCATCGCGGAAGACTGCACATAGGAAGAGTCGTGATTCCAAATCGCGTGACGAACACCGAGATAGTGGGTAAGGATAATGTTGTATTTGTTATTTTTTTGAAACATGCCTATTTATTTATTTATTTAGCGTGCACATAGGCCTTTAGTGGCCCATTGTGCCCCTTACAGAGTAATAATTCCTACTGATGCATTTGATCCTCAAGATAAACCTATTAACGCGGAAGGGCAAGTTCTTAATGGAATTCTACCCTTTTTGTGACTCACCACTCTTAACTCAGGTAGCTCAGCTAGTCCTATTCTTGCCTCACTGTGGTCCTGGTATCCTGACCACTCCGTAGCCGCTCAACAACCGCCCCACGCAATTGCTCTGCCATCATTTACAGTATAGTGTATCAGATTGTGAATTTTCATTCAATAAATTACAGAACCGAAGGCGACACGGATGCCGAAGATGCTCCTCTATCTTCTGCTTGTCCCCGTAGAGAGAAAGAATGTGCGCCACTGTCGCCAATCCCCACGACTAGCTTCAATAATCCACTTTCTGTAATCAATGACGACCCTCCACCATTGTCGCCGCAACAACCATGTCCAGGACCTTCAAAAAAACCCGAGCGGATGAGCAAGAAATTATTCAAAGAACTTGGTGCATGCAAGGTGGGAAATACTTGTTCTTTTCTTTATTAACAGCAGCGTGGCGATTTAATTTAAAAATGACTTATGTTTGCACTGGGGGGATTTCTAGCGACACTAGTCACCATAGCACCCGGTCAGTTGCTACTTGCTGCCATGAAAATTGTCGAGGTAGTTTGGAATTGTACATATGAACGTATTGAATATACTTCTAGCAAAAAAGTGAATCTTGACGTGAAAACTCAACTCATTGTAAAAACTAACGTTCAATATTTCCCTAGTAGTGATTAAGCCTGCATTCAGTCATTTGGTTCTAGTCGTAAACTGAATTCAAATAAAACTAAGGGAATCGAGAAACGTCCAGCAGGGGCACACACATTGACGGGTTTTGTAAACCAATGCGTTCAATAAACGTCGTTAATTTACGATAACGAAATAAAAATTAATTTCTTAGGTATTAATGGAAGAAATGGAAGGCCAGGACGATGCATGGCCATTTTTACTTCCTGTAAATACGAAGCAGTTCCCAACTTATAAGAAGATAATCAAGACCCCAATGGATTTGTCAACTATCAAGAAAAGGCTAAGCGATGACTTGTAAGTGAACATGACTTTCAATTAATTAAGATAGTCACTCCTGCGTGTAGCTGGTTGAAATCCTACTACGTCTGGTGTATACAAATCAAATTCACTGTTCTCAGCTTTTAATAACCTATTCCTCCAGAAAACCTAAAAGCTATTTTCTAAAGATCATCCATTTTCGTAACAACTGGTAAGAAATCATCGTCTTATATCTTCAGCGCAACATAGGTGACTTGAAGGAATACTAAGTAGCCTCTGAAATCAGGTTTATTGCTTTCCAATTTATACGTAGTGTAAGGAAAGCTTTGTGACGGTCGAAATTTTCGATTCCGAGATTTCAACGGATTTACACGTTTAAAGGTCCCAGGCACCCAAAAAAGTGGTTTTTACGAAATGTCTGTCTGTGTGTTTTGATGAAATTTTGCATGTAGGTTCACAAAAATCATACCTTGGAACCATTTTTTTTAGGGAGGGGGCTATCTCAATTTGGGGGGTTTTATTCTCAAAAAACTCCAAAAAACGTCTAAAAAAAATTATTTCCCAAAAACTGCTCCAACTATTTCTTTTAAATTCACATATATTGTAGTTGTTATTATTGTTGATTAAATGGGGGGGGGGGGTCGCTTGCCCCTTGATAGTTTGCTTCTGGGGGTAAAAAAATTTAAATAACTAAATTTTCATGAAAAATGACTAAAAAATAATTTTTCTGCGAAACCTTTCAATCGATGATTTCTACTTTCAGGTATGTTTTAGGTGTTAAATTGAGTAACGAAACTGGACAGGTTGCTTTCCCCGAAAAGTATTTGGCTTCGTACAAAAAATGTTTTTTTTCTTTTTAATTATAGAAAATTCACGCTCAAGTGCATTGCGAGCCCTGCCGGTATTGCTGTGTGGTAATGTGTTGGTCTGACCTATTTAGAATTTACCTCACCTCCAGTGACGTCAGGTGGACACCCCCCCCCCCCTCCCCTCCGAGATATCGGAAATTTATTTAACCATAGGAAAATTATTTACCATGAAATTTCTAATTTTCTCTATCTACTAATTTTGATAAATTGTAAAGCATGTTCGAGTAAACTTGGACCGGTTCTTTTATTGTTATTATTATTTTTTAAATAAATAGGCCCTTTGCCCTTCTGGGATTCCGCGCTCATGTTATTGTCAGCCCCATGACATTACCCACAACTATCCCTCGCACTCGGTCCGCCGTAACTTAACTTTGCTACTGTGCTTAGTAGTTGAGGATCAGGGATTATGGAAAAAACTGGACTTGGTTGGATTCGAACCCATGATCTTCGCCTAAAGGGGGTGTCGTCGAGTTATTTTGGTTATAACGAGGAGGTTACCTGTGACATCTATAATTCAGCTTCGCTGCAATGTAGGACTAACTAAATCTTTATTCCTTTCATGTACTTGTGTTGTATTATTGGTCACTTGAAGTCGAGAACCTTTTCTGCTTATTGACTGATTTTATCTGAAATTTGCATCAATGAAAGAATTTTCTGTCGTTATTTAATAATATTATAGACTTCCTAATTTTTTTCCATTCAGTTACAAAACCAAGGAAGAATTTGTATCTGATGTTCGTCAGATCTTCAATAACTGTGAAACATTCAACGAAGATGACTCCCCGGTGGGCAAAGCAGGACACACAATGCGTTCATTTTTTGAGATGCGCTGGGCCGAAATAACCGCAACGAAGTCGTCTGCTTGACATTACTACGAGTATCTTGCACGTTACCCTCGCATTGCCGCTGAGGGCAGACGGAGCAAGTAAATACCTTGAAGATCCCTCAATTCCTTCATCTGCAAAGTATCCAACTTACCATTAGATTTGTATTAGCTTTTTTTCGTTTACCTGCTGGTTGTTAATGAATTGCAATCTACCCATAACGTCTCCATTACGTTTCATCATTTTCTTAATAGGACCCATGTAAAAACGTAACTGTGGCGATTGCACACCTTTCACCACGTCTTATTTGATATTATCCTTCGATAATCCAAAATATGTATGATCATGTTACATTTAAGCCATTGGTGTTGCTTACTTAACTACATTAAATTTGTTGCACTATGTGCTGTTTTTAACATTGCTGGTATCTATGTACGATGTATAAATAACCATATATGTGGATTTCATTATGACATGTGCTTATCTTGTACTAAATTAACCGCTTTCATAGATGTTTGCTGTTGATGAAGTATATTACATTAGGCTACGACTCGAAAGGGTACAGTAACACACTATAATACATGTTTCTTCTAGTACTATTACTATGGTTTCTTTTGAGAAAAATTTCGCATATTCTATGCCATTGGTGTTTTCTGTTCACTTTTAGTTTAGTCTCCACCGCATTTGAATAAATGTTAAAATATAGGTGTAATATTTATTGTATATACTCATTAGTGTCAAATTTTGTCGATTAGTTGTTTCTCGGTTAGCACGTGTCATATTGGGTGTATATTAATACGTCCGTATTTATTGTCGTACGTACTCCTTATTTTAACCAATCTGAAACACTGAATGTTACGTGTGCTTTCAGGTGGGATAATTTCCATACTAAATTGGTTATGCAAAATGCCTCTCATAGTCGTGGGAAATGTCTGGATGAGAATGAATCTAGTTTTGAGAAGTATTGATTGATATTGATGTTTTACTTGTAATGTCCTTCTTCAGTATGCCTTTTCAAAGAACTTAGTAAGTCTTATACATACAGTGGCCACGTCATGCTGTCGTGAAATGTTTGTCTTTAGGATTAGCTGAGTGCTTAGTTGAAATTAATTGATAATAATAGTCCCCAAACCTAATTTAATTTTCATTCTCGTACAGTCCTAAAATTTAAATGAATCGAACGATAAACTAGAATCTGTATTTTCTCATGGCTGTTGAAGGCAGAAAAAAATTTAATGGTAATGTAACAATTAAAATTATTCATGTTTGCAAATAATATTTAGTGTCATGGAGAAAATCGATGTTACCATTGGTCCCTATCGTATAATCATACGATATGTTAATGAAATGTGTACCTCTAATGCTAGTTGTTGGCTAATACTTAATCCTTATGTGTTCTTAACTCAGCTACTATTTGTTATCCGGTATGGAATGGTTTTTTTATAGCAAACATGTTAAGAATGCGTCCGGCGGTAAAACTAGCGAAATTCTGCCGCCCCTAGGATTTTATTTTTCATGGATTGAGCATATTGCATCTTTCTTGCTTTGACCGCTACTAACGTAAACATCGGTCTTAGGCAGCTACAGCTGCTTTAAAATTGACTGAGCAAAGGAAATTTGTCAGAAAATATGGAAAATGTTTTTCATTTTCCCCTATCCCGTTCAATTATACATGGAAAAAATAATATCTGAGCAATAAGCGGCTACGTACCTAAGAAGACTAGTTTTCCCTCTAAAATGGGGGCCAATGCCGCTCTTACTGTGTAAAACGCACATGGATTAATCTGGTTTGAATAATTAATGAAGTGAATTTAGGAAAGGACCGTGATGATGAACCATAGCTGAAAACATCATGCATTCTCTTCTCAGTTCATGTTTCATAATAAGCAAAAGGTCTCCAACGTTAACGCAGTAATTGGTAACCAGGCGTAAAATGCTAATTTTATTTATGATTAAATGACGCTCTAAATCATTAAAAAAATGTCCAATACATCCATGCTAGCTACATCTGTTAAATTAATTATGCGGTTGTACAGGCACCAATGGATTGAGGGCATTTTCGCGAAGTGCGCCGTTAGTGAGTAACTTCTTGAAATTTAGAAAGTGTGCTGAATTTTCCTTTGAAACTCACGAGTAGTGAGTATGGTTGAGACCCCAGTTTTTCTTGTACAGTATTAGTGGTATTTTCTAAGCAATTGTTGACAAATGAAGCAGGCTAGTCATGATTGTATAGTTGATTAGTTTTCTTCCATTACTATACTGCAACTTGTGTTTATTGGATCTGACGTCAGTTGTGTTTAAATCCATTCGAAGATTGGTCTCAGGCTTCCCTCCTCCATATTGGCAATGTGGTGACTTAACAACAGAGACAGCTTCCATAAGGAGGGTCAACATTGAAGGATACGCCTTGCTGGGGTTGGCGCTGCGCATCTTCATACTTATCTTATGGAAAGACATTCCGTCACATATAAAAAGGTTGCCAAACATAACATTGAACTGCACCATATGATAAGTATTTTACATTACGTCGGATAAAACAATAGTTGCATTATAAACCCGGTTACTTCATACCACGCTAAATTCTTCGCTTTGACCATATCTTTTCCTTGAAAAAACTATCGTTCCATTGCCAAATTGCAGTATTTATATATGTTGCCATTATTTTTTAGTTTATTTGATTTTCAAACAACTTTACTTTGTGTAGGGCCATACATTTGACAAAGAATTTTCTATTTTCTAATAGTTTGTATGTTAATTATGCATGTATTTTTTTTTTCTTTTTTAACGAGGTTCCTTTGAAATTCAGATTTTGGTTACTTTATGGATTTTGTGTGCTAATGTGAAATTGTCATCGCGCTATTTGCTTAACTTTTTCTGATTGACTTTAACAGAAAGGCAGACGAAGTATCATCATTCTGGTTTATATTAGCAATTCGCATTGTCTCTACTTGTATCCACACAACACATAACGCAATTGTGTTTAAATATTAGATAGGAGAACATAGTGGACGGCTTACCCCGGTTACTTCATACTCTCGTCATACCACTCTGGGTGCTTCGCTTTTACCATGTTTTCCTGTGAGAAATTTTTTTCACTTCTATTGCTTAATTGCAATGTTTATGCATGTTGCCATTATTCTTTCGTTCATTTTTTATTTTCAAACAATTGTACTTTGTTTAGGGCCATACATTTGACATAGAATTTGTTTTTCCAATAGTTTTTATGTTAATGGCGCATGTACTTTTTTAATGAGGTTCCTTTGAATTTTAGCTTTTTTTTACTTCATAGATTTTGTGCAGGGAGTTAATGGGATTTTGTTCAGCGCTATTTGCTTAACTTTTTCTTGTAGACCCTAACAGAAAGGCAGACGAAATATCATCGTTCTGGTTTAAATTAGCTATTCACATTGTCTATACACACAACATATAACGCAATTATGTTTAAATAGAACATATCGGACGGTTACTTCATACTCCCTTCATACCGCTCTGGGTGCTTCATTTTGACCATGTTTTCATGTGAGAAAATTTTTTCAATTGTTCCATTGCTTATTTACAATTTTTATGCATGTTGCCATTATTTTTTCGTACATATTTGATTTTAAATAATTTTACTTTGTGTGAGGCCATACATTTGACAAAGAATTTGTTTTTCCAATCGTTTTTATGTTAATTGTGCATGTATTTTTTTTAATTTTTTAACTACGTTCCTAAGAAATTCAGTTTTTGGTTGCTTTATGGATTTTGTATGCATGGAGTTAATGTGAGCTTGTCATAGCGCTACTTGCTCAACTTTTCTGATTGACTTTAACAAGAATGGCAGATGAAATATCAACATTCTGGCTTAAATTAGATATTCACATTGCCCCTACTTTTTCTATACTGTACTTTTTTACATAACTACTCTTGATTGATTTTGTTGTCGGTCTGAAAAGACCAATGTTCTGTTTGACTTTTATAATATTTCTATGATAGCCCAATAGCCCAGCCTTCGATTCTGGGTTAAGCTATTCCGACATTCAAGTTTAAATACTTCATTGTCCTTGCTAATATGGTTCAGGCCACTACAATAGATATATATCTGAAATATACATACTTAACAATGTATGTACATAAGTGGTAATTTTTTTATGGCATAGTTGAGTCCACACATCATTTAGGGCAAAGATGTTAAAATATTACATAAGACAACATGGTGGACTACTTACTTTGACTCAAATAATCAAATTCCTTAGCAATATAAATAATTTATTTTAATTCATTTTGGTCATGTAGATCGTCCGCCATTTTCTTTATTAATTACTTGAATGTCATGGTTAATGGCTGTGGTCGGAGAAACGAAATGCGGAATAATCTGAAATGCATGTAGGCACAGGAACATTAAGCATTCGCATTTCTGATGTAATATTTACAAAGACTGAGAAATGCATTTAATATTCATTAGCCTACCATTTCCTATGCATTGAATTACAAGAACATGGTTTATTGTGTAGATAGGTAAAAAAAACAACCAAAGGCAGTGCTAAGGATTATAAATGTTTTTAAGGTCTAAATAATAATAAATAGGTTTTTCTTATTTTTGCCCCCTTGAAAATGTCACTGAGTTAAAATCGGAAATAGTGCAGTAATATTAGGGTTTCACCTCGGAATGAGAGATATTAAGCTAAACTCTTTAATAAACATTTACTTAAGTACCCTAAAACTGGTCTCAAAACCTACTTATCGTAGGGTGTCTGTGTCTACAGATTATCCTAGGTCAAAGGTAAAAAAAATATTGCAAGTATCTCGTTTCCTATGGGTTTTATACTATTTGCATTTATTATAACAATTGAATTTGCTACACTTTTTGTTTCAGCAATTTTTTTAATATCTTTAACCATTTTCGAGATGGAAGACAGAGTGCGTGCAGTATTAAACTATTTTCTGTACCTGTAGTCCCGATTAAAAACACACTGGTATAAAGTTTATAAACGATAGCTTAATAATTTGATTTTTTATTAAATATTACGTTTACTTATTATATTTATTTATTATTATTATTATTTTTAATAATAATTCAGCATCTATTTATTTAATAATACTTGCCAACTCGTGTAATTATAAAGTTATTAAGGGAAATATTTAACTATGTTTTCATTCTAAACTTATTTATACTAATAATTACTTCCTAACTAAATAAAAAGAAAATGATTTTATGTTTATTTTACTATTATTGTCCTATGGGCCCACACCGTGGCCTGGGACTGTGTCCAACCATACTACTACTACTAGTATTAAATTTTATTAGGTTTCTTATCTAAGCCAAGATTGTACATTTTCCTAGCTATTTGCATGTATAGTTATTTAATATACCACTTTATTGTAATATTTAATCCTCATTCCAACGTAATAGTAATGTAGGACCCATCGTTGTCGCGAACCTATGGTACCTAACGCGTAACCACCTATTTACATCAAAAGGACAAGTTCAAATAAAATTGGAAGGTGTCAACAAACATCACACTCCCACCTTCTCGAACAAATAAAATTTTTAGGATAAACCCCAAACCACAGAACAAACTTCACTACTATTACATGCAATCCTCATACCGACGTAATAGTGACGAGGGGACCCATCGTAGTTATATTATGGTACCTAAGCCATGAATACTTAGCGCCACAGCAGTAGCTACCTATCGAGGGGCTGTGCATTTCTCTTAATAGTTGATTATATATATTTAATAATTTATGCATAATTATTTTATTTAATAAATATACCGCATAATAATTAAAGCGTGTTTTTAACAGTAACAGTAAGTATGATTGCATCGCAAAGTCAGCTATTACAATTTTCTTGTTAATCTTAAATTTTTAGAGACCTGCACATGCTAAATACTGTATTAAAGATATAAATAAGGCATATATGAATGAATAGATACTGAATTATTGAAGAAAAAAATTATTATAAAGTAATACCCCTAAAAAAATGTATATAATTTATAAACTTTATCAGCGTGTTTTTAATTGGGACTAAAGGTTAAACTCGAATGATACTCAAGATAGTTCGCTCTGTCCTCTACCTCGAAAACGGTTCAAGATATAAAAAAATGTTCAGACAAAAAGGGTAGAGAATTTAATTTTCTACAATATTTGTAATATATAAAATCAGCATTAAACCCATAGGAAACGATATATTTGTAATAAATGCGTAAAAACCTTTTTTTTTTTTTTAGCTTTGACCTTGGAAAATCTGTAGACGCGGACACCCTACGATACTTAGGTTTTGAGGCAAGTTTTAAGGTACCAAAATAAAGGTTAATTCAAGTTTATAGCTCTATATCTCTCATTCCGAGATTCTCGCCCGCATTTGACCAACGTTCTTGGATTAAAATACAGACAATAGCATGAAACATTAAAGCCTATACAATCATTATGGACCGCTAGCCATAAAAATACTACAAGTTAAACATAGTTCCAGTTAATCTTTATTTTGGATGTATATCTAAGTGGTTATGCTAAGTACTTACTGTAATGAGATGGCATTTTCACCTGTGTCCTGCACTAGCTTGTGGATTTGTTAAATAAAGAACCAAAAAAATTGTTTTTCCTTTTGCTGTAGCTGTAGGAGTCCTAGAAATTCGAGTACTGGAAGCTTACGTTTTGTGTGTCGGATATTCTGGCAGGTTCTTCGTCCTCATTGGACTATCCTTGTGATGCTTATCACCTTGATTTCCCCGGCCTTTGGCCTAATAGTCATCCATTGTGTTACCTTTGTTAGTCATGAACATTTTAGGTAGTGGGGTGGACGTTCGGCAAAGCTGAGGTAGCCTACTATCGCTGTTACTTTTATTCTCTGCTCACAAATGTAATGTCTAATGCATTAAAATTCTGGTGGTTTTGGTGAAGCCTGAATCCCAGTACTATAGGCTGTAGGTAGACATAATAAAATATTTTTTTAATCACATCAAAGTATAACCCAGCTACTCTCAATTTAGTCTTAATAATAGCAATGTAATTTTGTTAGTTAGATTTTTATGAATCATAGGAATCCCTCAGACTTAAGAGGTCAGGGTGAGTTTGACGTCGTACAGGAATAGGAAACTTACCCCAAAAAACAAGAGGTGCACATATACTGTAAATGCGTTGACGTCAGCTGCAGGCTAAGGTCATATCTACGTCCTCCGAAGGGTAACCTCTACGGCAGGTCGCCGCATTAAGGGATCAGCTTGGACAGCGGTCCAACTCCTATTACCTGAGCTGATAGTGATACCCTCATCGACCGCCGATATATTATATATAGGGATAGTTCACGAGGCTCTAAGTAAGTCATACTAGCCAGAGGCGTACCCTTACCATCGGCGAACACTCATGCCAATATATGAATAATTAATTTTTTTTATACATTATACTACATTCATCACAATATAATAATGATCAAAGAAGATATACTAGACGCATGGAGGGAGATGGAAGTCACCGAACTTTCTCTAAAACGCAAGATGATATTTATTGCGATGTTATAGGCTCTGATTTAACCATAGTTAAGATAGAAATGCATGTATTTGCCTTTATTTTAAATCATTTTAATTCCTAGCAAACAAGTTTTAAATACTTTTGAAAATGGCGGAAATGTAGTAACAGACGTCTCCGTTGTGGCGCTACTGAATGATGGTCGCAGCCATGTTTTATTTCATTCATCGTTGCTTGTGTTTGTAAACAAATTAATAGGATTTACGCGGTAAGAAGTGTTTAGCCAATTGTGTTGTGCTTTTGGCGTTGTCCTACGGTTGATGAGTACTGTTGTATACACTGATACGTAAATTGCTTTCTAACAAACAAGATAATTAAGTGTGCTGTGTCCTTTATAAGTGACCATAGTGGTTTTTCCATACCAGCATATAAGATCCAAGTAACTACAAAGCCTAGCCAAATTCGTCCTTGAAATTTCGGTCTAAAAAAATGATGCTGATAATCTACAATAACTACATAAGCCAGCAAAGGTAAGCCAATATAACACGAACACTTTCCTCCAATACTGACAGTTGTGCTGTTTCAAGGGAGGAAGATAGATAGGCCTACTCGTTTAGGAACGAAATTGTTGTTGTTGTTGTTGTATTTATAAGTAGCACTATGTGCTAATAAATTAACTGAGTTCACTTATTACTGTTCAGTTCATCAATATTAATCTGGATTCAGTGACACTAGTACCATCTTCTTAAATTTCTCGACGGAGTCTTGGTTTTTTATTTCCCTACTTAGCGCGTTATATTTGGATAGTCCCTCATGGAAGATGCTCTTCTTACGAAATGTCGATGTCACGTGGTCAAGGTTTATATCATTTTGATGTCTCGTATTATGCCCGTGAGTTTCACCAAATGTCCTTATCATAGATCTTAAGTAACTTGGTATCAATCCCTTCATAACTTTATGTATGAAGACCATAGTGTCACAATACACCGGATCCTTAACTGATAAAACTTAAATGTCCAGCAACATATCGGAGACACGCGTATCATTTGGAGTGTTTAGTATCACTCGAAGTTCTGTGTTGATTACCACCTGTATTTTTGTCATAGTCTCAGCTGATGCGTAGTTTAGTAGGGTACTGCAATAGTTAATATGGGGTTTTACCAATGCTTTAAAAATCAATTCTTTCAATTTCCTTGGGAGTGAATAACGAACTCTTCTAAGTAGGCCCATTTTTTGCTTTAACTTATTGATTAGGTTTCTGAACTGTTGCACAAACGAAAGTTTCTTGTCAATCACAATCCCTAGGTACCTAAACTCCTTAACTACCTCCAATGTTTCTCCATCCAATTTCACTTCAATGTTCTGAGCATAGTTTGACTTTGAAATTAACATAACTTTAGACTTATTCGGGTTTATTTTCAGCTTATTGGCTTCTAGCCAGTTGACAACTGCACACAATTCTTCATTCATATCATCACTTAGTTTTCGCATGTCGTTTCCACGGCAGTACAGCAACGTATCATCAGCAAACATGTGTATACTACAGAAACGTAGGATGGTTGGCAAGTCATTTATAAATAAGACGAAGAGTAACGGTCCGAGGCAACTCCCTTGTGGTACCCCGATGTCAACTGGGACGTGAGTTGACTTCGTATCACCTATTTTTACAAACTGTTTCCTATTGTGTAGATAATTCTTCAGCCATCGGTAAACATTACCCCTGATGCCCATTTTCCCCAACTTATTAAGGAGTACCCGCCTGTCAATTGTTTCAAAGGCCCTCATGAGATCTACAAATACAGCAAGGACATGTTCACTAGCGTCAATAGTTCTCCTCCACTCTTCAATTACAAATTGGACCGCTGATTCGGTCGAATGTTTCTGTCTGAATCCTGACTGATAAATGTTCAGTATGTTCTTCTCGTCGATATATTTAATGAGTTGCTTGTGCACAATTTTTTCCAATATCTTATCGACAGTGGGTAAAACATTAATCGGTCTCATATGCTTTACGTCATTGGAACTGGGTACTTTCGGTATCGGGGTCACAGATGCTATTTTGAGTTCATCGGGTGTACAACCTCCAATTAACGAGTTTCTCACAATATTTGTAATACTACTTCCCAGTTGTTTCCAACACTTCTTTAACACTTGAGCTGTGGGCTGGGTGGGATCAGATCCACTGAGTTCCTTGACAATAGCAAAGACATCATCTTTATTTGGCAGTTGGAATGTTCCAAGACTCTGATGCCCTGTCTCAGGAATGATTTTTTGTGGTACATTGGGGATCATATCATTAATTTCAATAACACTTTTGACAAAATAGTTATTCAGTTCATTGGCCATCTCTTCTTTATTCTTTACCACACCCCTATCTGTTTTAACACTGTTTATCGTGAATGTATTTATACTCAAAGCTTCTTTAAGTACCCGCCATAATTTCTTTCCATCCTTGAACGAGTTGTTCAACTTCCTTTCAAAATATTCTCGTTTTGCCCTTCTTAGTTCCGCAACATATTTGTTTCTTTTGGCTTTAAATGTATTCCATTTTTCAGTCAATCTCTCATTTAATTCAATTTCACCACCAGCAACTCTTCTTTTAAGATTTTTAAACACCCCATTCGCATTTAATTTTTCTCTCCTTGCCAGGATAACACTTCTTGTGAAGTATTTACAATATCTTTCTTTTCGCAGCACGGTATCTTCTTTCCGTGAAGCTTCAACTGCATTCGAAATCACATTGCAATATGTAGGGTAGTCTTCAGTGCTACTTTCCAGTGCATTTATGTTACTTTCTAAGGAATGCACGAGAACATTATAGTCAATGGCACCTCGAATTATAATAATTTCTTCTATTTTATCTTGATGATAGGGTACATAGGCAACCACTAGATGGTGATTAGAGAGTATTATATTATCTATAACTTTACACTCAAGAGGAAGTTTGTTTGTTATCACAAGATCAATGGCCGTTGCTGTCGTTGCGGTAACCCTAGTTGGATTATTAACAGTCTGGTAGAGGTTGAATTCAGCCAAAAAGCCCAAAAGTTTTCGGCATGCATATTCTTCAGGTCTCAGCCAGTTTATATTCATGTCTCCCATAACAATAAGTTGGTCATCTGTGTCGCACACATCCATTGCGTTAGTAATCACTTGCCTGAAGTTTTCAAAGAACTTGACAACAGGGGAGTTGGGGATAAAGACCTAGTACATACTTCCTTTTGTCGATGATGACAGATACCAGAAGAGACCAAAACTCATAATCAATCGCTGCTTTATGTAGTACTTTGAGATCCAGTGTATCCTTAGTATATAAAATTACTCCTCCTGTGGGCTGAGAGTTTGGCTCAACCAACGTGGCATTATAACCTTTTAACTGGTATATATTAACAGCAGTGGTGCTAATTAAGTGGGTTTCGACCAATCCCAGCACTAACGGTTCTAGTTTAATGAATTAATGAGGACTTCTACCTAAGTAAGTTTAATGTCAGTATTATATACCGTATAATACTGCAATATATTGATGGTACTCATTTAGGCCAGGTCTCACCATCTATTGAAAAGTATAGCCGAAAAGTATGATGCTATGCTGGGAACCGCCCGTAATCATGATCATGACATTTATGGAAACCATTCTCGGAAGTGGGAGCTTGACCACTGCCACCATGTGTCAGTCGCCTTTAATGTTGAAACGCATTCTCTAGTGGCGGACACCATAGTTATTTGGCGTATGACCCTGTTTTTCTTCGGTGGCCAGGTGGTAGCATGCTTGTACTCGTGCGAGTCTCTACACACCTTGCGATCGGAGACGTGTCGTAACTCGACACAAGTACCTATAAGGTCACTTAGTGAGGCGATTGAAGAGGTTAATCGGATACTTTCATTAAATTGTTTGTACGCAATTAGCCTTTTAAAAATAAAAGAAGAAAAAAACACGAAGTCAAGTGAGGTAGGCTACCTGTTCTACCGAATTCATAAAGAAACATAAGCTTCACATAAAAATAATTGTAGTATATATGAGGAGTAGTTTTACAAACCCGGACATCTCCATTTTTATGAAAATTGAGAACCTTGTGGTTTCTATCTCTATGGAATGTGCTCTATTGATTGATGTAAACATTCAGTGTCAAAACCGGCCAAAAAGCATTGAAAACCCTCTCTAAATATAGACCTTATTAACAAAAGCGGACAAATGTTCCATTTCTTATTTACTAAGCGCGGACATATCCATTCAACCAATGAGAGAGCCCAATGCAGCCCATGCGCTCAGTCGCTTCTGACGTCTTCTGCTTCGAATGTTTTCATTCTGATCTTGCGGTCCACTAATATCGAAACTCCTCCAGAATTGTCGAGAAAGCGAATTCAGCGCCCAGCAGTGCCGGATTAACCCATGGGCACTTGGGGCACAGGCCCCCGGCCCCCCCAGAAATGCCTAAAATTCCGGCCCCCCCCCCAGAATGAGATATTTTTATATTAAAATATAAAATTATTAGAAATTAAAAGTTTTGAAATTGAAAGTGAAAATTGAAAGTAAACCCCCACTATTTCAGCCCTATTTTTCAAACATTTTCTCCCGGGGGAGACCCTCGGCCCCCCTGTTCCCAATTAAATATATTAATTCTCTGTAATTTATAAACCTTATTCCTCTCAAAATGCGTAGAATCCCAATATTTCAGACCTATTTTTCGAAACCTTTCCCCGAAGGAGACCTCCGGGCCCCACTAGTTCACAATTACTAGTATATTAATTATAAAATATATAAACCTTAAATTTATTGCATTCAAAATGTGTAAAACCTCAATATTTCAGCCTTATTTTACAAAAAATTTCACCCGCGGGAGACCCCCGGCCCGCACCCTTGTTAGCAATTATTTTAGGTCTGTTTTCACTAAATTTCTCCCGCGTGGGAGACCCCCGGGTCCCCCTACATATCCTCCGAACCGAACTAAGGTCATTAATTTAAAAGCTGCATACGTCCATGAGAACGGCTTTCCCCAATTTATACACTTTTATGGAAATGGGTGGAGGGGCGCCAAATTATACACTGCCCTCATTGTGCCCCCGGCCCCCCAGGGGTTAATCCGGCACTGGCGCCCAGAGCAATGGCAATGCACCAAGAAGAAGCGTCTCGTGTAAGTAAAATAAAGTATTTTTATGTTGCGTACCGAATGTTGACTTCAATTTTATTATAGCGCATTTATTGTAATACATAAATTACTATAGCCTATAGCCGGAACTGTATGAAATACGCTTACTTAGCAGTCCTCATTCAGTCCTTTTAGACAGTCGTGTTTTTTAAGACTAGGTCTATTTTATTGGGAGATGAGTCTTAGTGGTGAGATTGAACTGTCACCCGAGTGGTTGTGAGTTCGAGTTCCATACTTGCCCAGTTTTCCGCTCACGCTTTGGAGGGCTTGCAAAGCAGACGGTGCGCTTAGTTGAGTGTTAGAGAAGGTCTTATATGGCCCTAACTCAGCTAGGCTATGTGGTCTAGTAGCCCCATAAGCAATAAAAATCCATTATCTTTTATTTTATTCCTTTTGTGAGACCTCACAGATTTTAATCGCCTGTCTTATTGTAGACTACGTGCAGCAAAAATTAACTTGACACTTTCCTATTCTTTCTTTCAGGTACTCACCGAAGTCATTGCCGGAAGCTCCCAAATGTGCTCATAGGAAAGGAACGTTTCTGTGCTTGCTGCTGAAAATGACAGACATGCAAAAATTCCACGCGGCATTCTATTCCATACCGACCTAGGAACACCAAGATGCCTTCTTATTAAAATACGTGAATAAGACAAAGCCCAAGCGTTCAAGAGGCAATAATTTGAAATGCAGGCAGCTCGCTGTTGGGTTCAACACTGAGAACGAGTGCGGTAATCGCATCAGAGTGTGCCGTGCAACTTTTCTTGGCGTTCTACGCATAACCAAACACGGAGTTTTAGGCTTATTCAATCATTTTAAGGAGGATGGCGAGTTGCTTCCCAAAGAAACGAGGGGAGGGTGGAGGAAAGAAGCGGATTACTTGCCTAAAAGGGAGGCCATCATCCAATTCATAAAGAAATTGAAAGGAGTTGAGTCCCATTACTCTAGGGGAAAGAGCCGCAAGTTATACTTGCCTAGTGAGTTAAATATTTCGAAGCTCTGGAAGATGTATGATGAGGAGGCTAACCCAGGCCTAAAGGTGAAAGAAAGTTATTTTCGTCGCATTTTTACTAGTAAGTTCAATGTTTCATTCTCAAGACCTGCAACTGACGAATGTAGTACGTGTCTTGAGCAAAATTCGAGGATCAAGAATAGCCATGACGAAAAGGTTTTAAATGATCTAAAGCTGAAGAAAGTTCTTCACAGGAAGAAGGCAAAAAGTTTCTTTACCTTGTTAAGAAATAAACCTGAAGACTGTTTATTACTCTCCTTTGATTGCCAAAAGAACCTGGTTTTGCCAAAAGTTTCAGATCAGAGTGTATATTATTCAAGGCAGCTGTATTGTCACAATCTCGCAGTTGAATCAGGGGCATCGACAGCTCCCCTTACACCAAAAAATGTTGCCACATACGCATGGACTGAAAACCAGGCAAAAAAATCCTCCAACGAAGTGGTGTCCATTATTTACAACGAACTCAGCCCGAGCTCATTTGAAAACATAAAAGACTGTTCGCCTAGTCTGCGACGGATGCGCTGGACAAAACAAAAAACCAAAAGTTTTTTTTTTTTAAAAAAAAGGTTGATAGCATACAAACAATTTAACGAATGTATCCGATTGACCTCTTCAGTCGCCTCTAGATAGTACCCGTGTTGAGTTACGACACGTCTACGATCGCATGTCATTTAAAGCATGACTTGTACCTGCACGATTGAGGGTCACCTCTTTCGCTGGAGCCCAATACCACCTCTAGATGCAGGTTCCAGTGCACATTGAGTCGGCAGCTACCTGAAAATGATTTCTGAAAGACTGCCAGCGTGAAGGCAGGCTGGATAAAAGCATGTCTCAAGTTGACTCCAAAGATGAAGATGAGGACTGAGGATCATCTGGCCGTTTCACTACTGGGATCTGATGGAGATGCTGGAGAAAAAGAGGATGAACACGAAAACCAGGGTGAAGATCCTCCCTCTCCTCCTAAGAAAGTAAGAAATTGACTCAATGGTACCTAACTTATGTTAATTCACTTCTCTATGTCAATAAACCTCGTTTTAATATAATGGTTGTGGCTTATAAGACTATCCCAATGCCTTACAGAAACTCGTATATGTGCACTAATTTACACAAGCAACAAATTTTCCCATTAAAATGGTCTGGACTCTACATCTTCTTAAATTGAGTGTGAGGTACCTGGTCAGCGGGCCCACTAGTTTATATCGTAAAATTCAGATTTCAAGCTGAACACTGGAATTGCTTTAACTGTTACGGAAAATATTTAAAATAGTAAAGTAATATATTATGTTATTGAAGGGAGTTGAATTCTCTACAACCCTACGACTGGCATTTATTTTTTAATGTATCGCTGAAGATTGAAAATAACAAAAAATGTGAGACAGAATTACTGAATTTCAAACTATGCAATGATATGAAAAAACTTGACTGAATAAAACTTTACAATGTTGCAAATTTATTCAGGTTTCATTTTGCATGAGTGGTCATGCCGCTAGAACCCCCCTCCCCCGGCTCAAGGGCTAAGGGCGGGAACTCATCTTCTAACTAGTCCAAAGTTGGAAGACAAGAATTGTCTTCGAAACAGTTCCCTCTATCCCTTCTCATGCCTGGACTATGAAGTAAATTTTTATTTTTATTAATTCGGCTGATTGCCTTCTTTTAGTATTCTTAACCTCCTTACTCCTGCTGTTATTTGCTGCGCATTTGTCGCCACTGCTTAGTTGCAGCAGCATTTTGGGAACCTGGGCTATTCACATACAGCACTTTTGATTAATTATTATAATTGTATTACAATTGCAGAGGAAAAAAAAAGTAGTACTAAACACGAAACCAGCTTATAGTTCTCTAATATTCATATATTTAACCGTTTGACAGTGTGCGCCTATTATGATATGTATTATTCTTATCACAATCATTAAGTTTAGTTACTCAAGATTAAAACAGTTGATATATTGGACTAAAAAAATGAAATACCGATTATACTCGTTGTTATATTCCTAGGAATAACTACGGACTATGGGTGCAAACAAGAGGAATTCACAAATTAAGTTATTTGATGTAGTATATGTGTTGGTCACCTGCAGATTTCATTATAAAACATTATCCTGTTGAAAATTGTAGAGTACTGAACTTAGACATAAGCTTGGAATGATTCAACGCCCAGCTTCTTATCCGAACTGCTTTCAAAAGATTCATAGTGAGGCTTTAGTTAGTCCAATCAGTTAGACAGAGCACTTCCCCAGATAGGAGTATGGGATTGGATCGTCCCTAGCCTGGGTATATTTTTAATCTGTTCACTTAATACCCGTTGTTTCATTATGCGTGAATACAGTTAAGAAAATTACCTGTATGATCCCTGTAATAAAAAAATAAAGTTACTGACTTCACATGGCGTTTTTTTAATTTAATGTTTTTTTAATAATTTTTTGGGGATCACAAGAATCCAGGCTTTGCTATTCATAAATGAAAAAAAATCTGCCGGCGTGTATCCCAATTCAGAAGTTTGCTAGATGACTTTGAAATGTATGACTTTATAACTTTTGTAAAATTTACCAACATAAGTTATTTATTAAAGAAACGGTAGAAAGACAACAAAATATTCGATTCATTTAGCATTAAAATCCGTTACAATAAAATACATATCTATTCTATTTTATGTTGATAAATTGAATTATTAAAACAATGACTTCGTGAAAACAGAAATACTTAGCCTACATTATAATAATAATGATGATAGGGACAACTTTTGGCCAAATTCTCTTTCCTACCAATAAGAAAATTGCATATTCACAGTTACTTAACAAATTAAAAATTAGTCTGCACTGCAAGCATTTTTCACAAGTGTACCGCACGAGGAACCATTGTAGTGGTTTATATCGTAACATATTTTAGCCCTATTGTAGCACAGGCTGAGTAGAATATTGCGTGCATCCAACCCAAATCGGATCCCTTTGCGCTAAAACTTTAAAATTACTATTTTCTTGGTTTCTGGCTTTATTTGTTTTCCTTGATCTCTTCATCAAGTCTCGAAGTTCATACCTTGCTTAGGGGGTATAACAGAAGTGTAGCTAGTGCCCATCACATGATATTTTATTTTAATTAATTATTTTTGAGTACACCTGTTATGTGTTTGGCGAGTAGTCCTGCGGACTTGCCTGTTTTATATGGGCTACAGAACTCTTCTGCCCCTGTTGCACACGTGGGGTCACCTCTGGGCTTTGATGATGTTCTTGCGGAAGGAAAACCCTTCTTCAAAACACACTGAAGAGTGCCTGGGGCCCTTAGAAATATGAGCGCTGAACACCAAAAATTTCCAATGCTAACTTTAAACAACACTTGCTCAAAAAACGTCTTATTAACCATCCAGAAACCTTAAGCTTATCAGTAACTTTTTAACAACAATCAAGCACCATGCACAGAATTGTTTATTAACAATAACACAGTTGGACTTCATAAAATATGGGGTTAACATTTTTTTAACATTGTCATTTGCCCATATTACAAGTACTAATGTTAGTCCTTAATTACTATGATAATTTTACTGTATAAGGCAGAGATTTCGAGTTTTTTTGTAAACAAAAATGAGCCGAGTCATATTATCGAAACTAATTTAAAATTCCTCTTTTCATGGCCGCAAAGATATGTAAAGGGTCTTATGAAAAATTCTAAAATGTAAGCTTTCTCAAAAAGCAAACTATTTACCCGACTAATCCTTATAAAACATCGGTACCTGTAGGCTATAATGCACTTTATTATGTTTTTTTTTAGTAATAATATTTCATGTAAATTTACTGCAAAAGCTTGTATTTGTAATGAATGAATCATAAGACCATTTTCATAATTTTGCGGATGAGTAACGGGGAATTATTGTTTTTCCTCTATGTACAAAATATTTTGAAATCTCTGCCTTTAACTTAGATCTGGCGCGAAAATTAATGTTCCATTTTGTCTTTAAGTCGCATAATAGTTATATTCTTGGAGGCTTACCTCTCCAAATTCATTACCCCAAAATTATGTTTTTCCCGTTTTATTACACATATACCTGTATTTGTTAACATATGTAGGATAAAAACTGATAGATTCTATTCCGCTTTTAAAACAATTTGTAGTTCCCCTTTACTCAGAAATTAAATTTTCATAGCTTTAGGAACGAACCATTCAATTTGTACCACCAGCACTTGTAATATGGGGAACGGAAATTAATAAAATAACTCATTTTGCAATGCCTAATAATGACAAACATGACAAGTTATAATAGGAATATTTTTTAACGAGTTGGAAGTAAATAGAAATTCTCGGATAATATACCTATAGTATAAGTAGCCTACGGGTTAGGTATTTATGTTTTTTTTAAATATTTTATTTACGAATATGATTATACTGCCCCAGTTTTCCAGTCAGCCTCTTTTCTCCCGCAGTGTGCTCGATCTCGCGGATGATCTGATCAGTGGCGACTGGTCCGCTGCATACAAGAGGGTCTTTGAAGTACGAACATACCTGTGAAAAGTCAGGGAAAATAGATCAGTGCTTGTTTGAGTCGCACATTTGCTACATTTTCTGTTTATGCTTCGGAAGCCTTGTAGACCTGCAGCCGTGGCACCAATGTAAAAGAATTACTAATTAGGGATTAAGTGTAAATACTACTAAATAAACCCTAATGAAGGTAAATTCCCTCGCGTTATTAAAAGCTACTAGGATTAAAGACAAAGTCAAAATGTTGAAATTAACGATTCAGTATTGGTTTATACTACCTGCCAATAGTCATGCGCAGGTGAATGGGACTCCGATAAGAAATGAACGAATCATTTTCCTGAGCGTGAGCGATCCGGTGGTAATATCTTCTGCTTTGTTTTTATTATTTTTAAGTGTGCGAATTAATTTTCTTGCCGTATTATATAATTATACCTATATTAGTTAAATATCCGAAATTAAAGGATATAGAAAAACTGGGCTTGGCGGGATTTGAACCCACGATCTACGCCTAACCGGGGCGTCGTCTAAACCGCTGGACCAGAAGACAAGAACAGTTGATGTATATCCCCTATTTTTATGCTCGCATTGCTCTGTTTTTCTATATCCTCTAATTTCGGTTATAACGAGGAGGTTACCTCTTCAACCTAAGTTAATTTAACGTCAGTGTTATATAAATATATGTGTTATATATACCATATAATACTGCAATACAGAAATAACTTAAATAATCCTCTGGATAAGTTATTCTTCCCCGTTAGTCCTCTGTCTGCTGATGCTTGCTAATCTATAGTTGACTACAGGGGGTGGGAGTAAGGGGAAATAGTATCTAGACTTTGGTCAATGTAGTGAAGTGCTGAAGACTCGGATTCACACTCGAGATGTTGCTGGTTGGAGTCCCAACTTTTCTGGCCTGCTTCTGATGCATTTTAAAATCGTAAAATTCCGGTAGATAACCATTGCATGCATCATTTCACTGAAAAGTTTCATTGGTTTGTTGGTTTTTATATCACTGTTTTAAGCATTTCTGACCCTGACAGCCTGGCCGGGGAGTGAGTCTGTTTATTTACTTGTAGCACCCTAAGGGAAGACTCCTTCACCTCAGGGAGAAGGGGAGCTGACTGTAAGGGTGGATCTCCTGATTATAGTGGATTTCGAGCCACTTGGGGAATATAGTGAAGTCACACGATTAATTCGGAGGTGACTGGGACTCGACACATACTTGGACTAACTGCCCGTCTCAGCGCGTTATCATGTCCCACCATATTCCCCTGTGTTCACTACCAAGTTTGCTGCAGTTTTGAACATGCTCTCTGGTCGATTCAACCAGGTGTGGTCGTTGGCCATAAGTATCATTAATTGACCCATTCATTTTTCATAATTTGATCCAATAGTAAAAAGGCTCAATTAGGAGAAAAATACTACCCCAAATCCCAAACATTAAAATATCTTCGTGATATGATGATGATAAATGCATTACATTGCAGTTCGTGCAGGCTGGGCTTCACTGGGTACATATCACATGGGTGTAAGCACCATAATCATTACCAGTACGGTGATATTTCTGTACTTGTAATATGTAATTATGGTGTAATCCCTTTTTGCAATACCTATGAAAGGTTCGTGCAGAAGATAGCGCAGTGGCGCGGGCATCGTATTTAAATGTATATATTTGTTGGCGCATTCTGTATCTGTCTCATATGCTGTAACACCCTGTAGCTGTCAATGAACAGCTTTTGATGGTCTGTGCCAGAAGAGTGATGAATAATTTTGGTCGTAGCGGTTCTTGCGCCGCCCATTCCACCGACCGGCTAGGGCTATTTACAAAAACGGTGACGTGGTAGCAGACATTCAAGACTTAGGTGGCGTTTCCACCGATCTCGCATTGCAGAATTGACGGAAATTTTTATTTTCCTCTATGCCGTAG
This sequence comes from Psococerastis gibbosa, assembly GCA_963971405.1. Lineage (NCBI taxonomy): Eukaryota > Metazoa > Arthropoda > Insecta > Psocodea > Psocidae > Psococerastis > Psococerastis gibbosa. Next base: position 6,585,656 of record OZ020492.1, read on the forward strand.
TTAAAATTGATCAATGATCATGCAGTAAAATCACAAACAAACAAACTAAAATTAAAAAATGGCGTCATGGGATATGTTAAGTACAAACATTTTAATAGATTTCTATAAAAAGAAAAATTCTAATTTCCCTCAATGTCATTTGCATTCTGCAATGCGAGATCGGTGGAAACGCAACCTAAGTCTTGAATGTCTGCTACCACGTCACTGTTTTTGGAAATAGCCTTAGCCGGTCAATGGAATGGGCGCCTTAGTTCACAGTAGGCGCCAATTCCACCGACCGGCTAGGGCTATTTACAAAAACGGTGACGTGGTAGCAGACATTCAAGACTTAGGTTGCATTCCACCGACCTCGCATTGCAGAATGCAAATGACATTGACGGAAATTAGAATTTTTCTTTTTATAGAAATTTATTAAAATATTTGTACTTAACATATCCCATGACGCCATTTTTTAATTTTAGTTTGTTTGTTTGTGATTTTACTGCATGATCATTGATCAATTTTAACTACGGCACAGAGGAAAATAAAAATTTCCGTCAATTCTGCAATGCGAGGTCGGTGGAAACCCCGACTAAGTCTTGAATGTCTGCTACCACGTCACCGTTTTTGGAAATAGCCCTAGCCGGTCAATGGAATGGACACCTAAGCCTTACCCTATTTTGGTACCGACTGGGTTAAGTAAAACATTAAAGTTGGTTCTTACCTTCCTCGGTGCTTGGCGATGGCGTCTTTGTAGCTGGCAGCACAAACCTTTGCTGATGTCACATTCGTTGCTGGTCAAACAGTTCTCACCTGAAATTATATTTTAGGAGGTATTATAGCATTTATGCAATGAGTCCGAGGAAACCGCAGAACACTAGCCATTGAACGACATGGTTGTTATTGCCAACAAGGTTAAGCTACTGTTTTTCATCAGCTGATAAATTGGCAATGGCCAATTATAAATTAAAATAAATAAAAATAAAAATTATAAATATGAATGATTGGGTTGTAATCCCAATAATTGTGCTTGTGCAAACGATCCCAATCAACTCAATTATCTAAATAATAATAATAATATCATGTATCACCGTATTTTGACTTGTTCCTGTACTTGATCAAGCGAACGCCTGTTACAATGTCAATGGTAATTATGTCTGAGCTTGCACAATGGCACTCGTGGTTGTCATTGAGGAGTGAACCAGATTGCCAATGGCTAGAAATTCAAGCGGGAACAATACCGATGGGGTCGTTGGCAGGAAAGGTTCAATGATCTTCTATAAGTAGGCCTACGCCAATAAATTAATAATAAATAATACTAACATTATAATAGTCCCCATCCTTAGCGTAATAGTGGAATTTCATGTTTTTTCGACAGTGCCCACTGTCACCATGGCAACAGTTACAAATGCTGCCTACAAAATATTATATTTAGGTACTTCATGATCATATAGACCATGTCCAACCTCCAAACTCACAGAATAAATAAATAAATATTGAATTTTTTGTTCTATTACTAAGCCAACCTAGCGAACCTAGAGAAATTGGCAGTCAACCAATAGAATGGTGCAGCTTCATGTTTCCCGCGGAAAATCACAGAAATTTATTTACCATGGCCAAGTACCTACTACATATTATACTAATATCTTAAGGGAAGTCAAGCCAGTGCTGCGCCACTAAATCCAACGGCAAAACTTGTCTGCTATTACATTTTTACCTTTTAACAAAGCATTGTCCATTCACCGGGTAAGATTGGCGCAAGATTTCCTCACATTTCCATCCAACTTAATCGTGGGTTAAAAATGTAAACAAAACTATTTTGAATAGCACTTTCATTCAAAAATGATTTTGTATTCATTTTTAATCCCAGGTTAAGATTAAAAATAATCGCCATAGTAAGCCCATAGTAGGAAGTGAAAGCATCTAAGATAACAGTGTACCACTAAATTTACATAAGACTACGCACGAAAAAGCTGATTGTTACGATAGTTATAAGGGGCTGTTGTTTTTGTTTCTTGCTCCCAAAGAAAACAGAATAAAAGTAAGGTCTCAACATACCATCTCATCCTTTGAATAATAGTTTTTTTTCCTATTCACGTAGAACCCTGGGCTTAAAAACATAACATGAAACTTACTGTATTGTTTTTTGTTCTCGAGAGGGGGTTGGCAGGTCCTTGTATCTCCAGTCTCCTGGCAGAGCAACCCTTTTTCGCAGTCATTATTTCTGTGGCATATTTCGCCTTGCTTCAATCCATACATGAAAAGGCATGTTCCCATAACTGTAACAAATCAATACAGATCTGGCTGGTTGGCTGGGTGGTTTCAATGAAATGGTGAACAGTCCAGAGAGTCTTCAACATTTTTCATCATTTTGGACGCTTTATAGCCTTAACCCCGATGGGTGGACCGCAGCCCTGGTTACTGGGCATGGTTTGTTCAGAGCCCACATGGCCAAATTGGGTCATGAAGGTCCTACCATCTGCCGGCACTGCAATGAGGCTGACGAAACCGCGGAGCACGTGGTTGGGCACTGTCCAGCCCTGTGGCGGGCGCGGTTGGACTGTTTTGGGGCTGCCTACATCGACCAAGTCGATCTGATTGACTTGCCATTGAAGGACATGGTTGTCTTCGCTAACAAGGTTAAGCTGCTGTTTTTCAACAGTTAATTAATTGGCTAAGGACATAGTTTGAATGATTGGGATGTGATCTCAATAATTATGCTGTTCAAAGGGTCCCCAGACCTATGTCAGCTCAACCCTCTAAATAATAATAATAATAACCCCGATGGGTCAATTTTCTAGAAGAGCATAATTTTATTCATGCTTTCCTATTTATAGACTACGTTAGTATACAAAAAGCTTGTGATGGTCGAAATTTTTGAATTGGAGATTTCAACGGATTTACACGTTTTGAGGTCCGAGGAACGCAGAAAAGTATTTTTACGAAATTTCTGTCTGGGTCTGCCTGTTGGCCTGTCTGTCTGTTCCTAAATTTGTGGACATAGATTTTGATGACATTTCGAGTGAACTTTCACAAAACTCATATTTCGCGACAGTGTTTTATATTATGGGCAGTTCCCCCCCCCCCAAAAAAAAATATCGAACATTTTTTAAAATTAACATAATTTCAGTCCCTCCATCTCCCTTGATAGTTTGTCTCATGGGACGAATAAGCTCAATATTCAGGTCTCCGATCTCAGGATGTGTAAAGTTTCGTACAAGTAAGAGCAATCTACTATGACAACGAAGGCCGTTGCCTTGAAAGTGATTTGAACCCGGTTTGCGGGGGTAGTCCTCGAACATCCTACAGATGTAATGCCCGGTCAGGGAGGTGGTTTCTTATCCTTGGTTAACAGGGACCGACAGATAGACAGACAGACGGATTTAGCGACTATGTATAAACAAAATGTGTATTACGACACTGGGACATTTGCTTCCCACCAAAACCTTATTTTTTAATTTCAAGGGCCACCTGATCCGTCTCGACCAGTCATTAAAAAGACGGAGCAACTGGCAACAGGAGTTTAAAAAAATATATTTGGCGGGTTGGAATGTCCCATCTCTCTTATCTAGAACTCTACTTACGCCCATCGGTGTAAATGCAAACGGATCCGGGACAGCAATGTTCATTGGCTGTGCATTTTTTTCCGTAGCAGGGTTCTGGAGGCTCCTCTACTTCCTCCAGCTCCTGGAAGATTTCCACAGGTGTCTCATACCTCTGTAACCAGGCAAAAATGCATGTTATTTATATTTAAAGGTTAAGGGCAATGGTGTAATACTATTAAGCAAATGGTTAGTTGGACTTACATTCAATTGCCTATTGTGTTAATAGTAATTAGAGGCATGGGCCTCATAGTCATCGAACAATTAAGGTGGAGCCCATTGTCAGGGGAAGGGGGCGACGTTTCAGGAGTGGGTGCCACTCCCATCATCAGGCTAAGTTCTAATCAGGACTGATGGTTCTGGTCGATTAACGATTGCTCTTGTATTCTACTCTGAATTCTTGAGTGAATCTGATCGCCTTGAGGATTTGAACTACCGGTCTCCCGATTGAAAGGCAAGCTCTCTAGCCACTCGACCACGGCCCCCGCCATAGTATACTAGTTTGAAACTTCTACTTGAACTTCACTTTTTCCCTAACCAATGGCAACCAAATCGTTTCTAATGTCATGCTGGGCTGAATTATGCGATCAGTATTCATGGCCATGACTGTTGCTTCTTGTTATTATTGTAACTTATTGAATGTGGGTTTAATGAATTTTTGTGCCGCTCGAATAAAATCTGTCAGTGGGTATGTTAGGTTGAAAAATCAGTAGAATCCGGGCTGATGGGCCGTGGTCGAAATGAAAGCGAACGGATTCAACTGGTTCTTCATTCGACTCCGTCCGTGAAAGCCTTTGCTGGTATGTTAGGTACGGTACTTGTTCTTCTGTTTTCTTATGTTTCAACAAACTACAAGTATGTCAGGCTCAATTTTTTTTCAAATCCTGTGAAAACCCTGGTTTCATAATAAATCTATTTAAGGGAGAGTTGTGGATCAGCGCTCAGGGCAAAAGTTATCATGTAGGAATATTTGGGGAGTATCTTCTTGATGTATTTCCTTTTTTGAGTTTCTTACCTGCAGAAACGGCTGTGCCCGATATCCATGGCCTCCGTAGCCTAAGTTGGAAAGCATTTCGGGGCTGAACCGGTTGAAGAGTCCCCCCCATGCTAGGGCGGAGGGGCTTACCAGAACTAGAAGAGCCAGGCTCCAGAAATTCTTCTTTATCCACATGACCTAAAATGGTATACTGATATATATAATATATATACTGAAATATATGTGGCCTTTTCAATAATGTATGTTATCATGTGACAACAATTTTCATTTTTTCATGTCTTCCTTTCACTATATAAAAGGATAACCCAACCTTCATAGAAAAGGGAAAACGCGGCTGCAGGAATTCCAATTCCAATTGCAACCTTGCTCACTTACACTCGCTGTTGCGGCCCCTGCCACTACGGCAGCTAGGGGGCCCTACAAGCTCCATATACATATTGGCAGTTACGTCCTTTTATCATTTTCCCTTTTTCCTTTGTCAATGGAGTTAATTTTTTTTAATTGAGTCAAATTTCTCGAATATTTATTTTTGTTACTTACACCCCTTGGCCTCTAGGCGCTTCAATTTAGCGTACAATACATAGAATTTATTTATTTTACTGGAATGATTTTGCTAGTATTTTCTCATCACAGAGACATCGTATCTGGTATTGTATTTTTTTTAAATAAATTATATCTTTGTCAATATTACATAAAAACATGAGAAACAAAAAACACGACCGGTTTCGACGTTATGTCATCGTCAAGTGAAAAATTTAAATTGACGATAACATAAGGTCGTGTTCTTTGTTTTTTATGTAAATAATGAAAAATATATATATTTTTTTAATGTATTCAAAATATTACAAAGTTAAAAAGGAGACGATATAATATATTATTGGTAATTTAATGTTTACCGACGGACAGAAAGTTTAGTCGAAATGGTTTTTCTCCTATTTTATTTCATCGTGAGTTAAAAAATTAAGAGCTCCTGTAAAGAAGCTCTGAGTGTACTTTTAAATATGCAATGGATATCAAAGCTCTAAGTATAAGACGAAGGGAGAAGGGAATAACTGATTTTACTTCGCGCGAGAGCTCCAAATATAATTTAATCATTTTTATTCAATAAAGAAAATGAAGAAAGTTTAAGTGGAGCTTTGAGTGCTTCACAATTCTGAGGTACTAAGTTATACCTGTTGCATATAAAATGTTTTACTACTTTTCTTGAATAGTGAAAATAGGTACGTCGTATATTTTGGTACATAAGAAATTTTATTGTCCTATTTAAGGGGCTGAAACGTTGCGTCTCAGTCTGCCTTTATGAGTGCTTCATTAAATAATTTTGTCGATCGAGAGAGAATCTTCAAAACCAAAATTTCCCTTGGGAAAACCACCTATTGGGGGTTATTTATATTGATAACGACTACACTATGTGCATTAAAAAAAATGGTTGGAGTATTTTTTGAGAAAACAATTTTTTGAGCTTGCCGAAAATAGAAAACAAATGAGGCATAATTTTTACTGGAAAAAGAAAAAAGTGATGTTAGTGAAGTAATTATTATTATTATTATTTGTATATGCCACTGTTCAGTGACCGCTCGATAAGCAGAAGCTTGATTTTTATAATTTTAGTACTTTTTTTTAAAGTAATTCAATATATTGGACCTTGTCCAGGGTGTGAAGGGAAGGAGTGGAGTGAAGTGTTATTTTTCAAAATAATAATAAGTAATAACCTTCATTATTTTGTAATAGCAAGAACAACTATTCCTTTTTTTTATCACCGATTCGAAATCATCTAAAGCAGTGGTTCTCAACAGGAACGTTGCTCCGACCCAAAATTCTGCTACTCGTGGGTTCGCGACACACCACTATTGTATCCTCAAATTTTTAATATGAGCCAACAACATCATCGAATTTTGCTGAAGCCTTACTATCCAAAAGAAATCATCAGCTGTTTGTTGCCGCATTTCGTACACTCTTGCCAGCTTATTATTCTTAGATAACCAGCGTACCTCTGTGTGAAAGAACAATGTATCATGATGTGTTCCAAGTCAGCACATAGTTCTTTTTATATAACCTGGTGTTAAGAGCCCTCTTTTTCTAAAACATAATTTGGTTTTTGATACTAGGTACTTTACATAATTTGTCTTGGTTTCTTCGCGACCCTAGAGAATGAGCTCGTGACCATTTTCAGAGTAGAGTAGTGGTACAAACTCCAACTCTCACCCGAATGGTTTTTGGTTCGAATCCCACACTTCCTACATTTTCTGGCAATGCTTCGGAGGGCATGTAAAGCAGGCGGGCCCGAGTCTTCCTAGTTGAGTGTAAGATAGGGCTTTATAGCCCTAACTCCGCTAGTTTGGCTTAGTAAAAGAACAAAAGTAGTCAATATTTATTTATTTTTTGGATCCTACACTTGGGAACCACTTATTTGAGTCTCCGACAACTCATTTAACTTGCGGGCCTACAGGATTTAGCATACATGTTTAAGAAAACATTTTATAAATATATTACTTTGGTACAGGGGAGTACTGGCCGATGAAGAAGAAGATGAGAGAAAGTGCAATGAGTCATTCTCTATAATGTAGTCAATGTTGTCATTGACTATAAATCTATAGTGAAAAATTTTAGCAGAGACCATAACTGTTAAACTCACCGAATTACCTGATTTTTTAAAATACTAATTACCTTTCTTGCAGCCTTTAAAGACTAGTATCAATTTCACATAATGGTAATTATACTTATAGTGGATTTTGTGTTTAATTTTTAAAATGTCAAGGAAAATGTCCCATTCGTAGGTACATATTTCCTCTACTTATGTGGTTGAACCCTTTAATTTTTAATAACAGCCCCCATAAAATCGGTAATGTGCAACTTGGAATTGGAAAAAATCGTTTGACCGCCATTTTTTTTTTTTTTTTTTTTTTTTTTACAAAAAGGTTAATCGCATTCAAACAATTCAATGAATGTATCCGATTGACCTCTTCAGTCGCCTCTGATAATACCCGATCACTTTATTTTGTATATCTCTGGTCAGATCCAAACAATATACCGAACCTGTTATCTTATAATAACCCGGGTTCCGACGGGCAATCTATAGAAATACCCAATATCATCGTAGTCAGTAATAGCTGATAGGAAATGATCACAGGTGAAGTACTAAAATTTAAATGAGGTCATAACCGCCGATAAATTTTGGCAATCACATTTCAGAGCATGTGCTCATGCACGAGAAAAGTGACACATTTCAAAAAAAATTCAAAATTGAGTTATTTATACAAAAATGTCGAGGAAAATATAGCGAATTTTGTGAATGTAGTGTCACATATCTAGTTTAATTTGTTTCCATAAGATTGCGTTTTGTCACTGATCCATTGTCAAGTTTGACTACTTCGGCAATACTGACATAATTCGGAATGTGCTCCAGGCGTGGTAATTACACTTCTCTTTCAAGTAAACTGTCACATCTCAAAAGTATTAAGTACTACAAGTAAAAACTAAAAAAATGGTCAGAACTAAAATTTGAATTATCTCAAAAGTCAATATTTAGAAATGTGTCACTTTTCTCGTGCATGAGTGATATATCGTATGTTGACATCACTATGAAACACAGATTATTTTAGCATTCTTACAGTATTACAGCATTAAGAAGAATTAATATCCCATCCTATGATCACGCCTGAACTGGTCTTTCCAGGTTGTAGGATACTATCGCTTGCATCGTATTACTCTTATAAGATAATGTTTCCATAAATTTAAAAATTCAATAAATTTCTGCCACCTTCTAGTTTAACTGAAACATCACAGCACCAAAACTAAAATAAAATAATCCTTACAGAGGGCTATGAATGAAATAGTCGTCTACAACTAAATCTACAATAACATTCGTAGTAAATTAAATATTAAATAAAAACTGTTCGATTTTGGAGGGAGCAAGCTCGTAATTTGTTGCACAAAAAATATATGGCAAAACATAGTATGAGTAGTACTTGCCTTAGTGGATGGTACGGCGATTTTAGTAAAAGGACGGTGTACCTTACTCGGGATTCCAGATGAAACTGTCGCACAGAGCTGGAAGACTGTCGATCGATACGCGTTTTCGGGTGGCAGCGCACTAACCACCCCACGCAACGTATATTAACTTATCCATTCATTCCGGTTAGGGTTGGAATACGCACTTAGTACCACTCCTTTTTACCACATTTACCTCCCCAATTTTTTGCAAACCCCCACGTGAGGCATTCCTGACGTGTCTTACACCGCTTTCATTTTGTTCAGCACAGAGTGTTTTTTTTTTTTTTTTTTAGTTTTTACCTGCAGAAAATTTATTACTCTCCTGAACTTTGTTACGTGGTTCGTTTGTGGTTAATTATAAATGAGCAGAGTAGGGCAGCCAGAGATTCCGCAAAGGTACTCAATACTTAATTTCCATCTAAAGTAGATTTTGGTTCCGCCTGGAGTCCATTAATTTCAATTTTAACATAGCTCCTGTTTCCTGTCCTTGTGTGATTGGCAATTAAAATTTTCCAATATTTCGAGGAAAATTTCGGTAGCAAATATTTACCATTTAGTCAATTGTTTATCAATAAATAAAATAAATAAATAAGCGTTAATTTGCAAACAGACAAAGTCCAGTAATATGCAAATTAACTTAACTTACTTAACTAATGGAACCACACTAAAATCGTAACTCAACACGGGTACTAACCTACAGAGACTACTGAGGAGGTCATCTGATACATTCATTAAATGATTTGTATGCGATTCACATTTAAAAAAAAAATGTAGAAAAGTAGAATAAAATTAATTAATTTATTAATCATGTTATGATCTTGTTAGGTTAATTAATTATATCATTAGAAACTATAATCATATCTTATTATATCTATATATGATGTGTGGGGTGTGTAGCAACTTGGCTCGCGCGCGTTGATTCATACAGAAATACATATATCTTATATCAGTAGAGTACTACTAAAGGTGAAATGAAATGATATATTAGGCCATTATAACCACATACAGTACAATATAGATATAGAGATACTAGATAGAGATACAGTATGTGCTCGGCACCGTCAAAACTACAATTAGATACAACATACACATAAAATAAAAACATCAAGTCTAGACTATAAAATTTTGGCTATTTAAGAGCCAATATTTTTGAGAAACAATGAGAGAAAAGTCCATACATTGGGTTTATTTGTGGTATAAAAGATTCTAGATCCTAGAAAAGATCCTAAAAATAATTTTAGTTTGACATTGTAATGTTATAAAGTTTAACTAAATCCTTTCCCATTTACTCATTAAATTATCAGTGTTTTGAACGCATACGGGTAGCTAAAACCTAGCGATAATTATATTTTTTTACATGTTGTATTGCACTGTATTAAAGGAAATTAAAACTAAAATGAATTATCCATAAAAATGGTTTGCTTCTTATTAAAATTGAAGCTCAGGTATTTATAAAAAGTGTGAAAACCTGTCATTTTTGTGTCGAAAAATTAGGACTCTCTCTCTCTGTGTCTTTCTCTTTAGTGAACATCGTATATATAAATTATCCGACTATCTGTGTAATTTCCGGCAATTTCCAGTTTTATCCAGAAATTTCTTCTCATAAATTACTTCGTGTTCGAAACTTGTCAGTTTTCTCATAATAATTACCATCTTCTACAACACGTAAATTATACATTTTACTCTTAGTTTTGCGTTCTGCGAAAGTCCCGGAGAAAAATACCCTCGTATTCAATAGGAAATCAATTTGACGCAGTGTCGGTATTGCATTGTAGTTGCATTATATTTAATTGACCATCTGATGCTTTAGCGTTTTGTACTGGAATAGTCTGGACTCTAGTTGGTAGAGAACTGAACTTTGAAACGGGTCCTGAACTTTACGCAAATGGGATTTTTTTTTATGGTACATATACTGGGTACGGGCAAAGATATAAAAAATTAAAGAGTACTGATAAGGTACGTTTACCTTACATTCATTGCTCCCGGGCATGTTGCTGAACACAACATTTCAAATGTATTTATTTTTGGTTAAATAAATAGGTTTATAACAAACCAAATAAATTATCGGTTTTGTCACATTTTATGGGAAGCAGTAACTAATGAAACATAAAAAAAATTGTATTTGCATTTCAGGATCCCATGAAATTCATTAATGAAATGAATATACAGTATTTAAAACTTTCTGATGTTTCATTGAGTCTGTACTTTACACGGAACAGTTGGGGGTAGCGTGAGGCGATTTGGGAAGGGGTATTTGGGAGTTTCCCGTTGTTGTTGCGTAACTTGTATTCCCAACTAGGGGAAACTCCGATCAGGGAAAAACCCTTGAAATTCACTAAAGGGTATCTGGTAAATTAAAGCAGTATACGTGCCTATTAGTGACTGTTGCCCTCTTTTCCGCATTAGATCCAGCACAGGCGCGGATCTACGGGGGGGGGGGGGGGGCTACCATTAGGGTCCTCAAAATGCGTAAAACCCTACTATTTCAGTCCTTTTTTTCACAAATTTTCTCCCAGGGGAGACCCTCTTGTGCTCGATTGTATTAATTACCTATAATATAGCACCCTTATTGCTCTGAAAATGCGTAAAACCCCAATATTTCAACCCTATTTTTCAAAACAAAAATCGAAATTTAATCTTAGCCCCCTCCTTGGTCTCATTCTAGATCCGCGCCTGATCCAGCATGATAATTATTTACATAACTGTTTGTACTGGATTAGCTTGTTAGGGGAGAAAAACTTTATTTGTATTTCAGGATCCCATGAAATACATTAATGAAATGAATATACTATGCATATACAGTATTTAAAACGTTCGTACTTTCTGATGTTTCATTGAGTCTGTACTTCACACGGAACAGTTGGGGGTAGCGTGAGGCGATTTGCAAGGGAAGGGGGGGGGGGAGTTTGGGAGTTACCCGTCGTTGTTGTGTAACTTGTATTCCCTACTAGGGGAAACCCAGGTCAGGGGAATTCCCTTTAAATTCCCTAAAGGATGATCTGCCAAATGAAAACTGTATACGCACCTATTACCAACTGCTGCGCTCTTCCCGCATTAGATCTATCATGATAATGGTTAACACAACTGTGTATACTGGATTAGCTTGTTAGTTAGAGGCAGATTCTTTTGGAACCGGGTTATTTGGGTTGTGACGCAATTGCTTCAATTCTATCGAATATTGGCGATAATCATGGCAATTTGGACCTTGGAGACCGCTGCTTTTGAAAGGGAGGTCGTGCTTTTGCCAAACCACTACCTCATGTTTTTCAAGTAGGATAAATAAAATAAATAAATAAATAAGGACTTTTTGTTGTTTCTATTGCTAAGAGGATGTTCCTCTTCTGCCAGGAGCCCTCAATCCTTCTATCTTCCCCTGGATTTAATAATGTAATAACATGCAGAAAGAGACTTTCCCTCATCACATGGCCGATTTATGTTAGTTTCCGTTTCTTAACCGTCTTAACTTGGTCGGCGGTTCCTGGAGAATGTAGGGCTAGAACTATGCTCGACAGACGACATCCACCCTGGCACTCTTCTTTCTTCTTCTTTTAATGCCTCTTTTATCGAAGATTGGCGATCAACATGGCAATTTGTACCTTGGAAACTGCTACTCTGCAAAAGTCGTGCTCTTGCCAAACCACTGCCTCAGGGTTTTCAAACAGGATGTTCTTCTTCTGCCAGGAGCCCTCAGTCCTTCTATCTTCCCTTGGATTATTACATGCCGAAGGCGATACTTTTTCTCATCACATGGCCGATGCATGTTAGTTTCCGATTCTTAACCGTCAGCAGCAACTCGGCTTCTGTATTCGTTCGCCTCAGGACCTCAGAATCAAGGACACGATCTCTCCAAGATATGCGTAGCATTCGTCTGTATACCCATATTTCAAATGCACTGATTCTGTTCTCCATAGCTTTCCCCATACCTTTAAAAATACTGGGGATTTATACGAAAGTGAGCTTCTATTTCTATTTGTCCCCATTAAAATTAATATAAGAACCCACTCTAATTCTTCACTTCAGGCCCAAAATGTGCCCCTTCCATAACCATAACTTTAACCACGATAGCAGGAGCAACCCTAATTGGCTAGATATACCGGTTTAGTGGTAAAAAAATACACACCATCTGCGTAACTTTGCTAGTTGCTGCTTAAACTGATGCATCGCTTTTGAACTCTGGTATGAATCCCGTTCGCGTCCAATTTTTCATATCTTCTTCTTCAATTTCATTGCCTGTAAAGGATACCTTGAAGGTACTTGAAGGTACTAGTAAATAAGTAAGAGTACTATTTAGCACTATTGTTGTTATTGATATCATATTATAACGTATTGTATACAAAAAAAAACTAAAATTCAACTAATTTCTCTCTATGATGTGATTCAATGTCATGGTCGAAAGCTTAATGTGGTAGGCTAGAGTAAGTCGACGGAAATACTTCTATGGCAATTCATACACCGGGACCGGTTTTTTTTTTCTTTCAAAGAAACAATTTCTTTCCCGTTGTTTTCTCGCCTCAGGGACTCTTTTGGGGAATATATCTGATGAAACACATAACCTTTGGCTTTTGGTTCAGTCAATATGGGGTGTTCCTATATGGTCTGTTGTGAGTATTTACTTTATTTTCTTACCACAATAGAAACTCTATCGAAATAAGGAGTGTTCCTCTAGATTTTGGAACGTATTGTGTTGCTGTTACTAACACAGTCACTGTTCCAGTTAGAGTTTTAGCTGTTACTGTAACGCATGTAAATTGATTTCTATATAAAAACGGATAGTGTGGGCTATCCAGCCGAGTACAATGTATCAAAATGTAGAGGAACACTTCGGCTTTCTATTAATGTCTCAATGATAGCTCATTATCGCTGATCGATGATAACAATTACCGATGTTTCCCCCCGCGAACTTGCTCAAAAACCAAAAAACCAACGTTACGGCGCTCTTCGTAGGCCAGATTTTTTGGGGGGAAAATCCAAGCCAAGTCATTGATTTATCAAAAACCTATTTATGTGCAGACAGAAAAATAGTTATTTTGTAGGCTTAAAAAAACTCAGAACACTTAGAAAGTTCATTAATTTGGAGGAAAACTTCGAAATACATTTCATTTCTCTCTATTATAAACACAGTAACCAGGACCCCTTAGACACTCTGTCCCATGCCCCCTAATGGTACCCAACACAACCCTGCAGTTGTCACGTACAAAAAACTTGTGATATGCAAATAGGTCCTTGAAGATGTATGTCACAAAGACGAAACACAACTTTTCAGCGATATATAACTAGGTAAAAGAATTTGAAAACAACAGAACCAACACGTACAGAAGCGATAAAGGCATTCACAGGCCCTTTGGGATTTTCAAAGGGTTAAACCGTTTGGGGGAGTCTAACTGTATAGTACTTTTTCTAGATTTTCCGAATACATTAGCCAGTTTAAAGGATTAGGATTCAATGTGTGCACATCTTTCTTGAATTCTATGGAAGCTTCGAATAGGAATAAATATTTTATTCTGCCGAGCTTTGTATGTAAAAATAGCGTGTTGAATTATTATTACAATTGAATTTCTCCAAGTAAATATAACTTTTAAACGCGTTATTCTTTCCATCTAAAGTATAATAATAAATGTGACAGCATTTCTTGTTTTCAATTCGGGTCTTCAGTTCCTTCTGTTCAGAGCAGTTTCAAACAACCCATCGCATATATATCTGCAAGGGCGCAGTCTGAAAAAAGCTATGGAAGGGGGGGGGGCGAGAAATCATGCTTACCTGGATCCAGTCCCTGGTATCTTACATTGTGGTGGAATACAAAAGCACAATCAGGGTCGGTCCTGGCCAATCGTGAGGGTGAGGCGAAATCTTTTCATTGCCCCTCCCCCTGTGAAAAAGGCACCTTAAGGCCTGGTATGCCGATTTTACAGGTGATGACTTATTGAAATTACTCCAAATAGGGGGTTTGGGGTCTTCTGGGGGGGTTCTTTAAATTTAAGTAAGACTATCGAAAAAACTTTAGATTTTACAAACGAATGGAATTCACAAAACTGTAACCGGCGGCGCCTGGGGGTCCGGGGAAAATTTTTGAAATAAGCCCGTGATAGTGGGTTTCTTGATTCTCAACGTTAAGCTGGCCATTCACGAGGGCTCCAAACGGACTTGCGCCAAGCCAAATGGCTTCTGTTCCATTTTGCGTTAGCTCTATTTAGAGGGGTCATTCCCGACTACGCTGAACCAGTCGCTCCAGATCTTTCAAATTGTACAGAGTGACGATATGGAAGAGGTACTTTTACACTGTACAATTTGAAAGAATATGAGCGACTGGTTCAGCGTAGTCGTGATGACCCCTCTAAATGGCACTAACGCCAAATGGAACAGGACGCGCCATTTGGCTTGGCGCGAGTCCGCTTGGAGCCCTCGTGAATGGTCAGCTTTAGGCCACGCTCGAGGCCTGACGCAGCCGCGTCATTCTCCTTGTGGACTGCAGCCAACCATCTCATTTGATCAGATGCAGAACTGAAATTGGTCTTTGATGTTCCTATTCTAGAAAGGAGGAGTGAAATCCTGAGACAGTGATGTTGTATGCTTTGTTGTCCGGCCTTTTGGGCAATTATCTAAGTAAAATAGCAAATTTTTTGTGTTGATTTATGGTGGTTTTGTTCGTTTTAAACGGATACATCTTTTGACGTTACCTGAAAGTCTAGGAAAGTGTAAATACTCCTAATTTTTGGGCAGAAGACTACTACATTGCCCTTACTACACGGAAAGGACGGTGCTTGTTGAATCAATAAAGTGAGATAACACAGATAACTGTCTCAATATAAGCATTGACACGTGCTTTAACAAAAGCAAGAGGATATAATGATGTTGCGTTAACTCTACTATATTGAAGCTTTTCAAAGGACAACTAGTGAGGAATAAGCTACGGAGTGCTGAAAGAACTTACCCTAAGTTTGCCTACTGTAAGTTATTCTCTAATATTTTCTGCAAACTTTAAAAATAGTGCTCAGACTGTCTGACCACAAATCAGCTGACATAGTTGTTGTTTATGTAAACTCGTCAGGTAAGCCAACCTATCAGTTTTTAATTTTAACAATTGGCGCTCTTTTTTAAATTTTTTTAAAATTTTACGTTGGATTTGTTGGGTATGTCAATGATAGACCCTGATATTGAGAAATTAGCTATATCAGTCTTTAATTCAATAAAGGAAATCAAAGAGAATCTCCTGATTCCGCAAGAGAGTGTTGACAAGCTAATTAATACAGTATTCACAGCATTTGAAAGACTGAACAAAGCAGTAGAGAATAATTGTGATCATAAAAAGCAACTTGTAGGCAGAACGGAATTGTACTTGGAAATTGAGAGCGCATATAAATTAAACTTGCATGAAATAGCTATCTTGAGAGAAGAAAATGCATCATTAATCGATGGTCAAAAGTGTGAACTACTAGACTGCCTGGCTACTTATGAAATTCAATTGAGGTCCAAAGAAGAAGAAAAAGAGCAAGCCCAAAAAACTATTGATTTACTTCAGGACAACCTGCCTGCTCTGAGTGCGCTACAATCAATTTCTTTGAACCAAGATGGCGAGACCGGATCAATTTCTGCGAATCTAAAAGAGACTGGATTCAGCTCATCTGAACAGCCTGCCTCAGTTAAAATCGTGGATGAAAAAAAGAACAAGAAGAAAGAAAAGAAGGGGAAAAATAATCGAAGTTCGACGAATGCACCAACACAGCCACCATCTAATGTTTCAGAAGAGAACGCATTTCAAAGCCATTTAGGGTGTTCAATGTAGCCAGTCCAAAGTCAAAGGTCTTAATCATGGCAGACAATTACGGAAGGGGCCTATTACCTAAGATACAAGAGCTTCGAGAAACGCACACTGTACAAGTGGTTTTGAAACCTTATGCAAAATTTTCTGAAGTTACAAGTAGTACCTATATAATGACATGGTCCAAAGATTTTACAATGGCTGACAAAATTTTTATAGTTGCTGGATCTAATGATAGTGACTGTACAGCAACAAATTTCGAAAGTGCTGACCTTACTGAAATTAACTATATTGCCAAGAAAACTAATGTGTATATGTTAGGGGTGCCGCAAAGGCTAGATATTTATAGTCAAATATGACGTCGCATTTTGGCGCCCCCTTCTGGATGGCGCCCAAGGTAGCTCACTCGCTCGCCTTACCCTCAGTCGGGCCCTAAGCACAATATATGTTATTTAATCGATTATCGATTCTCCGAATATTTTATTTTGATATTTTATTTCTTTTGTTGTAAGAGTAAGACAAAAAATACATTCATATATTCGTTAGTATTCGTTATTTATATCTTCGTCTTCGATGTTCTCTTCGGCTCATGAATTTGGGTGGGGTCCAAACCACCGGAACCCCCTCCCCCATGCTTTTTTTTTTTTATTAATTGGGGTACAGGTGTTACCTGTGTGCACTTAAGCCTATTGGGCCTATTGTGCCCCCTACAACAAAGAATCTACACATCTACATCACTTCCTCGAGGCCTATTTCCCTCAGGAGAGCCAGGACCTTGAGGGGATTTAGAAGTGGTAGGTCTTTTACATGTAATTGCAAGTTTCCCAAGCATGCTGCTCTTCTACGTGCGAAGGAGGATATGCTCGGGGTCCTCCGCTCCTTCGTTACAGAATCTGCATGCTCTAGACTCTCTGACACCTATGTTGGTCAGATGTCCATTCAAGTTGCAATGCCCAGAGAGGAATCCTGTGATCACACGCAGATGTCTCCTGTTCATATTAATGCATACTTGGGCTCTTTTGCGCTGGTGGCTTCCCAGGAGCATTTTGGCTTGCCGAAGGCCCGGCAATGAGGTCCAGTATTCAGCCACTTTCAGGTTCTCTTTGCCTTTAACAAATCTGCGGGCGAGGGTTTCCCCGACACCTCAAAAAGGTTCGGGTCCCGTAAAAGGGGAGGTAGCTCCCCTTTTTGCAAGCTGGTCAGCAACCTCATTGCCTTCAATGCCTGTGTGCCCAGGCACCCATATCAAGGTAACCTTATTCGCACCGGACAGTATGTCCAGTTTCAATCTACATTCCCTCACTAGTTGTGGGGTGATTTTGTATGCTGTTATTGCTTTAAGGGCTGCTTGGCTATCTGACATGATAACAATTCCTCTCGATCTATATTCCCTGTCGAGATTCATTTGCATACATCTGTCAAGGGCACATAACTCAGCCTGGTAGACTGTAGTTGTCTCCCCAAGAGACTCCAGATATTTCACCCCAGGACCAAAGACGCCAAGACCTGTTCTTGGTCTTGTACGTCCCAGCCTAGAGCCATCAGTAAACCACTTGATTGTGTGACTATTGAGAATTCCTGTTGATTCGCAGTATTCTTTCTTTGTCCCTAATATAGTTTCGAATTCCCTCTTAAAACAGTATTTTGGATGAATTCTATCGCTTGGCATATCCAGGCAGTGGTCAGACGTAGTCAGAGAGGCTGAGTCTCTCTTAATTGCCCTTCCACTCCTTTTTACCCCGCTCCTCGGCTGACGTTTCCACTGCAATATGGAGGGGTGGGAAGTGGGACAGGATTTCATAGCCTCTGTAATGCATACACAGGCCAGTCTTTGTACTTTAGTGAGGGTGTCTCTTATATTTTGTACTGCAGTCCTCTCCCCCATGCTACACCAGTGCATATTAATTTATATACAGCACCTTTTAATTGGTCGTGAGAAGAGATGATTGGCTTGTGAGATGCTTTCTGCATTATAATTTGGCGGTTCCATAGGGGCACAAAATTAATGCATAAATCCTACTATTTCGCAACTGCATTTTCAAAGTTTTTCCCCGGATCCCCTCCCTCCAGCGCTCTCATGGTTTTTTTACATGAAAATATTTCTTTTAGAGTTTATAGTTTTTATGGACACAATGTTCGCGAACTCACTTTGCTTCGGGGGATAAATTTTTTGTGGATCAGGACACTGCTTGAACCCCCCTCCCTCTAACAAAAATTCTGGATCCACCATTGGCATTGTAACTATAGTATCTGTCACATAGAATTGTTTTAAAAATTAGTGTATAAAAATGGATATCAACATGCACAATAAAATAAATATATTTCCGCAGTTCAGTTACAAGCATACAATAATAAATTACATTTATACAATCTGGAGTCATACTCCCAACATATACAAGACAGTTGAGTTAGAAGAATGAAGAAAGTCCATTAATGGTGAGCAACCTAATACATCTATACACAATTTATTGCTGTAAGAATATAGGTTTGGAATAACCAGTAACTATTATTACTGCATTTCGACATCAATTTAATTACGTTTTCTCTATATCTTTTGCCTGCGTCAGTGCGTCGCCAAATGGCCCAACAGCCAAGATTGGGCGCTGGCTAGTAAAATATATAATTTTTTCTGTGGAAGTAAGTAATAAATAAAGTTATTCAATTATCAGTTTTTTTAGTATTATATTGAAAATAATACAGTCTTTATATTGACTTAGGTTATTTCGTTATAACCTAAATTGAAAAGTTTCTATATTCATACTTTATTTATAAGCCAGCGACTTCACTTTCAAGTTCTACGGTGTAAAAAAAAGATGGGACATTCAATGAACTCCCGTTACGGATATTTTTTCTAATTTTTGGGGCCACCTGCCACGTCTTATTCGAACAACAAGAGCACGCCATGGGCGCTTCCAAACAACAACAAATGGCATGGCTGCAGGGCGTCCTCTGATTGAGACGTGTCAATTAACCAAAGCTATATGCTCTATAAAGACGTGACAGCCGACACCTGAAATTAAAAATAACAAATCCTGTAGTTGTATCACTATTCACCCTAGTTTAGAAGGGAAAACCAACAAAACATTTAACGATTTACTGCAGAACTCTTGCAGTGTTGACCAGCAATAAAGTGGAAGCACACAATTAGCAAATCCCTATAAAAAATGATGACTTTTTGTTCTATTACTAAGCCAACCTATCGGAATTAAGGATAAAAGTACTCCATTGCACACAACTAGGGACCGCCTGCTTTAAACTCCTTCCAAAGCATGCCTAAAAATAGAAGTGAGGGACTTGGACCAACAACTTTTCGGGTGGAAGTCTGAGTCCTTACCACTTCACTACATGCCCTAACATGTACATATCTCGACACATTCTTATTCTTAAATACGTATAAACAATTATTTTATTTTTTGGCTTCTATGCTTTATTAAGACTTAACCCCCGTGATACTTTGGAGCCACGGTTTATAGTAGGTGGTTCTCATATAGACACCGGGTAGATATGGCGCAGCGCATTTGATACCATGGGAGACGGTACCTAGAAGTACCCAGCGGCCGTTGTCCCTTTCTACCATTAGCGGTCCACCGGAGTCCCCCTGGAAAAGATAATGAAAGATAATAAGTCAAAAATATTTCACAGTAGGCCTACCTTTAATTTGAAATATAGTATTGGCTTGACTTTTGAATGGCTCACTGCCAACAAGGTCGTAGCCAGAGGAGGAAAAAGGGGCCCGGACCCCCCCCCCCTGAAATATTTGCAGCATAGACTAGATAGAACGTATTCTAAAAATATATTGCAAGAAAATCACAAGAACTGAGCAGTTGGAGCCAGATGGACCCCCCCCCCCCGAAAAAAACTTCTGACTACGGCCTTGACTGCCAAGCGTTGATTTTTTAGCTCGATGCACCGAGACAGATTGTACGACTTGTACGACTACAGATACGCAGCAGGTCTGTCGAGGGATAAAGCAGAAAATGGGTTGGTGCACAAAGGCAGAGTCTAAAAAAAGTGAAGTAAATTATATTAAACCAGTAAGATCGCAAATTGTCAAAAAACATATGCCTCATCACGTATTTGTATATGCAATACATATGCACGTGGGGGAACCAGGCCTTTGGATCACATCACAATAAGTTCTTTTACACACTTACTTATAATTTAGTACTTATTAATTTTTACTTAGGTATACCGATTTGTTCATTTAATAGTGATTTAAGAAATGTTATTTCCGAATTTTGAGCCAGTTCTTTGATGATGGCAAAAAATCTTTTTTTCTTAGTAAATCTGTAATACGAGTGGGGAGAGCATTTATAATTTTCGTTGACAAGAAAACAGGCGAGAAAGTCGTGCGGCTTTTGGTGATATTTGGGAAATAACTAATGTTCTCTACTGCAGCCAATTTTTCTCTGCTGTGCACCTTACTCCCAGTAGATCTGCTGTGGTAGAATCTGCCTTAGGCCTGGTACACACGACGAACGTAACGCAGCAGATGCACTGAGAAATTTGTCAAGGAAGAAATGGGCTGGTGCAAAAATAAAATAGACCATTTGTGAACGCACTTCAGAAGATTTCTGATTCGCTGGCAGTTTAAATGGACAACGCGTCGATTTGAAGTTATATTACAAGCGTGTTAATGTGAATTCCTATGAAATTTTATTCAGTATTGCCCCAGCGAAGAATTGGTACCGGCAGGTCAAGCAATCGATAGAATATGACCGCCTCTGTATAACGTATACTCCAGCCATCCAAGGACAGATAGACGCGCGGATTGAGCGATTTGTCGACAGTAAGGCGAGGTTCGGGCTAAAATTTGCAAGTCCCATAATTTTTTGCCTGGGCGGAATAGTCTTGCTGGTAAAGTATTAGACTATGAAACGGTTTGAGGTTCGAGACACAGTATAAAGGGAAATAATTTCCACCGGTCCTGGGTCAACCCAGCCCTATGGAGTACATTACCTTTTTTGTTGGGGGAAAATCACGTAGCTGCCGGGTATATTGCTGACAATTTCATGATAATTTTGGGTCCACGCAAACCTAATGGATGCCTTACCTTCACAGGCAGGGAAAAACGTTGATGGGTATGTTGCTGACCGCAACATCCAAAATAGAACAGTGGTCAAGAATTTGGATACTTTACCAATCCTCAGGGCTGGGCCGTTATTGGGTTGCCGAGCAGGCGTTTTTTCATACTTTTTTTTTTTGCTTTAGTATAGTAAAAGATAATTATATCAATACAAGGTTGTGCAACATTATGGAAAAAAAATCTTTTCGTTCAATTACCAAACCAACCTAGCGGAGTTAGGACTATAAAACCCTGTCTTACACTCAGCTTGTGTGGCCAGGGACCTGATTTAAAATCCTACAAAGTCAGAACTTGACTCCTTACCGACTTTATCATTACATTAAAAAATATTGCCCTCAGAGAAGAACGCCCTAAATTACTTTTTTAGAGAATGTTATTGTCTTCAATTTTGTGTACCGTAATATTTTTATGGGAGTTAAAGTCGAGAAAAGGCAATTTACCTGTAATTTTCCGCCTCCCTTTTTCTTGTGACTTTTTCTCACATCTCTCCCTTACGGCCCATAACAATTTAGAATGTTTTCTTTTTCATTTTAATGTCCCTTTTTTCCTTACTGGGCTAATAAAAGTCGCTTCAAGGCCGTAGCCAGGATTTTTTTTCGGGGGGGGGGGTAGAAATTTCATAGGATATTACACAGTGGTTTTTATTTTTCCTCTCAAAATCCGATTCTATCTAGTATCAAGCCATGTCATTCCGGGGGGGGGGGGGGTTTGAACTCCATGAACCCCTCTTGGCTACCGCCTTGCTTCGCTTACCTCACAGGAGTCCTTCTGTCCATTCGCGTATCCAGCACATAAGAAGCTGTTTAGGATTCGCTTCTGATGGCCGGCAGTTTGGAACATTTCTTGACAGACGCTGTTTTCTATGAGAGGAACACGAACTTCTTGAAGAACGCTTGGTACACCACCCCCTGTAAAATGAAAATAATTATAAGATTCCTATTTTTTCGTAGTATTATTCATTGGGAGGGATTAGGTAAGGGTGAAATAGTGTAGAGGTAAACGCGTTGCTTCTGTAGAGACTAGTTAAGGGTTCGAATATTGTTCTCCCAAAATATTTCCTATTTTGTTATGAAAAGAACCGGTACGAGCAGGCGCGGATCTAGAATGAGACCAAGGAGGGGGCTAAGAATGTTTTAAAAATAGGGCTGAAATAGTGGGGTTTTACGCATTTTGACAGCAGTAACACTTGTATTTTAGTTTTATATGTTGATTGGTAGTAGAGGTAGTTGTATAGTTAAAAATACAGTACTATCTAGTGTAAAATCAGAACCTAATGGGAGGGCTATAGCCCCCATAGCCCCCCTCCCCCACCATATATCCGCGTCTGGGTACGAGTGAACCTGTACATGCTTGCTTGCTATTATCAATTAGGATAGTAGACAATTATGAATCATCTACGTTAAATAAATAGCCTGAGAATTGGCCTATGGCTGAAACGATTTTCCTTGTCCTTAAGCATTGGAGTTCTCGATAAAAAATCCACTGTCCAGAAGGGAAAAATGTGTACAGTGGGCCAACATAACATTGCATACATATCAAAAAATAGTGTGGATTTTTTTCAACATTTTATTTCATCGTAAACAACCAAACCTCAGTTGCCCAAGCTGCCTGTTGGGTTTTCTTGCTCTTTTTAACACCTAGATCAAACCATGAGTTATGAAACACCGATGGAGACGTAAGTATATCACCAATTTTATTTATTTTTATATATGTATATTTTTTTGCCCTAAGAACGAAACTGCCTAGGAGGAAGTGACCAGATGGGTTTTGTACATATTAGTAAGGACGACAATATATGAAAATTAAAAAATAATACATTTTTTGTAGGTTTTGGGTGGTAAAACCCTCATAAATTAAGTTAGCCAAATATAAAAGAAACGGTCCCGAGATAGGATTTTAGTGAACCTACATTTCATCCAAATCCAATGAGTGATGAGCAGGCAGACCAGAGGGAAATTTCATAAAAACCACTATTTTTTGTTCTTGGGACCTCACAACGTGTAAATCCGTTGAAACCTCGTATTCGAGCATTTCAACCATCACAAAGCTTTCTTTATGCTAACGTATGAAAGAGAAAGCAAAAGCTTTGGCACAACAACCCATTCAGGTTCTAGGCCTGAGGCCTATTTTAATGATGTTGTGTAAAGCAACATGCCCGGCTGCCGCGATTTTTCCTTACGGTAATGGTATTATAATATGGTTACATAATTTGGTATAGTGGACCGGGCCTGGGTTAAAGATGGTTCCTTTTATATCGAACCCAAAAGTCCGATTGTTGACCTCCTTGTGGACTGCTTTTCTAGCTGTTTTCCACCCCTATAATTTGCCACTTTCATTTTTTATCGAAATAGTTGGTTTGATTTTTCTGGTATATCCTATGCGGCTTTTTGAGGTCCAAACTATCCAACCTTGGCGTAAATAGGGGGTCCTAGCGGGGTGGGGGGGGGGGGGGGGCTACGCCCCCAGAGGCACCCGTAGCCCCCCCCCCCGGATTTCTGGTGACCAAGACGTTATGGAGGCAAAAGGCATAGTATCCGCAATAGGGAAATTAATTATTGGTATGCTTATTTTACATGCAAGACATCATAAAAAAATCTTCATATTGACGAAGTACTTTCACAAAAAATATGTTACTCAAAATGCTTAAAACCCCAATATTTCAGACTTATTTTCTCAAATTTTTTCTACGGGGGAGACCCCCGGGCCCCCCTCCGTGCTAGGTTTATTGGTCGGTAAAAACTCAACTTTACTGCTTGGAAAATGCGAAAAACCTCACTAATTTGGGCCTATTTATCAATTTTTTTCTCCTGGGGAGACCCCGAGCCCCCCATTCTTCTGGATATAATATGCGTAAAACCTCACTAATTTGGGCCTATTTAATCATTTTTCTCTCCGGGGGAGACCCCCAATCCCCCGCTTCTTCTTTTTTCCACTTCAGAAGTGAATGTGTAATGAATCCAAGTCTTGGGTCCTGAAGCCCCCCCCCCCCCCCCAGAAAAATGCTATATAATAAGCATTGTTGTTTTGCACTGCGGCTTTGCGGTGATGTTTAGCGTAGACGCAGCTTAAAACTCTTCTTCGCACTATTGTCTAGAAGAAAACACTCGTGAGTGCCTGGACGGGTCTTAACAAGACGATAGATCCTCTTTCTGCCTACTTGATTTATTTTCTGATTAACCCTCGTATGTTCCTTACCGTATTTCAGTCTACCCCAACCCGTGACAGTGGCCATGCGACCCACAAAATCTTCTCCATCACGGGGCATACATATAGGTACAATGTGTTCATCGTAGTTGACAGGAGAATCGAGTTCGAGAAGTGCCAGATCATTCTCGAATGTGTCCGGAACGTACTGCCGATGAACTATCACACGACGAACATTTTTCGCGATCGATCGCTTTGATTCCAATTCCCCGCTAATGTCGTATTCACCGAACACTGCCACCAGGGACGCTAAGAACCTGAAAAGAAACAAAACGAATATTGACAAAATCATGATTGGGAAATCCCATGTGCCTTTCTTCCCTGTAGCGGTGGCTCGTCCTTGAAATAGTCATTGTGGGTTCTGGAAATCTTACTCTTACACAACTCACACGACCTTGGTCCTAGAGTTGTATCATACATCGACGTTATAACTGCAAAATGTTGTATGTCAACATTTTTGATTTTCGGATTATTAGCTTAAAAAAATATTTTCTTGATCCGCATCGCCCTGCAAAAAGGTGCAAGTCTTCCGTTAATAATAAACGAGGGAAAATTATTTGCAAGATTTGTTAGTATAAACAATAATATCCTTTTAAACCATTTTTTTGCCGCTCCTGAAAATTAGTCTTTTTTGACATACGACAATTTGCAGTTACAACGTCGATATACTGCAACCTGTCGACCAGTGGCTGAGGACCGCAAAAGATGGGGCGGCTAGAGCGGCCAAAAGTCCCACTGAGCTGACTGCGCCAAATACATTACAATAAATTTTGATTTTGGACTCCTAGACAGTTTTCCCCTGGTGTTGACTCTTAAATTATGTTCACAGAAATAAAATCATTTTAATATTATGAAATGACATATATTGTAAATTCATTATTAATTTTTAATTTCGTTATTAATTGTTTTTTTTATTAGAAAATTTTTGTGTAAGTAAACTCACCCTGGTTGGCAATGAGCAGCAGTGACGACATATTTATTTGAAATAAGCACCCCTCCGCACTTATTCTTCGTAAATAGCCCAAGCCATGTACTTTCCCGCACGAGAACTTGCCATGGATAGGCTCCAAAGCTAGCTCCCTTTCCCCCAACGATGCGACCAGTTTTGGAAAGAAGTGGCCTCACGCCGCAGTCTAAAAGAGAAAAACAAAACTAGAGAAAATGGAGTTACGAAGCGCAGAATTATTGTTTATCATCTCTTACCTGATTACCTGATGCGTCACCCGTTATGACACGACGAACTTGCCAACTCTATCATAACCATAATACCTGTAATTCTGTCATCAGATTTGAACTTGAAGTGCTCAAATTTTACAGACCTTTCGGTGAAATCTCTGACATGTTTAAGATAATTATACACATAGACTTACCATTTCTGAAATCTTGTGATGTTTCACCAGCTTGAGACAAGAGCGTAGTGATTTCATTTTCCTGCGACGATTCTGTCACTTCATCGTACTCAAAAGTCGTCGTAGTCGTAGTAGGCCTCGGCCGCCTGGTAGTGGTGGTTGTTGTTGTTGTTGTCGTCGTTGTTGTTGTAGGCTTTGGTCGTTTAGTCACCGGTTTTTTAGTTGTGGTCGTGGGTTTCTTCGTTGTAATGGGTGTCGTAGGCTTTTTCGTTGGAGGTGACGCAGTTGTTGTAGTAGTTGTAGTAGTCCGAACTGGTTTGACTGTTGGTTTCTTCGTCGTTGCTCCAAATTGTATAATTGGCCGAGGAGTGGTCGTTATTTGCGTAGTCACTGTTGGAGGTTTCCTTGTAGTAGTTCTTTTTAGTGTCGTTGTAGCAGGAGCTGCAGTTGTTGTTTTTCGCGTAGGTTTTTTCGTGGGTTCTGTTGTAGTAGGCTTCTTCGGTGGATCAGTACTATCACCAATTAAAATATTGTTCAACTCAATGCCATTCTGGTTCGTTATTTTTGACGTGTTATCGTTTTTGAACAAAACATTTTCCAGATCTTGAAAATTACCGGCTAATGAATTGACAATTTTTTCAACAAAAGTGTGAACTTTGTCATCTACTTTCTCATCGGCTAAGTCAGGTGTAGTAAAATCATCATAGTCCTCATCTGGGTCTATAGTATTAATTTCGGGGTCATCAATTACGTCAAGTGTGCTAATCAGTCCATTTGGGAGATTCCCAGCATTGTCGCTGCCTGCCTGAACTATCGTTGGTTTTTCAACTTGATTCAGACTTGTCGTATTTAAGTCAGGGTTGCGAACTGGGGGGAAATTGATAAAATTTTCTTGGCCGTTCCCCGAAGGCCCCGTACTG
Organism: Psococerastis gibbosa; assembly: GCA_963971405.1. NCBI lineage: Eukaryota > Metazoa > Arthropoda > Insecta > Psocodea > Psocidae > Psococerastis > Psococerastis gibbosa. The sequence goes on from OZ020492.1 coordinate 6,612,542, forward strand.
CCTCCCACAAGAAAGGGCGTTGGCTTCTGTGTTAGATAAAAACCAGTAGTGGCTGATGGAAGTCGTGTGGTTAAAATAAGGGGCCGTTTAGTGGTTATTCTAGTAATGAGTGGGACTGATATGCTTGGGACAGTTGTTGGAGAATTTATAACAATTACAGTAGGTAGTGGTTTGCTATCTGGACCATCTACTGTCACTGATGGACCATGAACTTGTATTATCCCAGACGTTTGAGGTTTTTTAAAAGGTGGTGAGGTTGTAGTCTCCCAAGCGTTAAGATCTCCATGAATAGGGACCCATGTTGAAAGCCCATTAGTAGTTCCTGGAGGAACGGTCGTTATCCTATCAATGGGAATAGGAGCAGGCTCAGGTTTAGGCTCATTATCGTGTAAAAGCCCTAGTATGTGATTGATTGAGGTACTTTCACTTGGGCCTAGACCAATTCCATTAATGCCAGGCTTTTCTTCCCCTTTTAATGTGTATTCATTTTTTACAACTGTTTGGGTGGTTGGCTTGGGCTGATTGTACCCGGTTTTATGTTCAATAGTAGGTACTAATACAAGATCATCAGTGCTTGCTACAGGCTTGGCATTAGGCATAGCGGTATGCTTATACAGCAAAGCCACTGTTGTTAAACCATCACCTGGTTTCGTCGGTGTGTTTGGATTCATTGGCACTGCTGTAGGGTTTTGATCCATTAATAACGTGGTTGAAAGTTTATTTATTATATCGGCAACTTCATCGTGCCTTGTCACGGAATGACTGGATGTTGTCTTCGTATTGGTTTTATCGCTATTAAATGTATGTAAGCTTGGGTTATCAGTTACTGCTGAAATTCTGGAAGGCGTTGACTTCTTCAGGCCTTCGAAAGACGGAGTGTTTTCTGTTTTGTATGGCGTAAAAATTACTTCCGGGTCATTGATCTCATCTACAACTGACCCGTCAGGATTGAGTAGAATTGTATCAGCTACAGGATATCGCTGATCTGGTAAAAATCCTGTGCTATCGATGTAGCCGCCACTGTTATCATTTTCGAGGTACTGTTGAAGTATAGGCTTAACCGTTGTTGGTTGTGACTTTTTTGTTGTCTTATCTACGAAACGAAAAAAAAAATAATGTTTGGTGTTTTATTCACCTTTTTTAAATGTTGGCCATATCAGTTTTTCTTTGATGTGACCAGGTGAGGTGACACTTTGTAAACAACCTTACTTAAACAAGATTGAAACTCTAGACTCAGTTGTAGACTTAGAGATGTTAGCTAGTTAACTGAGCCACTTCTTATTAATTTTGCTTTCCTATTTATACGTTAGTATAAGGAAAGCTGTGTGGTGGTTAAATTTTATCAAATTCTATTTAGTAGTTTGGACCCAAATCGAGTTACAGACTGACCAACAGATAGACACTTCGTAAGAAACTAGCTCTTTTTGGGGTTCCTGGGACCTAGAAACGGAAAACTAAAAATAATAATCTAAAAATGAGATTAAGTACACACATTGGTAATATTATGAATCATCTTATTTATTTTTTTATCCTCAACTTTTCATGCAATCTTATAACGCAATTTAATTAAGTTTGAGAATAAAGTTAAAATTCGCTCATCGGGGCTTCTATATATATTTTCCCTTTGAGACGAATTTTGCTGGGAAACAATGTTCAGTTCTCTTTGATAACTAAGTTTTTTTAGTGCTTATACCTTAAAATACAATCAAATAACCACTAATATTATATTAACTATAATTGATGTATCGTACCTTTCTGTGATAATACTAGCCTTCTGCTGGCACACCGGAGAATCCATTTAACTTAAGTTTTACTTGATTATCCATAGAAAAAAATTAAACTCTAACTTACCACTAATGGAAGATGTGCTAAGGTGCTCAGTAGGTGTGAAGACGTTGTTTACAAAAACCCCAGTGACTTTATGGCCGTAGGTTGATCCACTCCCACGCTGTGTCGTGGAGAAAGGCTTAGAAGGAACGGTTGGTGGCACTGTGTTTATGTAAACTGTCTGATCTGTGTTTACAAACAAGTTATTGTTTACATCATCCGGTCTTTGGTCTTCGCTTTCTGAAATAATAAAATTGTCCAGGTATTATAAATTTTAACTATTTATTAATAGAAACGCCTTGTCACGACAACCCATGGGGATTTATGCCTGAAGACTGGTTAAGGATCGTCTCTCGTGGCCACGGCTCTATTTTTTTTAAAAGGTTAATCGCATGCAAACAATTTAATGAATGTATCCGATTGACCTCTTCAGTCGCCTCTGTAGGTTAGTACCCGTGTTGAGTTACGGCACGTCTACGATCGCATGGCATGTGAAGCCTTGATCAAGTGGAAGCACGTTACCACCTGGCCATCGAAGTCGATATGGATGAACATTTTCGACTGTCGCGTTATTCCCTTATCGATGTTACTCTTATTAATTTCCCCATCATCAGTGGTATATAACGATATTACTAAATTTAGTTTTTTGGGCAATTGAACTTACCGAGTTGCTGTGAAGTTAGGGCCAGGATTTGTGAGTTAGGTAGTGAGCAACAGGCCCCAAACAGAAATCCGTCTACACAGGTTCCAATCATTTGACCACCCTTTTGCGTACATTCGAAATTGAACATGCAAATTCCGGCAGTGGCAGTCCGGCCATCTTTCGAAGGGGTTACACAAGTCTTTGGTACTATCCGATATCCACCGAAGAGCTTTCGACCTGCAAAAATGATCAAATGGATTAGGAAAATATTTCTATTTTTTTGGAAAACAACATGGCGTGAAAGCAAAATCATTTATTTCATCGGCCCCTATTTGTCTTTTAGTTGTGTATTAAAAGTCAATATTTATTTATTTATTTATTTAAAATATAAAAATTGTTATATGCAAACAATTGAACTATCGTTAATTTTATAGATTAAAAATAAATCATATAAGTAAATACTGTGAACACAAGCTCTATATTTTTCAATCAAAGTGGGATCGTGCAATTATAGGGGCCGTGGAACAAGAAATTATGGCATGTTGTTTTTCGACATTTTGAACAGATTCCCATTAAAGGTAAATCGTACTGAAAATAAAACCATTGTCGAGTGTATAGATACTATTAAAACGGCTCTCTAAATTACTATATATAGTATGTGACCGTCACTGCATGTAGACGAACACTACTTCTAAGGTATGCCAACTAATTGAAAGCTCTACTGGGTCCATCAATATTTCTTGTGAAATATGATTTTGTAAAAATAAAAAATAAACAGATAAAATGGTGTCCGTTTTTGTCTTCAAATCTGAAAATTTAAAACTCATTTAGTCCATAAATTTGTCCATAGTTTTAATGATTGCGAAGTTCAATTTAATAATTAATTATTCCCTAGCCGTGATTATTATTTTTTCCCCATGGGTTTAAATTATAAATAACTGAAACTTCCCAGCGAAATTTGAAAAATTATCGTATTGAAAATTCTCCCTGCTGAATCTCTATTACAATGGCCGAAGCCGATATGAATATTCAATTAATTCGCCTGCCTCATCACTCACGATAATGGGGTATTCATCAAATACTTATTGTTGTGATGAGGGACCCTGCATGCTACAGTATGACAAAATACTACAAATTATATATTTTTCGAAATTTGCAATTTTGTATCATTACCAGTGCAATGATACGGCCATAGAAAGAAAATTGGCTTTATTAATTTTAAACATAATTATTGCTAATTTTGGGCCGACCCACTCTTACAATGTTATTAAATTATACCTATCTCGAATTCTTACTAATTGTACATGTTGATTTTTTTTTTTTTTTTTTTTTTTTTTTTGGAACTTGGAATTGGTATTGGAAGAAATCGTTTGACCACCATTTGTTTTAAAACAAAAAAAATTAATGAATGTATCCGATTGTCCTCTTCAGTCGCCTCTGTAGGTTAGTACCCGTGCTGAGTTACGACACGTCTCCGATCGCATGGCATGGAATTAATTAATGCCATTTTTCGTTTGATTCCAGGATATTTATTTATCTATTATACAATGTATGGTTACTGTATCCACACAATCTGTTATTTTTTTTTAAGACCCATTTGGGACACAATACCTTATAACGATTAACTTATTTTTCTTGAATAGTGCTATACTCAGGACATGTTGAGTAGTGGTACGGACTCTGAATTTCACCCGAAAGGTTGTTGGTTCGAGTCCCACACTGGCTTAATATTCTGGCCATGCTTTGGAAGTCATGTAAGAGAGGGCATTATAGCCCAAACTCCGCCAGGTCGGCTTAGTAATAGAACAAAAAAGTCCTTATTTATTTATTTATTATACTTTCGTGTTTTTAAATTTTAATTAGCACTAAACAGCGTAAAACTGTACAAAGTTTTTAACAAGCATATCATGAATAAGAAAAAGTTTTACAAAGCGAACAATAGAGAATTATGAACGCTGCTTCAGCAGATTATTTTTGTCGGCGTAATTAGCGTTATTATGTAATTGCGAAGAGGCTAGTTTTCCTAACAGCTGATGTAATATCTGAGTCCCTCAAGCAATTTTCTTTGGTATCAACCTTGTCGTTGCAATTACGCTAGAAAGTTTCAGCTTGAATAAGGAAGTAGAACGGCGCCCATGGGTATAGTTCGACTTTATGCAAAGTATAAAGCATGCAAAGCGGTAGTCATGCAAAATGGTTAGGCCAACTTGCTAACGAAGTTAGCGAAAAAGGTTCAATTTGTCAAAGCAATGTAGATTTATTGAAGAAAAATTTACCTTTCTGTAAAATATATTAAAGTGGTACACTAAAGAAGTTTTTAAGTTGTATTCGTTTGCTCGGTATTTGTATTGAAAAAATATATCGTATGCAAAGTATAAAGCACGGTAGTCATGCAAAATGGTTAGGCCAACTTGCTAACGAAGTTAGCGAAAAAGATTCAATTTGTCAAAGCAATGTAGATTTATTGAAGAAAAATTTACCTTTCTGTAAAAATATATTAAAGTGGTACACTAAAGAAGTTTTTAAGTTGTATTCGTTTGCTCGGTATTTGTATTGAAAAAATATATCGTATGCAAAGTATAAAGCACGGTAGTCATGCAAAATGGTTAGGCCAACTTGCTAACGATGTTAGCGAAAAAGATTCAATTTGTCAAAGCAATGTAGATTTATTGAAGAAAAATTTACCTTTCTGTAAAAATATATTAAAGTGGTACACTAAAGAAGTTTTTAAGTTGTATTCGTTCGCTCGGTATTTGTATTGAAAAAAATATATACATTGTAATCGATACCAAGTCGTTTTTTAACTTAACATTTGTCTCTATTAAGTTATTCACCTCCTTAATAATAAATCAATACAATTATTATGTATACAAAAGTACAATCGTATATTGTTAAACCTGCAGCAAGCCTAGCACCAACGTAAAAGAATAGTAGTAGTAAATTTGCCAAAGTCCCAGGCTACGGTGAGGGCCGACAGGACACTCGTAAAAGAATAACTTGCCCGTGGAATCATTTTAATAATTTAGAATAGAATAGAAAATATCTGTATTGATTCATTCTGAATACAATAGGCGTCCAAATAACTTAAAACTTTAACATATATATACCTACCTTTTTAACTATGGTATTAAAACTAACCCGCTTGAAGTGCTAAAATTAAAAGGCCTACTTCCATTAAAACACCCGTCGAATAATAATAGTTGACCCGCTCCAAACTTTGGAACTTTGGAGTTCAAATTGTTTTTTTCTTTTTAAAAAAGGTTAATCGCATGCAAACAATTTGATCAATTCATCTGATTGACCTCTTCAGTTGCCTCGCTAGGTTATTACCCGTGTTGAGCTACGACTGGCGTGTACAGACTCGCACAAGTGCAAGCACGTTACCACCTGGCCATTGAAGTCGAAGACATTCAACTGTTTTGTCATGTTGAGCCCAAAAAGCCTAGCATACGATATGCAACCACTATCAGTCTCTGTTGTAATTTGATTATTTTTCCATTTTAATTCCCATGAGTCAGTTTTACATTCATTGGGTTTATTTAGGTTACTTTACACTAACTCCATAATACGTTATTCTATTTTTTTTTTTTTTACCTATAACTTCGCTATGTTAAACCAGTAATAGAAAAATGATCAAATCAGCTGTACAGATCTACTTCTTTAAACAACAAAACAAGCAAAACAAAACCTCAAAATGCTACTTAAAATACAATACTCTTCTGTGTCACTCCACATGCACAAATCGCTGGTAAATTGCTGGATAAACATTGTGGAAATGTCCACCCCCCTCAATTGATTTTAATATGGTACGCCCTATTTATGATTGGTAGGCCCTATCTCATTATTCTACAATTTGCCCATATTTCACTTCGCAGCATTAGTCCATCAATGGCGCCCAATCTAAATGGCGCCCAATCTCAATGACGTCCCAACTGTACACATCGCAACCATTTCCGAATGCCGTTTGCTGCATGGGTTATACCTCGAGATCAATCTGATACATTCAATAAATAGTTTGTAAGCGATTAACATTTTTTTTAAACTCGTTGTAGCTGTTTTTTTTAGGAATAATTCATTGAGACATTTTTTTGGAGTCATTGGAGGGTAAGAACCTCTCAAAGTTGCGTTAGTCCAAAATAAAAAAAAATGCTCACGAGGTATGATTTTTATGAACCTACATGCCAAATTTCATTCAAAGCCATTGAGTAGTTTGCCCACAAATCGACAAACAGACAGACCGACCGACAGAGCGACATTTTCTTAAAAACTACTTGTTTCGGTTCCTGGGATCTGTAAACATGTAAATCCACTGAAATCCCGAAGTCGAAAATTTTGACCATCACAAAGCTTTCCTTTTAATACGCATAAATAGGAAAGCAATAAGTTATGGGACACACTGGGAGCTTTGAGTCGGACATTTCCCATAGTGGGGAATATCTGTGACTGCATGTGCATAAAGTTTATTATTATTTTTTTTTTTTTTAAGACATCGCATACAAACAATTTAATGAATATATCCGATTGACCTCTTCAGTCGCCTCTGCAGGGTAGTACCCGTTTTTTTGTTACGACACGTCTCCAATCGCATGGCGTGTAAAGTCTCACACAAGTGCACTGTATCGTTATATCGGAAGCACTATTGAATCCGCTCTTACTTAAATATACTCACCTGCGGTGCTATGGCGGTAGACTGTTGAAAGGCAAGTGACTGTCGGTGGCAATATTGAAATAGTAACAACAGCGAGAGCGAGAACCCATACTGACATTTCACGCCCTACATTCTGAAATTTGAAATAAAAACATTATTAGTTTACATATTTATCAGGAATGTTCTAAAAAAAAAAATGTTTTAGTAGTTTTTTGGCATTTATGGGATAGAAACCCCCCCCCCCAAAAAAAAAAAAAAAAATTATAGGATTTCACCGTTTCTCTTCTATTATTCTCGAATCAATTTTGTGAATGTCAACAACAAATATCCCCTAAGTTAAATAATTTAGCTGCGCATTAATGCGATTTTTTAAAAGTATATCCATATATTGTCTAGTATCTGTACTTGGTTAAGTTTTGCTTTCGCCTGTTTCATTGCGTCAGTGGTAAGCTTGTCTCAGCTTGTCCGTTACCGCTTGTAGCCAGTGGAGGTTGACATCGAGGACGTAATAGTGTTCGCCCGGTACCGGGACTCCGGGACCGGGACCAAGTTTAAGTCCCGAATTCGGTACCGGTACCATGAATTTCGGGACCGGTACCGGGACCAATCAAGTCCCGGTACCGAATAATAACTTTTAAATTTTGATTTGTCCATAGGCTTGATGTACTGATTGCAAGCTTAACATATCTTTTCTTGGTGCTCAGGGCTTAGAAATGTCCTCGTGTAGTCTTATGCTTCCCGATTCTCTCTAAGATGTATCGGCCCTGTAATAGTGGCTGTATCCACGTATAACAGTTTTCCTAGGCTTGAAAGTTGGCCATAAGGCCTGTGTACACTTTGACACTGTGAAACCCCTCCTAAATCCATATATAATGTATATCCACATCAAAACATTGCATTGGTGGCACTTATCAAGTTGTCAGTACTGGCTTTAATGCCATTATAGTACTGCGGAAGGATTTTAGAGGATTATGACTTTCATGGGAATTAAGGTTCTGTTTAAGCGCTTTAAATCCTTGGGATATGGGTTTCATCGTATTCCACCATGGGCAGTACCGTACATGCACCGTTCATATGTAAATTGTGATCACTAGTCTGTTTGGGTGCTGTGGTCTGCAACATGCCCAGACCCGTGTTTTCCCCTTTCAGTACAATTTTTATTTATTTTTCATGCATAAATTTCTTAAGGGGCGTCCCAAACAAGAACAATAAAGACTTGTTCAACTTGTGGGTATCGAATAAGTGAAAATTAATTGTACTGAGATTCTTGTCGCTCATTGGTTGCCTGAGATGTTGAGCGTGAAAGTTTAACAAGTGTGGACATAGTGTGGGCGTAGTGTGGACGTAGTGTGGACATAGTGTGGGCGTAGTGTGGACATGGTAAAGGTAAAATACCCACTAGGGTTGGGTAGGATTCGCACTTTACGTCACGTCACGCTTACGCCTGTAATTACATTGTGCCAATGGTAAGCATGTCTCAGCTTGTTCTTTGTCACTTTCCACCGGTGTACTTTACACCGAGAATGTGTACTAGTTTGCCATTGACCAAAGTTCACACGGAAACATTACCAATAATGTCCGAAATATACATGAGGCCGTTGGCAGGACAAGGTTCAATGGGTCAATAAAGTAGTACATTTATAAAAAGCGTTTACAAAAAAATTTCAATTATTCATTAGTCACTTTTGAATAGTAACCATGGGCAACGAGAACGAAAGAAAGTGAGAAGAGCTTATGTTTCGGTCTTCTCCGATACCCTAAGGCAAGTGAGACTAGAGACATCTAGCGGACCACCTCAACACTAAGTTGCTTTTCGTCACACGGAACACGGAAAGGTTTTCAAAGGCGTATATGAACCGAAATTAGAGGATTTAGAAAAAACTGGACTTGGTGGAATTCGAACCCACGATCAAATCCTATCCGGGGCTTCGTCTTAACCACTGGATTACAAGCCCGAAAAGCCTAGTGTCTGCTAAATCCTCTATTTATATGCTCTTTGACAAGATTCGTATTGCTAAACAGGTTAGCACAGCTACAAAACTATCTAAGAGGCTTGTGAGCGCACTTTATTGCATAAAGCGTTTGCCCTTATTCAATATATTGTAGTATTATACGGTGTATAACACTGACACTAAGCTAACTTAGGTTGAATAGGTAGCCTCCACGTAACCCTCCTATAAGAATAATCACGTTAAAAAAATCCCGGTAATGTTTACCTAGGCTTGGTGGAATTTTCCCTCTTCCCCTTCCCTCTTTCCCTTCCGGTGCAAGTCCAGTTCCCTCCCAACTGGGCTACGCCAGTACCCGATTTACTGCGCAACCAGCGTACATCTGATCACTGCATTTTTTTTAAACAATATATATCGTAGATTTACCAGCGAGTGGGGTGGCAAACAAGTGCTCAAGGGGTCGGGAGCTTGTACGGGGGTTGGTCGATATTAGGGTTGTTCCTCCCTCCAAACCCCCCCCCCCCACCCTCCGTCCCCCGCTATCCCGTTCGCACGGCGTGGGGATTTCAACGGGAAGCAATTCCGCATCCTTTCTTCAATCTCCCCCCTACCTTCACCCCCCCCCCCCCCCGTGTGGCCACCCCTACTATTGTGCACCTGGGAGACCTTTCTTTACTTTGTATATAGACAAAGCTTGTTCAGCTCAATCTCTCGTTTAGAAATTCAAGAATTTACCTGAAAAGGTAGGCGTATACTTTGATTGGGTTCAACTATCCAAATGATATGGTGTTCTTACGTCAACACGAAGCTTCCTTTAATTAAGCTTAGGTTACCTTCAATTGGGTATTCTGAGTAAATCTCAAGGCTCCGGCCATAGAAATGTTTGTACTCGTATTGCCTTCGATTCCTTGGCAACTGGAAAGCTTATTGCTTTCCAATTTTTGTATTTAGGTTTTACTCGGCTATGCAACTTGTTCAAACCATATAGCTTAATTAGGAGATTGCTGTTGAATTGACGCCAATAAATGATTTGTGTAGCTCATAATTTATTTAAAAAAAAATTATAGAAACCCAAGTGTCGTAAACAATGTAAAATAACAAACCAATTTCCTTGACCCATCGGATACCCTCACCATACTCCATACAGTACAATACCATACCGTACGATGCAATGCATATGTTCATGCATACTTACTTCCAATAAAGTTTATGTTGCTTTAAATCAGTTAATCTTATCTTAATTAAAATTTCCCTCCTAAAATTATAGATAGAATTATAGATTAGAAACACATAATTATAATTCATTCATTCATTAGGCGCGATCAAAAAGCATAACATTCAAATGAATGTTCTATTGATTGGAAAGCGCCAAATCTCTGTCAATTTAAGTTACTTACTTTAATTTAGTTTATAGCGCGTTTAGAACAATGGCCGTTGCAACGACGGCATTTCGCCATTCGCCTCACGACGCCGCGCCTCTCTTATCCAGTTTCCGGCGGTTTTTACTAACTCCATTCATCTGCTTTTTTTTCTTCTTCTTTTTATTCCTTTAATGAAAGGTTAATCGCGTGCAAGCAATTTAATGAATTTATCCGACTAACCTCTTCAATCGCCTCACTAAGTAACCTAATAGGTTCATGTATCGAGTTACGTCACGTCTCCGATCGCAAGGAGCTACCACATTGCCTCCTAAGTCGCTACCTAGAACCTACCCAGGAATAGTTTATCACAATATAGTAGAAATGTAGAAAATTTAATTCCCTAATTTATATTTTGATCATTTTTTGCAGGTGTTTGGCGGCTACTGTCGTCATATGGGAATCCAACTACAAGCTTCAAATTCCATTCTGGGAATATGTTGCAAGGTGTGTTCCTATTTTATTCAAAAGAGCTGTTGCAGAAAACCAATCTCTGAGGTAAATATGAAAACCGGTTTTATTCGTTTCTCTGAATTCTTTATGCAAAGTAGTTGCACAGCTTTGTATAATCCTTTGCCGTTTCTTTTGATCTTGACACGGCAATTTCGCAGTTGACTAGAGGCAAACTACCTCTTTGTTTTCGCACTTGTTTTTTGTATGGCCACTTGGCTACGCCAATGAAAAGCTGGGGTACAGCAAAGCTTTCTCACACCTAAACCGTGAATACAGCCTTGCAAGGCTTTTTCGGATCGATGTTACCCCTTGTGTTTTCCATTTCTACGGTAAACGAGTCCCCCCAAACTTTGGCGAGTGTCCCTCGCGGAGTCACGGCTGGATCTATACGTGGGGAGTCCCAAAAGATGTCTTCTGCCTTACTTCCAAGCGTTTCGTCAACATCCAGAAACCAGCAATATTCCTGCCGTCTTCTTCTTCTTCTTCTCCCTTTATGTTACTTTTGTTGGTATATTGCTGCTAACGTTCCCTTAAGCGTTCATTATGTAACCAAATTTTGGATTGACCTTGGAATGTGGTGTTTTTTAAAGGGTGCTTGTCCGTGAATGCCTCGCATTTCAAAAGTTAAACATAGTTGCGGGTTATTGTCGCAGAGGTACCTACCTACCCCTAAATTCGGCTAGGTACTCATCCCCGCACCCTGCGTTCAGTCTTACTATTGCAACGGCTCCGATAGGTTCTAATTATTTACCTATTGTTAATTTACATTAATTTTATTAGTTGTGGTTGTAGTGTCATTCGTGTTATTTTATATTATATAGTGTTTATTGTGCTCGCCCCTGCTGTGATTCCTGCGGATACTTTGCAAGCCACGGACTCCAGCAGTAGATATGTAGCGTAGCCTATTCACCTAAAACACATACACTCAGACACCTTACAGCACCACACTATACATTACATATTATGATAGGTCTACCTACTGTACTACACCTTCACCGAGTAAGAAGAGTACGGTAGGCTTATTCTTTTATCTCTTATTCTCTTACCAAATCATATGATTTTCATACAGTCCACTCTATTTTCATAGGTACCTAAACCTTCAGGAGCGTAATTTGGAGTTCTTAGTTATTAGCTTATTAGGATACGCCCCTGTTGTGAGTTAGGTACTTATTTTATTTTACTGAGTTATCGCAGAAAACCACAGTGCTGTTACCATGAATTGTTTCAATTGTATTTGTTTAACTAGTGATGTTTAATTGTATTGTACTTTTTGTTTCAATTCTGACTTGCTTAAAGCAGTATTGTATAAAATATATAATATATGAACTTGACTTGTTAGAGAGAACCCTGCGGTTTCAAGAGAGAAAATATATATAAAAACATCACCCAGAGGAATTTTAACATTTACGAGTATGATACGAAAGATAAATTAAGTACAGAAACAAATTAGTTAAATGATGTAAAGAGAATGCCATTGGAAATTAAATGTATTTTCTTTTGCGAAACCAGTCTTTGTACTGCAGAGTTACACAGCAGTTTTTGTTATGGTAATTACACAAATCGCCCGAGACCTGCAATGTTTTACCAACTTACTCATCACAACCAATTTTCATGAAAAGGAATTTCTATCTCATTTCTATTTTTTGTTCCATGAATTTTTTTTAGAAAATTGAATTGTTCTAAAATAGACTGACATTTCTTTAGTTGCATCCAGCTCTTCTAAATTTATTTTTAATTTTATTCGAATTGATATATAATACATTTCATACCCCAAATTGTGTAAGTCCGTTGAAATCTGGAAATCTAAAATTCACACAGCTTCCCTTATACTATGTATAAATAGGAAACCAAATAGGCAATTTAATAGGCTTTCGGGGCCGGAGTCAGATGATGGAGAAGTGGAATCTGTAGAAAATCTATATATATAATCAAGGGTGGCTCCAGCCATCTGTATTACAAATAAATGTTCACAAAGGAATTTTTAATGAACCAATATTGTCCACAACGGGCTGAATATAACGTGACCATTGTTATGCATAATCCTGTTGGAAGAGCACTGGACTATGAACTATGAAGTCGAGGCTCAAGATTTCGGCAGGGAAGGAATTTGTTTAGCATTACCTGGGACCACCCAACCCTAATGAGCTGGGGTATTGGGAAATTGTTGCGGACCACAGTGTCCCAAATAGAGCTGAGGTTATGACCGAGGACTCCACAGCTTTTTTTTTACCTACAAACTGGAAAGGCTTCTTAAGAACATCATCGAGGGTTTTGTTGAAGGCACCAACTCAAGAGCACGACAGAGGAAGGAGTACCTTAAGGATGTCATGAAGGACCTAGGGTGCGACACCTATAAAGGACTGAAAAGGACCGCACAAAACAGACAAGAGTGGAGGAGAAAAAATACAACATTCGCTGCAAACCAATCCCTAGATTGCAACTCAAGAGGAAGACTGGAAAGTTGAAATCTTTGATACCGTGCAATTTCAATTCAACCTCTAATATTTTCCTCACTTCGTGTCTCATGCTCCAACGAAAAATTAATCATTTTTTTTTTTTACAATTACATCGATCAGTTTTGATTGGAAACGACAAACATCACCAAGATTGGTTCGCCATTAATTTTTTGTTTGCGCTCACGACGCTTTTTATCCTCGCTGTCATGCAATTTTAATTTTTCGCTTTGTCTATCTGTTGCTGACATATTTCAAAATTGTTTTTTAGTGTTCATTGTTTAGCGGGCTGTTACTTCAATTCAGTTTAATTCAAAAGGGTTTGAATGACAATGCATTGGAGCAGAATAGAGGTCATCAGGCAATCTATTTTAATTAAATAAAACACAATGAAGCTTTATCTGCACAACATGTTCATAGATTGTTATAATTTACATAGGTTTGTGCTATTCAAGCCAAATGAAATTGTCCATGGTACTGCTACAATTTACCATATCCCAACGCAACTTTTATTGAGTCATAACAACAGAATTGCAAGTAAGGGTCACCTTTTTTAAATCATAGTCCTTTTTAAAATATTTGCAATAGCGAGGTGGGGAAAGAATGGAATTTATTAGTTATTAGTTTAATAAATTTTTAACATTAATTTGGATAAGGGTGGAGAGACGACTGTCTCAGGACATGATGTTTCAAACCCCTCTGAGACGATCGATAATTAAATTTGGTAGTTTTTATTAACGTAATTAAGAAAAGTACTGGATAGTTATAGAACCCACGATTTACGCTTATCTGGGGCATTGTCTTAACCGCTGGACCACAAGCCCGACAAGTACAGTGTCTCCTAAATTGTCTACTTATATGCTCGTATTGACAAAATTCGTATTTTTAGACAGTGTAGCACAGCTACACAACTATCCAACCGAACAGGTTTATGAGATCACTTTATTGCATAAAGGCAATGCTTTATTCAATATATATTGAGTACAGAAATGGAGCTTTGCGCCTTTCAAACTGAATGTCATACTTGCAATAGACTTGCGGTTGCTGTTGTTCTTGGCTAAAGTGTCGTGGGTGAAACTTCCTCCCCCAAAGAGCAACATTATTACTTATACAAAAGGTATTGCTACAACTAAAGCCTGCAATTTGCCCCTCTTCGCGGTTTCCTCGCTTCCCGCTTTTGCGGATCTCGGTATCAACGCGGCTCCTGCCAGGCTAGGGTTTATTGCTTTCCTGTTTATACGTCAGTGTAAGGAAAATTTAACAATAGGGTATTTATTTACCAAGAAACCGCTCATAATTTTCCATTATGCTACCCATACTAATTGGTAAATAGAACACGTACGAGTTCACTCGTACTGGTTCTTTTTTCTTAGGTCTAAACCAGTTGGGTTTGTTAGCCTTTGCTGCTGCCTACGGCTTATTGTCGCCCCCGCCTCGCCTCATTTCCAAACCTGTGGTTTCGCGTTGTTTCCCTCTACAACTTTTCTTAGCAGTGCCAGCCCCGGGAATATGTTCTGTTTCTCTATTCAATTTATGAGTTAGTAAAAGCAAAGCTTTGTGATTGGAGAAATTTTCGATTTCCACGGATTTACACGTTTTGACGTCCCAGGAACAACAAAAAAGTGGTTTTTATGAATGTCTCTCCGTCTCTCTACCAGTTCGTCCATTTATGGGCAAACTACTCAATGGAATTTTGATTAAATTTGACATGTAGGTGCACAAAAATATTATCTCGGGACCACCTTTTTTATTTTGGGCTAATCAATTTTGGAGGGTTTACCCTACAAGGAAAAAAACGTCTAAAAACTATTTCTGAAAATCGGTTTCAACGATTTCTTTTTTAATTCACATGTATTGTAGTCTGTATTAATGTAAACAAAAAGCAATAGGTCGCTTCCCCCTTGATAGCTTAGTTCAGGGGGCCAAAAAATAAGACTCAGTTTTCATTGCTTTCCAATTTATACGTAGTATAAGGAAAGCTTTGTGATGGTCGAAATTTTCGATTCCGAGATTTCAACGGATTTACACGTTTTGAGGTCCCAGGAACCCAAAAAAGTGGTTTTTACAAAATGTCTGTCTGTCGGTCTGTCTGTCTGTTCGTCGATTTCCGGGCAAACTACTCAGTGGATTTGAGTGAAATTTGGCATGTAGGTTCACAAAAATCATACCTCGGGACTATTTTTTTTTTTTTTTTGGGCTAACTCAATTTGGGGGGGTTTTATTTTCAAAAAACTCCAAAAAAACGTCTAAAAAAATTATTTCTCAAAAACGGCTCCAACGATTTCTTTTAAATTCTCGTAGATTGTAGTCGTTATTAATGTTGACAAAATGCGGGGGGTCGCTTGCCCCTTGATAGTTTGCTTCTGGGGGTAAAAAAATAAAAATAACTAAATTTTAATGAAAAAATGACTAAAAAATGCGAAACCTTTCTATCGATGATTTCTACCTTCAAGCATGTTTTAGGTGTTAAATTGAGTAACGAAACCGGATAGGTTGCTTTCCCAAAAAAATATTTGGTTTTGCCCAAAAAATTATTTTTTGAAAAAAATGATAGAAAATTCGCGCTCAAATGCATTGCATGCCCTGCCATTATTGCTGTGTGGTAATTAATGTGTTTGTTTGACCTATCGAGAATTTACCTCACTTCCAGTGACGTCAGGTGGACAACCGCCCCCCCCCCCCCCGAGATATCGGAAATTTAACCATTGGAAAAATATTTGCCATAAAATTACTAATTTTCTCTATCTAATAATTTTGATAAATTGGAAAGCACGTTCGAGTGAACTCGGACCGGTTCTTTAAAAAAATTAGTAAAAAATAATTATTTTTCAGCGGAACCTTTCGATCGATGCTTTCTAACTTCAGGTATGTTTTAGGTGATAAATATAGTATTAAACCCGAAAATTTTGCTTTCCCAAGCAATGATTTGGTTGAAGAAAAATTAATTTTTTGTAGAAATTATGGATTGTACAAGCCCCAATCCATTGCACACCCTGTCATCATTGTATTGTCTGTCCGTTCTTGACTGTGACGTCCCATTGATCAATTCAGTGCTCTAGGATAAGGAAAGTCAATGTAACCGATCTTCAACTCTGACAATTATTATTTACAACGGAACTACTCATATTATCATTCTAGCTTGATGCCTATACTAATTCATGAATGGGAAAGCATGTATGTTTTCACTCAAACCAGTTCTTTTGCTTCACTATAACGGTATCATAGCTACTGTAAGCTTCTCAAACTAGAAAACTTCTAGCAGATCTGCAATTGTTTGCACAACCGTTCAGGTTTTTTTGGTAGTCTCTATCATGCAAACGCAGTGCACGCTCATTGAAGTTAAAGAAGCTGGACCACCTGATATGGATGAGGGTGCCGTGTCCTCGCAAATCGAACGTATACAGAGCTATTCTGCAAGCCTAGGTCTCAACACTCTTTAGCTATGAGGTCCGAAATCGAACCGAGATCGGTTAGATGTTTGGGAACGCGGCAAACTCCTGGCCAAGCCATCATTGGTGGAGACACCCTCCTTCTGTAGCTCTACTGACCAATCTCCTGTCAACATTGAATGTCAGTTTTCACTGGAAAATGAAAACTTTTCTCGCTCGTTTTATAGTAAAGAGGGGAAAGCGGATATGGCCAATAGTTAAAGAACAACAAAAGTGTAACTAGTGTGAGTGAGTAAATAATACACGTTCGAATGTGACGTCATGACCTGAATCAGGGTGACCGACTAACGCGACTCACCAGCCTCTTTCTCTTTCATTTACAAGTGCCGGCCTAAGGATGTACCTACAGACAGTGAATAGACGGATACCTGTTACAGGCTGGTAACCACACATAGGGTCCAGCTCTCAGGTGGCACCGCCTTAGAACACTAGGCACTCGCCCAGCGTTTCACACAACGTTCACTGGGGTTTGAAATAAAATTGCAAGCTATACACCGGTTGCATTTTTATTTGAATTGAAAACTTCCTTAGATACCCTTTTTAATTTTTTTGGCTGGAGGTAAACCGGCTTTCCTTCTTATGAAGACAGTCACCGCACTGTTCATACCATCCACCGATCACCTGTGTATAGAGTAACGTAAAGTAACGTGTGTGTGAGTGAGTGTTGTAGTCTTAGGGAATTTTTGTAACCTTGTACTGCAAATTTCTACTGTTTTTGTTGCTGACCCCTAGTTCTCTAGAGTGGTCTCAGCTATATTAAAGTCGTTCTTTATTTAAGTAACGACTCAACACAATGACCATAAGATAGAGCAAAATTGTAAGCATAGTATTAATAAATCATTGGTCATTTAAAGGTATCTCTATGTTAAATTCTATTGACAATATTTAGAATAGAATAGAATAGAAATCCCTGTATTTCTCAACAAAAATGAACATGTGAACATGAAATAACAACCTGTGCCCCCTCAAGCCGAAGCGTGGGAGGGTGGCACATCCATTTTGGTGGGTGTACACAATAATATCCAATGTTTTGGGGTGAAGAAAATTTAGTTGTTCGAATGTATGAGCAGGGACGGATCCTTAGGAGGGGCGGTGGGGCGGTGGCCCCCCCCCCCTCCCGAGAAAAATAGCTTTATACTAGATAGAATGGACTTTTGAATGAAATGAAGAGAAATTATTACTCAAGTAAGGGAAACGTGATATTTTTCAGGCCACCCCCCCCCCCCCGAAAACTTTTTCTGAAACCGTCCCTGTGTATGAGGGCCTGATTCCTGGTTGGGGACAAAATTAAACGGCCATAATAGCGGGCTGTACCACTACTATTGAAAAGAAAGCATTGTCATACAGAAAATGAGGCAGATAAATTGTGAACGGGAAGTAGTGAATGTTGTTTCCGCAATGCGGAAGTCCTGAGGCGAAAAGATGCAGAATCCGAGTTGCTGCTGACGGTTAAGAAATTTAAACATACTTCGGCCATGTGATGAGGAACGAAAAGTATCGCTTTCTGCATGTAATAATCCAAGGGAAGATAAAAGGACACAGGGCTCCCGGCAGAAGAAGAACATCCTAGTGGAAGCACCTGAGGCAGTGGTTTGGCAAGAACGCGACTTCCCTTTTCAGAGCAACAGTCTTCAAGGTACAAATTTCCATGATGATCGCCTATCTTCGATTACAAGAAGAAAGAGGAGTGCCAGGGCTTGTGTCGCCTGCCGAGCATAGTTCTAGCCGTACATCTTCCAGGAGCCGCCAGTATCAGATAGACCGGTCTCTGTGAGCAGGCCAGCAAACTGTCCAAACCATCATTGGAACCGGTCTTCCTTATCGAACTGACTGTGAACTTGAACCTAATGAACAGGTCTTAGCGGGCATGGACAACCTCATTATCAGTTTTTTTTATTTTTGCAGGTACAAAAGAACTTTTTCTTTGATTTTATTTATTTTTTTGACGGCTCTACAATTAATATTCCCTGGGAAATTCGACTTAGGGGAACGGATTGTGGAATGCCTACTAATTTAAGGCTCGAAGAGGAAGAAGAAGGATTACGCTTGCGCTAGCGAATAGCGATTAAATTAAGTTAGTCAATTTTGCAATTTATTACGGACAAAAAGCCATATTTCGCTATTTAGGCTAGAATTTATTCGAGCCGCCCCATGCTTGTGTGTGTGAGTGAGTGAGTGAGTGTTTTAATCTTAGGGAATTTTTGAATTTTTGTAACCTTGTACTGCAAATTTATACTGTTTTTGTTGCTGACCCCTAGTTGAGTGTAAGATGGCCCTAACTCCGCTTGGGTGGTCTCAGCTATAATAAAGTCATTATTTATTTATTTATTTATTTCGTATGGCATTTCATCATCCAAGAATAGCGTTGGCCGCTGTAACACCATCAGTCGACAACCCGCTGTTATTTTCTCGGTGCTGCCTTCCTTTTCACCACGTCCAACTTAGAGACTTTCTTGGCCCATCGTTTCGGACGCCCCACTAATTTTTGCCCTCATGCAGTTCTTGTGTTGATAACTTTCTGTAAAAAAAATGTTGCGCAACAACCCGTTAGGAGGACTGGTATATCTGTATTTGGTTAAGTCATGCTTTCGCCTGTTGCATTGCGTCAATGGTAAGCTTGTCCAATTTAACTTGTTGCCGGTGTAGGTTGACATCGAGAACTTATGCCAGTTTGCCAATGGCTAAAAATACGGAAACAATACAAATAATGTCTAAAAGCCACTGGGTCGTTGACATTGGACAAGGGACCTATGGACCACTTTAAGACCTTCAAAAAATTACATTACCCGTTAGGAGGGCTAAGAACTGTCAAAGGATCCTCTTTTTCGACTGCTTTATAAGGAGTTTTGCTGTCAGTAACATAACTGACAGCCGCGTTCCTTCCACATCGGTGATGGTAAGGTACGGTGGAGAACTATTATTATTATTATTATTTTTTCCCCCTACTGCCTACCCGGTTGGCAGGCAAGGACGGATACAAGGGGTAGCTGCCCCCCCCCCCCCCAATTTGGTAAATATATTGTAAATTAAGTTATTACGCTCTAATTTAGTCGATCCTACCTAAGTTTTTCCTATTTTGACCCTCAGCTACCCCCCCCCCAAAAAAAAAATGGGCTGGATCCGTCCCTGTTGGCAGGGTACATATATTTGAAAAAAAAACATCTAGTCTCGAACCTCAACCCTCCATTTTATACCTAGTCCAGTTTTCAACCTACCAACTGGTCCTTTCATAGGCACCTTAGTATTATTCATGCCTTATTTGGAAAGTTCGCAAAGAGAGTAGGAACTAACAGCGCACACGTTTCCCATGCGATTTTTATTAACAGTTAGTAGCGGCATACTTTTTGCGCACCCACCTACCCATTATTCTAGCCTCATCTACTGATTAGGCTTTGCCGATCATTGCCACACGTACGTGTGTCATAATCTACTTTCTCTGTAGTTATTTCGACTGCGATTCATATCTATATCCTTTACCAAGCTTACACTGGGCCATTGGCATAGCTTATGGAAATAAAGTGCTTCTTGTCGGAATTCTGACTTGCAGCAACATGCCAAAGTGAACAATCTAAACACTGTGCATCCTGAAATTGCTATGTTCAATGACCGTGTGCGTGATAACGTCAGGACATGTAAAGTAGTGGTACAGACTTTCACCCGAAAGGTTGTTGGTTCGAATCCCACACTTGATACATTTACTGGCCATTCTTCGGGCAGCATGTAAAGCAGGCGTTTCCTAGTTGTGTGATGTAAGAGGAACTTTATGTCCTAACTCCGCTAGGTTGGCTTAGTAATAGAAGAAAAGGAAATTCATAATTTACTTATTTATTTATTTATTTGTAGAAATATAGTGCTTGGGCTATATGGGCTTCCGCTCATCGCCGTCATTGATGTATTGTCAGAAATGTATTTATTTTCTCTTAAATGTAGTTTTCAATTTTCTGGTCAATACACAATTATTATTATTATTATTATTATTATTATTATTATTATTATTATTATTAAGCCTTCTTCAGCAGCACTGTATGAGTCTTTTGTCCCAAATAAGCGCTAGCTTGGGGATGCGGGATGGTATTATTATGTATTGTATTTTTGTAATATATGCTCCTTGTCCAGGGAATACTGGACAAGGAAAAGAAAGAAAAGAAAAAAGATTATTATTGTTGGAAATTCAGACTTGCAGTTACTTGTCAAAGTGAAAAATCTAAACAATGAGCTTCCTGGGTTTGCCATCTTGACCGCGAAGACTGCCAAAAAGCTCACAAATTGTGGAAATACTCGCAGCTCTGACAGGAGTTTGCAAGTTTGTGTTGCGATTCGCTGAGAGTGGCTATAAGGAGGATTGGTACTCGGATTACAGCTAAATAAATATAGGAATTAACAAAGCTACCTGAGTTAAGGATAGATGTAATAAGAGGGACACAATGTGGAACCTCAGGCTAGGAAAGGAGGGGTACAATCAGTCAGGCTGCAGTAAGGACACCCAAACCTGTCCAGTTTCGACGTAGAAAAAGAAAAACGCTTAGAGTCCAGTTGAGGCATTGCCCCTTGATGGTTCAAAAGAAAGCTTTTATTTCCTCTGAAACAAATCTGTATCCTCTAGATAAATTAAGGTGACCAGACGACCTGGTTTATCAACTGTACTGGTTTTATGTGCGGGCATGAAATGCTGGTGCCATTGAAAATTGCTTAAAAAATTAGAAATATGATAATGAAAGAAGAAACAAGTGACACGTATGTATCTAATGATGACAGGGAGTGACTAATCGACTTCGATGGCCAGGTGGTAGCGTGCTTGTACTTGTGCGAGTCTCTACACGCCATGCGATCGGAGACGTGTCGTAACTCGACACAAGTACCTATTAGGTAACTTATTGAGGCGGCTAAAGAGGTCAATCGAATACATTCATTGAATTGTTTGTATGCGATTAACCTTTTTTTAAAAGAAGAAAAAAAAAAAAAAAAAGCTTGAATGCTAAGAATTTAATAAAACTCTTTTATTAAGAGCTGTCGTTTCTTTATTCCATTATTTCTGACATTTTTTAAATTAGTATTTGTCATGCTTTCAGTAACTCACTGTCATCTTTAAGTGGAAATGTCATTCGTAGGTAAGCAAATAAATATATTTCAACAAATTGCAATAAAAAATATATAACATCTATACAAATAGCCATGAGCAAAGAAGAAGTAATGGGTATTTGAGGCTGGATTTTTATTACTGAAATCCTTGATATTATTAGCTTATTTACACTGATTGTCTCTGTACGCACTGGTTTTCGAAAAATTTTAATATGGTCCCCTTACTCTAGATGGGCCTGGTAAATAATTAGCATTAAATGGGATGCAAATAGTAAATCCCCAAAAACACTCAAGCGAATAAGCAGTAGGTCAGTAAGTCCAAAAACCAATGGTCGTTGGGGTCGTTGGCATCAAGTAACGCTCAACCTGCCTCGTTAGCAAACCTGGTTATAAGTCGAGCAAGTACCATTTAAAATGTCAATTTTCTTATCGTCACTTGTAGTCCGTGTAGGTTGGCAAAAATTAATAAGGAAATAATGCTCGAAATATCAAAGTTGGCAGGCAAGATTTCATGGACCACTAGAAGTAGGGTTACGCAGTTGACAAGCCAAAAATAATAATAATAAAAACGGCTCGTTGGAATGAATTCTGTTTAGCCTTGAAAAATGTTATTTTGCTGATACGCAGTTAACTTTGAACGGACTTTACCTGATAAGTTGAAGGACAATCAGCAACCCATTCGCAGTCAAGCGATGTAGGATATCTGACCTTATGGGATCACTATGAAAGAAAGATAGAACGAAGAAGTAGAACCCGGGATTCTGAAAGCGTATTTCCAGCAACTGCTGCTGAGCCTCTGAGATGGAATCATTGAAGTGTAGGCAGTTCCACTGAAGATATTGGCGAAACGTTTGGAAGTACGTTTTCAGAACGACCACGGCTACCGATTCTACTGCTTCTTCCCGTAAATCCGGCTGTGAAAGCCTTTGTAATTAAAATTGTTTTTATTTTCCACATGGGTGAATTTTGGACCTTTCAGCCCACTCTTACAACTAACCCATGAATCAGGACGGACGAAAGGGAGGTCTTTCATCCTTCAAGACATTCTTAATAAAGCTACCCCTTCCATCCAAGTCTTTTCTGGTTATCAATAGTACCTTATGAACGACCGTGAATGGGCTAGTGAGTTGTACACAGAAGCCAGATTGCTCTGAGGTCGCGAGACCAGGGATTATAGACACGACCAATAGCGTGTATAGATCTTATTCATCAGCTATAAAGTCTATTCTAGACTTGACTTTCCCGCGGTGTTCTAAAAAAATGAAAGAGTATTAGAAGACAACTAGTGAAATGGTTGGGAGAA
This sequence comes from Psococerastis gibbosa, assembly GCA_963971405.1. Lineage (NCBI taxonomy): Eukaryota > Metazoa > Arthropoda > Insecta > Psocodea > Psocidae > Psococerastis > Psococerastis gibbosa. Next base: position 6,635,764 of record OZ020492.1, read on the forward strand.
AGTAAAGATACGACAGGTGCCTTGAAGGCCGGTGGTTGTGAGTAACAACATTCTCATCACAGCCAATTGTCCTCAATACCAAAGAGACCGTGGCCATATAGATACCACCAATTTGCTACTTCACACTATTAGGGGTTTCCCCTCTTTGACGAGGGGGTTTTTTAAACGGCCAGTCAGCCATGGCAGATTTAGTAGAAAATCTCCGAAACATGACTTCGCCAAACTGGCTTCACCGGTAATCATTGGGTAGTTGCCGCTCGTCGCATTACCAATCGATCAGTTCTAAAAACGGAAGGAATATCAGTTGGTATAAGGATTTTTTTCTTTATTAAAAAAAAAAAGGTTAATCGCATAGAAACACTTCAATGAATGCATCCGATTGACTTCTTCAGTCGCCTCTGTAGGTTAGTACCCGTGTTGAGTTACGACCTGTCTCCGATAGCATGGCGTGTAGAGATTCGCACATGTACAAGCACGCTACCGCCTTGCCATCGAACTGGACTATAAAATGGAAGCTACGAGGTTCAAAGCTCGTCAAACTCGCCAAGGAATTCAACATGTCATCATTTGACCAATCAACGTCTTCAAACCCCTACTTACCTGAAATAATAATAAACCTGCAATAACAAAAATGCAATCAAAAAGATGGCGAGGTGTAAAGTTTGCGATAAAGAATGACACGTTCCTTTTTATATTCGGTTAACAATTTCGGCCAAAACATGAGCTTATCCTGTATGCACAGTTTATCTCACCACTATTTTCCTTCAAAATTGTATATAGTTGAAAGCTTAAAAAGATTCAACCTTGTCATTTTTCGATGGGGATTATCCTTTCTAAGGCATAAAATAAACCCGAAGCTTTTAAGACGTCACGTAGAATATTGTCTTGAAACTTTAGCGAAATGAAAGAGGCCTGGGAGAGAAAAGTTTGGGGCAGCAGTTTGTTTTTTCTTAGAGCATGAAAACGAGAATCCTTGAGATTTTTAATATTGAAGTGTAAAATGCAAATGAGTTTCACTACATTTAGAATGGGAAATTAAACTCTAATTTCACTCTAAATTTTCATTTTTTGTTGTTGGCCTGTCTTAACGTAAATAATGAGATTACTCGTGACTTCGTGGTATTTCATTTTAATAAGCAAAAAATAACAAAAACTTAGAGTTTTAGAAAAACTTGTTATAACAACCCGAATTAGTAAAACACAAATAATCGTTAAGAAATTAACTTTGTCTAGGAAACCCACTTGTGTTAGTATAAAACCCTGAGCGCTTTCGGCAAGAACTGCCATCTACAGAGGGAAACCCACTAGCACAGTTACACCTTATCTGCGATTTGAGACTTGCTCAACTCGAGGAGAAGATGCAAATGTGACTAGAGAGAGGAAACCTTGGTTTATATAGGACTGGGAGCGGGGGGAGGAGGGGGTGGGAGGGGGCGTGGCTGGTTACCTATTCCTAACCTACTAGCTAGATCTATTAGAGGGGATGATTGTGTGAATGTTATGTCGTTTGTTAATTTTTCCCTCTTGTGTAAAGCTCTTTTGATTTCAACATTTTCAAAAAAATTTAAAGTGTAACTTTTCTTCATTTTGTGTAGGGCTGTCCAATTGTTAGGATCGAATGTGTGATTTTCCGAGTTAAGGTGTTTCGCGAATGTGCTGTTGGTGTTGGTGTCTCCTATACCTGCTATATGTTCTCTGACCCTAGTTTTAAAGCTTCTGCCTGTTTGGCCTATGTAAATTGCGTTACAATCGTTACAATTTAGACGATAAACTCCATTGCCTTTTTCATTTTCTGGTTTGGTTTTGCAGTTCATGAGTTTATTGGCCAAATTGTTGCGGTTGTACGGGGCTGGTGTTTTGTCTGTTGTAGAAGAAATGAGGTTACTTATTTTTTCAGTGATTTTTTCTATGTATTGTATCCTGAAATATGATTTATTGGTTACCTGGTTTAAGCTCTCTGGGGGGTAAATTAGTTTGAGGTTGTGTTTGATTTTGTGATGTCGTAGGATTCTGTCTATTAGGTTGAGATTGAAATTGTTATTTTGGGCAATTTGTTTTATTGTATTTAATTCATTATTATAGTTGGTTTCATTCATAGGGATGTTAAGGAGTCGAAAAATCATACTATGGAATGCTGCGTGTTTGTGCTGGAATGGGTGAGAAGAATCAACAGGGATTATATTATCGCTATGGGTTTCTTTACGAAATATCTTGAAGTCTAGGGTACTATTATTTTTGGTGATGGTGAGGTCTAAGAAGTTCAGGGAGTTGTTTTCTTCTACTTCCATGGTAAATTGGATTTTTGGGTGAATTGTGTTGATAAAACTTAAGAAATTGTCTAGTTGTCTGTTACTTCCTGTCCAAATGCAGAAGATATCATCCACATACCTTGTCCAGAAAGATATACATTTAACTAGGGGATTTTTATTGAGTAGAACTTTGTGTTTTACTAATTCGGGTTGTTATAACAAGTTTTTCTAAAACTCTAAGTTTTTGTTATTTTTTGTTTATGTCTTAACGTAGCTTATTCCTCTATTCAGGTTAGTACTGGACACGTCTTCAAGATGTTAGCAATGTTAAATGGAGAGAATTTCGCAGGGGGGGGGGGCTGCGATCTTATAGTATGTAGTCAAATGTCGTACGTCTGGAAAGTTAAAATAAAGATTGTAATTTTGTTTAAGGACTTTTTATGGACCATGCCTACTTACAGTGGCATATAGGTCTCTTGTCCAAGGCCAACGACCCCATGGATTTCGGACATTATTTGTATTGTTTCTGTATGAATTTTGGCAAACTGGTATACGTTCTCGATGCCAAGTTACACCAGCTACAAGCGACAATCTTACCATTGACGCAATAAAATTGGCGAAAGCATGACTTAAGCAAGCACAGATACGAGTCTCAATTCAAGATAGATAGATAGAGAGAAAATTCGTGTATTTATCAAAAAGTAGGTACAACATAAAATTACAATGCTGTTCCCCTTCATGCAGAAGCAAGGGAGGGTGGCACATCAACCTAGCAATAGCGGCAATTATCAAAATGTATACATGAACTTGTAAAAATAAACAGATTAACGTCCTTGCTATATTATACAACTGTGTTCCGGTTCGTTTATCATTACTACAAATTCATTCATAGGTTATTACAGTCGTTCTTAAAGCATATGGTCGGTTACAGTAAATTATATAGTTCGATTTCTGTCCAATCGGTGACTGCGCGTTTGTAGACCGAATACGGATATACAAGCTTGCCAGTGCTATGTACATTTTGGTATTGAGTATTATGAGTGTACATATGTTTGTTAATATAATTATATAGTGTTATTGCTTGATAAAGAAGTGAGCGTCTCGATTTGAAGGAGGCAGGGTGTAGTCTGGTTCCCTGCCTTTTTTACCTCTCGACCCATTTTTTGGAAGAAAGGATGACTCGCGACCCCTCGGCCCTTCCTACTGCCATAGGTTAATTACAAATAATAGCTAGGACTTGTGATGAGAAATCTTTAAAATTTATTAAAATATAAACAATCAATGGGGTTTTTGAAACTGATGTGTCGAAACAGATTCTGGGTTGCACGCTTGGTAGTGCGAAGCGCATATCGTCCTCAACTTTGAGCCAGTTTCTGTCCTTTGTCTTTATGTGTAGCAAAGCAAAGCCAAGTTGAGGCGAAAGGCTATAGTACCTGAAAAGCGTGTTTAGCCAAAAGCGAATGTGAAAAATGCATGTCTATAGAAGTGACAGACTACATTGTAGTGTTTCTATGGCTAAATCAAATCAAATTTATTTAAAAAAAAAATTTATATCAATTACAATACTACAAATTGTAAATATTCATGGTACAGTACTTGTAAGGGCAGTATTTTATGGATTTTGTAGAATTCTATCTAGTTTAAAGCCAAGTCACCAGTGGCCGGCTGTATTTAAAATGTTAGTCACAAGTCAATGTTTTACAAAGTAGTTGACCAATTGGCCACACTGACTTGCTGTAAACAGTTACGTGCTAGTACATCTCACCTGGGTCTATTAGACTCGTACGGTTCGGGATATTCTTGGGATTCTGATTTCATCGACCTACCGTTAACGAGGAGGAATTAATTAATTGTATTATATACCGGTGATGCTATGGCTACCGGTATTTCTTTAACGCTGCGACCGGGATGGATCGAGACCCTTGCGGCGAGAATTCGCTTCTAGACGACTAAGTCTGTGGGATATCGGTGTGTCTGGGCGGCCTCTTCTTTTGCTAGACGACCCCTAGGCCGACTAATACACGAAATTGGTTACATCAAGCTCACGCCTGTTACAATGTTTCAATGGTAGGCTTGTCTATTGTCGATTTTAACTTTTAGTCGGTTTACCAATTTATCAGCGCTCAAAATTCTTCTTTGTCTTCCTTGTTAGTACCCCCTGCACTCGACTAGTACGACTGGGGACTTATGGACCCTAATTGTGCCCTGGATCCCGACCAGCCCCCCCCCCCCAACTATTTGATTAAAAAAATAATAAATAATGTAAGAGTTTTAGCTAAAACTACTAAAATTACTACGGATGTATCATTTACAAACAGTTTTGTTCTTGGCCCCACCCAAAATAAAATACTGGGTACGGGTCTGATCCCGACCCTAAGATCATACATACCTGCAGGATGTCAAGGCCCCTCATTGAACAAACACAAAATTACCAGGGGGTTTCTTTGACAAAGTTAATGCCTAATGACTGTGCTAACTCAAGGTGTTATAACAAGGTTTATTAAAACACTAATTTCTGTTTGCTCATTAATACGAAATACCACAAAGTCACGAGTTATCTAATTTTTTTTAAGGGACTCTTAAGAAGACATGCTACGTAGAAAATTAGCATCCCAAAATTTGTTGTTTTTATTAACTTTTTTTCAATTAATTAACAAAGGAAGTTGTGGAAGACTACTTCATGGATCATATAATAAGAAATATTAAATATTTGGTACCTTAGTTCTTTCATAAAAACTAAAATTTCCCGTAATCTGGGATTTTTGGAAAAACTACAAAACCGACAATTAATAATAATATGATTTACGAAGTAGTCTTCTACAGCTGTTTAATAACTTGCTGAGTTAATGGAATGAAAAATGAAAAGAATTTAATTTTGGGGTGCCAATTTTCTCTTAATTCGTAGATATAACACAATCTCTGTCATTTGGCATGGGTTCAAGTATGGAACTTGCATAGCGCCATGCCTTCATGTTCGAACTTGCTATGATATAAATGAGGGGACCTCCTGATTATTGTGGATTCCGAAATACTTGGCTTCGGCCTCTCAAATGAATAATTATTTTTAATTAGTCAGAGCGAATAGGTGGTGGAATGGGACTCGTGAATTACTTTAAGAAAGTCCAGTTCGTTATTCACTACATTACGGATTTTATCAGAAACTCAATAACCGCCTCACACAATTACCAAATCTCAACAGACCAGCAATTACGACAAGTCTAATAGGCGATGGCAATATTTGTCATGTACACTGTCATTGAGATCATCGAAAATTGCAGTATATTGGATGTACAATGTTTTCAGATTGCTCGGACAGCAGGCCACTGCAAGTCAAATACCGAGAAGGAGCACTGTGTTTCCACTGGCTGCAACCGGTGTGAATCAGACTTAACCAAGTTCGCCTAACAGTCACGTGCTGGGGTAAGTAACGCGAACAATAGTGGCATGACTTATACTTGTAGGGTTCCCATAATAATAGTCATTGTGTCAGTGACCAAAGGCTGAAACCCCCCCCCCCTTTCTCCCCCTAACAATGACCTCTTTTGATTGGATTTTGCAAAAGCGCTTTGTGCCAGTTAAGCAGTACGTATCTGTCGCTGACAGTATATTTAACCATTTCTCCACCATTAGCATGTTTTGTTGTTGCTAGGAAACGTGCTCTGCTCGTCTCTCAATTTGAATTTCAGATCTATTGCCTCGATAAAGTTGATGAGTTATTTGATTAAATACTGGAGAAATGTTCCGGAAACTGGGCTCGGAAACTGAGTTTCGTTAAATTGGATGTATAATACAGATTATCACTTTTGCTTGTCTTCAGCATGCTTCTTCGTTATTTGAATATTCGAAAGCTAACGCGAGCTCAAAACTTAATACACAGTTTTTTTTTACTTTTACTGGAACTGGAATAATTCGAACTACCGTTGATTTCTGGTCGCTGTCTGGGAAGAAGGAAAATTCGTTACTAGTTGTGTTCGTATTGTTAGGCTCGTTTACGTCCTTGGTTAAGTCTAGAGTTAAGTGTTAAGTTAAGTAGAATGAATGAATGAGTGCCTGTTCCATTATTATTTTCTCTCTTTTTTGTTTTGTTTTTTTCTCAGGAAAAAAAGTTATTTTATTAATTTGAGCAAACCAAAATAGGTTAGTTTGGAGAGTAGCCCTATGGGACTAAGCTCGCTCAATATAAAGACGTTTCTCATATCATTTCATTCCTAGCTCACGACTATTACAATGCAATGTGTCAATTAAGTATGGCTCGACTTGTCCATTATCGTCTCTGGGTGGTGTACGTGGACATCCAGGACATTTAGCACTTTGCAAACGGCCAAAATTCATGCGAAAACAATACAATAACAAGAATGGCCGAAAAATCAATGGGTCCGTTAGCATAGAGCAAAGTTCAATGTCTTCATAAAAACCATTCTAAATAATAATGTATTGTAACGAAAGCGAGTTCATTTAGACTCGTGTTTAGATTTTCCGTTATGTACGGGCTTTAGAGAATAAAAAAATCTGGACTTGGTGGGATTCGAACCCACGATCTAAGTCTTGCCGGGGCATAGGTTTACCACTACAAGGCATAGACCGTGGATTCGAATTCCGCCAATTCTAGATTTTTCTTGATTCTCTATATTCGGTTATAACGAATACGTATGTCAATTTAGTAACTACAAATGCAAATTAATAATCCGTTATGTAGTCTATATTTTTTTTTTTTTTTTTTTTGTTCCTTGCGAAGAAATGACTGAAGCCCCTGGGGTCGTCGGTATAAGATAATATGATTGAAATTATAACTTTATATGTGCGGGGATAATTAAAAATATGTTTCCTACATTCTGAATCTATAGTACGGGTTGTAAAATTCTTGAAATATAGTGGAGGTTTTTCCATAAATTATAAAAGGCATCGTATGAGATGAAAGGGGAAACTGAAAGCCAGAAATAGAAATGGGCTTGGTCTAGTATAATGAACCTTTTTGAAAGAGGTAATGTAAAATATTTATGAGGTATGCCTTGGTGAATAGAACCAGTTCATAAGTCTAAATTAAGAATAAGGAACTTGTATCAAATTTGTAATGAGTTATTATGTGCATTGCTAAGTGGATTATGTCATGTTTCATGGTGATGATCTTGAAAACAGATATAAACTGGTTTATGAATAGGGAAGCCTTAATTTTATTTTTATTACTTTCCAATTTATACGTTAGCAAAGGCAAGCTTAGAGACGGTCGAAATCGTCTCTAAAACCAAGACGTTACTGCATTTAAAATGTGTAAAACCCCAATATTTCAGTTTTTTTCTTCAAAATATTTTCCACAAGGGGAGAGCTCCGATCACCATACATGCCTTACGAACCGTCTGGGTGGCCCTGCACAAGAGTGTCAAAATATGGGGGTGACGCTAAGGTGATACTACCCCCCCCCCCCCCAAACATCTCCCCAATATTGATCTGTAACTCCGAACAGCGTTGCGTATGGCAGTGAGTGATTTAATTAATGGATAACAGTGCCAACATGTGTAAGCTACTCAATCATAATTAGTCAAAGCTTTAATACCTCATAATTAGTTCTCAGGGGAGGTGAGATGAGCTCCCCAGTCTCCCTCCCACATACATTTCTCTCAGATTTTATAATATTTTTAGTTTTCAACATTAATAAGGTCCGGTTTAGTGTGTTTGGTAGAGTACTGAACTGTGAGACGGACGGTCGAGTTTCAAAAATCAGCATAAAATGAAAAAAATCCACTGCCTTCATTGGTACAAAAAAGGCGGCTGCCGGGGATGTAATAAGGAAATAACTATCATGGAGCCATCAGTGGGATGTCATAAATTAGAAGAAATGTCCCCCTAAGTCTATGTACTGAATGTATATTGTAATACTCCCACCCCTTCCGTAACTGACGTTTAACTGTGTTATCGACGGTTACATGTTGAATATAAAAAATTCGACAAACATTTTGATTGATTCCAAATCATTTATTTATCTATTGTACAATTTAAGAAAACCAAACAATCGGCTAACTGGTCCAATTTGAAATGTTATTTGGTGTGTCATGAGTCTTCTTTAACAGCAAATATTTTGATTTGATTTTATTTCTCCTTAGGTACGTCATCTCATTGACGGCTCTATCATCAATGTATCCATTGAATGTTTTTGTTAAAAAAAACTAAAGAGTAAGAAAAATAATAAATAATAATTGACTTTTTGCTTTAGCGGAGTTACTCTCTTACACTCAACTAGGTAGGGTGTGCGAGTTGCACTTAACGAAATACCTCCTAATAGGCTCCCTGAGTGATATCCATGGGTCATAAATCATATGGTAATAATAGGATAGTGAGGGTTAATTCTTCAACATCACATTCCTATTATTAGTGCATTAGGTGACCTCACACCATCGATTTGTCTAGAGAGCCACTCTGACATAATAAGCATGGTGACAAGACTTCTCAATAGGGGAGATGTGACATATTTTGACTATGACTGAATTTTGAGACAGTAGACAAGTGCAACGACAACAGTTACTTATCAGTTACAGTCTCATTGAATCATGTTAAAAGACATTCGCGAAGAGGGCGGGGGAACTTACGGGCGCCAAAAATCAAAATTCACATGTATTATCGATCGTCGATGCAGTAAATTAGAAAAAAAAAGTTCACCCAAATCTTGATGAACATTATTTGCGCAGCAGCGCCACTAACACTGATATATTTTCTTGATAAAATAAATAGCTGACACTGAGGATGCAGGTCAAAGGGGTTCTAAAACTGTGGTCTAATTTCTGTTAGTGACGGCACACACTATATATAAAAAACGGGCAATGGGGTTTCCCACTGTCACTTAAAACAGTTAAGAGTAAAATGGAAAATCGTGGAAAATTGGAACTTTTCATTTTTAATTTATTTATTAAACAAGAATTCAATGATTTAGTGATTCTAGTTGGTCAAATGTGTAGAGAATTATTTCTTGCGTGGATTATAAAGAAATTTTCAGTTTTGACACATACATACATGAGTTCTTTTATAGTAATATTACTAATATTAGTAGGGCAAATAACATAAGCAAAATTCTTCATATCATGAAATATATATAAAAAAAAACTAGAGACGAACTTACCATTTAAAAAGTTATCCAAAATACACTGCAATAAACTTAACAAGAAGTTCTCCACATGTCAGATAGCTGTAGTCGGAAGAGGAAAAGCTGCGGCCAACTTTTTTTTACAAAACACAACTAAAAAAAAATTTCTTTTAGTCACAACATCCGTCCGAACATTTTTGGTCTTCAGTCAATATCAAGTGTCGACCGTTCCTCCGGTACTACTTCACAGCACTGACTGACCCACTAAGCTAGGCCCAGGTAGGTACCAAGATGCCGGTGGAACGCAGAACAGCTATTGGTCTATACTTAGCTTTCGAGAGTACCAGGTACCTCTTTAGTTATCTACAGACCATTTCACTTCTACTACCCTTCTCATGTATTTTTTGGGTTAATAATAAAAAAAAATAGGCTGCACTGTTATTTGCACTTTCAGTGCCATATGCACAAAGCGTTAAAATTTAGAGTTATAGGTGTGGCGATGTTAGAATTTCTAATATGGTGACCTCTTGAAGGTTTTACTTTCTTTTGGTATTATATTACACGTCATGCTGCAATGAGACCTATGTTGAGCATAGGTTGAGAAAGGGAAAGGTTCATATGAAAATAAAAACCTCTGTTTTTGCCCTTTGTGGGTCTGGGACCGGTAGAGGATTCTCTTTACATTGTAGTATTACATCGTATATATAACACTGAATAACTTTGGTTGAAGAGGTAACCTCCTCGTTATATCCAAAATTAGAGGATATGGGGCGGTTAAGACGACGCCCCGGTTAGGCGTAGATCTTGGGTTCGATTTCAGTTCGGTGTCATAGCCCGGCTCTCTTATCGACTGGACTAGGCCATAAATCTTACTCAGAAGCTATGAAATAATAAAGTATACGGGTAAATTAAATGCTCCACCCACGCCGCTGCCGTGCTATCTATATGACGTCACAGTCTTTTCCCGCCAAAAGACACCGTTTGAATTGTAACACTGTTTTAAGTCCTCATTTTGAATTAATAGTTGCTCTGCTGATTTTTTTTTTCTTTTTCTGAGTTGATTACATAAAAAAATAGTTGAATTAAACATTGGAATTCCCCACAGCTATAGTAGGCGCAATACTGAATGAAGAACCAGTAGAATCCTTGCTGATGGGCCGTGGTTGAAATGATAGTGAACTTCTAAATGTTTCTAATGTTTCAATGTAATGCTAATGTCACTCGCTACGGAGCCACCGAGGTACAACCTTTGAAGTCGACGCAGCGCCACGCGGATGATGTCAACCGCAGATGTTGACGAAACGTTTGGAAGTTCACTTTCATTTCGACCACGGCCCATCAGCCCGGATTCTACTGGTTCTTCATTCGACTCCGGCCGTGAGAGACTTTGCAGTTACAAGGCGCAATACTCATTAGATTAAATTTTTCTAGTAGTGTATAGAACAGATGGCCTATACAATTTTATCAGTGATAAAAACCAATAATTAAGTATACTAATTATGCCACTAGGTATACTGTCTTACCGAGACCGAGTAATTTGGGGCAAGCACACATACAATAGCGGCCGAGATTTCATATTAGGTGCTAATGAGGCGAACCGTTGCATTGTTCCAAGTGTCAGTCATGTTATGATACTTTACGTGTTACTTTTCGAAGCCAATGACACTTTTTCGAACCCATTCGGATACATAATCTAGTAATACGTCTATTTGGGACTCATTAGATATGCATAGAAAAGTATCTATGTAATGAATTTGCTTATGTTAGGTCGTTGTAAGTCCCTCATTTGCTATATTTTCACTTCTGAGAGTATGTAAAGCAGGCGGTCCCGGCCATCCTAGAAGATTGTAAGCATTAGAGTTATCAATTTTTACTGCAGTGTAATATGGTCAAAAAATCAATTTGACTCTAATAACTCTAATAACGAAGTATCTTATAAGAAAAGAAAGGGCTGCTGAAAAGTCCAGTGTGGAGCATACTGCATACTGGAACCCGAATGGTTGTTGGCTCGGGTCCCACACTTGCTGCATTTTTGGCTTCGGAGGGTATGTTAGGCAGGCGGCCCCGGGCCTTCCTAGTTCAGTGTAAGAGAAGACTTTATGCCTTTACATCCCTAACTGCGCTAGGTTGGCTTAGTAATAAAGCAAAAAGTTATTTATTGATGGCTGCGAGGCACAGTGCATGTACAAGAAGCTACAAAAATAAGTTAGATGCCTTGTGTGTTACGGAAGAATGTTAAAAATATGGGGAACACATGGGTGCTCCAAAGTACAAACGAAGGGCAAACACCAGTCACCAATGTCATCGGCTGACCAAGGAAGCCGTACCCGCAAGACCTCAAGCAAAATATAACTGGCAGAATCTACATAGATTTTTTTTATTTTTTATTTTTTATTTTTATTTTTTAAATTAATCGCATACAAACAATTTCTTGAATGTATCCGATCTTCAGTCGCCTCTGTAGCTTAGTACCGGTGTTGAGTTACGACACGTTTCCGATCGCATGGCGTGTAAAGACTCGCACAAGTGCAAGAACTCACGAGAACGGCCCAGGACAGAGATGTGTCACGTGCAGTCAAGCTTGACTCATCCCAAATATTAATCCTTAATTCAAATTATTTATCTTATGTTGTCAGGATAGTACTTATGTTAAAAAATAAATATATGGGGAAACAAATTTAACGACTATATTAATAAAATAATTTTGCAAGAAACCTACATTTTTTTCTTCTTTTAATTAAATGTTAATCGCATGCAAACAATGTAATGAATGTATCCGATTCACCTCCTCAGTCGCCACTGTAGGTTAGTACCCGTGTTGAGTTACGACACGTCTCCGATCGCTTGGCGTGTAGAGACTCGCACAAGTATAAGCACGCTACCTTAATTTATGGATGGCAAAACACTCCAATGCACGTCTTAGCACCTTCCACTTGCCTCTACTGCTATTGAGTATCTCTGGGGACCAACCCCCTTGCCCCAGACTCTGACCACGTGTTTATGTATTAACACAATGTCGTCAGCTGTGAGACAAGCTAAGACAATAGAACGTATTAAGAATTTGAAGAAGATTAATACAGGCATTAAATTAATGCAGGTTGAGGAGGCAACCTCCCCAGGACATAAATGTGAATCGAAAAAATCTGGTGAATCGAACCGCGATCTATGCCTTTCTGGGGCAGAGTGTTACCTCCAAAAAATTTGTCTCATTTCCCCATACATGGTTATATGATGCTCGTAGACAAGATAGATATGGTTGAAACATATTTTTTCAATCCCCTTTTTCGTAAATAATGAACTTTATAGCTCTAACTCCACTATATTGGTTCTGTAATTGATCAAAAGCTTTCTTAATTTATATTAATAAATACCTTAATAGGCTATTAAACTCAGTAACTGACAATTTTGGAACATCCGGTAAACAGCCTTTACATTTAGTAAGAGATTGCGTGGTTATTTATTACAAATAAATGCAGTGGAGAGATAAATACAATAAGGTAGCAGTCATAAATGGTAGAACATGATATGAAATTTACATAAAAAGAACATACAGATACATGGTTGTATCTTTCTCTTCTGACGGTAAAATGAACGTAAATTAAAATACATGGTCCCTCGTTTTTCATCGTCATCATATTTGCCAGAGAAATAACCCTTTTGTGAATTATCCACTGTATTCGTTTTTGTAAATCTGTAACGTAGTAAAGAGGGGCACTTTAGCAATTAGTAGGCCGCCGTCAAAATAGATTTGTGATCAGTTTTTATTTATTATTATTATCATTTTTTTAAATTTCAAATTAATGGTGCCGTCATGCTTCGGCTGCTTTTTGCACCCAACGAGTTTTTTGTGGTGTAATGTGTTCCTGTGCGTCTCGTAGAGTAGAGTAAGTAAACGGTTTTTTTTATGGTCTACAGCCTACAGGGAATTTGTGCTAGGTATGTGGGAGCCTGGGTATGGGCGAAGGAAGGATTGACGGGTGGTGTGTCGAAACTGGGGGTTCGGGTTGATTAAAAACGAGTGAAAAGCCCGATGGCTCGTAGAAAAAATATAACTGGATCTACAAACTATTGTCCAGTGCGCACCTGACAACAGTTTGTGATTGGTCGAAATTTTTTATTCAGAGATTTCAACGGATTTAAACGTTTTGAGGTCCCAGGAACCAAAAAAAGTGTTTTTTACGAAATGTCTGTCTGTCGCTCTGTTTGTCTGTCACTCTGTCGCTCTGTCTGTGCGTCGATTTCTGGGCAAACTAATCGGTCGGTTAAGATGAAATTTGGCACAAAAATCATACCTTGAGAATTTTTTTCGATTTGGGGCTAACTTAATTTTGGGGGTTTTTATTCTCAAAAACTCAAAAAAAAACATTATTTCTCAAAAACGGCTCGAACGATTTCTTTTAAATTCACATATATTGTAGTCGTCATTAATGTCAACAAAATGCGGTAGGTCGCGTGCCCCTTGATATTTGGTTTCTGGGGGTAAAAAAATAAAAAAACAACTAAATTTTCATTAAAAATTGCTAAAAAATAATTTTTCTGTGGAACCTTTCTATCGTTGATTTCTACCTTCTGATATGTTTCAGGTGTTCAATAGAGTAACAAAACCAAACAGGTTGTTTTTCCAAAAAAATATTTGGTTCTGGGCAAAAAATTCTTTTTTGAAGAAACTTTGGAAAATACATTGCCTGCCCTGTCATTGTTACGACTGTTACAATAATATATTGGTCTGTTTGTTCCAGAATATGCAATTGAGTTTTTAGGGTTTTTTTAATATATTGAGGTGGACCCCCTTTCACTCTCCCCCTCCCCCCCCCCCCCCCCCCCCGAGGGATCCGAAATTTAACCAAAACGAAATTATTTACAATGAAATGAACCATTATGTCCATCTACTAATATAGAAATTGGTAAGCATGTTCGAGTAAACTCGAACCGGTTCTTTAATATTTTTTTTTACTTTCCAATTTATACGTAGTATAAGGAAAGCTTTGTGATGGTCCAAATTTTCGATTCCGAGTTTTCAACGGACTTACACGTTTGAGGAGGTCCGAAGAACCTGAAAAAGTGGTTTTTACGAAATTTCTGTCTGTCTGTCTGTCGCTCTGTCGCTCTGTCTGTCTGTCTGTCTGTTCATCAATTTCCGGGCAAACTACTCGGTCGATTTTGATGAAATTTGGAAAGTAGGTTCACAAAATCATACTTCGAGACGATTTTTTTTATTTTGGGCTATCTCAATTTGGGGGGGTTTTTATTCTCGAAAAACTCCAAAAAAACGTCTAAAAAATTATTTCTCAAAAATGGCTCCAACGATTTCGTTTAAATTCACATACATTGTAGTCGTTACTAATGTTAACAAAATGCGGGGGGTCGCTTGTCCCTTGATAGGTTGCTTCTGGGGGTAAAAAAATAAAAATAACTAAATTTTAATGAAAAATGACTAAAAAATAATATTTCTGTGAAACTTTCCTATCGATGATTTCTACCTTCAGGCATGTTTTAGGTGTTAAGTTGAGTAATGAAACCGAACAGTTGGCTTTCCCAAAAACCTATTTGCTTTTGCGCAAAAATTTTTTTTTGAAAAAATGATAGAAACTTCACGCCGAAATGCATTGCCTGCCCTGCCATCATTACTGTGTTGTAATGTGTTTTAAATATATTGAGGTTACCTCACCTCCAGTGTCGTGAGGTGAACAACCCCCCCCCCCCCCCCCCCCGAGATGTCCGAAATTTAACTATAGGAATATTATTTACCATGAAATTACTCATTTTCTCTATTTACTAATTGATAAATTGGAAAGCATGTTCGAGTAAACTCGGACCGGTTGATTTGCATTATTTTCATTCTTTTGTTAATAAATGTATAGGTTTTTTTCAATGAGAATGGTCTGGAATAACCTAGAAGATGGATTATGAAAAGGTAGGAAACGGTCGTTATATTGCCATAGATATTTTTTAATATAGCAAAATCGGGCATATCGCGAACACGCCATGCGTGTAGGAGTCTGCCCGCTAGCCTACTGGCAGATTATTTCGGTTGGACCCTTGGCCAGACAGCGAGTCTTGTAAATGAGTGCATTGCAGCGTGTACGATGTATGGAGTGGCCATGTCCTCGTGAAAGAATGGTACCGTTACCGAGCCGATCCTCGCATCATAAGCGTTGCAATATGCCAATACCAGTCGGATTGATCAAATTATAGTTTCAGACCTATCTGATTTCAGGCACTGGCGTAGCCAGAAGTCGTTAAAGGGGGGGCGATCCCCCAATGTGAGATTTTCAGGGTTTTCACACTTTGATTTTGAGTTCTTAGTGACGACCACAAACTCTGCATCATTGTTGCCTTCCCATTTATACACTAGTGTAAGGAAAAATTGTTGCAATTTTTGATTTCGAGGTTTCAATGGATTTACACATTTTTGACGTCCCAGAAACCCGAAAAACCTTTTTTTAAATGTCTGTCTGTTCGTCTGTCTGCAGGCCTGTGCATCGATTTGCTCTTTTTAAAGATGCAGACATATTAACATATTATATTGTAGGCGCTTCTATGTAGCGTAAGGGCCAGGGACGGGGGGGGGGGCAGTAACTTGGGGTAAGGGTACATTCGAGATTCAGATGTTGAAGCGTTCCCTCTACCACGCAAGGTAAAGCATCGATCGTGTCATGTCACTGATTTGAACCCTGTGGTGAACATTAGTCCTGCAGCTATAACAAACTTCGCTAAAGTTCTGGCTTTGTAATCGCATTGCCCCTTGGCAGTTCTATGTGCCCTCTTAGCCTAAGTCTATCGCCAATACACTAATTACTACTACATCTCAAACTAGGGGTAAGGGTACATTCGAGGTTCAAAAGGTGAAGCGTTCCCTCTACCCTGCAAGGTAAAGCGTCAACCGTGTCATATCACTGATTTGAACCCCGTGGTGAACATTAGTCCTGCAGCTACATCGAACTTCGCTGAAGATCTGGCTTTCTTGTCGCATTGCCCTTGGCAGTTCTATGTTCCCTCGTGGCCTAAGTCTATCGCCAATACACTTACTACTACTACATCTCAAACTTGGGGTAAGGGTACATTCGAGGTTCAGATGTTGACGCGTTCTCTCTACTCCGCAAGGTAAAGCGTCATCCGTGTCATGTCACTGAACCCCGTGGTGAACATTAGTCCTGCAGCTATAGCGAACTTCGCTAAAGATCTGGCTTTCTTGTCGCATTGCCCTTGGCAGTTCTATGTTCCCTCGTGGCCTAAGTCTATCGCCAACACACTTACTACTACTACTACATCTCAAACTTGGGGTAAGGGTAAATTCAGATGTAGAACCGTTCTCTCTACTCCTCAATGTAAGGTGTCAACCGTGCCATGTCACTGATGGCTCTAGTATGAGCATTTCGTGTGAAATTTGATTTCGTTAAAAAACAGATTGTGGGTTGTTTAATTTCCTCGTAATACTATTCACTACGACTCATTTGGCATAATCGAGAGAGTAATAGTCTCGGTATTCACTAGAAAAAATAGTTATTCTGAATGAATAAAGCAGTGGGAGAGCGCGGCCATTTAGAAACGCGATACGGTTTAATTAGTCTCATTACTATTTTCTCCCATGCGCTGAATTACTTTTCTCTCTCCCTCATTCTAACTTTTTTTTGCTTTTACTCAATTGTTGTAGTTGGCAATTGAAACTGTAAATAATTCACCATTTTCAACATTTAATTAACACACAGTGAATTTGTTTCTCATTTACTCTTCCAATAAGGCTTGACTTGGCTGACATCCATCTTAAATAATTATCATTTTTATTATTTGCGTAGTGGGAAAATGGTTCTGTACTGATATTGACATTATGCCAAATATAATTAACTCGTCATAATTGTCTTCCTTTAGGGTAGCCCGGAGTACGGTATCTACGTGTTTGCAATTGCCATGATGATCGCCAGTCTTCTATGGAAGAGACATTAGGTAAAGATGTTGAAGATAATTAAAAAATAGCGGTACATTTTAATTTTAAATAGTATCAAATTTATTTGAAATTAAAACTAGATTCTTTGCTAACACAGATGTGAATAAAAAACATCTTCCATCATCTATAGCAGGGGTTCCCAAACTGTGGTTTATGGACCACCGGTGGTCCGTGGACCAAAGTAAGAAATAAGAAATTAAATCAGCTGAGTTATTGGGAATTAGAAGTATAATACAGTAAGTCTGAACTATAAAATCCAACCAAAACCAGTCCCAAACATTTAATCAAATATTAGCACGTAGGCTAATTGTAGGGAAAAACTACTTGATCTTGGTCCTAGAATATGACGATTTTCCTGCTACAGCCATTGTGGTCCACTGAAAATCATAAAATAATCTAGTGTTCCACGGACAAAAAAAGTTGGAAACTACCTATGCAATAGATTCTATAGCGTTTACTGTGCGAGCCCTCGAGAAGTTTATTAACTTTAACACAGTTTTTTTTATTACAATGTTAGAATTGATAACTTATTTATAAATACATTCCGGGGAGTACCGGCTGAAGCAGGAAGCAGAGGAAGCCATTATTATCATATTTTCATAAATATTATACGACCTTCTTTTTGCTTTCCAATTTATGCGTAGTACAAGGAAAGCTTTGTGACGGCCGAAATTTTTGATTCCGAGATTTCAACGGATTTACACGTTTTGGGGTCCCAAGAACCCAAAAAGTGGTTTTTACGAAATGTCTGTCTGTCTGTCGCTCTGTCTGTCGCTCTGTCTGTCTGTGCGTCGATTTCCGGGCTGACCACTCAGTCGATTTTGATAAAATTCGGCATGTAGGTTCACGAACACCATGTTTTTTATTTTGGGCTAACTCAATTTGGGGGGCGTTTTATTTTCAAAAAACTCATTAAAAACGTCTAAAAAAATTATTTCTCGAAAACGGCTCCAACGATTTCTTTTAAATTCTCATATATTGTAGTCGTTATGAATGTTGACAAAATGCGGGGGGTCGCTTGCCCCTTGATAGTTTGCTTCTGGGGGTAAAAAAATAAAAATAACTAAATTTTAATGAAAAATGACTAAAAAATAATTTTTCTCCGAAACCTTTCTATCAATGAATTCTACCTTCTCGCATGTTTTAGATGTTAAATTGAGTAACGAAACCAGACAGGTTGCTTTCCCAAAAAATTATTGTTTTTGTGCAAAAAAAATGTTTTTGAAAAAATGATAGAAAATTCACGGTCCAATGCATTGCGTGCCCTGCCATTAATGCTGTGTGCTAATTTGTTGGTCTGACCTATCCAGAATTTACCTCACCTCCAGTGACGTCAGGTGGACAACACCCCCCCCCCCCCCCCCCCCCCCCGAGATGCCCGAAATTTAACTATAGGAAAATTATTTGCCATGAAATTACTCATTTTCTCTACTTGATAAATTGGAAAGCATGTTCGAGTAAACTCGGACCGGTTCTTTTACCTTAGCTTTCGGGCACGACAAAGTAAAGCAACAGGGGGGGGGGGAGGGTGGAGCAACAGTCTTACTTGTGGGACGTTTTCCCGCCCACGTAGCCCACTCGTAATCTCAGGAATGGGAGCAAAAGAATAAATGTTACCAAAGAAAAGATAGGAAAAGAGAAAAAATCAGAAATTACATTGTGGGCGACACAGCACTGAGGCGACATTCCATTTGAGATCTACCCAACATTACACAAAGCACTGACTACATTAAATTAAATCATGCGCTTATTTCGGTTCATTATATTTTGATTAAATGAAAAGAAGTGGGGGTAGAGAAAAACTGAGTATACACGGGAATTATTCATTAATTCGCCTCCCTCATTCATTCTTTGAGCAGCGCATCCTCACCTCTTTAGCTGGAAGTTTGAACCCTGCAATCCGACTACCGTCCCCCCCCCCTTATTTTGGATTAATGATTCCAATCTGATTCCTGAACCTATTGTTTACATGCTAATGGTGAGATTAAGGCCCGCTTAGACCGTCCCTTAGCCGGCCGCCTTACCAAGTTGAATCCAGCGGACCAGAGCAGGTTCAAAGATGCAGATAACTTGGTAGTGTGCTTAGTGCCGGTAGGGAAACATGGTAGGACTTGTCCTGGTCACCTCCGAACTAATCGTGTGACTTCACTGTGTTTCCCAAGTGGTTCGGAATCCACTATAATCAGGAGGTCCCCTGTCCTATGGGCCCACACCGTGGCATGGGACTGTGTCCAACTACTAGTAGACCGTCCCTTGGGAAATATGGTCTGAATGAAAATTTATGCAAAGGGTATGCTTATACATATTATTGGAAGAGTGCGTCAAGCGTACGTGCTAGTAGCGAACAGCTTCAAATTGGCTAGCGCACACACCTGCCTTTATATTAATAACAAACAGGGTCAGCGCACAAGTTAAACTATATTTTTATTCTTATTTATTTTATTTGTACGATACAGCTTTACATCAATTACATTGTACAAAAAATTCCAATTGAACAGTTTAGTGAAATATAAATCGTAAAAAGAATATATATACTTATACTACTAACATATATAAACAATTGTTAAAGTAAATTAGTAGGGTGTGTTCTGGTGGTCAGGAACACCCTGTATATTATAGAAATGTAAAGTTTGGAAGTTCCACAAAGCCTCTGTAATCTGTAAGCCCCATAGAAACTATATTGGTTATACAGTAACCCTCTCTACCCTCCCCAGCTTTGCAGGGATTCGATTTGGATTATCAACATTTTGAGCATGAAGAAAAGTAGAGGCACATTCTGAATATCCTATAGATAACATAGCCCAAGTGGCTGGAAGGTTATCCGATAAATAATTTCACAGAAGTGAAATTGGCTCAACGCTCCTTCTTTTCTTTTCTGAGATACGTGGGACCAAAAATAAGAGAAAATTCTATTTTTCATTTATTACCAGTTTGGGTCAGTACTCGCTGAGTAGCTGACATCTTGTGAACGGTAAGTGTAATATATTTTTTAATGTAGATAGTGTAATTTAATCAATCACTACAGTCTACAACAGCCCTGTTATTTCGTGGATTTGTGGTCACTAGGCTGTTGCTTCGTCGATATACAGTAAAACCCGCTAGTGAAGACTCAGACAAAAACTAAATTCATCTTATAGCAAGAGTTAGTTAGTTAGTTTTTTTTTAAAGGTTAATCGTATACTAACAATTTAATGTATGTATCCGATTGAGCTCTTCAGTGGCCTCTGTAGGTTATTACCCGTGTTGAGTTACGACGCGTCTCCGATCGCATGGCGTCTAGAGACTCGCACCAGTACAAGCACGCTACCACCTGGCCATCGAAGTTACATGAAAACTTTAATTCTCGCTGGTTTCATAATTTTATAAACAGCGGAGCATTCCTCTTAACGTACATTTCCTGAATACTGAGAACACAAAATTTTTGGCCACCCCTGGCTTCTAACCATACTTAGTATCAAGAAGGGCTTTAGTGGAGTATAGCATACTATTCAGATAAGGTGGACGGATTCGGATCCCATGTCCGTCCATTTTTTCTTCCTTTCTCTATAGTTCCCCTACCTGTAGCGGCTTTCTACAAAGTTAAATAGATACATTGTACCTCTAATTATTTTTATGTGACAACATGCAATACTGTACATACACTGACACCTAGGGAATTTCCCTTCATGAACATAGTGACAGAGAAAGCTCCCAATCAACATCTCTTGAATTTACAGTCGAAACTGGTAATCAATTCCAAAGATGCTCCCGCCCTATTTCACCTGAGAGTAAGAGCGTACTCTAAAATGACACCTCCTCCACACAACTATACATTGGCGCATCGCATCTTTTACATTCATAATGTTATTACCTACCTTTCTTCCATTCCATTAGTGACCTAAAAATTAAAACTGCTTTCTGTTTTATTCTAAAAAGATGGTTGAATTGGTGTAGCGTCTATGTTGCACTCGTAGCATTGTATATTTATGGATGCGGTTCGTCTCACCGTTAGTTGAGGCTATGGAATTCACATATCGAACTGGACTTAAAGGTCTTCTGCAATAATTGGCATGTTTTGGTCAAAATAATGCTATTTTCCCATGCGGGTTCATGATACCTTCCTGTGTCGGTGAAGCATTTCTCTGAACTTAAAAGCCCATGCAAGGTCCGGCAAGGTGTCCGACAAATGCTCTTTTTTGGGACTTTTTTGGAGTTCTATTGCTTCAGCGAATCTAAAATGGCAGCAGGTTGGACTACTGGAGCCCAAACGTCATTAGCAACAGTGCACCCTAGATGCTCAAGTCCGGGGCGCCAGATCAAATGGCACTCAGCGAGAATATGCCACCCACTTTCGGCCTCCATCACACAATTTCGGCACAGATTGTCCACTTGCACACTAGTCCGGGCGAGGTGATGTCTGAAATTCCCGCGACCGTCGAACACTGCCCTAGGACAACGGTCTCATTGAATTTTTGGGCATAATCAGTATTGCTTTCGCCAAGTATTGGCCGTTGTCAAACTGGCACATATTCTCGATGTCACCAGCTACAAGCGTAAATGAACAAGCTGAGAAATGCTTACCATTGACATATTGCATTGTGCGTTTACAAATTATTCGGCCATTCTATCTAACTACGATGTTACATGCACATGGTCAATAGAGTGGAATACTCGCTTTCAAGTAATTCATGAAATATTTTAGAACCATATGCCCTGACCCCCTACCCTGGCTTCTAACGTTCTAAGAGAGAGTCCCCGTGCGGTTGTAAACCTCTCCTAGTCGTGAGAGGTCAGCTAATAATGTAAACGTGGTTGGATATTGCAGTACAAGTTGGAAGAAGCTGAATCCGACTGAGTGAGTCCAGCCAGGAGCGTCTGACTTGGCCACAGCAAGAATGTTGAAAAGGATGAAAAGACGCATTTTAAATTTACCTTTCACCAACAGGAGGGATGCAAAACAGCACGGTCTTTCTCTTAGAAGGCAGGTTAGTGTGGGTCCCTTGGGGTTAAAATAAATAAAATAAAAATAAATTAGGACTTTTATTGTTTCTATTACTAAGCCAACCTAGCGGAGTTAGGGCTATGAAGCCCTCTCTTACACTCAACTAGGAAGGCCCGGGACCGCCTGCTTTACATGCCCTCCAAAGTATGGCCAGAAAATGTAGCCAGTGTGGGATTCGAACCAACAACCTTTGGGGTGAAAGTAAGAGTCAGTACCACTACAATTTCATGAATTACTTCCCCTCTACTGTCCATGAGAATGCAACATTCTAGCTGGATAAAATGACCGGAGAATTTGTGAACGCACTTAACGGGCCTGTCAGACCTTTACAATTGGGCGGTTTACACTATTTTTGAACCAAAAAAGCGAGAGAAAAAAACCGTGGCACGACAACACATTTTGATTAAGGCGTGGCGACTAATCGCGAAGATCCTATCACACTGCTTGGGAAGTAACGGTCAGAAAACCGCCGCGTTTTCCCCTACCGGTGAAGGAAAGGTACCCATTGGGGTTGGGTTGACCCAGGCCCAGTGGAAACTTTTTCCTTTTCAGTTGAGAGTCGAACCTTTTTGTTTTATGGTCCAGTTCTGTACCAGCTTGCCCATTTCGGTAGAATTTATATTTTATGTGTTCGTGAATAAATACATAAATATAAAAAATAAAATGATACGATATAATATGAACGACATATTTAATCAAACATTCGCTGTAAATCTGTTTTGGAAGTCGCAAATTGGAAAGTACAGCAGCGCAATACTTTCCACGTCGCTATTCTTTCTACGTCGCAATTCTTCTACTTCACGTCACTTCATTACTGGTATAGGAAATCAATAACTTCAGCATGTGACCTAATACTCACGTGCCGATTTTCGTAGTAAGGCTGGGTATCGTATATAGTCCAGTTGGCAAAGGACTGGATTATGAACTGGATTGCCTGAGTTCGAATCCCGATACAGACAGAAATACATTTACACTTATATCCGGAAAAGGAAGTCAATGTCGCCTTGATCTTGACATCGTGCCCAGCTCTATCCAGTTTTTCTTTATTTCCTATTTCAGATCACCTTGCAAGCCTTTCAAAAAGGATAACAAATCCATGAACTTCTGTGATCATGTCTAAACCTTGCGTTGTTAAAAAGGATTTCTCGGTCTTTCTTTCCAATTGAACATGTCTATGCATTATATTGTAGTATTATATGGTATCTATAACACTGACATTAAATTAACTTTGGTTGAAGAGGTAACCTCCTCGTTATAACCATGTCATGTCGTTATAATCATGTCAATTAGAGCATAAGTAGAGGATTTGGCATTTCCTGGACTTGTCGGGGCTTGTGGGTTAAGACGACGCCCCGGTTAGGCGTGGATCGTAGGTTCGAATCCCGCCAAGCTCAGTTTTTTCCATATCCTCTAATGTATGTCTATGCATTATTACCCAACATCATTACTTTGTCTCTTCCCTTCTGCTACTTCTACTTGGTTATTGTAGAGTAGTGGTACAGACTCCGACTTTCACCCGAAAGGTAGTTGGTTCGAGTCCTACATTGGCTACATTTTCTGGCCATGATTCGGAGGGCATGTAAAGCAGGCGGTCCCGGGTCATCCTAGTTGAGTGAAAGAGAGGGATTTATAGCCTTAACTTCGCTAGGTTGGCTTAGTAATAGAACAACAAAAAGTCAAGATTTATTATTATTATTTTTAATGGCTTTATGGATCTTTTCTGGACTTTAGGAAACTGTTATACGTTTTCGATGTCAACCTACACCAGCTACAGGCGATAATGGACAAGCTAAGACAAGCTTACCATTAACGCAATGAAACAGGCAAAAGAATGACTTAACCAAGTACAGATACGAGTCCCGTCCTGTTACTTCTAACTGGACGGGACATTTTTAATTTTTATGGATCTTTTCTGGCCTTTAGCAAACTATTATACGTTTTCGATGTCAACCTACACAAGCTACAGGCGATAATGCCCAAGCTAAGACAAGCTTACCATTAACGCAATGAAACAGGCAAAAGAATGACTTAACCAAGTACAGATACGAGTCCTTTTCTGTTACTTCTAACTAAGCGTAAATGTTTAATTTTTATGGATCTTTTCTGGCCTTTAGCAAACTGTTATACGTTTTCGATGTCAACCTACACCAGCTACAAGCGATAATGGACAAGCTAAGACAAGCTTACCATTAACGCAATGAAACAGACAAAAGAATGACTTAACCAAGTACAGATACGAGTCCTGTCCTGTTACTTCTAACTAAGCGTGAATTTTTCGTACCAAAATATTGACGTTTTCCCTTTTTGTTTCCCTTCAAATGCAAAATTCAGCGGTGAGAGGGAATGTCACGGTAGAAGGGTTTCTAGTCCTGTGAAGGGCCGGTCCGGTTTCCATATTCAAACTAAAAAAATCCCCTTTTCCATATTATTTTAGAGGCAAAAAGAATGCTTTAATTTTTTTCCCGTTTAATGTGAATGTAAAAATAAAACCTTATTTGATACAATACCGCAGATTGCTATTGCTGGGCAATTTACATTCACAATACATGTTTTCTCTCTTTAATATATATACTCGTAGACAGACTTGCATTGCCCTGAAAGTGAATTATTATAACAAGACCACGTCTCGGATTACCAATAAGCACGACTTGTTACGGCCCGAATATCCGCCACACTCGCTTCCTAAATTGAACTGGCTCTAGTCCTTAGTGATTGACAAGGTCTCATTATAAACTAAACGAAATTAGAGGATTTATAAAAATCTGGACTTGGCGGGATCGATCTATTGATCTGCATATCCGGGGCATCGTCTAAACCGCTGGACTACTAGCCCACAAGTACTGAGTTCTTCTTCTTATATGCTCTTTGACAGGATTCGTATTTGTTAGACAGGTTAGCACAGCTACACAACTATCTCTATATCCTAACAGGTCTGTGAGCTTACTTTATTGCATAAAGGCAATGCTTTATCCAATATATTGCAGCATTATATGGTATACAATACTGAAATTAAACTAACTTATATTGAAGAGGCAACCTCCTCATTATAACAAAAATTTTGATGTCAGTATTATATTCCATATAATGCTACAATATAGTTTTATAAACTCCCTTCTGTGAAAAGTAAGACGGTCCCCCAGTAGAAATCTATGCATGACTGTAAAAGTAGACCTTTATGTTAATGAATGATTCATATTGGCATTAATGATTATGCATTATTCGACATTATTCTTCTAGTAGGAGTAGCCCACAGCTATGGTGAGTCATCCCAGTTATTGTGCGTACTTTTCGGTGAATTTCTGAACTAATTTGTTATCGCGAACGAGGATTTTGACATTTTAATAAAATAAAACTGTATTAATAGGCGTAATTACAAAGCACGCAACCGCCCATTGTCACACTTTAAGGCTTCAAAGACTTGACCTAATGGTCTAGTGCTGAAACCAGTTGAGTTGCGTGTTTGCGATTGTAATTTAGTAATACTAGAAAAAGTATTTTTTTTTAAATTTGCTGAGTCAAATTATTCGAAGTGAAAGTAATTGCACAACCCAATTTGGGTTTGGGAAATTTTCCAGAGGATTTTCTAGGGCTCTTCAAATTTTCTCTCGCTGAAGAGCGTTGTTAATAGGACCGTGTGATCCGTGAATGACCCCCTTAAGCTGGCGATTCTGGTTTCCGTGCCGGCACATGTAGGCCTACGCGGTTTCTCATTATGCTTGTCTACTGCCCGTGGGGGTCAAGAGGCTTTCTGACTTCTGACCGGGCCTATCTGGTGACTCATCTAACACATGTTAGTGGTCGGCTCTTGGAAACACTGGTGGATTCGCGAATTACATTAAAGGGGGGAGGGGTTTATAGAGGTTTTGCTATTGGTGGTGTAGTAGTAGTAGTATGGTTGGACACAGTCCCAGGCCACGGTGTGGGCCCATAGGACAGGGGACCTCCTGATTATAGTGGATTCCGAACCACTTGGGAAACACAGTGAAGTCACACGATTAGTTCGGAGGTGACGAGGACAAGTCCTACCATGCTTCCCTACCGGCACTGTGCACACTACCAAGTTATCTGCATCTTTGAACCTGCTCTGGTCCGCTGGATTCAACTTGGAAAGGCGGCCGGCAAGGTTGTTGGTGGTGTAACTTCAAGGGCATGTGAGTGGCAACAAAACAGTCCAGTTATAAACAAAGAAATAATAATAAATTAGGACTTTTTGTTGTTTCTATTACTAAGCCAACCTAGCGGAGTTAGGGCTATAAAGCCCTTTCTCTTACACTCAACTAGAAAGGCCCGGGGCCGCCTGCTTTACATGCCCCCTGAAGCATGGCCAGAAAATGTAGCCAGTGTGGGACTCGAACCAACAACCTTTCGGGTGAAAGTTGGAGTTGTTACCACTACTCTACATGTCCTGATTTACTTATAGAATATAGAATGGAAGTAAGTTTTACTTATTTGGCCAAACGAGGAATTATTAAAAGAAGCCTTCTCTCGTTAGCCCAGGCAATGTGCAAGTTATGAAACGGAAGGTCGATGTTCGAGACTCGGTATAAATTGAAAATTTTTCCGACGAGTCTTGGTCTGCAGAGCCTTAACTCCTAAGTAGCTAAGATTGTTTTGGGGGGGGGGGCTGTGGTGATTATGTTCCTATCTAGTGAAAATACTCAATTGTATTTAGTCGAAGGCCGTAGTCAGAATTTTTTCTCGGGGAGGGGGCCCGTGGCCTGTTATGCCCTCCTAATTTAGCTTAGTTTTGGTGCGCGCATAAATAAATAAAATAAATATTGACTTTTTCGTTCTATTACTAAGCTAACCTAGCGAAGTTAGGGCTATTAAGCCCTCTCTTACACTCAACTCCGAAGACTCGGGACCGCCTGCTTTACATTCCCTCCAAATCATGGCCAGAAAATGCAGCAAGTGTGGGACTCGAACTAACAACCTTTCGGGTGAACGTTGGAGTCTGTACCACTACTCTACATGTCCTGACATAAGCAGATATCATTTTGCTGACAAGCGGACTAAATCATAAAATTACAATACGACGGTTTTGCTTGAACAGAAACAGTCATAGGGCTATTGGCCCAAAGAGGCGGTCTGGGGGTCTCCCCTTTGACATTAAATTGTCAGTGCTCTATTAGTCAATTTTATAAAAAAGAAAGACTGGTGTATTAGGTGACAGGCTCGCTGTGCCATGGAGGAAAATTATAACTAAACCACTTCTCAGATAGCCAATAAGCACGACATTACCCACAACTTACGTTCCTTGAATCCCCCACACGTCCATAAATTGAATTCGCTATAGGATTCAGTGTAGAAGTAGTCTTCTTATAATTCGCCAACAGAGCTTTGCTTAGCTTAATAAAGAACCGGTCCGAGTTCACTCGAACATGCTTTCCAATTTATCAAAATTATTAGATAGAGAAAATTAGTAATTTTATGGCAAATATTTTTCCTATGATTAAATTTCCGATATCTCGGGGGGGGGGGGGGCGGTTGTCCACCTGACGTCACTGGAAGTGAGGTAAATTCTCGATAGGTCAAACAAACACATTAATTACCACACAGCAATAATGGCAGGGCATGCAATGCATTTGAGCGCGAATTTTCTATCATTTTTTTCAAAAAATAATTTTTTGGGCAAAACCAAATATTTTTTTGGGAAAGCAACCTATCCGGTTTCGTTACTCAATTTAACACCTAAAACATGCTTGAAGGTAGAAATCATCGATAGAAAGGTTTCGCATTTTTTATTCATTTTTTCATTACAATTTAGTTATTTTTATTTTTTTACCCCCAGAAGCAAACTATCAAGGGGCAAGCGACCCCCCGCATTTTGTCAACATTAACAACGACTACAATCTACGAGAATTTAAAAGAAATCGTTGGAGCCGTTTTTGAGAAATAATTTGTTTAGACGTTCTTTTGGAGTTTTGTGAAAATTAAACCCCCCCAAATTGAGTTAGCCCAAAAAAAAAAAAAAATTGTCCCGAGGTATGATTTTTGTGAACCTACATGCCAAATTTCACTCAAATCCACCGAGTAGTTTGCCCGGAAATCGACGAACAGACAGACCGACAGACCGACCGACCATTTTGTAAAAACCACTTTTTTGGGTTCCTGGGACCTCAAAACGTGTAAATCCGTTGAAATCTCGGAATCGAAAATTTCGACCATCACAAAGCTTTCCTTATACTACGTATAAATTGGAAAGCAATAATACAGTTAACAGCATCGGCGATTCAAGTCTCACACTTGCTACAGTTTGTGGACATGCTTTAGACGGCAAGCAAAGATGTTTCAGAAAAGAAAAAAATCATTACTTATTCATATAATTTTACTCTTATTTTATGCTCGAAGCCTAAAAGGAAATCTAAATAAGGCACGACCTGAAATTACATCTTTCAACATGGAAAATTTTGAAGAGCAACACAAAAAAGCTCTAGATGTAAGCTAAACAAATTTGTGTTTCAAACTCTCCCTATCCTTCTTTCCGTCCTTTGACGCTAACATCACTAATCTGAATCACACATACTTGGATAAACTTGCTAGAAACGTAATATAAGACATGTAGAGTGGTGGTACGGACTCTGAATTTCACCCGAAAGGTTGTCGGTTCGAGTCCTACACTTCCTACATTTTCTGGCCATGCTTCGGGGGGCATATAAAGCAGGCGGTCCCGGGCCTTCCTAGTTGAGTGTATAAGAGAGGGCTTTATAGCCCTAACTCCGCTAGGTTGGCTTCGTAATAGGACAAAAAAGTCTTTATTTATTTATTTATATAATTGTTAGTATCTGCACTATTATTTCAAATTTTTTTTACCTACCGGGTGAATGTAGTGAACGTCTTAGGTATGGCCATAGCCAGGGGGGGGGGGGGACTTATTGGGCTGCAGACACCCGAGATGTAAAATTGGATATTAAGTAAATCTTCGGATGTGATCAACATAAAAAAAATCGCAAGTCTTACTCGCAAATTATGCCCAGAGGTAAACGGTAAATGAACTCTTCATCAAAATGGGTTTAATTTTTTGAACATTTTTTTAATAATAATTATTAGTTCATTTCAATTTTTACGTCATTTTTTTGATTCAGTGATTGTAAAGCAAAAGGGTGATGTAAAAATTGAAATAGACCATAACATATTTTATGATCGTAGAAAGATGGGTTTCATGACTTTTCATCGTTATATCATTATCCTTCACAGCTTTCTTATTAACTTGAGAAAATTAAGTGTCATGAAAATCTTCGTGCAGACGTTTGCTTTCAAAATTATCGTCCCTTTTACTGACGAAAGAAGAAGTGGGAAGTCCCAGTAGAACCTCTCTGGTATATATAATTTTATAGAATCACGATTTTTGTTTTGAATCCACGTTTCTTATCTTTACCTACGATTGTACTAGTATTGCATAATGTAATGTAATGTATATATTTGGACAAGCAACAGAGGATAGATACTCAATGTAACAAAATTTCTCCAACCCCTTACTGTCTAAGTCAAACAATCTTATGGAATATGAATATATGTATATACAGTATATATATGTAGTCAAAAGCTAAAACCTAAAAACCAACGATATTGCACAGTGTATATATTAAATAATTTCATTTTAAAAATATAAGAGATTCACTGTTCAAAGGAGAAACGCACATCATATGGGCTCAATTTTAATAATAATTCCCTAACTGAAACTCTGAAGATCTTGACACTAGGCTCGTCCCTCAAATGCCGAGGAAGACTGTTAAAGAGCGCTATTCCCCGGTACTGCGGGGAAAAGCGAAAGCTCTCAAAATGCACTCTCAACCCCCGCAACACTCTACCGTTCCTTCCATCTCTAGTATCAAAAATTGATAGGTCCTTTCTCACGAACATAAGTAGGTTTAACGCATAGAGTGCTGGCAGTGTCAAAATCCCCAGATCCGTAAAGTATGGCTTGCAATGGGTGCGAGGATGGAGGCGGCACATGGTACGAATGGCTCGTTTCTGTAACACTAAGAGTCGATTTAAAACATTTTGAGGCGAGCCATACCAAAAAATTATTCCATAGTTGAGATGGGACTCAAAACAGGCATGGTATACTAGCTTAAGAGCCTCTCTGCTGACCTGACTGGCAAGCGTACGGAGAAGATACAGCCCTGATAACAACTTAGCACTAAGTGCGTCAATATGATCAGTCCAGCTTAGACCACTGTTAATAATTAAGCCCAGAAATTTAGTTTTTGCACTAAGCGCGAGAACCTGACCATTTACTGACAATGACGACGAAATATCATTTTTTGTGAAGTTCACAAGCACCGTTTTATTAGTATTAAGCACCAATTGGTTAGCGTCAAACCATTCTTGTGCCTTCAGTAGCGAAACTTCAGTTAACTGACTTAAATTTGCGTTCCTATTACCTGACACTAACAGGCTGGTGTCGTCGGCAAATAAGGTGCACTGTGTACAGTGGGGGCGCATGGACGCAGGCAAGTCATTTACGAATAAGATAAACAGGATTGGACCGAAAACTGAACCAGCCGGGACGCCCCTTTCTACTGGTACCCATTCCGACTGAACTGTGTCTCCACTGTCCTGATTCAAACGAACCCTCTGTACCCGACCTTCGAGGTATGAAGATAAAAATTGAAGAGGTAGTCCACGAAGACCGTAATGACTTAATTTATCAAGCAATATAGAATGGGGGACCATTTCGAAGGCACGACTCAGGTCACAGAAAATGCCACCCAGTGTATTTCTGTTGTCCACAAGTTCATATACTGATGACATGAAAGAGTACAGTGCGTCATTTGTACTCCGCCTCCTGCGGAAACCGAACTGATCGGGACTAAGGATGTCCTTTGTAGTTAAAAAGGTTAAGTATTGGTCACAATATACTTTTTCTATTAACTTTGAAAGAAATGGGCAGATGGAGATAGCCCTCCAGTTTCCTACCTCAGTTTTGTCCCCCTTTTTATATACAGGTACGATTTCACTAGCTTTCAAGCAAGAGGGAAAAACACCCTCTGATATAACCGTGTTTATTAAATAAGTTACAATTTCACCTATAGAAGGCCAACAAAGTTTTGTTAGTGTGGATGACATATCATATGTATCTAGAGCTTTACTATTCTTAAAACTCTTGCATAAACGAGTTAGTTCATCATGAGACACTGGGCGACAAAAAAATGAGTCGACAGGACTGACTGTTACTCTCCTCATGATGTCAATGGGCGATAGGTCTGATTTAGGCGGTACCGGTAGTTGCGAGAAGTGGTTTATAAAATGTTTAGCCATTTCATTTGCGTCTGAGGTGACCGAACCTCCCACACACAATTCCTTCGGCCCAGTTTTAACCGGTTTTATGTGCACAGTTTCCCTTATTAGTTTCCAAGCACCACGAGATAAGTTAGAATCGTTTTTTATCTTTCCGTCATTTATGTTTTTTACAGTGGATTCCGCCAACTTATTTAGTATCCTGTACTGCTTACGAAGGGCAGTTTTCAATGTTTGGTCCTGGCAACTTTTCATTAGTACATTAGTGTCTTTCATTCTAGCATAAATACTCGTTAGTTCAGGGGAATTGACAGAAATACGGTTAGTTTTCCAGTGGGGATTAAATGGACAAAATAAATTTAGTGCTCCTTGAAAGTGTTGCAAGAAGTTTTTAAAAAGGGTGTTTACATCTTGACAGGGCAATTCATATATATCCGACCAACATACCGTTTTTAAATATGAAGATAGGTTCTCCAAATTACCTTTATTTAGTTTCCGTCTAATTTGCGGTGTAACCGTTTGACGTATAGTTTTACATATCCTAAGCTTTATGTGGATTGCTTTATGATCAGACATGCCCGTTTCAAAAACATCCGGGTCATTAAAAGCTAAATTAGTAAAAATATTGTCTAAGCACTGGTTGCCTCTTGTGGGGCATTGTACGGTTTTTGCCAGCCCGTAAGAGAAAGTGAGATCAGTAAGTGGTAAAGCATCGTTAGGATCTAAGAAGTGGAAATTAAAATCTCCGGCGAGGGCTATGTTTTTGCCCTCAGTAGCAATTTCTTCTATTACCCAATTTAAACTTTCTAGAAAGACATTGCGGCAGCCATAATTTGGGGACCTATACACTGACAAGATGACTAATTTACTCTCAACAAGCTCTACAGCACATATCTCAAAATGAAATTCGCTATTTCTAGCCATTAAATCCGTACGGGGACGATTTTTGTCTTTCCACCTATTTGCCAATAAAATGCACGAACCTCCGCGGCCGTGGTTTTTGCGACTAAAAGAAGTGGCCAAGAAGAAATTTTCAAAGTTTACTGTATTAATTTGAAGCTGAGGCATATGGTGCTCAGAAATGCACAGTACATCGGTAGGTAGGGTATTAATTGTGTGGAGTGATTTAATGAATGACAACTTAGAATTTAGTGATTGAATGTTAATGTGTAAGAGACTGAGATTTGACCACTGTGCAGCGTCGTTGGTCCTCGTCACGGTAACAGGTACGGCTATATACGTTTGTGGCGGCCTTTCTTGGTAGATAGGCCTTTGAATAAAAAATGCTCCAATCGCCTACCCCTGCCCTCAACGATCTGAATTTTTTGGCCAGTTTGAACCTGGCATTCACTCTCATTAACTTGATTTGCTTGAGAGGGGGATAGCACTGGAACTGCCTTGGTTGCATTTTCAAAAATGACGTTTAAGATATCTGCAGCTATCTGGGTGGGGGTATCCATAACATTTTCGCTTTGAGATATGAGGTTCGGTAATAAATAGTCAACTAACTTCCTTGCTAATACATTTTTCCCCCGACGAGACAAATTACGACCATATTTTGAGTAGTCTGAACGGGGTAACTCAACCAGTTTGTAAGAAATGCCGTTTCTTAAGCAGAACTTTTTTATTTGTTCATTTGCGTGAAATATTTCGCTATTTAGTTCAGGTTTGTCAAATCGGTACGGGATATTTAACATAATAGTTTTACACTTGTCCTTATACAATAAAATCTTTTGCAGGGCACGGCTTAGAGAGATAGGGAATGAGTAAATACCATGCACGTCGTTTGACCCACCCTGTATAATCACAGTATCGTTCGTACATAGATTGTGAGAAATGGAAGCTAGACTTTCAACCACATCCATTAGCTTACCATTTGTTTTCGTAACGCCCAGGGCCACAGAAGATGAACCACTCATTTGGATCTGGGTATTTAACAATGGGCCCAGCCCTTTACCATATTCGTCACTAAGGATATAAATTTTAGGGTTGGGAGAAGAGACAGTGCTGGGCAAAGCCTCAAAGGGCTGAACTTCGATAGTTCTTAAAGTCACTGTTGTAGGTTTAGTGATTTTTCGAGTTTTTACAATATTAAAAATTTCACTAGCGTGACTTGGTCGTTTGGCTAACAACGGAGTACTCTCTGTGCCTACCTGCATTTTTAAGTCGTCTAAAACATTTAAATCACAAGTAGAGGTATGGGCGTTAGAGAAAGTAATTTTTGGTTTGAACTGCTCAATAGCAGCTTCAGCAATCGGAGTTTGCGTTGCAATAGTGGCGCAAGATACAGATTTTTCGATATACTGAAGCTGGCTACGCAGGAGGTGAACTGTTTTAAGAGACTGGAGATAAGCTCTATCCAGCTCTTCGTATATTACCGACTTCTCGCTGATGGTATTCTGCAAGCGCTCATTTTCAAGGGTAACCTTGTTCGCCAGGTCAAAAATCTCCTTAAAGAAGCCCATTGTCTTATCATACAGCAATACAGGCAGGCTATCTCGATTTTCAGCATAGTATTGAAACACTTCATTTGCCTTAGATTCAATAAAAGTGTCGTTTGACATAGTTACATTAAAGCTAGAGTCATTGTTTGATATTGGAATACTCAGATCTAGCAAAGACATTCTGAAGTAGGTAGGCTTAGATAAATTGATGGGTCAAGTGAGTTAGATAATTGAACGATACAAAATATATACTGTGCAATATGTAGGCTATGTATACAATATACCTACTGTAAGTTAGTACAACTTACCAATCAGTTATAACAATTTCTCAATATAGTCAATAAGTCGCAGATTCAATTCAGAATACTTATAAAAATGGTTTTAAAAGTAATTAAGTACTGGTTAATAACTCACAAAATAGTTTTAAGATAGTCCCGTTTGTAATTTTAATTTAAGATATTCCCGTTTGTAATTTTAATTTTGAATTTGCCGCCTAAAAGTATGTGGGCGCTTCAGTAACCAGAATCTATCTATTGACACGTCATTCAGAAATGAAAATTGTAAATATAAACAGTAAACACGCGGCACAACAAGTTAACAAAGTTCATGCAGTTTAAAAAATTTACAACGCAAGCTAGCAAATTGCCTCACTAAAAGTACTTGTGTGATATTACCGTATTTGGTTGATGCTTTCCTGCTCAGTTCGGTAGTGTGGTGTTCTGATCCTACAGTGTGGTGACCTAGTCAAGCAGGCTACTACAAAGTGCGGTGAATGGTGATGTTCAGCCGTGGCTATTTGTATTTAGTGAAGAGAAATTGGTCTTTCAAGCGTTGTACTGCAATAATTTCCCTTCATCTTGATGGTTCATCCAGTGGTGAGTGACTTTTCAAAATAGTAGTCGTATTCTCGTATCAGTTTGTTATTATTTACGAAACAAGTCAAATAACAACACTACTCAGCTGACTATGACAAGTTGTCCGTCTGATGGTTGAGGTCCAAAAGATGATATAATGATACAATAAATATCAATATTCAGGTATATTCCGTCAATTTTACTTGGTTCCAAGTACTGTTGTCTTCAGCGTTGACCCTTATCTGCCCAATTTCGATTATTTGACGCACAAAATAATAAGATTTCAACCGAAGAAAAATTAAATATACTTGATTCAAAAATTAACGGACTCTACACAAGCTAGCAGGTAATGGTATTGACCATCAATATTTAGAGTCGCTGGTTCCCACCCGCCATTTTTTTTTCTTACACGAAATGTATGTTTCATTCGAATTCCACTTTCTGTACATTTAAACCACTAATTGGCACGAGGCTACAAAAAAAATAGCAATAAATATATACAAATCGCAGTTTGCCACACACCACCAACTCATACCATAAACACACAATACAATGAACAACACCGGCAAACTAACTACAAACCAGAAAGCGCGTTTACCCACACGGGTCTGGCGCTTATAATTAAAAAAAAATATATATATAAAACTAACTTTTTAGACTATATTACCATAAGCCCTTACCATCAGTTTATAATTCCTTCGTTCTATTGCAACATGCCCTATACTACAGGCATAGGCGAATATTTTACATTTCGCTGTTCACAGTAAAACTCCCGATTGAACTGAGAGCGGCGAGAAATGCTACTAACTTCCCTAAATTGCTTAGAGACTATCTCTTAGAGAAAGCTTTCAACACTGTCACTGAGGCACTGAATGACAATGACAGAACTATCTGATTTTGACGATACTTTGACTATTTTACTTTATGCTTTCTTGTCGATTACTTGATTGTATAATTTAACAGAAATATTTATTTATTATTTATGCTATTTACCCGCATATTTTCATTATTTTCTCAGTTTTTGCTGATGAGTTACGACAGGTTTGCCAAGAGTCGTACGTATATGCGAGCGAGCTACCAATATAGCATATTCAAATACTTACTTACTAAACTGCCTAAAAAATATTCTAGTCCTAAATTTGGACTGGACACTAATATACTAACAATGCATAACACAGCCATGTATAAATAATAATTACTAGGTTTATAATTTCAACATATTATAAAAATTACCAAATGCTCCTTGACAATAATGGACAATAATTATTAACTATATTTTTTTATTGTAAAAAGCACTAGGATCATTCACTATACAGCCTATTGATTTACAGTTCATCGACAATAGTTGTCGCTAGTCTTCGAACAATTTTCGTGTTCCCTCCATTAATTTTTTCATCAAATTATTAAATTCAAATACTACTATATTTGCTATCATACGAGCAATTCAATTAAAATTGACATTTGTCGCAAATGTTTCATTTACGTAATGACGTATTTTATGCTAACGAAACAATGACATTAGGTTTTAATTAAATCGCTGTATGCATCTAAATATAAATATAATAAATAAAAATTTGCGCATTAGTGTAAGGAAAGCCTTGCAATGGTCGAAATGATAAGTTTCGTTATTATAACGGACTTACACGTTTTGAGGTCCCGGGAACCAAAAACCGTGTGTTTTTATTAAACGAAATATCTGTCTGTCTGTCGGTCGCTCTGTTGGAGTGTCTGCCTGTCGGTAACTCGAATTGGGGCCATGTAGGTTAAAAAAAAAATATTGTCCTAGAACGTTCATTTTTAATTTTTTGGATAACTTCATTTTGGCGGGCTTATACCCAAAACAAAAACGACTAAAAATGTTTTCTTAAAAATAGCTCCGACAATTTCATTTAAATTCACATATATTTTAGTGCTAATTAATGAAAACAAACCCCGCTAAATATTATCCCCCTTGATAGTTTGGTTCAGGGTGTGAAAAACAAAATAAAAAAGGTTAAATCATAGTCCAATTTTTTAAGAAACGCTTTTTGGCGATATTATAGATAAGCTGAGCCCCAATACATAGCATACCATAGAATTATTATTTTGCAATATTATGTTATTGGCCTGCCCATTCTATACTATACCATTGTCCCATCTATCATTTTGTGCTTTAGGATAGGGAAAATATATAGGCCACCGATATTTAACCTAGGAACAATTATTTATCATGGAACTACTACTAATCGACAATTATGAAAACATGTACCGGTTCACTCGTACTGGTTCTTTTAATTGTTTTGGCCACCCCTTGATATATATATATAGATAGATAGTATAGCCGACTCATTTTATTATTTATAATGTCACTAGAAAATTTCTTAAATTAAAATATGGAAAAAATGTTATAGCAATTTGAATCAGAAAGGGGTTAAGGGTCAAAACAGGGGTGACCAAAGTTTACGTACCGGTGATATGTCCTCTTAAACTGTGCTTATTTTACAAGCACTATTGGCATAGTAGAATAGGTACTAGAAGGTGTGGTATATGGGGAAAAAATATATATGTCAAATTACCAGAATCCGCAGAGTAAATATTGAAATGAGAAGTATATTTCAGGAATAGCTGGTTAGAAATATGCCCCAGGCTATGAATCCGCCGCATGTAATAAGATAGACATTGGCGAATCCTCAGGGCTTAAGAGCAGTCACTTTTAAATGGCACACACAGATAAAATTGAGTCTTGCCGACAGTCTGCCATCAGCTCATCACTTTCAAATGTAAGCAGTTGACCGAATCTGGTTAGCTTCTTGGCACTCACCTGACAGCATGTATTTAATCCTAACAAAAGTCAAAGCGAAAGCAATCCTTAGCCATACAATCTCCTATATCTGACAACTTCAACAGCCCAAAGAACTTGACCCGCGTTTATATCTGACAACTTTAAATTGCTTAAAGCAGAAATGCTGAAAGCAGGCGTTTGAAACCACTCCTTTGGCATTGATAATATGGAATCCATTGAAACACAATATTTTCCCGATTTTTCAGAAAGTGGAGAATATCGAGTTTTATTTCTTGTTCAGGCATACGATACACTTGTCCCTTTGCGTTTTTCGCAAAAGGGTTGATTTGATTTCTGAACTCGAGCTGAGCACCCACGATTTTACCTATAAAATGTATTTAGAATAACTCTTTAGAAAAATCATATTAGCAACGGAGAACGAATTGCTGAGCTACAGCCAAATTGAATGTAAATTTCATATGTAAATTGAATATTCCCCTACACGGAGAAATTACATTTGAAATAAGGGCGAAGATTCCCTATTCCCTATTTCTATTAAATGAGAGAGAGGGAAACGGACAATATTTATTTTTGAAGTTCTTTATACAAGTATAGTATCTAGATTTCGCTCGCCCCTGGTTTGACCTTCCTACACTACTTATTTTTTATTCAAATTGCATTAAATGTTATTACGAATTTGCATAATAGGTTTGTAGACTTAAAGTCATGTTTTTGCGTGCTACATTGTTTCAATGGTGAGCTTATCTCAGTGTGTCCAATATCGTTTGTAGCTGGTGTTGGTTGACATTGAGGACGTGTCCCGGTTTGCCGCATGGTGCTAGACAGAGTTTTTATTGTTGCCCTAGTGAAATTAAGATTCATTTTTCCAATTTTTTTCAGTAGCCTAATAATTATAAGTATTTAGTATTTACTCAATACTGTCCTGTTCAAATTTCGATGGTTTTGACATTAAACAATCCCACCTACATTATTCTACTAAAGCCGCTGGGCGGTTATGTATTGAAAATAAGGACCTGCCTGCACCAAACTACACATATGGGGTATCTACACTTCCCTTAGCCGAACATAGTCATATCATAAATGCTTCAGTTTTAATTAAATCGTACTTAAAACTTATGTTTCGTGCGCAAATGTTCACACGGGCCCACTATAGTATATAAAAACGTACAGAATAACCAAATCCATATCTGTTCTATAAAGAGTTTCACAAATTGTGAGCATTATATTGCCACACAATAGTTCAATGATCACCGTTTTTTAAATTATACCACACAAAAGTCAAAAATAAATAAATTAGTTTGCTGCAAAATTAACATTTTACAATAAGTTTTATAATTACAAAGGCTTTCAGGAGTTACGTGACGAAGTAGTATATATCATGATAGGCCGTGGTCGTTCTGAAAGCGTACTTCCAATCGATTCAGTTGCTACTGAGCCTCCGAGATACAATCTTAGAAGTCTACGCAGTTCCACTGAAGATATCGACCCCAGATTTTGATGAAACGTTCAGATACATACGTTTTCAGAACGACCACGGCCTATCATCCCGGATTCTACTGCTTCGTCAACGATAGGTTTTGTTTTCTAATTAGCAGCACAACCCTGATTTTTTTATTTTTAAATCAACTGATATGGCTCCATTCTCAGAATTTTGACAATTTTCTTTAGACACGCAGTTGCAACATATCATTATCAAATTATGTTTTTTTTAATGTGTCATGTTTGATAAATACACGAATTTTCTATCTATTTAAGTACAAAATTCATCCGTGACGTTGACAATAAATAAATTAAATTAATTTTTGCTAGAATTCGCTTGTAGATATTAAATTACAAACATATCCGTCAAAACTTAACAAAATAAAACATAACGTTAACAAAACTCTTCAACACTCAAATTGTATTATATTGTTTTATCGAATTGGATTTAATTGGTTATACTTTCAATTAGTAACAACGTTTGACTGTACTGGCTGAAATGTTTAAAGAAATTAACAGGACGTTTCCAAGAGTGTGTTTTTGGTAAATACCATATCCTCTTATAAGCAGCTAATTTCTTGATAGACAATCATAATGTGTAAAGTCGTCGTGAAATTAGAGAATTTACAATGGAAAGCTTTCTCAGTTTTAATCATAGAAAGCTGAGGCATAAGAGAAAGTCAAACTTATAGCGTAATTTTCTTACTATCCCGATTGCCAATTGGCACTGACACAACTGTTTTGGCAAGCAAAGTTGATTTTTTCATAGCCAACTTCATCAAAATTGAAGTATTTGGTTGATCCATTCTCTGAATTCCGAAATTCTTGTGTATACCCCAGGTTGGTTTGGTTCAGCACATCCAATGCCCCAAGAAATTACACCAGCCAGCAGCCATCTCTTATCGGATCTTTGTATCACCATAGGTCCTCCTGAGTCTCCCTGGAACAAAAGAGAAACAGTTAGTACTACTATTATTACCTAAGGCGCGGTTTCCACCGACCGGCTAGGGCTAAATACAAATACGGTGACGTGGTAGCAGACATTCAAGACTTAGGCGGGGTTTCCACCGACCTCGCATTGTAGAATGCAAATGACATTGACGGAAATTTGAATTTTTCTTTTTATAGAAATCTATTAAAATGTTTTTACGTAACATATCCCATGAAGCCATTTCTTAATTTTAGTTAGTTTGTTTGTAATTTTACACTATGATCTTTGATCAATTTTAACCATGGCATGGAGGAAAACAAACATTTCCGTCAATGCCACTTGCATTCTGCAATGCGAGGTCGGTGGAAACCCCGTCTAAGTCTTGAATGCGTGCTACCACGTCACCGTTTTTGTTTTTAGCCCTAGCCGGTCGGTGGAAACCCCGCCTATAACCATGGCTGCCAGATGGAAGTTCAAAACCGAACAAGACCCAACATTTCATTGCTTTCCAATTTATACGTAGTATAAGGAAAGCTTTGTGACGGTCGAAATTTTCGATTTCGAGATTTCAACGGATTTACACGTTTTGAGGTCCCAGGAACCAAAAAAAGTGGTCTTTACGAAATGTCTGTCTGTCTGTCTGTCTGTGCGTCGATTTCCGGGCAAACTACTCGGTCGATTTTGATAAAATTCGGCATGTAGGTTCACAAAAATCATACCTCGGGACCTGTTTTTTTTTATTTTGG
Organism: Psococerastis gibbosa; assembly: GCA_963971405.1. Lineage (NCBI taxonomy): Eukaryota > Metazoa > Arthropoda > Insecta > Psocodea > Psocidae > Psococerastis > Psococerastis gibbosa. The sequence continues at coordinate 6,676,490 of OZ020492.1, forward strand.
GCTAACTCAATTTGGGGGGATTTTATTTTCAAAAAACTTCAAAAAAACGTCTAAAAAAATTATTTCTCAAAAACGGCTCCAACGATTTCTTTTAAATTCACACATATTGTAGTTGTTGTTAATGTTGGTAAAATGCGGGGGGTCGCTTGCCCCTTGATAGTTTGCTTCTGGGGGTAAAAAAATAAAAATGACTAAATTTTAATGAAAAATGTCTAAAAAATAATTTTTCTGCGAAACCTTTCTATCGATGATTTCTAACTTCAATCATGTTTTAGGTGTTAAATTGAGTAATGAAACCGGATAGTTTGGTTTCCAAAAAACTATTGGGTTTTGTAAAAAAAAATTTTTTTTTTTTATAAAATGAAAGCAAATTCACGCTCAAATGCATTGCGTGACCTGCCATTATTGCTGTGTGGTAATGTGTAGGCCTGACCTATCTAGAATTTAAGTCACCTTCAGGTGGTGGACGACCCCCCCCCCCCCCCCCCCCCCGTGATATCCGAAATGTAACCACAGGAAAAGGAAAATTATTTACCATGAAATTAATCATTTTCTCTCTCTACTAATCGATAAATTGAAAAGCATGTTCGAGTAAACTCTGACCGGTACTTTTACCTAGTGTCAACTTTTTTCTGAGTATTCAATTTTACCATGTTTAATTTGAATTTTCTGTAAAAATGCATTTTTTTTAATTTTTTGATTTGGCTCTAAATTCGAAATTCCGAAGTTAATGAAAAATGGAAAAACATATTTTTATTTTGCCGTATTATTACCTAATTTAGTAATAAATTTTATTCTTTTTTTGGTAACCTCTAAAAGCGGACATTGCATTGTCCAGTTCGTCAACAAATTGAAAAACCGGACTGTCCGGGCGAAAACCGGACATCTGGCAGCACTGCCTAAAACATAGATATATATTTGCTGCAATACAAGATACAAATACAAAATAAACAATTAAGAAATGTAAGAGCAAGACAAGTACTCTTCTTTACAAAGGCGAATGGACACCAGCGCCATCATCAAATCCAATGCAATGATGGCGAGTTATAATAATAATAATAATAAAATTACTAAGCCAACCTAGCGGAGTTAGGGCTATAAATACTGGACAAGGAAAAATTGAAGTGAAGCGATTATTATTATAAAAATAAAATAAAATAAATAAGTAAATAAAATGTTGTTGTTGTTGTTGTTTCTAACGCCTGCTTTTCAGCATTTCTGCTTTTTAAGCAACCCTGTCAGCCTGGCGGGGGGAGTGAGTCTGTTTGTTAACTTGAGGCACCCTAAGGGCAGACTCTTTCACCTCGGGGAAAGGGGAGTTGACTGACAGGGTGGACCTCCTGATTATAGTGGATTCCGAACCACTTGGGAAACATGGTAAAGTCACACGATTAAATCGGAGGTGACCAGGACTCGACTTATACTGCCAAAGCGCGTTATCATGTCCCACCAGGTTCCCCTGCCAACGCTGTGCACACTACCAAGTTGCCGCAGTTTGAAACATGCTCTGCTCTAATGGAATCGACATGGTAAGGCCGTTGGCAGCAAAATAAAATAAACAGTATAAATAAATAACAAAAATAATATGATGAAGCCTTGTTTAGCAGCACTGTATGAGCCTTTTGTCCCAAATAAGCGCTTGCTAGGGGATGCGGGATGTTATTATTATGTAACTTAATATAATATTATGGTATTATTATGTAAGATATTGAATTTTGTAAGTATAGGCTCCTTGTCCAGGGGATACAGGGGAAGGAAAAGAAAGAAAGAAAGATTATTATTATTAATAAGAGAGAGGGAGATTGTTAAATGTTGATCAACGGAAAACTAGCTTCTCTTATCTGTATTTGGATGGGGGATTGGAGATAGCCAAATTAAGCTGATGCCCCATTAGGCTGATGCCCCATTAGGCTGATGCCCCATTGATGTCTTGTCATGAAATAAGAGTTCTAAACTTTGTAAAAGGGAAGGTGCCCGAGTTGGTTGATTGATGCTTTGAGCAACGTGATTAGCGAACGTGCTGGAATGTGCAGAAAGGACGTTGCGCAATGTTGACGTCACTGCTGCTGTTCATTGGAAAACGTGCCGGCAGAATGGATTGCGGGTAGATCCCTACCTAATCTATATACTCGTGGTCCTAATGCTGACGTCACAGCGGCTATTCATTAAAACGTGCCGGTAGAATGGATCCGCGATCAATCCCTACCTAATCCATATACTCGTGGAACTAATGTTGACGTCACTGCTGCTGTTGGTTTGAAAACGTGCCGGCAGAATGGATCCGAGATCGGTCCCTACCTATGCCATATACTCGTGGAACTAATGCTGACGACATTACTGCTGTTGGCGTAAAAACGTGCCGACAGAATGGAATCGGGGTCGGTCCCTACCTAATCTATATACACGTGGTACTTAAAGTTCTATGTAAGAGAGATGGGACATTTGCTTCCCCGCCCAAAATATTGTTTTGAATTTCATGTCATTTCAGTCATTAAAAAAACATGGCGCTTGAAATTAAAAAAAATATTTTGGCGGGAATGAATGTCTCATCTCTTCTATATAGAACTATAGTAGAACTTTGGCCACAATTGCCTCATTGGTCTTCCACACTCCAGTTGTTTATCACGGGAATAGCCGGCAATTTGCAAAAGTGAGCATCAATAATTTGGTCCGTTTTTGGGCACTCATAAAAATTTATAATTTATAATTATATTATATTTTTTATATGTATATATATACATATAATATACTATATACAGTTATACAGTACATATAAACAATTAATCTTTGTATGTAATTTTGAATGTTGCCCATTTGTTTAAGGGCCCATTTCAAGAATTAATATTTAGGTTTTTATCTCTACATGTATTTGTGCAAAAAAGAACTAACCTCACATGAGTCGAAACCGCCTTTTTTCCATCCAGCGCAAATGAATATGTCTGGAATATGCTCTATGTAGCCCGCTGATCGGTACATGTTTTCACAAAGCGTGTTGTTTATCACCGGCACAGATACTTCCTGTAGAACACTTGGTAGGGGGCCATCTGCAAAAAAATAAAAAACATCAGCTTGCGTATAAGTTATCTGCCGGATAAACTTACTTCTTAGTTTTACTTTGAGTTGTCATTGGCATTCATGTAAAGTGTATCCCATTTGAGAGTAGAGCCATTGGAGGCGACTGCTCATACGCTGGACACTTGGGTGGTACGACATTTTGGTGCCAGGCAATTATGGCGCTGCTCTGGATAAATGTGGGGACGTTTATGCGCCGGGTGCCAGGTTTCTAAATTTTTAATTAATTACAGGTATGATCCTTTAATTTCTTTATCAAATCCAATTCCAGTACTTTAATCTGGACCCGTTATACATTATTTAACTGGTACTACTAGTGTCATGACGGCTGGACCTATATGTATACAGTATATGCCTGCAGATAGAGTTCATAGTTTGTAAGTGGAAAAGCTAGGTAACCCATTTGGTAGACTATTACGGAACGGGGAGTTTGACAAAAAGGAAAAGAATTTTGCTGGGCCTAAACGGGTATCTAGGTGAAAAATTATTTTCCAAAATGGGGCAGTGGTCATGAAAGAGGACCAGTCCTCAGGTCTGTCCCCTTGATGGGCTGTCGTAGTGCCCTAGTGGACGCCAAAATTAGGCAAATTTAGTAAAAAAAATATTATCTAATTAACAACAAAATAAATAGTCTACTATAAACCCACTTTGTTAGCAAAGGGCGCCAATTTCGGCCCTGACCCCTTCAAATAGAAAGCTGGACCGCCACTGGGCTGTCGTGCCATGGCGTTATTGTTCAGTTCATTTTTATATAGAACCGTTTACTCCTAAGTCTTACTGTTGTACTGACCATCTTGCTTGTTTATGTAACGGGAAAACGGCCACATGAAAACCACAATAATTTTGGGAGCATCTCCAGCCATAACAGATAATGGGAACTCAAAATGGGTCATTAGAATGACACTATTAAAGCAGGGGAGCTCTAAAAACTAAATGGGTTGCTTTAGAGTTCTATAAAGTAGGAAAAGGCCCTTGGCAAAATCGATTCCCACCATGTCGTACATTTTGAATCCCGCTGGGTTTCCACGCCAGCTGCATATTCTACGACAAATTTCCACTACGGAGTAATTGCACTCTAATATTTACTTCTTTGGAAAGTCAAACTTGACTTCAGCTGCAAGGAACCCCGATTAATACCTATGTTAGACGCATGTCCGGAGTGATCTTCTAATAGTTGTTAGGCTTCATAGATTATTAAGCGGCCACTTCACCATTTCCGGAAGAAAGCTTGACTCCCGCTGTAGGGATGATACGCTTTTCGAAAAAGAGAAGATGAGAGCCGGGTCAACGACAGGGTTTTCTTATTGTGACAGCTGATCACTTTCACCCATTTCAACATCTAGCTCTTTTCCCTCTCCTATTTCTTTATTATATTGGGGTGTCCTATTTTCTTGTAACAATATAAAGTAAATGTTTACCTTCGTAAAGTCTTCCCCAACCCGTCACATGAGCCGTCTGCCCAACAAAGTTTGTGCTATCTTGTGGCACGCACACAGGAATGATATTCGGTTGGAATTTCACTGGCTCGTAAAATCTGAAATAAAATGCATAAATAAGTCTATAATGGTCTATCATGATGATGATTATCTTTTTCTTTGTTTGTAAAAGGTTAATCGCGTATAACAAAGTAATGAATCTATCCGATTAGCCTCTTCAACCGCCTCACTTAGTAACCTAATAGGTACTTGGGTTGAGTAACGACACGTCTCCGACCGCAAGGTGTGTTGCGACTCGCACAAACACAAACACTCTACATCCTTGCCACCGAAGTCGCTTCTACAAGCAAATGGTCTCTTTTAACTTTTTTTAAAAAGTTTTCTTGCAGTTATTCAGCTATTTTTGTTGAGACTCTACACTCCTTGCGATCGGAGACATAACGTAACCCGGGCACTAACCATGGTCTCTTTTAACTTTTTTTTAAAAGTTTTCTTGCAGTTATTCAGCTATTTTTGTTGAGACTCTACACTCCTTGCGATCGGAGACATATCGTAACCCGGGCACTAACCTACGCCGGTGACTGTAGACGTGAATCGGATACATTCATGAAATTGTTTGTATGCAATTAACCTTAAAAAAATACCAAGGATGACTGATTAAACTAAGATTTAGGAAAATAAGATATAAAAGAAGACGCTCAAATGATTATAATTCACAATTTTTCATGGTTCTTATGGGTAAGTCACACCGGAACAAGGTTGAGTCACGCTTAAGGCTGTTATATTGTGTCAATGGTAAGTATGTCTCAGCTTGTTCATTGCCACCTGTAGCCGGTGTGGGTTGACATCGAGAACATGTACCAGGTGGCCAATGGCCAAAACAATGCCAAAAATGCCCAAAAACTCGATGGGGGTTTTGGCAGGGTAAGTTTTAATGGGCCACTTAAGTAGCATAATTCTACTATGAGAAAGTCCATCTCCTAAACTCACTCAAAGTTTGATTAATTAAAATTGTAATACTATCGCAATTTTTATACAGGCATGCCATAAAGACATAATAAAATATTTTGAAATCTGTCCATTAAGAGTGTGCAGCCCGTAGGAAATTGGCAACCCGAAATTTATTATTTTTTATTTTTTATTTAATTAACTAAGTATGTTATTAAGGATTTGGCTCATCATAGTTGTAGAAGATTACTTCATGCATCATATAATAAGGTATTTTTAGTTTTCGAAATTGTAGTTTTTTTATAAAATCGCTTTTACGTGAAAAGTTATTGCTTATAAAGTATCTGCAGGTTTATGAAAAAACTACAATTTCGAAAATTAAAAATATCTTATAATATGATGCATGAAGTAGTCTTCTACAACTTTGATAAGCCAAATCTTTAATAACATGCTTAGTTAATTAAATAAAAAATAAAAAGGTATAAATTTCGGGTTGCCGATTTCCTACGGGCTGTACACTCTTAAAGGATTTTTTTTTTTCGATTTCTATGCATGTCGGAGCACCATGACCTGAAATTCCAGGCTCGCAATTGTATTGCATTGTCTGTCTACCTCATTCAACTATCAGTCTGTCGCAGATACATTATGCGGGACCCACTTAGCAGCACGGGTTTGCCTCTACGAATACAAATGAAGGCTCTTATAAATGAAATAACAGCTATCAGTGCGTACATAGTGAGAGTAAGGGGGGGGGGGCTAATTGATCCCCCGATATGTTTTTAAAAATGTAAAAACGGCAAAGGCATTGAACATTACCGCTAATAACTATTAAAAACCTAGATTTTTGGATCGACTAACGATCTCGACGATCTTGTGAAATTTTATTATATACAAAAACAGATAATCGTGCTCCATAATGTCTTAAAACCCGGAAATTTCAGATAGTTTCTCACAGTGAAAGACGAATAAACTTTCAGATGAAAAGTCTGACTTCGTATGTTCGTAACCTGCTTACAACCCGTCAGGTAACTTTGGAAACTCATACAATGGAAAATTAGATATGTGTAGCTCGAGCATTGAAATTCTGAAGTTAAACTATACAAAATACAGTTACCTCTTTAGGTACAAGTAAAACATTTCCACATAATATTGCCACAAAGAAGAAATTAGAGTTAAGACGCGATTCGTAATCTCGCACACCATATAGTAAATCATCAAAAATGCCAAGCAACTTAATCCTGCCTAGTAGGAGGGCTTGATATTAAATTTTGGAAAAGGGCCTGCAGCATGTAACCTTTAAGCTCCCTTTTCAGAATTACATTTTCAGTGATACTGACGTGACGCAATTAAGTTCGCCCAATTAATTTGCCTGTTGTCTGTTCTTACGTGACTACGAGCTCTTTGAAAAATTTTATATAGCTAGGGCGGTGTAATGAGACAAAACACTATTAAGGGAGAGAAATTCAAAATATTTTTTAAGCAAGAAATGGCCGTGAATTTTTGACAAATTTAATTAATAGCTCGTTTTATAGCCGCAAATAATGCAGTTATTTCGTTGTCTTTTAAAAATGTTGGGCAATAAATGTTGTATAGTGGATTATTTGAACTCTAGGTTAGTTATAAGAAACTGCCGAATCTTGCCGAAAGGGCAGAAAATATTTTTACATATTAATATGGTACACTTGCTACATTTTCTGGCCATACTTCGGAGGACATGTAAAGCAGGCGGTCCCGGGCTATCCTAGTTGAGTGTAAGAGAGGGCTTTATAGCACTAACTCCGCTAGATTGGCTTAGTAATAGAACACAAAAGTTAATATTTGTTTATTTATTTAAATGGACGAGTAACTCTTATTGAAGTGAAATAGCTAGTAGAAATTATGACAAAGTAGAATCTGGCCTGAACTTCCTAACGTTTCGTCTACGTCGGCCATCTTTGGTCAACATCGGCACTGGCACCTCATGATTTTGTTTCTCGGAGGCTCAGTAGCCACTCTTTGCTCTAAGCAGTAGTTTTTCGGATCGATAACGGCCCGTCAGCCCGAATTGAACCGTGCCATCATCTGACTCCGACGGGAAAGCCTTTGTATTTTTTTTTTTTTTTTTTAATTTTTATATAGCCAGTAGAAATGTCCAATGAAAGCTTGTTGGCAAGCTGGCATAAGTTGATTGAATAATCTAAGAAGGATTATATGTATTTATTATTGCCAACGGCCATACCAAGTTGTGTCCACTAGAACAGAGCCTGCTCCGAAGTCCGAACAGCGGCAGACTAGGTAGTGTGCTTAGCGTTGGCAGTGGAAAATGGTGGTACATGATAACGTGCCGAGACTATGCCAGTCAGTCTAAGTGCGTGTCGAGTCCTGGTCACCTCCGAATTAATCTTGTGACTTTACTATGTTCCTCTAGTGGTTCAGAATCTACTATAATCAGGAGGTCCACCCAGTCAGTCAACTCCCCCTTCTCCCCGAGGTTAACGAGTCTGCCCTTAGGGTGCCTCAAGTTAATAAACAGACTCGCTCCCTCCGCAAGGTTGCTTCAAGCAGAAATGCTAAAAGCAGCCAGCAGGCGTTGGAAAACAAACAAACAACATATTTTTTTTATTTATTATCATATACTGGTTGCTAGGGAGAGCGGAGCTAAGGCAGTTGATAGCAAGCGATATCAAGAACCATTGAGTGGTAGCAGGTATAAAAACAGAAACCACGGAAGTGATTCAAGGACAAAAAAATGAACCTGAACGTGAACCTGAGGGGTTTGAATGGGTAGGTAGTAAGAGTCCCAAGTCGTAACTATGTCTAACTGTACCTGCTCGGGAACCGGGTCAAGGTCGCCTCAATCAGGGGCACCGTTATGTCAACTGATTCATGGGATCATGGCCAAGGTTCTTCACTCTGTCCTGCACCGCGAAACCTACCTGAACCGTCTGACCTTTTTTCTTGACCTTACTCACCCCTGGCCTTGGATGATCCATTTTTTTATTTTTCAATTAGGGGACAACTGGAGGGGAAAAACTTAATAGGTCTAGGCTATATTTCGCCTATGAAATTTGAATTTCTGCAAAAATAAGTTACCGGGTTGTCCCTTACGGGGGTACGGAACGTAGATACTTTGGTGAGCGGGCCACTCCAAAATCCGAGACTTTATTTGATTCCTAGTTAAATGCCGTGTAAGGATAGCTATGTGATGGTTGAAATTTCAGGATTTCAGTGAATTTACACAGCTACCAGGAACCCAAAAAAGTGTTTTTTACGAAATGTCTGTCTGTCGGTCAATTGGTCTTTCTGTCTGTCTGTTCATCGACTTGTGGGCAAACTGCACCGGGGATTTTGATTGTATTTTACATGTAGGTTTAAAAAAATCATACCTCGGAACCACTTTTTGTATTTGGAGCTAATTCAATTTTGGGGGGTTTCACCCTCAAAAAACTCCAAAAAAACGGCTAAAAATGTTTTCTCAAAAACGATTTCTCCAACGATTTTCTTTAAATTCCCATATTGTAATGTATTGCAATGTTTCCATGAGTTAAAAATTACTTAAAATTATTGTCTTCAATCTCGAAATACAAAATCAATCAACCGACAATACCAACACGTAAGAAATACCGTACAATGTAATTTTAATGTAGGAAATAGAGGACATAAAAAGGAAAAGTTGTAGCTGATACGAACGCGGTTCACCCGGTTGTAGGCGATCACAATACCACTGCACTGGACTGTTAGGGTTAGTTGAAGCCTAATTTGAGTACTCTGCTAAGGACCTTGGCGCCTTGGTTGCCGGGGACTGGAATACTCTTAGATGAATAAGACCACCTATGTATAAGTAATGTCAGTGGTGTCCATGGGTGGACTTGGTGACTTAATATAGAGAGATATCAGGTTCTGGTGTTGCCCTGGGGATCAAACTCTCCAATCAGTTTCATTTTAATTGCTTTTTTTTATGGTTTTATACGAAATTGCTAAGTTCATCCCAGGGTTACTGAACCTCCGTGACCCCATGTCATCTACGTATATTTAACACACTTCTGACGGAAATTGTCCTGCAAAGCCGTACCAGGTTAATTTTTGGTCGACCGGTATTTTAAAGAAATAAATAAGTTATGTCACAGAAGGTGCTGAGAGCATAGCTGAAGGCACGCTCAAGAAACAAAGAACCGGTCCGAGTTTACTCGAACATGCTTTCCAATTTATCAATTAGTAGGGAGAGAAAATGAATAATTTCATGGTAAATAATTTTCCTACGGTTAAATTTCGGATAACAAAAGAATGAAAATAATGCAAATCAACCGGTCCGAGTTTACTCGAACATGCTTTCAATTTTTTTCAAAAAAAATTTTTTGCGCAAAAGCAAATAGGTTTTTGGGAAAGCCAACTGTTCGGTTTCGTTACTCAACTTAACACCGAAAACATGCCTGAAGGTAGAAATCATCGATAGAAAAGTTTCGCAGAAATATTATTTTTTAGTCATTTTTCATTAATATTTAGTAATTTTTATTTTTTTACCCCCAGAACCAAACTATCAAGGGGTAAGCGACCCCCCGCATTTTATCAACATTAAGAACGACTAGAATATATGTGAATATAAAAGAAATCGTTGGAGCCGTTTTTGAGAAATAATTTTTTTTGACGTTTTTTTTGGAGTTTTTTGAGAATGAAACCCCCCCAAATTGAGTTAGCCCAAAATAAAAAAAATCGTCTTGAGGTATGATTTTTGTGAACCTACATGCCGAATTTCATCAAAATCGACCGAGTAGTTTGCCCGGAAATCGATGCACAGACAGACAGACAGACAGACAGACATTTCGTAAAAACCACTTTTTTGGGTTCCTGGGACCTGAAAACGTGTAAATCCGTTGAAATCTCGGAATCGAAAATTTCGACCATCACAAAGCTTTCCTTATACTACGTATAAATTGGAAAGCAAAAAATACGGCCTTGCGGTGCAAGGCAGGTCCGTTGCAGAGAAGTACAGTCAGTCTGAATTCACAGCTCGTACGTTTAGGATTTTAATTTTAGTTGTAAAATTTTTGGGTCGTTAAAAAAAAAAAATGAGTTCTAAAACTTAACTGGCGCAGTCGGTAGGATTCGTGAGTGTCATCGTTTATGGTGGGAGTTTTGGGTTCACGAAAAGACAATTTTGGACTTTGGATTGGACCTATAGAGCTGAAAGCTTCAACCCTTTCGACGACACGTGGTTTTCACACTTTTGCACGGATCCCTTAAGAACCATCGCCCCACACTGTTTACCCTCTGGACGCGGGAAAACGTATTGAGCCCGGGAAACAACTGGAAAATCTATGGAGGTTATTGCAGCTCTACTGTTATCCTTTTTTCTGTTTCCTAATTTTCAGCCCCTTTTCTGTTTAACTGTCCCCTCATCTATTTTATGTAATTGTCTGATATTTTTAATTAAATTAAGGTAGGTTATTGTAAGTTGCATGACAGAAGTGGAAATTATTGCAGAAAACGAGGCAGATCTGAACGCTGGCCAAGATTTACTTACACCCAAGAAATCTATTTTGAGACCACCCTTATTAAATTTTGGAAATAACGAAAAATCACAAAAAATGCCAGGAAACGCCGCTGTTTCTACCAACCTTAGCGATGGTGGTGTCAGGGCATTAATTAATTAATGCAATTCCAGAGTATGAAGAGTCAAAATTTATCGATCTTTCTCACAGAAGTAGACAACCTCGTTAATCATGTAAATAACCGTATAACTGTCGATCAGATTTATGTTATTGAGTGTTCAATTCGATCAAAAATAAAAGGAGAAGCAAGGGATTTTATTTCATACCAAAATGCAAAAGATTGGGCTAGCATAAGAAAATGCCTTATTCAAAAGTATGGGGACCAAAGAAACGAAGATATTTTGATTAACAGCATATCTGTCCAAAATCAATATGAAAATTACCTTGATTATTACGGAAGGCTGTTGAAATGTTTGAATTCTTTAATGCAGCACCTGCAATTAAACTCCACTGCCCCAAACTATACGACAAACAAAAAGCTGACTATGACAAATTAGCCTTAAAAACTTTCCAAAACGGTCTACTTGAACCCCATAGGTCATATTTAGGCAATTTTGCTTTAAATACACTGGAGGAATGTATCTCTAAATGCCAGATTCTGGATAATCGTAAGCAAGAGTGGGAATATTATGAGTTCTTACGAAAAAATAATGATGCATCAGTTAAGAAAAATCCTAATCCCCTCATTCTCCACAGGGACAAATGAACGTTCCTATTTTTAGAGCACCCCCACGAGCGCAGTACAACCCATTTAAAAACAATTTCCAAATACCACAAATGATGCCACCAATGTTTACCAAGCCTTTCCAAAATAACCCGTTTGCCATTCCAGTCACAATTTCCAAGACCACAAGAACCTCAAAATACATTTGCACAACAAAATGCCTTTTCTAGGCCCTCTTTTCAGCAACCGCAGCAATGATTCTTTAACAAGCCAAACTTTGGACAATCAACAAGCTTGGCACCACATACCCAAAGATTACCCCTCCTGAACCAATGTCAGTTCAATCCTACATTCCTCTGAAACCATCAAACTTCGGGTTTTCAAAGCAACAAAAACCTGCTCAACCACTCAGGTCAATGTTCAATGTAGAGACAGAAGACCAAACCTCCGAATACTATCCAAATTATCCTTAGGCAGGGTTTCCACCGACCGGCTAGGGCTGAATACAAATACGAAGACGTGGTAACAGACATTCAAGACTTAGGCGGGGTTTCCAGAGACCTCGCATTGCAGAATGGAAATGACATGGACGGAAATGTTTGTTTTTCTTATTAAAGAAATCTATTAAAATGTTTGTAATTAACATATCCCATGACGCCATTTTTTACTTTTAGTTTGTTTGTTTGTGATTTTACTGTATGATCATTGATCAATTTTAACTATGGCATAGAGTAAAACAAACATTTCCGTGAATGTCATTTGCATTCTGCAATGCGAGGTCGGTGGAAACCCCGCCTATGTCTTGAATGTCTGTTACCACGTGACCGTATTTGGATTTAGCCCTAGCCGGTCGGTGGAAACCCCGCCTTACTTTCCAAGCTACCCGTATGAAAATTATTGTGATGTAGAATATTATGTGCAACAGCCCGAATCACCAGAATTCCCTAACTTCCCGGCCGAGTCACAATGTGAACAAACTGAAAATGAGGCTGTAAATTTTCACGCAACTGCCTCCAATACGCACCCGACATAGTTAACCCAAACTCTTTAAATTCAACATCCAAGCTGCCATTTTTTTATCTACCGGAACTTAATTTAAAAATTCTTATCGACTCGGGTGCTTCAAACAACGTTATAAATCCAGGCCCCGCGTATGAACTTTTTCAGGAATATCAATTCAAAGAACCCTTTACTGTAACTGGACTCAAAAGGAAAGTGGAGGCCCAAAATAACATTATTTTCCCTTTTTTGTACCCATTTGGTGTAGAAAATAATTTACATTTGCATGTTGTTGATTGGCATAGCCAATTTGACGCCCTTATAAGAAGCGAAGATGTAGACAATTTAGGTGCAATCATAGCTGAAGGCACGCTCAAGAAACAAAACAACACGGTCTTGCGGTGCAAGGCAGGTCCGTTGCAGAGAAGCACAGTCAGTCTGAATTCACAGCTCGTACGTTTAGCATTATAATTTGAGTTGTAAAATTTTTGGGTCGTTTAAAAAAATAATAAAAAATTGAGTTCTAAACCTTAACTATATATAATGAAAGTTGTCAAAACCGAAACGATCAACTTTATAAAACACACCAAGGTTCCTACAGTACACATACGCATATTTAAGTTGAAATAACCACAGAATGCAGAAGTACGAAGTTCCACATGCGGTTGTCATTTCTACTTAAATACTATAAATTAACTAATTACGGTACTATAAATTTTGATCTGCACCAAATCAAATCAAATCTATGTAGGCTGATAACAATTTCATCTGCAAGAGGGGAGGCATCTGGCTTCCCTACACCTTCTTAATTGTTTCTATGAAAAATATAGTGGGCATTGGCGCCGCCAACTCTCGAGCTAGGCGTAGGGGCAAGAGTATTGGTCTAGTAATCATTGTGGCCTTTTGTATAATACTGCCCGGCTTAGGCATGCACTCAGACACCTAATATATATATGTAAAAAAGAAAAGATTATTCGCATACAAACAATTCAATGAATGTATCCGAATAACCTCTTCAGTCGCCTCTATAGGTAATACCTGAGTTGAGTTACGACAGGTCACCGATCGCACAAGTACGAACAAGGTACCAACATGCTGTCGAAGGCCGTAAATATAATGCACACCTTTTGGGGGATGCATCCCCTTGCCCTCAGTTGATGGCGTCCGTGATTCCAGTATTTTTTGTATCACAAATGTATTGCATATTGGATGATCATATTGATTGATTGGTTGATTGAACAAAAAGTTGATTTGTCTTCACCCGACACCCTGTACATTGTATATAGCACAATGAAGAAAAGTAATATGTAAATGTTTAACTTACCTTAATAGTGCTAAATCGTACTCGAACGTTCGAGGGTCAAACTGAGGGTGACTGGCGACTATCTGAACTCTTCGCTCCTGGTACCCATATGGTTCTTCTTCTGTGGAAAGGTCGTGTTCACCCAGTCGTAAGAGAAGATCACTGGGAGGCACACTGCAACCAAAGATAATATAAAATGAAGATAACAATACTAAATTCAGAAAAATATGAAATTGAACATTGATGTCTAAAATTATTTGTCTAGAATTAAAATTAATTCCATAAAACCTCGAAATGTCTCGATATCATTCTTTATTATAATTTTAATTGAACTGACACCCTGTATATTATAGATTTGTGGAAGGAGGACCGCTCCGTTCAACATAGACTGCCCCTCCCGAAATTAGAATCTGGAATGCCAGGATGGATGCACCTTTCTGTACTAGTGTGCCAGTGAAACGAATTAAACATGCAATAATTGATTTCCTGAAATGCTACGTCATAACAAGTACAGAGGTTTACTAACTTAGTTAATGGAAAAAACAAGTTCTCATACAGTGCAGACTTGTAATTAACACCGCAGCCAACCGCAACAGTGGAATAAGAACAAAACGCAGTAAGACCGTAATGAAAATAGTTGAAACTTGAAACTCAGTAGAAAATAATTAAATTGTGTTCTAATTATGGAAATGAGGGCGTACTAATTAATTTAGAGTTAAAAAGATGATGAAAATAATTCTGTGAATTTCATTTAATAAAATTATTTTTCCTGGAGGTATGCGTGGGATCCCTCCCCTTAAGGGATTGAAAAGAAATTGTTTTCATAACATTTTTTTTTTTTCAATTTAAGTTTGCGAAAATAATTACCGTGCACTTATTAAAGAGCGTTGTTTTCGTTTTATGGAACGAGGGGTTTGCTTTAGCATAGTCAATAAAGGCGAAGGTTGGATTATCCATTAGTTGAAGGCATTGCTTGCTTCAGTGCCTCGACAACTGACAAGTTAGCGATCAATTTGAACGACATGTACACCTGATGAACCAGTAGAATCCGGGTCGTTCTGAAAGCGTACTTTCAAACGTTTCGTCAACATCTGGGGTCGACGTCTTCAGTGGAACTTCTAAGATTGTATCTCGGAGGCTCAGCTGCAACTGAGCAATCACCCAGGATTCTACTGCTCGTCACGGAAGCGAAAATATTTTCAGAAATCTACCTCCTGATTTTGCAAACTGAAGAGAGCGAGATTCGATCTTATGTTAAGGACAACGTGTTTACAAACTACACCACGCAAACTTACCAGTTCTTCTTTAATTCTAGGATGTGCACATCCCCCTGCCCAAACAGTTGCTACTGAGCTTCCGAGATACAATCTTAGAAGTTCCACTGAAGATGTCGATTATAAGCCATTAGGTATAAAACACGAACCTTAGCGTTGAATAGACAGAGCTGATTATACCGTGCTTGTTGGAGTATCATAAATGTCATCAATGAGTTAGGCGCTTATTCCACCTACGTCAATAGTCAATAGTAAATGTGGTATTGACGTGGTAGCAGACATTTTTAGACTGTCTTTAATGTCTGCTAAAACGTCAATACCACATTTACTATTGACTATTGACGTAGGTGGAATATGCGCCTAAGTACATTACCATGTCACCCCCAAGTCATTATGTTGTCCCCTAAAATATTATGTTTTCTCTACACTATTAAGTTGCCCCTTTTGTAACCAATGTTCAATATAAGTTATTTGTTCCGTTCTACAAGCTTATAATTCCCCTCACAGAAGTCCACTCAAAATACGCTAATCTACAGAAGGTCCCCAATTAGTATGTAGTATTTGGAGTGTGACAGTAAGGTACCCACTACGGTTGGGTGGGCCCAGGGCTGGCGGAAAATTTTTCCTTATGTCTACTTTCGAACCTCAAACGTCCGTTCTATAGTCCAGTTCTCTTCCAGCTAGACTATTAAATAATAAAACTACTCGGCATTAATGACGCAAAAATAAGTTTTTACTTACTTTTCTACGCAATGAGCTGCTGTGATGGCCCAATTTTCGTTTAGAAGAGCAGCCCCACACTTGTGAAGGTATGTCGAAGTACGCCATTGTCTTAAAGAGATCTAAAAAAAAGACAGATATCAATATGGATTTTATTAAAGTAGAGCCCTTTTCTTGAGGACACTTATGGGCACGAGTTTTTTTTTTCATTTGTTTAAAAAAAGGTTAATCGCATGCAAACAATTTGATGAATGTATCCAATTGACCTCTTCAGTCGCCTCGCTAGGTTATTACCCGTGTTGAGTTACGACACGTCTCCGATTGCATGGCGTGTAAAGACTCCCACAAGTGCAAGCACGTTACCACCTGGCCATCGAAGTCGAGGTATCCTTTTAACCGCCAAGAATAGTACCTATAGAATTCGTGGATTAGAGAGAACTCTCGTATTAAAAAGATTATTTTTGATATGCTGATTGCTGAAGCTTCATTAGGAGTCGTTAAATTTGTAAATCGCTTAGTTAAGAATCCCAGCTATAGAAACTTTTTTAGACTTTAGAGGTAATACGGAAGGAAAATCAATGAAAATTGATTTGTAATGGTAGAGGTGTAAGTAAAGAGCATCGGTTGCTAGAGAACTTCTAGTATAGACCTACCAGCATGTTTCTTTTAACCGAGTTCTACTGTAGGTACATTATGTGCGTATTTTTATGCTCTATCTTTTTATTGAGGATAGTCAAATATTATGAATAATTAATGCAGATAGATGATGCATTAACTTAGTAGATTAGATAGAAGGGCGACTCCACACACGGACAAATTTGTCTATTGCCGCCGCAGGACGAAGCGGTCCCAAGCCCCGCTTTTGTTTTATATACTAGTAGATAAGAATGTATAAAGTTAAAAAGGTATATTTTTTTTAAATGGTTTACTATTGAAGTTAATGTTAAGGATTTTGTTTAAAATATGCGTGAAGCCGAGAAGTCAAGTAAGTGGATTGACATTTTTTTTTTTACTAATGACAACTCTCGGATCATGATTGTTAAAATTTAAATTTAAAAGTTTTCATAATTTTTACTATCGTCAAAAATGTATAAATTAGGCTTACATTTTAATTATATCTTTTTAAGTTATATTCATTGACTGACAAAATGGGGCTCCCTCTACCCCTGACTTTCGTTCAATCTAAGCAATGAATGCTAATGAAATTCTGAATCATTCATGAATAAAATTTTTGATTGCAACAGTTGTGACTTGAGCGCCATTAGACAAGACCTGCAAGTGGATTCCATGGAGATAAGAATGGAGAGCAAACAGCTGCAATGGTTCGGCCACGTCCAAAGGATGGACGAGAACAGGACCACCCGGAGGCCACAAGGAAGAAGACCCATCGGCAGACCGAGGATAACCCTCGAGGAAAGGATGGAACTACTCGCCGGAGCAAAAGGGAAAACAATGGCCGAGCGCAAGGCGTTAGCGTCCGACCGGGGTGAGTTCAGGTAATGGGTTCGCAGCAACCCCCACGCTGCGCATGCGGCATTAAGGGGGAAGAAGAAGAAGAAGAAGAAGAGAAGTGACTTGAGCGCTGCCATTGGCCATAGCTCGTGGAAACAGATTACTTCTTATCGGTACTCGACTTGAAGCAACCTGCAGTCCGACCTATCTGAAAACATTGTACATCCAATATACTGCAATGTCCGATGGCCTCAATGACCGCGTACATGACAGTAGTAACCGATCGGAATTGTCACACTTGCTGCTGTGGTGGGATTTGGTAATTGGGTGAGGCGGTTTTTGAGTTGCTGGTAAAAACGGTAGTGTAGTGGGAAGTCACCGATTCCATTCCGTCACTTATTCAATTCTGTCTACTTAAAAATAACTGTTCATGCTGAAGGCAAGTGGTTCGGAATCTACTATAATCAGGAGGTCCCCTGCTTCATATCATAGCAAGTTTAAACACGAAGGCTTGGCTATGGAAGTTCCATAGTTGAACCCAGGCTCAAGCAAAAAAAAAATCATGCAAACGACAGAGTTTACTTTGTCCATGAAGTAGTCCCTTGGGGGTTCTAACTAATACGTATATAAGTAGATAAAGAAGAAGAAGAAGTAACTTGAACACATACGATAGAGGGGAACTCTTCTTCTATAATCTATAGTATGATAAATGTTTACATTTCCGATTTTCTGAATAGACATTGTTAGTACTGAGCTGAGGGTGGGGATACGGGGGGGGGGGGGGGGGTTATTTGTTTATTTGGAACGTATGCTTGCACTGTTCCGTGTAAACAATAATTAAATTGATTTGATGCACACAGTATTGTTTACAAGCGCTTGTTTATTCGAATGTGTGAGATTTCGCCTATTGATTATACAAGTGTACTGTACTGTAGCAAAAAATGTGTCGGAACGATCTAGTTGGTAGAAAACTGGACTGTAAAGCAAAAGGTTCAGAGACTCAACATAAATAAGAAAACAATTTCCACCGGTCGTGGGTACAACGAACCCCCATGGGTCCATAACTTCAGTGGCAAGAATCGGCGTTGATCAAAACAGTCCTATAATAGGGTGTAGAGAGAGAGAGCCAATAAAGAGGATCTTCTACCAGTCCTCAGGTATTAACCCCAGTATCCCGCGATTCGCCCGTGAAAATGGACGGAAAGGCTGTTAGCTGTCTGCTAATCTATCCACTGTATCGCAGGATTGGGGGTACAATATCAGAAGTCATGGTTAAATCAAACAATGCAATATATATTAAATGTCAAACAAGGCACTCACCATATGAAGACAGCCGGTGCCCGACACTTTATAATTATAGAGACAAATATTAAATGTTGCTTAAGTTCCTTAACATAAGAATCGACTCCTTGAGTCCTCAGAGGTTCCTCCTTCTTCAGTCCCTTCCGTCTTCAGTCTGCCCTCCTAAGTCCCTCTGGGGTCTATTTAATACCTCGGTCAGCGATGTTACTAAAGTGTCTGACTGGTCTCACGCCACACGCTTTCGCGGAAAGCCGTCAGTAATTTTGGGCCGGGACTAGACAGGCACTCAGCAAAATTCGCCCCCGGGTCGTCCATAAGTATGGCTAGAATATAGATCTCAGAGGGGCAGAGGCGACGATCCTCTGACAAGGCCTTCAATGGGAGATGGGACGAAATTATTTTTTGTGGACTTAACAGTCTGCGGCCACCACGTATAATATACGAACGGGCCGACTAACATTATACAGAACCTTTTTAGAGTCACGGAAAAGATAAAATAAAACTTACCTGCCAGGGCCATTTTCCAAAGGTCGCCTTTTCGCCTCCAACGATCCTCGCCTCTGGATATAGCCGGCGTCCACACACTGAAAGAATTAACACCGTTGTATTAACTATGCCCATCACACTCAACAAAACACAAAAAAACTAAACAAGGAACCACAAAATACACATTTCTAGCCTTAAAGTAGGCTTGGAACCACTTAAAATCATGAGCATTGGTGTAAAAAGATTCCCAAACATAAAGGAAGCTAGTTATGACTTCATCTAGATCTAGCAGAGCTGCCAAACCAAGTGAATCCCTCAAATATGTTTAAAAATTCGTCAAAACTCGGAATTTGTAATCAGAGAATTTTTCCATAAGCTAATCATAGGAAGAAATATATGTGTAGTGAACTGGCAACTCAAATACACCTAAATCTTCTCGGAATTCCGTGGTAAACCTCGGGAAAGAGCAGCCCTGAGTCTTGTAGAATAACATGGCTGGTCTTGGAAGTGCACAATTAGCTGGGACCTCGAAGCCTGTATTCTTCGAGTGTTCCATGTCTGAACACTCTAAGTACGGCTTTAGTGTTGGCACAATCGCTTTAGCACAGTGATCAGGAAACGAGTAGAAGGTCGATCACCTTATAGCTGTTATAATACTAAGTATTCCTCAAATTAGCATAATCACTATATGTTATCACACTTCTTTAATTTATGGTTTCCCACTGAAACCTGTTAAATTATATATTAATCATCAAGAAAAATTCTGTGGAAAAAAAATGCCAAAGAAAAATAGTAAAAATAGTTCGTCCTCTAAATGGTTGAATAGTCAAGAGGTTATGGACCGTAAAAGATCGGCATTTTACTTTTCATTTAATTTAATACGCAATTTACTAAAGGCTTAGTATACACAAGAGTACTATTTTATACGTTGTATCATTTCATAAGGCGCAAATTCCACCGACGTCAATAGTCAAAATATTGCTGATATTGACGTGGTAGCAGACATTCTTACACTGTCTTTAATGTCTGCTACCACGTCAAACACGTCAAAAGTGAACTATTTACGCCGTTGGAATAAGCGCCTAAGGTATTTTTAATTTTGGTGTGTTCATGTTCATGAAAATTACTGGGGACTAAAATATCACACATTGTAAAATTCATAGTAAAATCGCTACGCCAAAAATGAGAAATATACTATGATAATTTTATGCATTGAATCAACATTTGGAATCAACTGAATCTGAAGTAACTACCGTAGTTAATTGAATTAAAATTAAAACATTACTCATTTTTGGGCTAACCAGTTCCATATCCTCTTTAGATAATGTAAGAACAATACGCATTATGATAATATTATGACAAATTAAGACAAGTTAACTTTACCCCAGCGAAACAACTCTCTATAGAGTACTTAGTAGTGGTACAGACTCCGACTTTCACCCGAAAGGTTGTTGGTTCGAGTCCCACACTTGCTATATTTTCTGGCCATGCTTCGGAGGGCATGTAAGGCGGGTGGTCCTGGACCTTCCTAGTTGAGTGTAAGAGAGAGCTTTACAGCCCTAACTCCGCTAGGTTGGCTTAGTAATAGAACAAAAAAGTCAATATTTATTTATTTATTAATGCTGGGGTTGACATTTTAAATGGAAAAAAAGAAGATTCTGACCACTGTTCTCACCCCTCAACGAGGGACTATTAATTTTTTAAGTAATCTAACCACTGGGCTAGTTTAAAATAAATGTGTAAAAGTTATACAAGATTATTTTATACACATCATATCATAATGAATTTCAATGTTTATTGATGTAATTTTGTAATTGTTACTTTGAAAATTTGATAAATTTCTTCCCTCTTATCATTTTAACAGAAATACCACACCAGCTAATTAAAAAGTCCCTTTTTATTCTGGGTATGCTTAGCCTCGAGAACAAGTTTTTTTAAACCTGGGAATGAGGTTCATTTGTGACGTCATTTTGTAGATGGCAGCACCAGTTGCAATGATATTAAAGCGATGATTTTTCCATAAGCCTCAATAATATTTTAAAATTATTTTATTTATGTATTATTTTAAACATGGCCGTAGCCAAGAAAAATATAAAAAGAATTAATTAGATGCTAAGAGCTTAGTTTTCACATGCAAACGGCGGCCATTTTGAATAATATGGATATCGGTTTGTCGTCAGGGAACCTAGTGACCAAAACTGTCCCTACAGAACCTCATTAAAAATGAATAGTGACTGTTTTTAAGGTAGTATAGGGGTGGCCTAGAGTTCAACACAGGAGAAATAGGACATTTCAGCGAAACTATTTTTTGAATCCTGCGGGGCCCACCTGATGCCATTGATGCTTTTTACTTTGTTTACTATGTACTACATCACTTATTTGTATTACAATTTTATGTAACTTTAAGTAGTTTGTAACTTAACATTTTAGGATAACATTTAACATAGACATGGTAAATGTATTACGTCTAAGAGACATTTCCTGTTGAAATATTTTTTCAAATTAATAAATTAATAATAATGTTCCTCCCTTATGTGGACTACGCTTAACACCGATTGGCCACAGTTATTTAACTTGATTTGTAAAAAAATAACGGACACTGAGGAGTTCCCAAACTGTAGCAATATGGTGTAAGTGACGGCCAGATACTATAAATGAAAATGTACAAGAACAAGTTTTACTGAAGAACCAGTAGAATCCCGGCTGATGGGCCGTGGTCGAAATGAAAGTGAACTGGAAATGGAAGTTCACTTTCATTTCGACCACGGCCCATCAGCCCGGATTCTACTGGCTCTTCATTCGACTCCGGCCGCGAAAGCCTTTGCAGTTACATACTAGCTTTACTCTCATTTATGGCTCTGCGACTCGATATTTCCTGTGAAATATTTTCTTTTATTTTAATTTTAATTTTTAATAAAAGGGTGTCCGATTTTTTAAAAGGTATAAATATGTTTTGGGCAAAACAGTAGTACCCTTCTTTGCGATTAGTACATTACAGTTTCAGCTAGGTGCTTAGCATGAAAGAAAGTCCTCTGTCGCATTATAATGCCTGGGGTTTCCTACCAGGCCAAATGTTTTTGCTATTGTTTAAAAATTTAACCAGTTTCCCTATTACAACCAGATGTCCCCTTTCATTGGGTTCTGCACAGTCACTGTACCTGCAGAATTTTCACACTTTCAACACTTTCATTGCGCATACCTGGCAATAATAAAACAATCTACTTTTCCTTATTTCTGGGTTTTAATCGCTTTCTATTAAATCGTTTTAAATTGGCCATTGTCACTATCAGCACACGAAGTTCAGTGGCATAGTCTCTGACTTTAAAAAAAAGGTGCTTAGTTCAGTTCTGTACTACTTGACGGTTCCAGTCCACCTGGAGTTGTATATATAGAAGAGGTAGGACATGTAGAGTAGTGGTACAGACTCCAACTTACACCCGAAAGGTTGTTGGTTCGAGTCCCACTCTTGCCACATTTTCCGGCCATGCTTCGGATGGCATGTATTGCAGGCGGTCCCGAGGCTTCCTAGTTGAGTGTAAGAGAGGGCTTTATAGCCTTAGCTCCGCTAGGTTGGCTTAGTAATAGAACAAAAAAGTCCTTATTTATTTATTATTTATTTGGGGGTAGTTGTTACTTGTTAAGCCATGTAGAGTTGTGGTATGGACTCTGACTTCCACCCGAACGTTTGTTGGTTCGAGTCCCATATTTGTTACAC
This sequence comes from Psococerastis gibbosa, assembly GCA_963971405.1. Taxonomy (NCBI): domain Eukaryota; kingdom Metazoa; phylum Arthropoda; class Insecta; order Psocodea; family Psocidae; genus Psococerastis; species Psococerastis gibbosa. Next base: position 6,699,389 of record OZ020492.1, read on the forward strand.
TACAGGGGCATGTAAAGCAGGTGGACTGGATCTTCCTTGTTGCGTGTAAGAGAGGCATTTATAGGCCTCTGGCGCCATCGATATTGTTTTTAATTTCTGGTACCACCTGTCATACACTGATCAGACCTTGCAGTCAAGACCCGAGTATCCAGGTCGTAGTGGAAGAAGACGTGGGGTAGCACCAGAAATCGAAATGGATCGTACCGCCATGAGGGGTCATGAACGAGAAAAAATGTTGCTCTACATTTTGATACATTGAACACTTCAACCTCTGGACTTAATACCCGGAAAAGGGAGGCGAGAAAATTCCGAGACATCGTGTAACCACTAATTTTCAAATCTTTTGCATCTCCTCCTTCTCAATGTAAAATTCTCTTGAATGAATGTAGTATTAATTTAGTTGAAAGTATATTGAGTGCGAAATAAGCAGGGCAATCAATCATGTAAATACAATTGGTGTAGCGAGAAATGGTAATGACGGTATTTTATCATCATGCAATTTATCATAGTTATATTTTTGACAAGATGATATTGTGTAGGCTTTTTGCATTCAAATGAGATGAAAAATCATAAGAATTTAAAGCTCTCTCCAACCCTGATGTACAGTGTTGCCAATATCCTCACGCTTAATTTCCATTATTTGAAAATTCTTAGAAATTTGTGGTGGGTTGTTTTGTACAAATCTTATTATTTAATACTAACCTACCATTATTATTATTATTTCTTTCTTGCTTCTTACTAATATTTTTTTCAGTAATTTTTACATGATTTAACAATAAAATAATTAGTGTATTTAAATATTGTTTGCATTGTAAACTGTTTAGGGCCTAGCCAAATGTTTATTAATGTATTACGAAGCAATTTTTTTTGAAATACATTTACTTTACTTTATCTTAAAGTATGTTCAGTAGTAATATTTATCTTCACGCATTATTTTGCTAAATCCATGAGCCACCTTCTCTCTAGCAACGAAGTTATACCTACGGTTTTTCCTCTCTCATTGTAATGTTTACACGGAATTGCTAATCAAAAACTTATTCCCAACGGCTTTGAAACATAATTCAAATTTTATATGCTTAAGTGGATTCTGTACAAGCTCCAATTTCACTGGAAATATTTTCTCATTTTGTACTAAGTTCGGGGAGGGGTCCAAATGACAGGCACCTGCCTGTGGGCACCGTATATTATGGTTTAGTTGTTGGCACATTCTGTATCTATCTCATATATTGTAACACCCTGTATAGCTGTCAATGAATTGGTTTCTACAGTCTGTGCTAGAAGAGTGCTGAATTAGCAGCGCGCCTTCGGTATAGTCCGTGAAAGCCTTCATTTCGCCTTCCGTAACTGTGGCTAATCAGTAATGGTCGCGGCGACATGCTAATAATTATTATATAGTATGTAGGTACTTCAAAACGTAGAGGAACATTTATTCTGTCAACTGAGCCCTTAATGATGGAAATGCAAAAAAATATTTCCTGGGAATTAAATAAAAATAATAATAATAATAATAATAATTGATTCCATGCAAAAGGTGATCATTATAATGACGACCGTATTCTATTCCCCAGTTAGCTATTCGGTACTTAATGTCTCACTTTTTCATGCAAATTTAAAAAGAGTACCAATAGAGCTCTAAATAATTGAATGCAGTAGCAGTTTGTCACGGTACTAGGAAGGCGTTGAACTCTCAAGACACATGGGAACTCGTTCAACCTCCTTCAACAAAGCGGTGGAAACAGACACTAGCCTGGCTTCTACTTCCACTTGCCAGTTTCTCTTTGTTGTAGGAACTAGAGAACCATTTAGGAGAGATGGGACTTCGAGCGCGCCAAAAATTTTGGCCCTTCCTGATGCCAAGCTTCCTATGCCCAGCCATTGAAACAGGTTGCCGCAGAATTCAAAAAATATTTTTCGCGCGCTCGAATGTTCCATCCCTCCCAAATAGAACTCTAGTAGGAATGAGGAAGATTCTGCCTAATGCCAAGGAAAACAATTTAAGACCCCATATTTCATAGGGGTATGTTTGGTTTCCTAGACTTTACTGTGAAATAACTCGAAACTATAAGTTTGCAAACTGGACTTATGAGGATGCTGAAAGTAGGTATTGCCACCCCTGGATCCCCCCAAAATATGTCAGCTATTATTTTTCATTTCATTCAGTAAATTTATACGCCCAGCTTGCTCTTGCTTGCAAAGGCATATTTGATTTCCCAAAAAGTTGCTGGTTCGAGCCCCCTACTTGCTACATTTTCTGGCCATGCTTCGGAGGGCATGTAAAGCAGGCAGTCCCGGGCCTTCCTAGTTGAGTGTAAGAGAGGGCTTTATAGCTAGGTTGGCTTAGTAATAGGAACAATAAAAAGTTCATTTTTATTTATTTATTTATTTCAAAGTCTGCGTTCTGGACCTGAGTGCCATGTATTTTAGAAGATTTTATAAAACAAATAGAGTAGAAAGAAAGGCAGTTTTAAAAACTTGACTTTAAACTGAAATTAAACTTCGCTAAAAATAAAACTGAAATCGGAACTCTCGGTCTCGTTCCCCAACCCCAGTAAAGAATTTAATTTTTTTTTTTGCAATTTATTTTAATTCAACAATTTTTTAAATATTTACTCGTATCTTCTTTTTCACGTATTAGCGTATTATTTTGTAATTGATTTACATTTTTGTGTTTAATTTAATTTTTATTTAATTAATTACTCATGTTTCATTTTTTACAAAATTGACTTTCTTTTACCAAGGCAAAAGACGATTGGATATGGAGGTCTTAAGTAAGAGAAAGTCTCTAAATCTCCTGGAAAAAATCCTGTAGCCACGCTTGCTTTTACTTATTAGTTAATACCTGTGAAAGCTAATTTGTCGATGAAAAGTATACAAAATTTAGGATACCTACCATCGGTATAATCGGAAACGTTGACAGATCCGAAACCTGGCGAAAATCCGGTTGTTGTTTCAACCTCAGTCGTGGTCGTGGTCGTAGTCGTAGGTTGAGTCGCCGTAGACAACCCTTGGATGATTTCTATCCACGGCACCTTGGTTCCGTCAGGCTTGGTCGCTTCAGGGAAGAAGGATACTGCAAATATGTCCAAATAACATAATGTTATACTATATCGTGTATATATACATATACTGACTGACATATAGCCTGACCTGAGTTTTAACGCGGCTCTGTTCTACTTTTTTATTACTTATATTCACCGTATTCTAATGTTAATTGGGAGGGAACGGGTGTATTTTTGAAAGTATTCTTTCAATAAGGATGACTCCAGACTCTTTTACGGACTTGGTTAAGGTGGGCTCACGCCTGTTGCAATGAGCCAATGGTAAGCATGTCTCAGTCATTGTAGCTTAGAGCCGATGCAGGTGGACATAGAATCCGGCGGAAACAATACCAATAATATCCGGAAAACCGATTGGATAACCATTGGCAGGGGCCACAGCAAATAATCCTACGTCCATATAAAGCCCTAAAAAATATGAATTGAAATCTGTAGGGCAATTGAAGTTGCCCAATGCTCTAGGGTGGGATAAATCGTAGCAGCACACAATTACATTTATTTCTGAAATCCCCAGGTCCGTCCGTCCTTCCCTAGAAACGAACCTGACTCCGACTAACAATCCCAAGGCCGTAGCCAAGGTGGGTTCATAGGGTTCAAATCCCCCCCCCCCCCCGAAATGAAATGGCTTGATACTAGATAGAATCGGATTTTGAGAGGAATAATAAAAACCACTATATAATATCCAATGAACTTTCGGAACCCCCCCCCCCCCTCCGCTAGGGGAGCCTAGTACAATAAAGATACTATTATTATTATTATTTATAAAAATAAAATAAAATCCTGGCTGCGGCCATGAACAATCCTGATATTTCGTGTGGTGGCCTGTATGACTAGTCCTATTGTAGAATCTGACCTATCGCCCATGTGAATCCCGTTCGAGTTTCAGTTGGGGATGTTTGTAAAAATCTAGTGCTGCAAAAAATATTCAAATATTATATGGGGAAATCAGGCAAATTAAACCTTACACAGAAATAAACAGGCTTACGGGTTAATTAATAAAATTATCATTATAATATTTGTAATGAGATAACTTTTAACTTTTATAATTAAAAACCACCAACCCATTGACATTCAAAAATAAAAGTACTGCTTATTTTAGAGAGAGATATTAGCATTATTATTTTGTCAAATATTCTAAATTATTCAAAATAAATAAATGAAATTGATATTAACCTTATATGTAAATGAAAACTTTAATGTACGATTCCTGGATAAAATCTGTTCCTGAATATAAATTCCCAGTAGAAAAATGTTGTTTTGGCTTGTTATTATAATTGATACTGAAGTGAGATAATAATGAATTGAACAAGTGCATGTTAACGGAAAATCGACGATTCAACACACAAAATTAAATTACATGGAAAGTTTTTCGGCTGGATAATGGTTTGTGATAAATTGAGAAACTTTCGTGATCGATATGAAACAATCACTTTGCTAGTTCCATAACTTGTATACAGCACAGTTTATCAATATCACAATATTACATATATCTCATTCAAAGGTGGGATAACTTTTGAAAGCTTACCTGTAGTTTCCTGCACAGCTTCTGTTGTTTGAGTTGACGGTGTTGGAGTACCCGATTGCTGGAAAATCACATTAGTTTGCTCTTCCGTCACTTCAATATCCGGCCTCGATGTGGAAGATTTCTCAGTCTGAATTTCATTACTAATAGGCTGCGATGTTGAAGTTGTAATTTTATCGGACACGTAACTGAACGTTGTTAATCCCGAGCCCGATGTAAGGATATCCGGTTTACTTGTTACTACCAACGTTGAACTGGGCGAAAACGTTCCGGGTTTCGTGAAAATTATTTCAGATGTTGTTGACAAAGGTGTTGTAGTCGTTGGAGGGGTTCGTTGAGTAGTAGAAACTGTTGGTTTCGAAGACTGAGTGTTGCTTGAACTAGTAGGCTTGTTAGTAATCGTGCTGATTGGTTTGTAAATAGTTGTTGGTGAAGTTGGTTTCTTGGTTGTCGTTGTGATTATAGTTGTGGTTGTTGTTGAGGTACTAATAGGTCTTTTATTAGTCGTTGGCTTTGTTGTTTGTGTTACTTTCACTGGTTTTGGAGTTGTAACTTTATTCGTTGATACTGGTTTGGTGGTTGGTTTATTGGTTGGTTTCTTAGTTGGTGGCTTCTTCGTTGTCGTCTTGGGAGGTTTAGTCGGTCGCTTTGTTGTACTGGTTGATGTGATTGTAGTTGTTTCTTTCGTTGTAGTGGATGGCTTGACTGTAGTAACTGGTCGTGAAGTAGTGGTTGCTTTTGTAGACGTAGAAGTCTGGTTAATGACAGTCCAGTGTACAGTTGATTCTGGTTTGGTAACAGGTGTTGGTGAGGTCGTGGTAATTGGACTATTGTCATGTACAACTTGAAACGTACTCAGAAAATATTGTTGCGTGGTCGTTGATGGCGTGGAAGTAGTAACAGTCACTGGTTTCGTCGTGGCTTCCCCGAAAATCCCATCGGTCTTATTGGGCTTAGGCGAAGACGCATGAATAGGAACATACACTTTTTCTGTAGAAGTCTTAAAATTGCTAACAGTTGTTTCAAATTTAGTAAGGTCTATATCACCATCGTAAACATTAGTTACTTTGTTATTAGTTATTTGGGGGTAGTTCAGGTCATTCTCTAAAAGGGGGTCACCGTCTCCTTGAAGCCTGCAGCATGAACCGAAATAGAACCTGTCTATGCAAGTTCCTAAGTGGGTTCCATTCGCTTTCATGCATGTGTAAGCGAACATGCATGTTCCTTTCTCGCCTGACCTACGGCTAACACATGGTAAATGTCGGATGTTTCTTCCAGTTCCTGAAACAATAGAAAAACAGCTGAGTTTTGTCATTCGAGATGCAATGACTATGGTACAGTTTCAAGGGCGGACTTTGCCTCCAATTTAGGGGAGGGGGGGTCAGCGGGCAGATTCAGTTGATTATAACATAAAAAAACATTATTATTTTTAATTCCCACTGTAAACCCATACTATCTAGTGTAAGTTCATTTAATTTTGGGGAGGGGGGGGGGTCCAGACCCCCTGACCCCCCCCCCTAAAATCCGCCCTGGTACAGTGTCGGGGATGATCTTAATGTGAAGAAGTCAGTTTGTAAGATGACCATGCGGGCAGCCACTAAAAAAATTGAGCTAATTCAATGCTTCTTTTAGGTTAATTGCCAGTTAGGGTGTAGTTGGAGCGTGACGGAATGGCTTATATACGTACAGCAAAGATTGGAGACTTTGTCCGTTAAATTATTCTTTAGATCTCTTTGTATGGGTCACGGAACTTGTTAGTAAAGTCGTCTTTAATCTTTAATCTACCACTTCCCTCAAAAACTTACAGGGTGCTCTGACCTTGATCGAAGTCTATGGATTTATTAACAAATTACAAAATGTAGCAAATATATGTTATATAATTACATATTATTTTAATAAAAATAAAAAAATTAAGTTTTGAGTAAGAGAGTTGCCATAAATTCAGAGGAACTAGGGAAAAATTAACTCAGAGGATTGTGAAATATTGGTAATCGGAATTAAGTGCAAATAAGTTGAGGGGGTTGTTGAAATATTCCAAAACTCAATGGGCTGCTAAAAACGGCAGCGTTCATAAAAAAAAGCCCTGTAAACCGCAACCCCTGGGTCTATACAAAATTAGTTTATATTTTTTTAAAATTGAATACTTACATTGTAATGATTTGTGCTACTGAAGTAGTAGAGGACTATTCAGTATAAATAATCATAGTAATTTTTAGTTTTGGCGCAGAGAGTTTTCCTTGAAACTGATAGGCGATAGAAATAAAGCGAATTATCAAATTAATGGAAAAGTTATGACAAAAACGAAAAACATCGTATAGTATGGCGTATGAAATAGTTCTCTTCTAGTTGACTAAGTCTTTATAACATAAGTATTAAATTAAATTGAAAATATAAACTAACAGGGGGAGGCATCTAGGGGTGGCCAATAAATACCAGCTTAAATACACTGTACCTTCACTCTCATATTTACCAATTCCAAACGGAAAGTAATAAATTTTCTTCAGAAAGTTTGCCCTTCTGATTGCCCCATAAAGTGGTAGCTCTACAAGATTTTGAGGAAGCAGCTCACGTATGTATCGTGGGCAACTAACTGAATTTTTATTTCAGTCATGCTTGCAGGAAGAACTAGGAAACCGCACGCCCCAATTGAGTTTCCGTCCTCATTATGCCATTTCTTAAATTTTCCAGGCAGTTTGTTGAGAAGTTCAGGCAGTGGTACTGATTTAACTTCAGCGTTCTAAATTTCCTATGACCGTGTTGCGCATGCTTGTTTTTTAAGTTCGTATGATATATTCAGCCCAATATTAGGCCTAATTTAGGAATTATATATTTATATTATTATTATTATTATTATTATTATTATTATTATTATGATTATTAGGGGACTAGCTGGTAAATTGTTTAAATTATGGCGATTAATTCTTTTGATTTATTTTAATTTTATTTTATACTGGATAATGTAAGGTAACTTTAACTTATTTAACTTTAACTAACTACGAGTATATAACTGTATTATTATTATTTTATTTACACTTGTAATAATGTAGTTCGTACTCCCTATAATAACTGTTTGTAGTCTTTTGGTGAATCCTGCCACAAGCCTCCCTTATGGGGCTTACATGCAGTATTCCGGTAAAAACGATTATTTTCTTTAATGTTGTATTGTATTCTTTCTATTAAATGCTCCCAGTGCTGGGGGTACCGGCTGGGGAAAAAAATACTATTAGCCATTTTATTATACATATAATTTCATATACAGTATATATTTATATTATATATATATAAATTTTATTATAAATATAACAATATCATCCTTCAGAGTTCAGAGGGATCTCATTCATTGTCAGAAGGCTAGAGTGAGTACTCTATAATGGTTTATTATTATTAATTATTAATTAAATTTTATATCTGCACTGAGATAGCTAGATAAGCGGAAGCTTGAGCGTGATAATTATACTTAATGACAAATTGTTTTTTTTTTTTAATATCTGCACCTTGTCCGGGGTTACTGGTCAAGGAAAAACGTGAAAGTGAAGTGAAATTATTATTATTATTATTATTATTAGAAATAGAGATTAAGGAGGAGCATAAATACCTTGGGTTAATATTGGACAGTAGACTAACATGGCAGAATCAAATTGATTGTATATACAAAAAAATGAGGTCCGGGTATTTTGCCATACAAAAATTAAAATATTGCCTTCCGCTAAAAACCCTAAAAATGATTTACCATGCACTAATAGAATCGGTATTAAATTATGGAATACAAACTTGGGGGAGAGATAACAACAGCTATTTCACAAAAATACAAAAAATGCAAAATAAAATAGTAAAAAACATGCTATCTAATAAATTAAACAAAAAATTTAAAAATATAGACGAAAAATACAGATTTCTAGATATACTACCAATAGGAAAACTGTACAAATAACTTATAATAAAGAATAACTATTTTATGTATTTAAGCAAAATTGTTGGAAACACACAGAATAAGAGGCAACTGAGAAACGTAGACACATTGAGACAAAATATTCCTATAACACATAATAAGTACGGCAGACGCCTCAATGAAACAGTTTTACCAGAGATATTTAACAAATTGCCACTTAAACTAAAAGAATTGAAGAAAATAGGGAAAATAAAAAAAGAATTAAAAAAATACTTAATTTTAAATGCAGACTATTAGCCATTTCATTATACATATAATTTTACATCAATATATAATAATATATAATAGTATAAATAATAAATATATATAAATACATCCTTCAGAGTTGAGAAGGATCTCACTCATTGCAGAAAGCTAGAGTGAGTACTATATAATGGTTTATTATTATTAATTATATTTATATCTTGCAGAGCCACTGCACTATGATCGCTCGATAAGCGGAAGCTTGAGCGTGATAATGCTGATTAATAACAAATTGTTGTTCTCAATATATGCACCATGTCCGGGGTTAGCGGTCAAGGAAAAAAGTGAAAAGTGATTATTATAAAAAAATGGTTGGTCAATGAGGGAATAATAATAAAAGCAGACTATTAACATAAAACATAAAAATAAAATGAAAATAAAAATAAAATAAATAAGTAAATAAAAAAACAGTATAAATAAAAAATAACAAAAATTATTATTTTAAAATAAGAAAAAATAATATGATAATATCTTGTTTTAGCAGCACTGTATAAGTCCTTAGTCCCAATCAAGCTTTAGCTTGGGGATGAGGTATGGTATCATTATGTCTCTTGCATATTGTAAATATATGCTCCTTGTCCAGGGGATACTGGGCAAGGAAAAGAAATAGCCGCCAAACCAGGTTGAATCCAGCGGACTAGACCAGGTTCAAAGCTGCAGATGACTTGGTTGTGTGCACAGTGACGGTAGGGAAACATGGTAGGACTTGTCCTGGTCACCTCCGAACTAATCGTGTGACTTCACTGTGTTTCCCAAGTGGTTCGGAATCCACTATAATCAGGAGGTCCACTGTCCTATGGGCTGGCATAGGACAGTCAAGTCAGGGTCGCTCTATGGGCCCAAATTTGAGGCATAAGTCGTTATTAACCCGACGAACACTACTACTACTAAGGAAAAGAAAAAAAAAATTATTATTATTTTAATTGGTTTTAAGGGCGACTGGAAGCTAGGGCCACCGAGTTAATTGCTGTTTCGATTGGATATATTAATATATTAATGGGTAACACTGCCCTTGAAAGATCTTAAGTTCCTGTTGTGCAAAGCCCTTTCAGTTCCACTGAATGAATTTTATATTATGTGAATTATATTAAATAAGAAGTTGATAATTTATATTTATTTGTACAATAGTATTATATGGTATATAACGCAGTCATCGAAGTGGCACAGTAATATTGGCACTTTTTTGGGGTTCTTGGGACTTCAAAACGTGTAAACCCATTGAAATTTCAAATTCCTTATACTACGTATAAACAGGAATGCAAAAAAAGGGAACTTGAATGTAAAAATAAAAATGTGCGGCATTTAAATCAGAGCAGCTACCCCCCTACTCCCCCCCAAGGCCGTAGCCAGGATTTTTTCGGGGGTGGGGGGTGTTTAGAAATTTCATTGGTATTACATAGTGGTTTTTATTTTTCCTCTCAAAATCCGATTCTATCTAGTATGAAGCCATTTCATTCCCCCCCCCCTTGGCTACGGCCATGCTCCCCCCCCCCGTCCTTGGTCTGGGCACTGTGTTCTCTTAAGAAAGTAGACGTCACAAATATTGTGAGTCACCAAGTTCAATCACTGCCCTGAATGCCAGTATGTTAATGACAATGCCGGCTGTACTGGAAGAGGTAGGTCCAGTTCCGTGGAATTCCCCCCACGACACCACGCAATGTCTATGTCACACTTTCTACCAACAACATATCGTTCTTAATACCAGCCGTATGGACAGTCCGCGTGCCGGAGGAGACCTAGTACCCGAAGAAGTCCCCTCCCAGCCGCCGGCATGACTTTCGGAGCCAGAGCGCTTCTTGTTGCAAATATTGACCTTGCAGCAACCATGCAATTTCAGCGCTGGGCACCCAATAGTCTCATGGTCGTGTTCATGTTAAATCTGACAGAAAGCAAACACCAGCTGGTCAGCTGGGAGTTGGCAATAGTGTGAGGCGGTTGTTGAGAGGCTACGGTAAAGCATATCCGCACCATAACGAAGCAAAAGAGGCCTTGGTTCAGCTGCCTGAGCCAAGTAAATTGTAATCTGAAAAGGGTCGAAACCCCTTAATTAAGGAAAAAATTTCTTTAATTAATAAAAAACATAATTTTAATTTATGTCCTTTAGGCATGGGGCCTAATAGGCCACAAGGCTTGGATAAATAAGAACAAACATACACATGCACTATATCCGTTTTTGGTACAAATTTGAAAGGAAAGAACCGGTCCGAGTTTACTCGAACATGCTTTCCAATTTATCAATTATAGTAGATAGAGAAAATGAGTAATTTCATGGTAAATTATTTTCCTATTGTTAAATTTCGGACATCTGGGGGGGGGGAGGGGGTTGTCCACCTGACGTCACTGGAGGTGAGGTAAATTCTAGATAGGTCAGACCAACACATTACCACATTGTAATAATGGCAGGACACGCAATGCATTTGACCGTGAATGTTTTATCATTTTTTCAAAAACAATTTTGTCCACAAAACTAAATAGTTTTTTGCGAAAGCACCCTGGCCCGTTTCGTTACTCAATTTAACACCTAAAACATGCCTGAATGTAGAAGTCATCGATCGAAAGGTTTCGCAGAAAAATTAATTGTTATTCATTTTTCATTAACATATAGTTATTCCTATTTTTTTACCCCCAGAAGCAAACTATCAAGGGGTAAGCGACCCCCCGCATTTTATTAACATTAATTACAGCTACAATATATGTGAATTCAAAAGAAATCGTTGGAGCCGTTTTTGAGAAATAATTTTTTTAGACTTTTTTTTAGAGTTTTTTGAGTATAAAACCCCCCCAAATTGAGTTAGCCCCAAATAAAAAAAAAATTTCCGAGGTATGATTTTTGTGAACCTACATGCTAAATTTCATCAAAATCAGACAGACAGACAGACAGAGCGACAGACAGACAGAGCTACAGACAGACATTCCGTAAAAACCACTTTTTTGGGTTCCTGGGACCTCAAAACGTGTAAATCCGTTGAAAACTCGGAATCGAAAATTTCGAACATCAAATGGTCTCGAGGCATGATTTTTATGAACCTACATGCCGAATATCATCAAAATCGACCGAGTAGTTTGCCCGGAAATTGACGAACAGACAGACAGACATTTCGTAAAAAACACTTTTTTGGGTTCCTGGTACCTCAAAACATTTAAATCCGTTGAAATCTCGGAATCGAAAATTTCGACCATCACAGAGCATTCCTTATACTACGTATACATTGGAAAGCAATAATATCCATCGTCCTATGTGCTATTATTTAAACACTAGTATAGTCGGTGCCGGTTTTAGTCTTGTGGGGGCCACTGGGCCGGAATCGAGTTGTCAAGTAGCTTATTCTTTTTTCTACTAGTGTCTAAAACTCTAAATAATATGTTTCTAATAATTTCTCGAAGATGCCTCAACTATTGATATTTCATGTGAAATTTGTTTTTTTTACACCTATATTCTGTCCTTCTGCTGTTTGTCAGGTAGGCACTGGCGCTGACGTTGCCGTTGGGTGGGATAAGGGGGGGGGGCTCGTACAAGGGAAAAATAAACGTAGTCTTTGAGCGAAAGGAAGAAACCCTAAAGGGGATTCTGTTTCAAGCTGGTTATATTGTGCTTTGTAATTCAAACTGAGCCACTAATCAAACTTTTGTGAGAGCAAAGTAAAACAAACAAGGCATTAGCAGGTAAGCGCTTCAAATATAAGCTATCAAAAAAGCCAATTTATCAATTTATTACGTTATAATTTAATCTAAAACAAATGAGTTCATTCTATATTCTATTATTTACGCCACTGCCCCCCCCCCCCACGCAAATGGGCTGGATCCGTCGCTGCCCTAAGGGTTGGCCTCATCATGAAAGGTCCCGGTGGAAGATAGTGGTGCTGCTTAGGGTTCCTTACCGATACGTTTCAAGCGATGGTGGGCCTAAGTTGAAAGAAGATGTCAATAATTGTGTCAAACCTGAAAGCCGCACCATGTAGGTTGATGGGACCTCATTATTCGATTTCCTCATTCTACACATGAGCCGTGAATCACAGAAACAAAGAGCCGGCCTAATCCCGGCTCCTCCTAAGACCGTTCTCACCTATTTCCATTAAGGTGCGTCACACAAGCTAAAAGCCAACTTTCTCGAATGCATTCCGCACTGTATCACTTCCTAATGGGTGTGTTGAAATGGCCAGACGTCATAAAATTTCACGAAACAAATTTTATGCCCCGCGGGGGAATGAACCCAGTATGCGAAAGGTTCTTGGATGAGTCCCAAAATTTTACAATTATAATAAGTAAATAAATAATAAGTAAATTAATAAATGAGTAGGCTGTTTACAAGCATGGCCAACTCCAAGTTTTAGAATTTTTCAGGAGAGCGGATTTTCCGTTGAAAATTGCATTAAGTTTATAGCTAACCCCAAACTTCTCAGCGCTTCTGTGCACAATCTGGCTGCTTTTGTCACTTAATTTTTCAACGTGCAGGTGGACATTAAAATTTTCTGCAAGGTCGGATGAAAACCCAATTTTGTGAAAAAATTGGCCACGTTTGTAACCAAGCTCCTCAAATATTGATTTTTGTTCTATTACTAAGCCAACCTAGCGGAGTTAGGGCTATAAAGCCCTCTCTTACACTCAACTAGGAAGACCCGGGACCGCCTGCTTTACGTGCTCTCCGAAGCATGGCCAGAAAATGTAACAAGTGTGGGACTCGAACAAACAACCTTTCGGGTGAAAGTCGGAGTCTGTACCACTACTCTACTTGCCTGACGTTCGTTGTATTTGCAAAGGCTTTCACGACTGGAGTCGTATGAAGAACCAGTACAATCCGGGCTCATGGGCCATGGTCGATATGAAAGTGAACTGCCAAACGTTTCCTCAACATCTGCTGTTGACATCTTCAGCTTCACTCGCAACGGAGCCACCGAGATACAACATTCGAAGTCTATGCACGTAACTGTTTATTTTTTTATTACAATATACTCACACATTGATAATTGACTACTAATGTCATAGTTATATAGAATAGTAACTTTTGCTTTGATTAAGATGTAAACAAAAACATTGCGGTATTGACATTGCCCTATTAGAATTATTTTTTTATTAAAATTTTTATACTTTTATTATATTAAATATTGTATTGAATATATGTTTTGGAATTTAGTAAAAAATACCGCTGTACCTATCTCTATAAGTGCTAATATTGTAATCAAATAACATACTAGATTTTAATGTAGTTCTTCTATTCGATAGGCGTGCGGTTACCGCACAACCAAATATTGGGTTCCTTAAGATTAGAAAGGGCATGTGTTTTTATAATTCATCAGTTTTTCGGCGGAAGGACTGTTGAGGACCAATTATTAATAGTTTCAAAGCCTATGGCTTTATATTCATATACATTATTATTATTACACATTGTAGTCGAAAAAATATTCAAAAAATAAATAACAAAATGTATGTACATTAATTGATGAACATATCATGTACCTACCTAATAATAAAAACATGTAGGCCCAATAAGATGCAATACAATGATCTAGTTGGTTTATTTGGTCTAGCTTAGAATTTAAAAAATCTTCCACGACCGACCACGGCTCATAAACCCGGTTTCTACTGAATCATCAAATCATTGGTGATTCTGTGAATTCCGTGAATTTTCATTTCGTTTGATAGTCTCTTAAAATGGTGGAATTTTATTCTAGGAGCATTTATAAATTTATTTTGTGATATCTTTGTGTGCAAAATATCTCTTTTTGCCATTATGAGAATAATTGAATTCAAGGTTATGCCACTCCGTCTTACCCCTGCCAGCGCGACGCGGCGGCGGTAGCCGGGCGCTCCGCGGCAGAACAGACTGACTTAGTGAATAAATGTTTAGAGGTACTTACCACCCGATAAAAACTGAGGCATCCACACAGGCGATGCAAATGTTTGTGTTACAAGCAGCGCTATGTAAACAAACGCATTTATTTGTCTTTTGAAAGCGCCGTCTAGCACAACTTGGTAGTGACTAAACAGAGGAATTTCCAGGACCATGCTGGTGAAAAGAAGCGCCCAGGAGCGTATACCTGTGCCTCCGCACTGATTAAAATGCTATGTGCTCTTCCCAGTGCATCTGGTCCGAATTTCCTGCCGCCCGACCTGAAAAATAAAACACCTCAGAAACTCAGCGGCTGGGTCGATTTTTAATTTATTGGATTTGTCTAAATCCCGAATAGTAGAGAAACTATTTAACCATCAATAAAGTTAAAAGAAATACCTGACGTGACGCCGAACGGGTGGAGGGAGGAGGGGGGGGGGCTCAAAGTCCCGACATGAATCTCACCTCTCTAAGCTATAATATTACGTAACATTATAACAGATATTAAAATAACTGTAAAACTGTTGATGGATTGTTTGTACTTGCGCGAGTCTGTACACAGCACGTGATTTGAAACCTGTCGGAACTCAACACAGGAATTATCTTCAGAGGTGACTGAAGAGGTTATTATATTTACCTTTGTAAAAGGGGGCCCAGCACGGGACTTGTCCTTTGGGCTCCCCTTCCAAATGTAATTAAATTGTAATTGTATTGTACTTGAAGGAAAAATACAAATTATTTATTTATTAATTATTATTATTGATTTTTTTTTGTGGGCAATCAATATTTAATTTTAAAAAAACTGAGTTATATGAAGCCGAGGGCCGGTGTATTGCTAAATTAGGCTATGCAGGTTGTATATAGAATAGAATAAATATATTTTTAAAAAATATCTTCTACTTCTCTTTTTTTGACTATGTGATGTTTTTTTTGGAAATTCTACTTTGTGCAAAAAATGCTTAGCAGTTGGATTTGCTCTTATACGGCGCTGCTATCTAGATGGGTTTAATTTTCCAGCCATTATGGGATAAGTCCCTGCAGGCCAGATAAGCGTGCTACTTCCTGCTCAGCACACAAAGGTAATTTGTGTATTTCCTGTAGGCTAGGCTAATGGCGCGTTGTCTATGCGTGATTCCAAAGTGTTTAGGTGCCCATTCCATTGACCGGCTAGGGCTATTTCCAAAACGGTGACGTGGTAGCAGACACTCAAGACTTAGGTGGCGTTTCCATCGACCTCGCATTGCAGAATTGACGGAAATGTTTATTTTCCTCTATGCCATAGTAAAAATTGATCAATGATCATACAATAAAACCACAAACAAACAAACTGAAATTAAAAAATGGCTTCATGGGATGTGTTAATTACAAACATTTTAATAGATTTCTATAAAAAGAAAAATCAACATTTCCGTCAATGTCACTTGCAATCTGCAATGCGAGGTCGGTGGAGACGCTACCTAAGTCTTGAGTGTCTGCTACCACGTCACCGTTTTGGAAATAGCCCTAGCCGGTCAATGGAATGGGCGCCTTAAAGCTGTGCCCACACTTAACGTGGAATTAGGTGAACCAAATGAGGGCACACCAGGCATCATATTGGGAGTGCAAAGTAGTTTTCATGCAGGCACCGTTAGTATACCTGCACCGGAATGCGGTTGATACTACGCCTATTAAAGACTACTGCCGCCGGTAGTCCCTGTTTTTCTTTTAAGGGAAAATCGGACTCCCCTACTATACGTTGTTTTTTTTTTTTTGCTGCAAAAAGTCAGATTTCACTTTGACAAACCAATGTTAGTAGCGGCCCCTCAAATGATCTGTATTAAAATGTGTACCAACATTTCTTTCTAACTTAGAGCTATAAGTTTCCATTGTGGAAAAACTGATAATGGTGAATCCATGGGGAATTTTTCTTATAACCCGTCAGCGATGAATTTTGGACCGGAAATTTTTTTTTATGACATTGAAAAAAAACTACTTAGAGTTTGAGACGTGAGAGTTCATTAAAATATATTAGCCTAAGTTAGGCATTTACCATTTAGATCAGGTGTGTTGGTGAAGCTTCAGTCATTTATGTATGAGCTCAAGTTAACCGAATCCATAGGGACCATTCGGATAATTAAAGCTCTCAAAAGATGGTATAATTTTGACGAGAAATAGCCTATTTTCGTTACTGTTTGCAATTAGCATAATTTATTAATTAAATGAGTATTAGTACAGTACTGAAAATAAAAGACAGTCTTGGCTAACTAAACATCACAAAGAATGCAATTTGACTGTCTTCGCACATTCCCCGGCAGAAGAAGAACATCCTGTTTGGAAAAACCTGAGGCAGTGGTTTGGCAAGAACACGACTTCCCTTTTCAGAGCAGCACATTCTCGGGCAGCACACCCGCTCAAATTTTTGGTCTGAAAGTGATTCGGTTAACTGGAGTTCTGATAAGGCGGGGTTTCCACCGACCTCTCATTGCAGAATGCAAAGACATTGACGTGGTAGCAGACATTCAAGACTTAGGCGGGTATTCCATCGACCTCTCATTGCCGAATGCAAATGACATTGACGGAAATTTGAATTTTTCTTTTTATATAAATCTATTAAAATTTTTGTACTTAACATATCCCATGACGCCATTTTTTAATTTTAGTTTGTATGTTTGTGATTTTACTCTTTTATCATTGATCGATTTTAGCTATGGCATAGAGTAAAACAAAAATTTCCGTCAATTTCATTTGCATTCTGCAATGAGAGGTCGGTTGAAACCCCGCCTAATTGGAGTTATAGTGTATTAATTCATTAATTTTTATTTCAGGTAAGTGGCAACTTGTTTCTTGTTCATTAATCTCAGGCCATTCCACTGGTGAGCTACTCTTCAGCACTGCAATTCTCAAATTTCGTATTAGCTAACTCTGGGCCTAAAGATTGGTTTCCATATTATGTAAGTAAACTTTGTATTTCTGGGCTCTTACTAGTGTATTATGTATTTATTGTAATGTAAATATTTGATTTATTAATATCGTTTGGTCGCAGGCGAGACGGAAAAATACCCCATCGATCGCTTACCTATATTTACAACCGGTTATCAAAATAGGGTGCCTATTACTTATCCGACTTTCACTCCTGCATTACTTCTTATTAAGTCAAGTACATGTATGAAGATTCGATTGCGGTGATCCCAACGCGCCTTTATTGGCTTTGTGGCACCGGTTATTAGAAGAATGTGAAATGTTTTTTTTTTTTTTTGGTTAAATACACGTATTATTATTATTATTATTATTATTTTTACTATTAATTATTATTAATTATATTTATATCTTGCAGAGCCACTGCACTATGATCGCTCGATAAGCGGAAGCTTGAGCGTGATAATGCTGATTAATAACAAATTGTTGTTCTCAATATATGCACCTTGTCCGGGGTTACCGGTCAAGGAAAAAAGTGAAGTGAAAGTGATTATTATTATTATTATTATTATTATTATAGTTGGGAAAAATCATTAAAAATTGTATAAATTATGTACAATTTTCCATGATTAATTGTTTAATCTTTTTCTTACATGATAATCGAATGTACCGACTCCCACACTTCTAGATTACGCCTGGTACATTATGTCAATAGTAAGCTAGCTTCAGTTTGTCCATTGCCCGTGACGCCGGTGTAGGTTGCCATCGAGGACAAGTGCCATTTTGTCACTGAGCAATATAGTCAATCGATAAGGGCTGTTGGTCTGAATGGAAAATGGACCCGCTGGCCCGGATAGTTCTGTTTCATTGATTGATTGACATAGGTTGTGTTTGGTTTTATGTACCTGCTCCTGTGCAATGACTAGTTATAGGTTTGTAAATAATGTAATATCCAACAATTTTTCATGGAATTGTTCCACATGAAAATTTGTATTAATTTAAATAAATAAGTCTTATAATTGCAATAAAAATTTTCAATACAATATGTCAGAAAGTAATAACTTGGCTGAATGGCCCCTTCTCGCCAACGCCATATAAAAAATAATATTTAAAAAAAAGATTATTCACAAACAAAAAAATCAATGAATAAGTCCGAATAACCTCTTCAGTCGCCTCTGTAGGTAATTACCTGTGTTGAGTTGCGACAGGTCACCGATCACATGATGTGTAGAGACTCGCACAAGTACGAACAAGCTACCACTATGCCATCGGAGGCCAGAAATGAATATACTGTGCATGCAATTAGGCTATTTATTAATTATTATAGAAAAAATACCAATATTGCAAAGAAGCCAATGCTGGCATCACGAAAGGTTCAACAAATCAGTAGGGCTACACTTATAAAAGCCCTTCAGTACTAATAGGTTTTGGCTTTAGATACGTTTAATTATCGCCACCCGCTTCCTGACCCCCGTTACATTCTACTATTAGTATTTTGGCTGGTCTAGGAAATTAGGTGGTTTCCAAAAATGGGAAGCAGCTGCCAAAAAACATAATTTCACCGAATAGATATTAATTGCTGATACCGAGTTGGCGAATAAATTGTTACCCGCGTCATCGTGGAATAGGTCAAGAGGTCATGGCCCTACAATAATTTCCATTAGTCCCCACCCCGTCCCCCACCCCCTGTCTAATTCCTTCCTACCTCCCCTGCTGTTTCAGCGTACGTAAATGCAAATTACGATATTTTGAGAGCAACACCCTGTTTGACACGTTGACGTTATGTCAACTCTCATTTCCTGTCTGCAGGCGCTGAACATCGAGTATTGGTATTCCGGTAGGTAACTCCTTCCTCCTACCTGTAAGCAATAATTAATTTTGTGTGGGGAGCTGCTAGTAATTCGTACTATTTTCGGCAACAGGCTTACTTGGTAGCGAAGCTGAATTATAAGAAAACCAAGCCATGCAAGAATAACTGCTCAGCACTATCGGATTCAAAGTTGTGGTTAGTGTCGTGATTATTAGTTATCCGGGACGTGGTCTTTTTATATTTCAACACCACCTCTGCAAGCCTGTTTCCGATTCATTGTACGTCTACCTGCATGAAAACGATGTAGGTATTCTACCACCTTCCCCTGAACATTTGGCTTTCCACTCCCATACACATAATTCTGGGTGGAAGCATTTGCCTGCTAGTGCTATCGTTGGCATAGAGGGTTCTTTGAGTCATAACGCATATGGATGGCGTCTAGGGATAGTCGTAGTTAATAAAAAATAGTTACAATTAAAAAAATATAGGTGACCATTCGTCATTTTATTGAAAAAAGAAACAATTGCACCTATACATTTTACAAATATTATGTATTTATTTTCGTTGCAAGAGGGTGCACACTTCTTCAAAAATAAATAAAAAATAACTATTGGAATCATTCCCTCGGTGTAATTATAAATTACGTATCAACAGAATTTAAAAAAATTGCGACAATGGTTATTATGCATAGGTATATATAGCCTCATGTAAAAGGATATAAAATACCTACATGAAAATGAAATTTTATAATGTATGTAAATGTGTAATAATGTCCGTTCTTTCCTACATAGAACTCTATAACCTACAATTCTCGCATAAAAATTCAAAATGTATACAAAGTAGCCATAGAAAAATGATGTCATAATCCAATGTTGTGATTGGTTGGCCGCAAGCGTTTATCAATACGAATTTTTTTTTTAGATGAGCCATTAGCTATAGCTGGCGGAAAAACATAGCTCCGTGTTGACTCTTCATATGCAGTGACATGTCAAGAGAACAAAATGATCGTTGTGCACGCTATTGCTATGATCAGGGGTTTCAAGGATTAAGTACATGCTTACTAGCATTGCAAAGGGCCTGTCACACTCGCTTGGATCTGATAGGAATTGGCAAGAGTGTGTGGGGCGGGTCTTGAATAGTGGTGATAAGACGAATGACCCCATAGGGAAATCTAAGCTTCACGAAATTTTAAAAATTATTAATTCTCACATAAAGCGCCGATCGTATAATGTATAAAGAAAATTGGTTGTCTGTAAGTCGGTTGTAAAGTCGGTTTACGAACGATAGTTTAACGTGACAACGCCTAAATTAACTTAAAATTAATTAACTAATTAACTTAAATAATATATGGCTGGTAAGAGAAAGAAATATGGAAAAGCCCGTAAAACCCCTTAAGTAGTTTGCATTTTTTTAAATAGATAATAACGCAGCCGAAAGAGGCCTATTTTTGTTGAAAATCGTGCGCAACCCCTGAAGGTTCACACCCCCAAAGCCAAACCACAAATATAGCATGGCCTGAAAGAGGAAGAATTGGAATTTCGAACGCTATTGGAAACAATGTATGGTATTGATATAAGCTAAAATAGAATGTGATGTGAAATTGCATAACTAACCCATTATGGAGAAATGGCGTCGTAATTTGTATATCTATTATTAAATAACAACAAGCCATTGTTACACATTCAAATATAATCACAGGATTGAAACTTCATGTGTATTTTACATTGTGGATTATATTTTAAATATTTAATAAATAAATATTGACATTTTGTTCTATTACTAAGCCAACCTAGCGGAGTTAAGGCTATAAAGCCCTCTCTTACACTAAACTAAGAAAGCCCGGGACCGCCTGCTTTACATGACCTCCGAATTACGGCCAGAAAATGTAGCAAGCTTTCGGGTGAAAGTTGGAGTCTGTACCACCACTCTACATGTCCTGACCTGGCTTTTAAGAGCTTCCTTATGCTGTTACTATATTTTTCCCAATCCTAATGTAACTGCGAAACGAGCAAAATCATGCACTATGTAAATCCCGGTATACACGGAAGGCTCAAATCCCCGCGACCCGCTGGGTAATCTATCATGGGAGGAAATGGACTAGTGCAGTGGAGTTTCTTTGTGTCAATGGTAAGCTTGTCTCGGCTTGTCCATTGCAGTTTGTAGCCGGTGTTGGTTGACATCGGGGGCGCTTTCAACCATTTCCTCCCATGACAAATTCAGTCTCAGGACTTTTAGTATGAAATAAATTGGGAACGTTACGTTGAGTTTCATTGTGTCAAGGGTAAGCTTGCCTTGCTTGTTCATTATAGCTTGTAGCCGGTGTTGGTTGGCATCAGGGACGCTTACCAGTGTGACAATGGCCAATCCATGCGCAAACAATACCAATTATGTCTGAATATCCATGGGACCGCTGGTATTGGGCAACTTTCAATAAGTAGCCCTTCAAATAAAAAAATTCCACTTAAGTTAAGTCTCGAACCTCGAGCTTTCGTTCAATAGTCCAGTTCTCTACCAACCAATTAGCCAATTTCTCATTTTAGTGATCATTTCAAGTTCAGCATGACTAGTTAAATTCCTTTACGGTTAATAACCACTTTTTTAGTTGCTTATTTCAAGGCGTTTCCTTGGTTTTTTTCTACGTCACTTTTTCGTTGTACGAGTATGGAAATTCTATTTTCCCTTTGAATTTTCTATGCTGTTGTTTTAATTTTATAAACATGAGACTGTTAATATAATGATTGTACGCTTTCGCATGCTGCAGGTCCATTTTGAAATTTATTCGTCACAAATGAATACGTTCATATAGGCAAACAGCATTTTCTCTTGTAAGTTCTGCCTTCAGCAGAGTATTATACGAACACCGTGCGGTTGGAGACTCGGACAGAATTACCTGTTAGGTGACTTAGTGAGGTGATTGAAGAGTTTACATGCATTAAATTGTTTGTATGCGACTTAAATTGTAAAAAAAAAACATAGCAGAGCAATATTTATAATCAGCACAAAAAATATTTTGGAACAGATTCGCGATTAATTAGCCAATAAATCTCCAGTCAATTCTCCTCAACGTACATTAGCAACCTTTACATGATAATGCCCAAACTTTAAGGGTTCCAGAATTACACTCCACTACTACTGAAAACCCATCATGTCATTAGAGATATTCCGTCATTTTTAAAGAAAATATATTGCTGTAAGAATTATTTTTCATTGATTCTTTATTGGGCAGGAGTGTCATTTAAATTTTGCACTTGGCCAATATTTGGCTGGGAGGAAGAGGGGGGGGGGGGGTATTAGTCTTAATTTTTTATTTGAAGTAAAAATGTTTACTAACACTAATTACAACTTCCCGCTTCTCGTTATTTCTCTTTATATACGAAACCATGTGAAGATTATAATGGCCTATAGCCTACCATAAATGTATATGACATAATTTATATTGTTTTATTTCCGAACGCTGAGAGGGGTCTACTGCCCTCCTAAGTACGTCCCTGACTTAATGAAGGGTCCCATCATGGAAATCAAAGCCTAACGGGTTCTTTTTGGACTATATATATTCCCCTATGTGTTATGCTTATCTATTTTGATTGGATTTTTGAGATGCATAATGTAAATGAATTGTAAAAAAACCACACCCAAAAGTTATTTAAATACTTACCAGCACTAAAATTGAGTGTTTACTGAGTCCCGTACAGGCATCGTAAGCAACGGGATAACGAACGCGAAACAACCGTTAGTTAGACCGCAAGAACTTAAAAATTCCGTCAATCGTGGTCCCTACGTCGATCGCGACTGGAACTATAAGTAGTAACCTGGCTAGTACCTGGTACCTAGCAAGGCATATCAGCTGGTCGCCACCTGAGTGGATGAACTCCGTCAAATTGCAGCCATATGCGCAACATGAAGACGTTCTCTATTTCAGCCATGCTAGTGGTCTTTTCGGTCATGCTCATTTAATCGTTTTTTGGTACTTTGGGAAGCCTGTTTTGCCAAATTACAAAAAAAAAAAAAAAAAAATACTCGGCCACTGTAAATCCAAAAAAAATCTCGGGACTATTCTTTGATTCATTTTCAGGGGCTTACTTAGTTAGGCTTACTTCCGTCTAGGGAGAGACATCCAAGGTCAGTTGGCTCTGATTATATTATGTCCGTTGAATGCCCTCATTGCTAAACTCCACAGGTTTTTCAATTTCAGGATGGTTCCTAAACTCCCTTCCCCGATTTTCTGCACCAGAGGGCCTACTACGCCGATTAGTATTAACTTATTCCTGGGGTAAAAAACGTTACCAAAATAATTTTGAATAGTACTTTCCATTGTAAAGGTATCTTGTTTAGTCTTTCCCTTTCGGTGTTCTTCCCTGGGAAGAATGTGGCCTATGGATTTATTTCCGTGGAACTCCTCAAAATCGTTAAAAAAAAAAATCATAAAAATCCCATTTATTTTAATTCACTAATATGTTATTGTCATTATAGATATAAGCAAACCCCCCCCCCCAACCGTTTCTCTGGCCCCTCCGGGGCCCCCCCCCCCACTTTTGAGATATTTTACATGGTGTTAAATTGCAGAATTATTGAACGGTATGCCAACTCCCAATGAAAAACGTTTTGTGTTTTAATCGCCCCCCCCCCGCCTTAAAATTTCTAGCGCCGTCACTGACCATGACCTTCTTGAAACTGATATATTTTTAGGGCAATCATTATAACAGTAGCATGCTTAGTTCTTATAGAAAATGGATTTGAAAATCGTTACATCAATGAAAAGCGTAATTCTTAGCTTCAAGTGCGTTTATCTCAAAATGAGTTTGACAACAGTTATACACTTTGGCTACTATAAGCTTCATTAATATACTATAAAAATTCTATATAGAAGCAGAACCGGGTCACTCGTGCCAGTCCTATTAAAAGTTAGATCGTTAAGCTGCGTCCTGACTATGCCATGAAAGAAAGAAAGAAAATTGTCTTTATTTTTCATATGGGCGAATTTTGGGCCTTTCGGCCCACTCTTACAATTAACCATGCCATGATGCTTTGCCATTGGCAGGGACGGATCCAGCCCATTTTGGGGGGGGGGAGAGGGGTTGTTGGTCAAAATAGGATAAACCTATGTAGGATCGATTCAATCAGAGCGTAATAAATTAGTTTACAATAGATTTACCAAATTTTTTTGGGGTAGGGGCAGTTCCCCCCCCCCCCCGTATCCGTCCATGACCATCTGGGAGCCTTAGGATTAAATATATATAAACATTAACTTACAACAAAACTCCAGACAAGCATTGCGGATGGAGTCCTGATGAGTATCAAGGGAGGATACATTGACCCCCCTCCCCGCCCAAAGTTTCGGGTGAGCGAAAAAAAAAACGTATTATACGTACATTAGAGGATCGAATGAGGAACCAGTAGAATCCACTGAAGATGTCGACCGCAGATGTTGACGAAACGTTTGGATGTTCACTTTCACTTCGACCACGGCCCATCAGCCCGGATTCTACTGGTTCCTCATTCGACTCCGGCCGTGAAAGCCTTTGCAGTTATATTAGAGGATCGTCTTAATGAACTTAGGCCCTTGCTATCTTACGTATTCTCAGCCACTTTGTGATCGAACCTGAAGAAGTTTTGAAAGAGTGCAAACTATATAAAGAGGAAATTTGAGTGTAGCATTTCATTAGTTGTATGATTTCTAAGACGGGGTTTCCATTGACCTCGCATTGCAGAATGCACATGACGTTGACGTGGTAGCAGACATTAAAGACTTATTAATGATGTCTGCTACCACGTCAACGTCATGTGCATTCTGCAATGCGAGGTCAATGGAAACGCCGCCAAAGGCCCGGTATACACGGACGGTTTCGTCGCCGGTGATCCGGGGAGAAATTTGTCATGGGAGCTAATGGCTGATCGTGGTAACCAGTGGCGTAGCCAGAATTTCTTTTTTTGGCGGAGTCCAGTTTTCATGCAACATCAATACATAAAGTTTGCCCGTTTGCGATAGATTTTCGAATGGGGGGGGGGGGTGTTTCATTTGGCATAGTAGAAAAATAGTAAAGCCGTCCTCATGGACGTACGCATCTTCTAATTAGAGCCATGATCTTAATTTCCCCACCCGAGGGGTCGGGGGCTGAAGGGGGGCCCGAGGGTCTCCCCTGGGGAAGGTTTTTGAAAAAAATAGGCTTGAAATTGTGGAGTTTTACACATTGCGATGTCTATACGTTTGCGAACCTATTCTAATAGTGTTTAGGTTTTACAGCCGAAGAATAGTAGACCTACTGCATATGCTCATATTTTACATATGAAGAATATTACAGCTAACAAGGGGAGCCCGGGGGCTACCGTGGGGAATGTTTTTTTAAAGATAGGCCTGAAATAGTTTGACGACAAAAAAAATTTGATTTTGCAGACGATAACATTATTAACAAAACTGGAAACAGGGGGACCGGGGTCTCTTTTTTTGAATAAATATCTGACATTTTTTCTGATTTGCCAAATCTGGGGGGGGGGGTCCGGACCCCGCTGGTGGTAACACTGGCGAAACCACTACTGCAGCAGATTTCTGTCGCTACAATTTGTTGCAGTAGATTGCGGTTTTGCCATGTTTTTCTCACACGAAAAATTTCACCAGTGATCGAATAGTTCGTGTGTACCGTGCCTTAAACTGTACATTGTAAGTAGTAAGCATTGCCTGTTTTTGTACCATTACAATAATCTTTTTCTCCCAACTATTTTTCATTGTCGCAAATAGGGGGGGTCCTAAGGCTAAGCCCCCCCCCCCTGGAAGCACCCGTAGCCCCCCTAGGATTTTTGGTGACAAAGACGTTATGGAGGCGAAGAGCATAGTATCCACAATAACGAAAGGGAAATCAATTCTTGGTATGCTTATTTCACATGAAAAAAAAAAATCAACATATTGACCATGTACTTTCACAAAAATATATTACTCAAAATGCTTAAAACCCCAATATTTCAGACTTATTTTTCAGACAATTTCTTCGGGGGAGACCCCCGGGCCCCCCTCAGTGGCAGGTTGCTTTGTCTGTTAAGTCTCAACTGTACGGGTTGCACAAAATGTGTAAAACCTCACTTTCTCCAGGGTAAAATATTCGTAAAATCTCACTAATTTGGGCTTATTTATAATTTTTTTTCTCTAGTGATCAAAGTCTTGTGGTCCTTAAGCCCCCCCCCCCCCAGAAATTTTGGGAATTTACGCCAATGCTATTTTTTCTGGGGACACTGGCCTCCCCTCCCCCAATTGGGCTGGATCCGACCTTGAGTCCTTGACCTGTGGTGCCTAAAAATAGTAAAAGCGTGTACGAGTGAACTCGTTTATGCTTTCCTATTTCCATATTTATTATTATATACAGTATATTAATATAATACCTAATCGCTATCGCCATCAAAACATGTAAGTCCGTTAAAGTCTAGTAATTAAAAATTTCGAACATCACAAAGCTATCCTTATGGCCTTATACTAACCTATAAATAGGAATGCAATAATTAGTTACACATGCGACATGCGTTATAGAGCCTAGCTAAACCAATTTATAGATAGATTATAGCATAGACATAGTAAAACTAGTTTTATTAGTTCCATGGATTATAGGTACGGACGTACGGTGAACTATTACGTACGCATCGTCCGCGAAGATCGCCACTAGAATGCCATCTCTGGAGAAAGGGACAAACTAAGCCTCAAGAACGTTCTTCTACAAGACTGCGATAGATGGTGCACCATAGCTGTGATCATGCATTGAAATATCAAAATTTTTAACCGAACATACCCGGCATATTTTGAAGACTTGAGTAGTAAATAGGTAAATAGGTAGATAGGTAAATAGGTAAATCCAATCCAGAGGCTAGCCAAGGACGGATACAGAGGGGGGTAGATGCCCCCCCCCCCCAAATTTGGTAAATCTATTGTAAATTAATTTATTACGCTCTAATTTAATCTATCCTACATATGCTTTTCCTATTTCGACCCACAACTACCCAACTACCCCCCCCCCCCCCAAATGGGCTGGATCCGTCCCTGAGGTTAGCTATTATGAATCACCGTGGCTTGTCCAGCTTATGTGGACCAAACGATCGGCTTGAATTGTTAACCGCAAAATTGACGGTATTGCTATTTGCTAGAGTAGTGTTTTTTTTAAACTAGAATTTAAGTGCGAGTATAATCGTATAATTGCAGGAAATCAGTTACTCAATTTCCGAATCTAGTACAGAATCGGAAGGTCGATTCGATATAAGAACCAAATTGGATTAAACACTCAATTTTACTCGGATTCGGAATCGGTACACATAAGCTTTTATTGTGGAACAAAGTAAGTTTGGATCTGATAACATTTAAATAAATAAATACATAGGCTATTGACTTTTTGGCGTGAGAACGTCTAATAAATTGATGAGCGCCGGCTCGAATACTAGGTGCATGTACGAAAAATGCAACGCGGGTCAGTAACGTTGGTTTAAAGCAACTTTTTGGGCAGATGTAGAAGGTCTATTTCAATTTATATTAAAATTATACCCATGTCTTCGTCTATTCGTCCTCTTTCAGGCCATGCTATATTTGTTGTGATAGGGCAAGGGGTTCGACTTTGGGGGGTGGAAACGTGAGGAGGTGCGCCCAAATTTGGCGCGAATTTGCCGATTTTAATCGAAAATAGACATTTTTAGGCAGCGTTTTTGGGGGTGTTAATATCAATTTGAAAACTTCAAACTACTTTAGTTCCTTTCCACCTTTCTTACTATTTCCAGACATATATTCAGTTTTATTATCCCTCTTCGTTCAGGCTCAGGTGAGTTGGTAAACCATCCGTGTTTCGGCGGAAAACAGGTTCAAAGGGTGCTTTTCAATTTACATGCATAGAGTAAAAAACTTCCACAGCCTGTAATTTTCAACCGAAATGAATTGTTAATTTTCCATTAAAAGCAGTATGAATTTAGGTTTCACACGAGTATAAACACATAGTATCAAATTTACCCCTTCACCCCTTAAACACGAGGGGAACACAAAATTAGTAAACTGAGACCCATTTCCAGCAATCCCATTTGAATTGCATGGGCGGGTTTAAAGCAATTTTTTGGGCAGATGTAGAAGGCCTATCGTAATTTAAATTACACCCATGTCTTCATCTATTCCTCCTCTTTCAGGCCATTCTATATTTGTGGTGATCAAGCAAGGGCTTTGGGGGTGTGAAACGTCAGGGGTTGCGCACGATTTTCAACAAAAATAGGCCTCTTTCGGCCGCGTTATGATCTATTTAAAAAATTATAACTATTAAATAGCTTTTAAGGGCTTTTCCATATTTCTTCCTCTTTCCAGCCATATATTATTTAAGTTAATTAGTTAATTAAGTTTAAGCTAATTTAGGCGTTGTCACGTTAAACTATCGTCTGTAAACCGACTTTACAACCGACTTACAGACAACCAATTCTTTTTTGTTTTATTACTAAGCCAACCTAGCGGAGTTAGGGCGGTAAGCCCTCTCTTACACTTGACTAGGAAAGCCCGGGACAACTTGCTTTACATGCCCTCCGAAGCATGGCAAGAAAATGTAGCAAGTGTGGGACTCAAACCAAAAACCATTCGGGTGAAAGTCGGAGTCGTTACCACTACTCTACATGTCCTGATTTACTTATAGGATATACAATCGATGAATTCACTATGGAAGTATGTTTTACTTATTTGGTCAAACGAGGCATTATTAAAAGAAGCCTTCTCTCGTAGAGCGTGTCTCCCACCTCCAGTCTTCCTAACAATCCTACAACCATATACGATGCCATGTATATTAAATAATTTATTTAAATATAATGATAAATAAAATTTAACATTAATTATTATTTTGAAATCTGTAAATTTATTAATTTGAATATAGGAACTCGACAAAAATAATTTCGCCTGTTTATCAAAACTAGTCTTTTTGGTAAAATATTAAGTCCAATCTTATCACTGATAATTTAAAGAGCTAATGGGAAAAGATTTAGTTAAACTTATTAAACATTAGAATGTCAAACTAAAATTATTTTTAGGGTAGTCTTTTATACCACAAACAAACCCCATGATGATATGGACTTTTCTCTCATTGTTTTTCAAAAATATTGACTCTTAAATAGCCAAAATGATATAGTCTAGACTTGATGTTTTTATATTATGTATATGGTAGATCTAATTGTAGTTTTGACGGTGCCGAGCACATACTGTATCTTTATATCTATATTGTACTGTATGTGGTAATAATGGCCTATTATATCATTTCATTTCATTTGAAACAATTGAAGTCACATCCGAACTTACCCTGTTTCACTGTAGCCTAGGTATGATGTTTCTAATCATTCTACGTATCCATCAAAGGGATGGCAAGGCCGTAGCCAGGAATTTTTGTGGATAGGCGGAGGGGGGGGGGGTCATAAAGAATGATCCTTAAAAATATGCATAGTATTTTTATTTTTATTATTTTTTATTATTATGTACCCAAAGCCAAAAACCCCCATGACTTATGATTTTAATTGGGAATATTAATGTGACTGCACACAAGGCGGCTATTGGCAGCAAATGAGGCAGTCTCTCCCCTGATTGTCAAATGAAATATAAGAAAGAAAGAAAATTGTCTTTATTTTCCATGTGGGCGAATTTTGGGCCCTTCGGCCCTCTCTTACAATTAACCCGTTACAACTTACATTGCATTATATTATATATTACGCAAGTTTGTGCTTTGAATTAACAAATGTAGGCTAACCTTCTAATTTAATGGCTTTAAGCAATATAATTACTCTCTTGAACTTTGTTCTTTTCTCGACAGAAGATGGACAAACTTGGTAAAATAGATACAATAGAATGGGATAAAATTTAACAGGAATATAATGTGAAAATGACTAAAAAACTTTTTTCTGAAGAACCTTTTTATCGATGGTCTCTAACTTTAGGTATTTTATAGATGCTTTATAGAGTAATGAATCCATACAAGTTGTTTTCCCTAACAAAGTTTGTTTTTGAAGAAATTATGGATAGTCCACACTCCAATGTTTGTTTGTTTTCCAACGCCTACTTTCAACATGCTTTAAGCAACCCTGTCAGCTTGGTTGCGGGGGGGGGGGGGAGTGAGCCTGTTTTTTGACTTTAGGCACCCTAGGGGCAGACTCCTTCACCTCAGGGAGAAGGGGAGCTGACTAACAGATTGGACCTCCTGATTATTGTGGATTCCGAACCACTTGGGGAGCAAAGTAAAGTCAGGCCTATCATCCCGGATTGAACTGCTTCGTCACGCGTAACTCCGGCCTTGAAATCCTTTGTAATTATATTATCATAAAGGCTGTTTCAATTTTACAGAAATTAAAGGCTACCACAAAATTTAATATCTCTCTGGCTCACCGGATTAATACTAAAATTGTAACCATTATTGTAAGGGCTGTTGAAAATTTGTAATTTAATCCTTTTAATATAGTGTCAGGTTTAATATTGATTGACTTCGGTATAACTTAAACTGTAGTTTTTAAGTTTTAAGATAATTCGTAATCGACTTCGGTGGGAAAGTGGTTGCGTGTTAGTACTTGTGCGAGTCTCTACACACCTTGCGATCAGAGACGTGTCGTAACTTTTGTAACACAATGTTTTTATTCAATTGAAGAGGCTGTAGATGAATTATGACATATAGACACAAGTTTAAACAGTGAATGACATAATTTAATATATGGTTTTTATTTGTATGAATGTGTGAATCTGTGATTTTGAATGCTTGTGTGTGTGAATGTAACGCTGTTTTGCATAAGGTATGACTTCATGTTTCTCTTTTGATATACTGTATATCTTTGTACCTTATGTTAAAATAAAGTGAATATTTATTTTATTTATTTATTAACTCGACACTAGTACCTATTAGGTTACTTAGTGAGGCGATTAATGAGGTTAATCGAATACATTCATTAAATTGTTTGTACGCGATTAATCTTAATTTAAAAAAATGCGCAATTTATTTTAGCTTTAATTTTTAATTTAGATTGTAGGAATTGTTAGGGTTAAAGGGCCTAACACGGGAAATCTTTTGGGTTTACCGCTCATTGGCCACTGCCTCCTGAAACTTAAGGCCATGCCAGACGCCAAGGTGCTACAAAGAGCTATTTTTTAAGTTAAAAACGTTATTCTCAAATAATATTCGGGAAAGAGTAATTTTATTCTTCACAAAACGAATAATATCAAAGTTGCAGGTCGACTTCGATGGCCAGGTGGTAACGTGCTTGCACTTGTGCGAGTCTTTACACGCCATGCGATCGGAGACGTGTCGTAACACAACACGGGTGCTAACCAACAGAGGCGACTGCAAAGGTCAATCGGATACATTCATTAAATAGTTGTATACGATTAATCATTAAAAAAAATAAAGAAATTACTTTAAATTAAATTTTTAAGATCACATTAAATGTCCTTACTAAGTAACTTTGCACTTTTGCTGCCTTGTCAGTGGCGCTAGCAGTGGCGAAGATCTTGCCCAATTCGGAATCAGCCGCCTTTTAGGTTTGAGCTTGAAGGACAATCCGGCCTGGACACATGGCAAAGCCGTATTGCAATGCCTTAAGGCTTTGAATTGCGGACTTGTATCCGCACCCTTCGGGTTTCATGACAAATCGAGCATAACACAGCTAGTGTGCTCTCACGCCACGGGAATATGGCCCTGACAGCGTTTTTACTTCTGAAATTTGAATGCCTTACGTTTTCAGTGCACCTTAAGTATGCCCATAAAAAGTTCTTCAATAGGAAGTGAAATCCAACAGATACTGCACGCCGCGTTTACCTTTTATCAACTTTATAAACAATGGCGATGCTTTAATTCCCCCCCCCCCCCCACAAAAGTCGATGTTTATAGGAGAAGTTCTTCTTTACCGATTGTTTTACTGCAAATACTTCCGCCTTATTCTCCATTCATCTCAGTTCATTCTATTCATCTCCATTCACCTTTTCCAACCTTTCTCTTAAGTAATCTATTTGTAAAGGTTAATGGCAATGTGCTAAGAACTGAGTTAGTGGGTTTAAGAGCGTTAACGAGATATAATTACAAAGGCTTTCACGGCCGGAGTTACGTGATGAAGCAGTAGAATCCGGGATGATAGGCCGTGTTCCTTCTGAAAGCGTACTTCCCAATGTTTTTTCAACATCTGTGGTCGCCATTTTCAGTGGAACTGCGTAGACTTGTAAGATTGTATCTCGGAGGCTGAGCAGTTGCAGATGCAATCTTAGAAGTATACACATTTCCACTGAAGATGTCGACCGCAGTTGTGGGTGAAACGTTTGGAAGTAATCTTTCAGAACGACCACGGCTTATCATCCTGGATTCTACTGCTTCAGCGCGTAACATTAACGAGGCCTAGAACATGTGTAAATTTAAAACAAAAAAAGGGTTGGAGCTGTTTATAAGTGCAGGCGTTTTATTTTAGGGTGAACCCCACAAAATTGACAAAATTGATAAATCGGGAAATTTGACCCCAAATTGCCGCATTGTCAAAAACTTGGTAAAAAAAATACTTTGATTTCCCTAAGACCTCAAATAGTGTGCTCTCGAAATCAACAGGTTGAGCAGATTTTTTTTTTTTTTTTTTTTTTTTTTTTTTTACCTTCGTGGGGCCTACTCGTTTGAGTTCCTATAAGCGTCGACCTAGAAGGTCTTTTGCTTCCACGTTTGCCGTCTACGCCCATCTTATAACACCAGTCTTTTTGATAAATTCTAGTGTTTTTGTGATGATGAGCAGATAATCACAAAGCTTTCCTTATACTGGCGTATAAATGGAAAAGCCATTGTATAGTTAGAAGTACGTAAAAGTACTGTAGTCAATGACCAACGTGCACAATGAGTTGAAAAACAATAATTAGCGCCAGAATTGAAAGAGGATAGGGGGACATGCGGCATGGGCTCATGTGATGTGAGTGAAAGCGAACGGCGTGCTCAAGTAATGTGAGGCGTTCGTAAGCCAGTGCCGAACCAGCTTCGGTGGGGGAGTATCGCATTTTAGTATGCCACCGCTTATTCCACCTTCGAAGAAGCTTGTGCTGCATCTCTAAATTCTGCCATTCGTCTCAGAGACTCCTTGGCCTGCTGGACGACTAGGCAACATACTTAAACAAGGTTAGTGAATTCCTTAATTTTTTAATTTTAATAAATTAATAAATTTTTAAATTATCGTCGATTTTTGTACGTCCTGTTTATTAGGACTTATAATCTGTCAACGATTCTTATAGCTGATAGACCACTCTATACCAAACCGGCTTAAAGATAATATGCACCAATATGCAAAGGGTTGCACGGGATAGCACGTAATATTGCCCCGAACTTAGTCCGAATTTGATTTTACGCCACCCCCCATTCTTGAAGTCTCCAGGTCTATAAAAGAATTTACGCTAATAGGGACGGGAAGCGGGAATATAATTACTAAGGCTTTCGTCTTGATGAATCAGCAGAATCCGGGATGATATGCCGTGGTCATTCTGAAAGTGTACTTCCAAATGATTCGTCTACATCTGCGGTCGACGTCTTCAGTGGAACTTCTAAGATTGCATCTCGGATGCTCACACAGGATTCTATTGCTTCGTCAGGGAAGCGAAAATAATTTCAGAAACCTACCTCCTGATCTGGCAAACTGAAGTTTTTTGCACTACAGGGACAACGTGTTGACAAACTGCACCACGGAAGCTTACCAGTTCATCTTTAATTTTAGGGGATTTAATTCTTATTAACCAGTAACGTACACTGAAAACACTGGGGAAAAACGACCCATTGAGGGTCTAGGTCTGAGGACTAGTGGATGGAGGGTGAGGAGTTCCTTCTTTGCCACTGCTCCATTGAGAATGTTGTGGTCAGCAACATGTCCGGCAGCCGCGTTTTTCTCCTTCCGTGACTCATGAGGGCGGAAAATGGTTTCATCACGGATCTTGAACAATTCCTTCATAGACGAGCTCTCTACTGACTGGGCTATTCCGGACCAACGCACACTGTTATCATTTAGAAATAGCTCAGTACGATTCAATTTTATTCTGTTTAAGCACAATGTTTGAGAGATAGCATGCACATTATTGCTATTATTTATTTATATTATGTATTATAAGCTAAGCCACTAACAGGCTGAGGTACAACACAAGCTTAAATACGCCTAAATTGTAGCTACGTCATCTAACTCGCTTGAAAGGTATTGCAGGACTGATGTTACCCCCAATTCAAGGGCCACCGCCATAATGTTCCTCTCCCCCGCACTTTGGTGAATGGCAAATGTGAGCCCGTCTTTCCCGGGTGAATCCATGCGTGGGCAATTCCATAAGATGTGTTCTACCTTTTTCGGTTGGCTACACTGGTCGCAAGAGGCAGAGTCCAAAATTGTCAATTGAAGGCGAAACTTCACCAGGGTGAACCGAAATATCAAGCGTGACGAGACGTGATAAGTTTAGAGACTCAAACCAGCCTCTCCATGTCACCCTGGGGAGCATTGAGTGACAGAGCCCCCCCCCCCCTCATCACTATTCCACATAAATAGGACATGTAGAGTAGTGGTACAGACTCCGACCTTTACCCAAAAGGTTGTCGGTTCGAGTCTCAAACGTGCTACATTTTCTGGCCATGCATTGGAGGGCATGAGAAAGCAGGCGGTCCCGGTTCTTCCTTCTTGAGTGGAAGAGAGGCCTTAATAGCCCTAACCCAGCTAGGTTGGCTTAGTAATAGAACAAAAATTCATTATTTACTTAAATACTACTGGTATAGTAGAAAAATTAAAGGTAGTGTTGTAATATAATTACAAAGGCTTTCACGGCCAGAGTTTTGTGATGAAGCAGTAGAATATAAGGCTGTGGTCGGTATTGCCAGTGGAACTGCTTATATTTCTAAGATTGTATCTCGGAGGCTCAGCCATTGCAGATGCAAACGTTTCGTCAACACCTGCGGTCGATATCTTCACTGGAACTGCGATACAATCTTAGAAGTTGAAGCAGTTCCACTGAAAATGCCGACTGCTGGTGTTGACGAAACGTTTGGAAGTACGTTTCAGAACGACCACGGCCTATCATCCCGGATTCTACTGCTTCATAAAGCCAGTGTACCGTCCGTTATCAGTCAAACACTCTGCAGGGCGATGCGGGACTATAGACCCCATATCTTAATACGAATTTTGAAACGTTCTAGTCATCCCATGCTAGCAAGTCATCTCCTTCATTACTTTCTTTTAAAAAAACTCAACTTTCGTGGACAACACGTGACGAGCGCAATAGTGGTGGAGCGTACAAATTACAATCTGATATATATATATATATATATATATTAGTGAAGTTCTGGTGTAATAAATTGTATGTACCTATAGCGTGATAGGCATAACAGGGGTTACAGAGGGTCGATTGTAGTCTTATAAAATGTTATTCTACGCAAAATGTCACTGAAAGGTAAAGTAAATTATATTTCATGCTGTTTAAGAGGCAGTTGCACATTCTATTTATGCATGCAGCACCCATATAATCAATTGAAATGGGCAGAGAAGGCGTATGTTACAAACAATAATTGTACGTCCTTCTTCAGGGGTAGAAACTACTAATCTTCATTTGATATCAAATTGCATGTCAATCACAGAGTGAAGGCTAGTAGTTTCGTTCAATTACCTTGCCTTACTCGACTTGGTTTTTTTTTATGTTTTATCTATGCCTTCATTATGTATTTTGAGCAGCGCCTGAGTATATCGTTCCAAAATCCTCCCTATTAGCTGTTTCTAAGAGGCGCAATCCGCGCAATGCTGTAATGTGGTAATTCAGATATAGCTCTGAGTTTAAAAGTCCGTACAGTTGTGTCACAAAATTATTGATTGCTGTTGTACGCTAAATAATCGTTAGCAATGTGTGAACTGTAACCAGCAGGAAAATATGACACGACTATCCTGAAGAAATACTGAAAAGTGGTCCCAGGATAGTTCGGGGGAAAAAAAAAGCAGTGTGTGAACTGGGGACACAGCAACACACTTATCCAACACGAATTTCCCTGAATCCGATCGTAGGGTGCCCCTATCGCATAGTGTTGCAAGCGCACAGTGTGGTAAGTTACAAATGGTCATTTGGCGGAACGTCCTGTTATCCCATCCACATATGCAATGTAATTATGGAACACTCGCAATAAGGTAGACCCGAGGGATATGACGCGGTTAGGGATATGACGCGCTTCCTCTACCACGGATACGGCACTGATCTAGATGCTATGGCGGTAGCTAGGGTGTAGTTTGAATTTTTGTCACCAGAATGCGACAGTTTTCACCAGTCTGGCTTGAGCCGTTTGAGTGGGAGGATCGCCGAAATCTGTTTGTTCGGAGGTAAGACGCCATTATTGTTTACATGTGCTAATTTGACAGCTTGTTTGCAAGCACTCTTTTGAATTATTGACTAATTTTATGATTGATACTTATTAATAGACATTTAAACACAATTAGTATTATATTTTTTACTCAACACCACTTTCTCATTTGTTGTAAACAATCTTTT
The DNA here is from genome assembly GCA_963971405.1 of Psococerastis gibbosa. Lineage (NCBI taxonomy): Eukaryota > Metazoa > Arthropoda > Insecta > Psocodea > Psocidae > Psococerastis > Psococerastis gibbosa. The sequence goes on from OZ020492.1 coordinate 6,736,164, forward strand.
ACGAAATGGCCGTGTTTTCAGGGATATGACGCAGTGCATAGGGTGAGTGATATGACGTGCGTCATATCCCTCACATTCTCGCGGCCGCTGTAGTTGTATTATTTTTTAACTCAATCTTCTTTTGTTTTTCAGAAATGCCCAACTATAAATCAAAAGGCTTACGAGGGAAGTGGTCGGAGGTGGACCTCCAACGTGCTTTTGCAGAATTTAAGAAAGGCGCATCCGTAAGAGCTGCCGCTGCTGCTCATTCCATTCCGGAAAAGACTTTGCGGGATAGAATTAAAAAGAACAAATTTACGAAGGGAGCGTTGGGCCAACCTCCTGTATTAGGTTGGGAAGCTGAGAATAAACTGGTGCGTCATTTGAAGCGGCTTCAGAAGGCTGGATTCTCCCCAACAAGAATTTCGCTGCGGCAAACTGCATACAATTTGGCCGAAGAAATGGCTATTCCGTTGTCAACTACTCATTTTCGTGAAGAAACTCGTACAGCAGGCATAGGATGGCTGCGTGCATTCATTCGACGTCATCCGGATCTCGCAGTTCGAAAAGCGCAGGGTGTCTCGAACGCTCGGGCGGAAGGACTGAACAGGGAGGAAGTGGCCGAATATTTTGCCCTCTTACAAAAAACTCTGGCCGAGCATAAGCTCTTCGATAAGCCTTCAAATATATATAACGTGGACGAAAGCGGGCTGCAGCTCAACAATGCTCCTCAATACGTCATCGCCGAAAAAGGCAGTAAATCTGTTCAAAATAGGCAATCAGTAGAGCGGGGAGAAACAATTACCGTCGTTGCTTGCTGCAATTCTGAGGGAACATTCCTGCCCCCTTACATAATTTTCAAGGGCAAAAACAAACAGCAAATATGGGAAGAGAACATGCCTAATGGGACACACTTGGCTATGAATCAAAAGTCAGCGTATATTAATGAGTTCCTCTTTCTAGATTGGCTTGAAAATCATTTCATTCCAAGAAAATCATCGGGACCTTGTCTTCTTATTCTTGATGGCCATGGGTCCCACACTCAGTCTCCTGCAGTTCTGGAAAAGGCATTAGAAAATGATGTTCATTTTCTGTGCCTACCTTCGCATACATCCCATTTTCTACAGCCTCTGGATCGCTCCTTTTTTAAGCCTCTCAAAACATATTTTCGAAATACTGGTATAGAATGGGGGATAGCGAATCCTGGGAAGAAATTGGAAAGACGGCACTTTGGCAGCCTTTTGCAAAGAGCTTGGTCTCAGGCTGCGACAATGACCACAGGAGCAAAAGGCTTCCGAGCTTGCGGGATCTTCCCATTTCAACCCTCTGCCATACCGGAGTATGCGTTTTTGAGCCCTGCAAGTGACTTACAAGAAGATACAATAGCAAGTAAGGCTTCTTCCAACCCATCCGGAACTCCAAAGAAAGGCCCACCAACCACGCCCCTGAAAACATTACTCAAAGATGCCGTTCCTTCCACCAGCACCAGTGTGATAACTCCTTCGAAAATCCTCGATAAAGTTTGCCCTGTGCCGCTTCTTAGTGTAGACTCAAGTAAGAAAAAACAGCATGCCCATGTTCTCACTACCCCTGAAATGATAAAGGAAAAAACAGACAAAAGAAATGCAAAAGCAGAGAAAGAAAAGAAGAAAATGCAGCCAAAGGTAAAAATACTTCGTAAGCCAGCCAAGAAAAAGCTGAAGCTTAATTTTGAAGATGAATTACCAGATTCCTCCGGTGGTGAGTGGGATCCTGCAGCTGAGTCCTCAGACGAATGTGAAATTAGTGAAGACGATTTCTTCGACAGCGTAATAACTAGCGTTAGCGTTGATGACTTCATTTTAGTTGAATTCAAGGGAAAAACGAAGCCACTATACTACGTTGGGCTAGTGACGAATAAGTTTAACAGTACAGACATTATGGTGAATTTTTTAAAAAGAGGGAAAACTAACCAATTTGTTTTCCCTGTAGCGAAAGACGAAGCAACTATTACCATTCAGGAAGTCAAGAAAGTAATGCTGGCTCCTACGGTACGTCGGGGATACCATACATTCAAGGAGCAATTCCCAAAATCGATTACAGTCGTTTAATTTGATAATTTCATTACATTTCTTGAATAATTACGATGTTTTTTATTTTTTGCGAAATTACATGTTAATTTCCATAAGCAATATCCCTCTACATACATGCGTCATATCCCCAACCAGGTTTGGGATATGACGCAAAAGTAGGCTTTTAGAAAAAAATTGGTAATACTAGTAAGATTCTTCACAAAATGCTTATAATTATAGTATATGATCGCCAAAAGAAAGAGGTAGCAATAGGAAAACAGATAGTAAAAGCAGAGGTATTAGCATTTGAGCAATTTCAAAATTGCAAAATGTGCGTCATATCCCTCGGGTCTACCTTACATAGTATCTTTTTCCTTCGTAAACATCAAGTCTAGTTTGTTTACTCCATGTTCTGGTCGTAGAAGCCTTTTTAACTAAACCCTAGACCCGATACATCGTTGTATTTTTTTTTTTTTTGGCGGAACGTCCTGTTATCTCATCCACATACGCAATGTAATTATGGAACACTCGCAATACTTAGTATCTTTTTCCTTCGTAAACATCAAGTCTAGTTTGTTTACTCCATGTTCTGGTCGTAGAAGCCTTTTTAACTAAACCCTAGACCCGATACATCGTTGTATTGGATTTTATTGGACTTAAAATGTTTATTATTGGGTAACTGGTACATAATATTCATGTATTTAATGTTTGAAATGTATTTTATGTTATACCTTAGTATAAGAAGTAAAGGAGCCGCTCATGAAACTGTAAATAATTATTTTTCCTGAAGTCGCGAAACCGATGAATTTAAATAACACATACCGTACCCTTTCTAATCTTATCAAACCACCATCATCTGGTTGTGCGCTAACCGCACGGGTTTGACGCTGTGCGCTAACAGCACGTTTCCCGAATCCGGTTCGATCGCGGAGTACAGGTCAACGGAAGTATTAAACAAAGCCCCAATGATAGCCGCTCGTGCCCTTTACAGTATCCTCCCGGCGGCAGGTAAGGCGAATTTTGGGATTAGTCTTAAAGCTCACTTGTTAGAGGCAGCATATTGCACTACAGTGGAATTAAGGGATAGCATAGCATCCCTTAGCCGCGCCGTTGTGTGATATGGGGTGTTGGTGTGTACCCCTTTGATTAATATCAGACAATAGCTTACAAATAATGTATTAATACGCATCTTATTGTATGTTCCTTAATGAAAGAAAGACAACAGACTTTTTTTCCCATTATTTCATTTTTTCCATTATTCCCACTCATACAACTAACCCAAATAAATAATAATACAAATTTATACAATATTCTATATAATATATCGCCAACGGCCTTACCAAGTTGAATCCAGGAGAGCAGAGCGTGTTTCAAACTGCGGCAAACTTAATATTATGCACAGCGCAGCGTTGGCAGGGGAACTTGGTGGCACATGATAACGTGCTGAGACTACACCAGTCAGTCTGAGTGCGTGTCGAGTCCTGGTCACCTCCAAATAAACCGTGTGGCTTTCCTAAGTCCCTCAAGTGGTTCGGAATCCACTATAATCAGGAGGTCCACCCTGTCAGTCAATTCCCCTTCTCTCCGAGGTGAAGGAGTCTGCCCATAGGGTGCCTCCAGTTAATAAACAGACTCACTTCCCCCGCCAGGCTGACAGGGTTGCTTATAGGAGAAATGCTGAAAGCAGGCGTTGGAAGAAAAAAATATGTAACTGAAAAAAAAAGAAACTAGTAAAATATATCACTAAAGGTTTATTAACGTGGACTGACCGGATAACCAATGAGGAAGTGCTGCAACGCATAGGGGAAGAAAGAAAACTGAGGGCATCCATCGCCAAGAGGAGAGCCAACTGGATTGGACACACACTACGCCATGATGGGCTACTTCACACGATCCTGGAAGGGCACATGTATGGAGGTACCGCGGTAGGCCGCCCCCGTAATGAGTACCTGGACCAGCTGCTCAGGGACTTCAACTGTACTACGTATGGACAACTGAAGAGGCTGGCAGAGGAAAGATCGGAGTGGAAGAGCCGGAGCAAAATGCTGCAAGCCAACCCATGAGGGTTGTTCACCAGAAGAAGAAGAAGGAAAGGGTTATTTACATACCCATGAAATTGTTGTGATAAGCATCCTTAAATTTCTGTCAATTTCTGTTATCCCTTTCTTCTTCTTCAAGTTACAGTCGGCTGGCTGGTTGGTTGGTAGCAGCATTTGGCATCGATGCCTCCACTCCCGTTGATCCTGGCACGCCCTCTTCAGCTCCACGTATGTATTGGCTCCCACATCTTCCATCACTTGCAGCAAATATTCTCTTCTCGGGCGCCCAGGGGTTGAAACCTTCTTTGGTTCCTTCTATGGTTCCTTCTACATTCCAGCTGACGAAATTCTCGTTTCGTATCAAATGTCCCATGCCTACACTATTACACATACTTACAGTAGGCGACAGTATAACGACATTCATTGACTATTAGTCGGTACGAAGTTCACCGGGCCACACCAAATATGTTTTTCTATGCTTAACGGTATGGACGATTTGGCTCTTCATACCTATGAGGCACGGACGGAGACTACGCAGGGGTTTACACTGCCCTCACCCACCAAAATGAAGACATTATAAATCGCTAGTGGGAGGCGTCTAATGGTTGAACAACCACGAAAAGGCGTTGGATAAAGTAAAGTAAGTAATAAAAGCAAGTGCAAAACTCTTACTCGTACCTATTTTTTGAATTAGCCTTTTTTGTGCACTTCCATCCAGTTAGCACGGCTCAGTTGCTGCTTGAGATGAGCTCTCTGGAGGATGTGAGGGAGGTCTCAGACTTGTACTTGTACACGTTGATAAACAGTCACTTGGAGTGCCCTTCTACACTCGAGGAAGTTCATATGGGAATAGTTTATAGGTAAACAAGGTTGACAACTTTGTTCGTTGCTAATCCGATCTCGAAGCAACAGCTTGTAAGGATAGTTGGTACTGCTTATGAGCTTAACGATCTTGATACACACAATCTTCTAATCTGACTTATGATTATACATTATAAACAGACCTTAACCTTCCAGACTTCTTGCTGTCCTATTTATACGTAGTATAAGGAAAGCTTTGTGATGGTCGAAATTTCGAGATAATGTTGAAAATTTTAGTATTGGGTCCTTTAGGGGGCCACTGACCTGACGTAAGCAAAGAAGAAGAATGTTAAGTACCTATCATCGCGGTGAAGCCCCGCGAAATTTTTGAATAATGTTATGGGATTTTGATTTGACACCATAAATCTGCAGGTCTGATAGAAAATTTCAATATTCAAATTAATTTTGAAAAATTTAGGGGCCAAGTGCCCATTGCTGCGTAAGTCCATGCCAAACATGCTGGATCGAGGTTACCTCTGGTGCAACCGGAATTAGAATATATATAAAAACTGGGCTGGCCGGGATTCGAACCCACGATCTAGGCCTAACCGCTGGACCACAAGCCCCGGCAAGAACAGTTGATCTAGTGCTCTTAGTGACATGATTCGTATTGCTATTTGCTAGACAGCACAACTACACAACTATCTAACCGAAAGGGTCTGTAAGCTTACTTTATGCAATAAAGACAATATTTGATACATTATATTTCAGTATTATACGGTGTATATAACACTGTAATTAAATTAACTACGGTTAAATAAATAAATATATATATATATACATTTCAGTTAAATTGAAGAGGTAACCTCTTTGTTATAACTGTAATTAGATTAGAGGATATAGAAAACCTGGACTTGTTGGGATTCGAACCCACGATCTACCTCTGAATGTGGGGTTATTGGGGTAAAAGTACTAAAGTCCACAATAGTTTTTATTAACTAATCGATAAGCCGTGCCGCAGGACTCTTCCTCCCGACCCTTTGCGCGTTATGCAATGCCGAAATACATTTCTAACCAACTCCTAATTACTGGCAAAGGTGTTCAACATCAACATAGTAAGACTAAGAAAGCATATAAATTATAGGTAATCAATTAAATAAAAAGTAGGATTTCTAAAAAATATTTAATGAAGCTAAATTTACATGAAAGAACAAAGCTTGTCTGGTATTGCTTGTTTCTGTGGCCTAATGATGGCCTATTACCGAAACTGGTCACATATATTAAAATTTTTGACAAATTTATGTATTTTTATGACTATTTCATTTCATCTTTATTTATTTTATTTTTTATTACTAGTATAAAGTGAAAGCGGAAAATATTATTCATAGAATTTCAATAAAGTCTATCCAAAATTAAGTGATTTTCAGAGAAATTGCAGAGCATAGTAGATTTTTTCCTATTGTTCACATGTTCACGGATTTCATTCTTTTCTAGTTCAACAGCGGCAAATCACTCTCTTTAAACTTCTAGATCATTTGAACTCATTTTGAATTTATTCTAAGATTTCACAGATTTTCACACATACTTTAGAGAAAAATGTGTAGCAATTTTTAAAGGCGTACCTGTTATGATAGTTTGCTTTAGATTAATTGAGAAAATCGAAATTGAATTTATAAATATATTCATTGTCTCATTTCTACCAACTTAGCTATATATTTGGTCTCATGATATTGAGGAAAAATGCTTTCAAGGTAAATTGACATTTCTCACCTGAAATATTCATAATGGAATTTTTTTTTCTAGAATATTAGTAAATCAGACGGGCCAGTTTGCTTTCTCAGGAATTTTGTATTTTTATGAATTTTTTAATTAGAATATTCATTTTTTTTCTTTTTGAAACGAGAAATTAATTAATTTCGTTAAAATTACTCAGCAACTTGCTTATTACAAAAAATTTGGAATGCACGAAAGAGAGGAGTGAGGCGCCGAGCTGCTTATGCCTTGTTTCAAAATACCGTAGGCCATCGGAGAACGTGACGGTCGAACGTTTTTTATAAATCCACAAATTATTTTGGCGTATGACTCGCTAGTGGTATAAAACCAAACAGCAAAAGGGTTTGTTTACAGTAAACCGTTATTGTTTACCTTATGAAAATATTTATTTTAAGGAAGAAGCCGAGGACGGCTTTATTACCTTTCCCCCTTTTTGATTATTTATTTTTTCTTCCCCTTGCCTTTCATAATCACTATCATATTTAATAATGAGCAGGGCATCGAGCCAGTCCCCCTATATAAAAAGTGTTAGCCACATTTATGGGAATTAATGATAATTTGAGTCGACTGTTGGTAGGGCAGTTGGTAGCCAGACTAACTTATGACCCGGAAGTTCGAGGTTCGACACTCGACATAAAAGGAAACATTTTACAACCCAAACCCAGTGGAATTAAAGAAAGGAAGGCATGGAAAAGTGGAGTGAAACGGGATTCGAACCCAAGTCCTCTTCTTATGGGGGTGGTATGTAGACCTCTCGCCAGTTAGATTTAAAAAAAAAATAACTTCATGCATCGCGATTAAAATCTAACCCGTTCTAACACACAACCCCGTATATATTTTATCCTCCTTTTTTTCCTCTCTTGTTTCTTCTCTATTTACTTTTAAGTGTTTATCAATAATACAATATTTTTCTTTTTTTTAGGGTTACCATGAAAACAAGACTTTATAGTCTTTTCTTTCTTTCTCAATAAAGTCGTTTTCAATTAAATTAAATTAAATTAAATTATTCAACAACCCCCCTCCCCTATACAAAATCCTAGGCACGGCCTTGGTGACGACACTAGCAATCTCATCTCACGTTCAGCCTTTCTCCAGCACACTGAACTCCTAACAATGATATGACTATTATAATAATTTAATTTAGTTTTGGCGCACAAACTTAAAAACTTTAAAAAAAAGTTAGTTGTTATATGATAATATACAATATTCAACACTACTTTCTTTCTCACTTTCACCGGAAGGTTTGCTTTGCGACTGGGATCTAAACCAGTGATCTCCAGAGTCCAGACCACCTACAAGTTTAGATCATCTATTGTTATTTTATAGCCGATTTATGAGAATAAGAAACGCCACCCCAATATTTCTTGTTAATTTCGACTGATTTCAAAAATTTCTTCAGTGCAAAAACGAACTAAGTGGCAATAAGCCTAGGATCAATCTATCCCAGGTCCCAGCCAAAAAAAAATCAAGAGGAATTCTTTTTCAAAGAGACGCAGCTTGCCGCATTGGGGGGGGGGGGAGGGGAGGGGGTAGCAAGTGTTGAGAAAATGTATTTGCCCCATTTTAACCCCCCCTCCTCCCCTTGAAATTTTCTCTCTCATAATTCTATTCATTTTTCTGTTTTGACTTTGGAACCGGTTGGACTCTCTAACTCAGCATGAAACATTATATTCTGTCAAAAATGTTTTTTAGATTTTTTATGAATACGGTATTATCACGAAAACTTAAATGCTGTCCTTGATCCTTGTTCTGCGCATGTGTCAGGACTTAGTCAAATTGCCTCTACCCCTCCAACGAGGAAGGTGTACAACTTACAAGTTCCAGAATTTTAATATATAGCCTAAAAGTAAAACCTCCGGCACTCATTTTTATCAATAGCTTTTCATGGTCATTAAACATTATTATAAGCCTAAATGCAACCAGTATGTACTAGATTTTGATCATAGCATACCTACCTACGTATAGGTTTCACTTTTTGGCTATATTTTTAAATTCTAGAATTTTGACTTTATCAAATTATTATTACCATAATAATTGTTAGATATTATTAATTATGGCAGCTAATTGAATTAGTTACTGTTTTGACTATTTCCCATGACGAAATCGAGAATCTACTGAATTGTATTACGGTATTACGATGCCATGTATATTAATTTATTTATTTAAATATAATGTTAAATAAAATTTAACATTAATTATTATTTTGAAATCTGTAAATTTATTAATTTGAATATAGGAACTCGACAAAAATAACTTCGCCTGTTTATCAAAACTGGTCTTTTTGGTAAAATATTAAGTCCAATCTTATCACTGATGATTTAAAGAGCCAATGGGAAAAGATTTAGTTAAACTTATTAAACATTAGAATGTCAAACTAAAATTATTTTTAGGATAATCTTTTATACCACAAACAAACCCCATGTGATGATATGGACTTTTCTCTCATTGTTTTTCAAAAATATTTACTTCTAAATAGCCAAAATGATATAGTCTAGACTTGATGTTTTTATATTATGTATATGGTAGATCTAATTGTAGTTTTGACGGTGCCGAGCACATACTGTATCTTTATATCTATATTGTACTGTATGTGGTAATAATGGCCTATTATATCATTTCATTTCATTTCATTTCATTTCATTTTATTATATCGTGCCTTATGGTTGGAAATGGAATAAATAGCCTACTACTTTGCATATAGGGCCTACAGTACCTAACCTGCGAACCATTTCTCATCTTTGGTCTTTCGCATCATTGGCCCAGTAACTAGTTATGTTAGCTGCCATAATTAATAATACCTAACAATTAACCATTAATTTTGATAAAGTCAAAGTTCCAGAATTTATAAATATAGCCTAAAAGTAAAACCTATAGGAAGGTATGCTATAATCAAAATCCAGTACATACTGGTTGCATTTAGGCTTATAATAATGTTTAAGGACCATGGAAAGCTATTGATAAAATTGAGTGCTGGAGGTTTTACTTTTAGGCTGAATTTTAAAATTCTGGAACTTGTAAGTTGTACACCTTCCTCGTTGGAGGGTTAGAGCAATTTAGAGGCTAAGTCCTGACACATGCGCAGAACAAGGATCAAGGCCAGCATTTAAGCTTTCGTATATTATCACAAGTATGCTTCAGCCCTTGGCTACAACTTTTGGAAACGCCGGAAATGCTCCTATGTTGCATTGCTTCGTGCTGAAACTATTGTAGTGCTGCGATTATGTATAGATTACAAAATGAACTGTGTACACCCTGTTGCTCTGATCAGTGGACTCAATATCTCGTGGACATCTGAGCAGGCATTGCCGGGAGCCTATCTGATCATAAGTGATCGGATCGGATGGTAATTAAGAGTTAGTGGGACTGTTTATTTATTTATTTGTTTATTTATTCGTCAAAACAAATTTTATTCAAAATATTAAAATATTTATTAAACTTTTTAACATAAAATATAGTGCATGTAAATGATTTAGTAATTGAATATTGGACAAAAATGGGACGAATCTAGCCATTTATTATTGTAAATTAAACCCATAATATAGATAGATGTATGACTTGATTGAACTAATATGGCATAAAGGCATAAAAATATATTTACGATTTGCCCGGTCCAAGGACACTGATTAACCATAATTTCTTCAGAAAAAATATTTTTCTTTCAAAACCAAAATGACACCTTTTTGGTTTCGTTACTCTATTTAGCACTTATAACATACCTGATGTTAGAATGCATCCATAGAAAAGTTCCTCTTCAAAAAAAAAATTTCATGACAATCGAGCCTTTGTTATTTTTTGAAAAAATAGAAAAGCCTCTTGGAAACAATTTTGTGACCTACATGTCAAATTTAATCAAATTCCATTGATTAACTCGGCCTGAAATCATTGTAGAGATGACAGACCATAGTGTAAAAAACACTTTTTGGGATCCTGTTGCTTGTATTTCGAAAATTTCGACCGCTACATAGCTTTCCTTATACTAAATTATAAATAGGAAAGCAATATGCAAGTCTTCCTATAATATGTGATGCAATATTCTTCTATAACCTAACAGTTTTAGTTGCTGACTCCTAGTTGAGTGTAAGAGAGGGCCTTATGGCCCTAACTTCGCTAGGGTGGTCTCAGCTATAATAAAGTCATTATTTATTTATTTATTTATTTATTTATCAGGGGTCGGGGACCTCTGGCTACGAAGGACTTGTGGTGTGGCTCCACTTGGCTAAGGCTAGACGCTTACTCTTCCACAGAAAATTAATAATAATTACTGATTAAAAATAAATAAAAATAAAATAGGAACATGGAAAAAATTACTGTTACTACTTACTGAGCCCTAGTAGAGCTCACGTAGGGTTTGTGCTTTAAAATGTTAAAATGTTTACTATGCTTCATTTGAAATCAAAATACACTATATATGGCTCTCAGAAGGCTTGTGAGTCGCTAGAACCGTGAAAATTGGCTCCATGTAAAGAAAAGGTTCTTGACCCCTGACCTAGATCTTTTTGTGAAACATTTCTTAACTCATAATTTCATTTTGCAGATAAGTGACGTTGTGGGGCACGTAGCTATGGCTTGAATTAATTCAATATAGAAGGTAAGCTTCCATTAGACTAAGTAGACTTCGATGGCAAGGTGGTACCGTGTTTGAACTTGTGCGAGTCCCTTCAATACAAGTATAATCAGTATAATCAGTATAAGTGCCAGGACATGGCTGGATTCACATCGTCAAAAATTGAAGTACAAAAAAATGACTATCACAATAATATTACATTAATAATAAATATTACATTAATAATAAATATTACATTAATAATTTACCACGAGGGTTTCGTTATCAGTGCGTTATCAAGCGATCGGAGACGTGTCGTAACTTAACACGGGTACTAACATACAGAGGTGACTGAAGAGGTCAATCGGATTCATTAAATAGTTTGTATGCGATTAACCTTTTTTGGAAAAAAGAAAAAAAATACGTGGGTTCCTGTATGTAGTATGGTATTTCAGTAATATTAAAAAAATATTCTTGAGGAATGAAATTAAATAGAAGTATTTTACAAAATTTCCTAATACAGATACGTAAAATTAACTTACTCAAAACCTAAAAAACAGAAGTTAAAGCAAAAATTGTATTTTAAAAATTATATCCTCAGGGTGACAGATATGAACTCTGTGTGAAATACAAGATGTGACCCTTAGAGGGGTTAGCTTTGGGTTATCATGACGTCGGAAATGAAGAAATGCGCCGTTGTTTGACGTCTAATTAATTAAAATCACTTCAAGGACTGCCGCGTTCTTTAAGTCCTTTTGTTGCTTCATTTATATTTATATTCCCATTATAATTGGAGAAATTAAATGAATTTTTCATTTTTTTTATAGTGGGACAATTTGTAAGATTTTTGCTTTCCAATTTATACGTAGTATAAGGAAAGCTTTGTGATGGTCGAAATTTTCGATTCCGAGATTTCAACGGATTTACACGTTTTGAGGTCCCAGGAACCCAAAAAAGTGGTTTTTACAAAATGTCTGTCTGTCGGTCGGTCTGTCGGTCGGTCTGTCTGTTCGTCGATTTCCGGGCAAACTACTCAGTGGATTTGAAATTTGGCATGTAGGTTCACAAAAATCATACCTCGGAACCATTTTTTTTTTTTTTTGGGCTAACTCAATTTGGGGGGTTTTATTTTCAAAAAACTCCAAAAAAACGTCTAAAAAAATTATTTCTCAAAAACGGCTCCAACGATTTCTTTTAAATTCTCGTAGATTGTAGTCGTTATTAATGTTGACAAAATGCGGAGGGTCGCTTGCCCCTTGATAGTTTGCTTCTGGGGGTGAAAAAATAAAAATAACTAAATTTTAATGAAAAAATGACTAAAAAATGCGAAACCTTTCTGTCGATGATTTCTACCTTCAAGCATGTTTTAGGTGTTAAATTGAGTAACGAAACCGGATAGGTTGCTTTCCCAAAAAAATATTTGGTTTTGCCCAAAAAATTATTTTTTGAAAAAAATGATAGAAAATTCGCGCTCAAATGCATTGCATGCCCTGCCATTATTGCTGTGTGGTAATTAATGTGTTTGTTTGACCTATCGAGAATTTACCTCACTTCCAGTGACGTCAGGTGGACAACCGCCCCCCCCCCCCCCCCGAGATTTCGGAAATTTAACCATAGGAAAAATATTTGCCATAAAATTACTAATTTTCTAATCTAATAATTTTGATAAATTGGAAAGCATGTTCGAGTGAACTCGGACCGGTTCTTTTTAATGCAGTTGTAGACGGGTACTTTGAATTAAGTCCAGCTTTCTACTAAAACAAATAATACCCCGGTATTAAATTGGTTTAAATAATTCCCGGGGTAAGTTAACATTCTTCATAAGCCATGGCAGGTTTGCTAGTGTTCCTACCAAGGTGAAGGGTATAACCGAAATTAGAGTATATGGAAAAAACCGGCTCCTGGTCCAACGTGGGTTCGAATCCCGCCATGTCCAGTTTTTGCCATATCCTCTAACTTTGGTTATAACGAGGAGGATACTTCTTCAACCAAAGTTATTTAATGTCAGTGTTATATTATTATATGCCATATAATACTGCAATATAACCTATTTCACATTTAAACACATTTCATTCAACACACTTCATTATAAAACATTGTCACAATTAACCTTAAACGAATATCGTAAATATATAAAATACAAACAATACCAATACATGAATGTATCCGATTGACCTTTTCAGTCGCCTCTGTAGGTTATTACCCGTGATGAGTCCGACATGTCTCCGATTGCATGGCGTGTAAAGACTCGCACAAGTGCAAGCACGTTACCACCTGGCCATTGAAGTCGATTACTTAATGAAATATTATAAAATATTACATAAATCACAATAGCTATTGAAAATTATTTTTCATTTCATTCTTCTTATGTCTTTTATTTTTTTAATTAATTGTTATTGTCTATAAACCTATGGGCTGTAGGATGTTTTGTCTCGTTAGTTTGATATTCAGAGACAGACGCAGCGTCCGGCACTGCGGGCAACTGCCCCCCCCCCCCCTCCTTCCCTTTGGAAAGCAGTTATATTCTCTGCGTCTAAAATCTAAGTGTTATTGCACTCAAAATGCGTAAAACCCCACTATTACAGCCCTATTTTTCAAACACTTTCACACGGGGAGACCCCCGGGCCCCTCTTAAATAGTTCGTCCCGTGCCCCCCTTGTTCGCAATTGTATTCATTGCCTGCGAAATCTCAAAGTTACCGCTATCAAAATAAGTAAAATCAAACTACTGTTTACTCCCCCCCCCCCTTCAGGTCTCCCGAACCCTCAAGGATCATGAGAACATGAGAAAGGTTTTCCCTCTTTCTACACTTTGATGAAAATGTGTTGAGGGGCGCCAATTATCGAAAACCTATTGTTAGGCCACTGACAAGTGTGGGCCATGCCCCCCCCCCCCGAGAAAAATGAGCATACCCTATATAAAATAAGACATTCTAAACAAAAACCTTAGTATGGTAACATGAATATGGCTTCCATGTTTAAATTATAGGTTTTACTGCTGTAAAAATCGTAAACCGCCACTATTTTGAAATTACCTGTATATTTATTATTATTTCCCCGGGCCCCCTAGTTTCCAGAAATTTGAATAAGCATTCCTTTGAAAACTTTAAAAAATCAATACTTTACTTGTTCAAATACGAAAAACCCCACTATTTTGCCCTTATGTTATCTAATTTTTCCTCCGGGGGAGACCCCCGCCCCCCCCCCTGTTTCCAGCAATATGAATGAGCATTATTGCTCCTGTTAAAATGAGTAAACCCCCACTATTTTGCCCTTACAATTTCAAATTTGTTCTCCGGGGGAGACCCCCCCCCCTGTTTCCAGCAATTTGAATATGCATTGTTGCTGCACTATTGCTGCTGTTAAAATCCGTAAAACCCCACTATTTTGCCTTTATATTTTCAAATTTTTCCCCCGGGGGTGACCCCCGGACCCCCCGTTGATACTTGTCTGCATCAGGCGCATAGGATTTTCAGGTAATGCACTGTAAATTAATGTGCCTTGTTTCGCCAACAAACACACCAATTGCACAATTGCTAAAAATTAATTTGGCTTGGTAGGCTACACCCACTTTTCCCGCAATGGCCCCCTCCGAAAATAAATAAATAAATAATAAATAAGGGCTTTTTATTGTTTCTATTACTAAGCCAACCTAGCGGAGTTAGGGCTATAAAGCCCTCTCTTACACTCAACTAGGATGACCTGGGACCGCCTGCTTTACATGACCTCCGAAGCATGGCCAGAAAATGTAACCAGTGTGGGACTCGAACCAACAACCTTTCGGGTGAAAGTCAGAGTCCGTACCACTACGCTACATGTCCTGAAAATCAGTCCTGGACCCGCCCTTGCTCCCCCTTTTATGAGGTCTGAGACTACAGCTCTGTTGATAGTTACTGTGTATTGTGTTCTGTATATTTTACGTAACTTATAGTAAAACAGAATTGTACCGTGAAGGAATTTAAAATATACTCAATTTTTCCTAAGATTTCCATTTTATTGGACTTTTAGGTTAATGGTTATTTATTTTTACTTATTTATTTTTATTATATACTGCACCATAGATTTTACCGGAATAATAATAATAATAATAATAATAATAATAATAATTTTTTTCCCCCAGCCGGTACCCCCAGCACTGGGAGCATTTAATAGAAAGAATACAATACAAGATTAAAGAAAATAATCGTTTTTACCGGAATACTGCATGTAAGCCCCATAAGGGAGGCTTGTGGCAGGATTCGCCAAAAGACTACAAACAGTTATTATAGGGAGTACGAACTACATTATTACAAGTGTAAATAAAATAATAATAATAAGACAGTTACATAGTTAGTTAATGTTAAATAAGTTAATAATAATAATAATATTAACTGAATAATAATAGGCTGATTTTTATTTTTATTTATATTTTAAAAGGTTAATTGCGTACAAACAATTTAATGAATGTATCCGATAAACCTCTTCAATCGCCTCACTAAGTAACCTAATAGGTAATAGATAATATGTCGAGTTATGACCAAGGGCGGATTTTAGGGGGGGGGGGTCAGAAATAAATTAACTTACACTAGATAACAATGGGTTTACAGTGGGAATTAAAAATAATTATGTTTTTTTAATGCACTTTTTTAATCCACTGAACCTGGCTGCTGACACCCCCCCTAATATATGTAATATATATATTAATGCACTTTTTAATCCACTGAACCTGACCGCTGACACCCCCCCCCCTCCTAAATTGAAGGCAAAATCCGCCCTTAGTTACGACACGTCTCGGATCGCAGGGTGTGTAGAGACTCGGACATGTACAAGCACGCCACCTCCTTGCTACCGAAGTCGCTAATAATTATATATTTAATTTATTATCCTTATACAACATACAATAATATTCAGTCATTGGTGTATAACGTTCAAATTGCAAACGTTTGGTTGTAAAATGTAAGGCATGTTAAACTACAGTCCACTTTAGAAGAAGCTGACCGGATCCCACCTAAATCTGTCGGGTTTCAAATTTTAATTTACCCAAAACCAAAATAAGTTATTAAAGATTTAGTCTCACCAAGTTTTAGACGACTACCGGACTACGTCATACGCATACACCATATTATAAGGGGGAAATGAAGTCTCGCCACGGGGTATCTCACCACGTGGTTGACTCACCACTAGATGTCTGTCTCGGCACGGGGATACTTGTCACGTGGTTGACTTGCCACTAGGACGTCTTGCCACAGGAATATCAGACAGATCACACAGATTCGAATTTTCGAAGAACAATCAGCGTATTTTGAGCAATATAGTTACTAAGCTATGTTAGCTATGTTTGCTAATCCAGTTGAATACCTATTGCTGGAAGAAACGTACCAGGCCGGTGAAATTTAGCCGGACGTGATAAATAACGAAGCGAAATACCTCCGAACCCGTAAATGCGAAACTGGGGCCCTATTGGAGTGGAACCGAAATCGGGAAATCGGCTTTGCGGGGGGGGGGGGGGGGCTTGCAATTTCAAATGCAGGGTTTTGATTAAGGTCGAAGTTATTAACATTATCAAGTATAGAAAGGCTGCACATAGCCTCTAAACCTCTATAACTCCATCGAAACTTTGATCAGTAAGTAAGTAACTGAAACGTGTATTGAATCAAATGAAACAAAAATACACAATTATTATAAGGTCGCTCCCAGCACTAAAACAAAAAATTTAACTAAATATATTATTACAACGAAACTTATGTACAAACAGTAAATCCCACATACCGAACATTCCTAAATGCATTTTGAGAATTGTCTTAATAACCCAGGGCAAGTAAGTTAAATAATTGTTGTTGTTTCTAATGCCTGCTTTCAGCATTCCTGCTTTAAGCAACCCTGTCAGCCTGGCGGGGGGAGTGAGTCTGTTTGTTAACTTGAGGCACCCAAAGGGTAGACTCTATCACCTCGGGAAAGGGGAGTTGACTAACAGGGTGGACCTCCTGATTATAGTGGATTCCGAACCACTTGGGGAACATGGTAAAGTCACACGATTAGATCGGAGGTGACCAGCTGACTTATACTGCCTAAGCGCGTTATCATGTCCCACCAGGTTCCCCTGCCAACGCTGTGCACACTACCAAGTTGCCGCAGTTGCTCTGCTCTAATGGTATCAACATGGTAAGGCCGTTGGCCAAAAGTTAAATAATTGTGGTGCTATATATTGGTATGATTTTGTAAAAGTTGCAAGATATACTCTAGGTACTACAAGGTGCTCATTTCTTCTAGTGTTTGTTGGTCTGGTATATGAACAGGTTCAATCTGCAAGTTAATATGGTTCTAGCCTGTAGGCTGTAGGTAACTAACTCAAGTTACTAACTCAAGAACGGGGGTAGGGGGGGGGGGTCACAAGTTGTATGTAAGTTTAAAAGGTAATTATTGCCTTCCAATTTATACGTAGTATAAGGAAAGCTTTGTGACGGTCAAAATTTTCGACTCCAAGATTTCAACGGATTTACACGTTTTGAGGTACCAGGAACCCTAAAAGTGGTTTTTACGAAAAGTCTGTCAATCTGTCTGTCTGTCTGTCTATCGCTCTGTCTGTTCATCGCTTTCCAGGCAAACAACTCTGTAGAATTTGATGAAATTATAGGCATGTAGGTTCACAAAAATCATACCTCGAGACATTTTTTATATATTTTTTTTATTTTGGGCTAACTCAATTTGGGGATGGAGGGGGGGGGGGGGTTTATTCTCAAAAACCTCCAACAAAACGTCTAAAAAAATTATATCTAAAAAACGGCTCCAACGATATCTTTTAAATTCACATATATTGTAATCGTTATTAATGTTAATAAATTGCGGGGGACGCTTGCCCCTTAATAGTTTGCTTTTGGGGGTAAAAAGCCGGCCGCCATACGAAGTTGAATCCAGCGGACCAGAGCAGGTTCAAAGCTGCAGATAACTTGGTCGTGTGCACAGTGCCGGTAGGGAAACATGGTAGGACTTGTCCTGGTCACCTCCGAACTAATCGTGTGACTTCACTGTGTTTCCCAAGTGGTTCGGAATCCAGGAGTCCCACTGTCCTATGAGCTGGCTGGAATCAGGAGGTCCACTGTCCTATGAGCTGGCATAGAACAGTCAAGTCGGAGTCGCTCTATGGGCCCAAATATGAGGCCTAAGTCGTTATTAACCCGACGAACACTACTACTACTACTACTACTGGGGGTAAAAAAATAAAAATAACTAAATTTTAATGAAAAATGACTAAAAAATAATTTTTCGGTGAAACCTTTCTATTGATGATTTCTACCTTCAGGCATGTTTTAGGTGTTAAATTGAGTAACGAAACTGGACAGGTTGCTTTCCCAAAAAAATATTTGTTTCTTTGCAAAAAATTAGTTTTTGAAGAAATTATGGAAAATTCACGCTCCAATACATTGCGTGCCCTGTCATTGTTACTACTGTATTGGGCTGTACGTTCCAGAATATGCAATTGAGTTTTAAGGGGTTTTTAATATATTGAGGTGGACAATAATGTTCTAATGATGTATTTTAGGGTGAATACAAGTGAATTGAAAGTGGTTGTAGCCTCTAGGTAACTTAAGTTACTAACTACTAGTTTCTGTATCATATCGCAGAGCATTTAATAAATGAGCCTTCCTTTTTAGTATATATGTTCACTGTTGTAATGTTGTACATTCCGTAACATCCCAAACATACAAATTTCTGTATGATATGATGCATAAAATATTTATCTACTTCGTTCAAACGTATTAAATTAATTTTTATTTACTTGAATAAAAAAATTAATTTAGCGTCGAACCAGGGGTGGCCAAAGTTTTTAGTACTTTATCCTCTTAACCTACTAAAACTAGCAGTAGGAGGACACTTAAGCTATACGAATACAAGCAGAAAGTACTGTTGGGAAATTAGTTGATATCCAATTCGATGGATAATGAATGAGGCATTGCGGCATTTCGAACTGAGCCGCAGGAAAGGGTTAAAAGCCGGGTCGTAGTGGGGAGGGGGGTTGCTTTGTGACAACAGCTTTTCTTGACTGTCCACTTACTCTGCTTGTTTTCTCTCTGTGGAAACGGTGAAAAAATAGAAAAGGGTTATTCTGCCCTTTAAAAGCGATCCACGCTCGCGTAGTGAAGTTAAGCTGTAAATAAATTATATTTCCGGGACCGCATATGTTGTTTGTTTCCTATTACCAAGCTACTCTACTGTATTCCACGTACGATTAATTAATTAATTAATAAGTGAACAAATTTAAAAAGGGTTCCGTTCTTTCGGAATTTATGTGTTTTTTAATGCACCAAATAATAATGCCCTCTTATCTTCACATTTCAAGTAGCTGTCATTAGATGTGGAATTATATTACTAATCATATGATTCATATCCTAAATATGGCGAATATGTTTGTTCTGCATTAAAAAAATGCTTTCCTATTTCTCAATTAGTATAGGTTCTGTAATAGTTCCATGGTTATAGATTTTCCCTATGAGAAAGCACTCGATTGATAGATGCAAGGCCGTAGCCAGGATTTTTTTTTGGGGGGGGGGGGGGGGTTCAGAAATTTCAATAGATATTTAATAGTGGTTTTTATTTTTCCCCTCAAGATCCGATTCTATCTAGTATCAAGCCATTTAATTTGGGGGGGGGGGGGGGGTATTTGAACCCCCCTTGGCTACGGCCTTGGATAGATGGAACAATTGCATAGTATAGAACAGGCAGTCAAATAATGTTATACTATTTAGTAAAAACGGTAAGGTATGTATTGCATTCAGGGACGGATCTAGCCCATTTGGGGGGGGGGGAGTTGTGGGTCAAAATAGGAAAAACATATGTAGTATCGATTAAATAAGAGCGTAATAAATTAACTTACAATAGATTTACCAAATTTGGAGGGCTGCCCCCCCCCAATTTATCAGTCCATAATTTGCATTGGGGCTCGAATTATCCATGATACCTTAAAAAAATGATATTTTCCATCAAAACGAAACCTTCCATGCGAAAGCAAGCAATCTATTCGGTTTTATTCGGTTTTGTTTCTCCATTTACTAAAACATGAATTAAAAAGGTATAAAAAAAAAAAAAAAAATGTAGAATAATTTTTTTGTGACATTTGCCGGCAGTCATATCGTAAATTTCGTTCCTGGAACTTCAAAACGTGTAAATTAGTTGAAATCTCGAAAATGAAAATTTCGGCCACTACAAAGCTTTCCTTATACTAACGTATTTATAAATAGGAAGGCAATATGCCTCGCTAATGTCTTCGTATTGTGGTCGCGTAGTAGGAACCAGTTGTTAAAAACATGCAGCAGGTGGTATAGTCCACGCAAAATGAGAAAAGTATGGACATGGAATGTTTTGATCCTGTGCAACACTGTAGAAATATTCTTTGCACAATTTTTGTTCTGCCACTCATCACTGCCTTGCATCCAATGCAACAAGGTATCACAAAATGGTGCAAGGAATATTTTTACAGTTTTGCACAGGATCAAAACATTCCATGTCCATACTTTTCTCATTTTGCGTGGACTATACCAGGGGGTGCCAAAATGCCTTCTTTACATCCCTGGTCTCGGTAATTCCGTCCTCTAATAGAGGAGCATTAGATAAGCAAGGGTGCAATTTATATCGTATTATCTCTACCCAGGCAATACAATACTTGTAACCCAGAAAGGGGCATATTTTTTTACAAGTGACAGTGATTCAGTTAAGTACAGTACAGACAGAACAATACAGACAGTACATTGTGTTTAACAATTCTAAACCAACACAAAGCTTACCTTGTACTGTGTCGTCTATGTACATACGATACAATGTGCTATTATATCATTTTATGTCACACATTGCTGTGCATTCATCAGGAGTATAGATTTTTTTTCAAAACCTTCTACGAGGAAGCAACCTATTGTGGTTCTTTACTCTATTTAACATTGTTCTCTATTATTAAATGGAAAAACGTCTCTGTATTATTATTATTTTTTTATACCCATTTTTATTTTGAGAGTTGAATTGTATTCCTGCAAAAATTCGGTTATGCAACCGTACTGAAACCTACAGCTGTAGGGAAAACGCGCGGCTGCCAGCCATGTTGCTGACTACAGCATCCTCAGGTTTCAATGGGTTTTCGTGGAGTTCTTTGTAGGATAGATGGAACATTTGAGCGCGGGAAAAATATTTTTTGAACCCTGGGGCATCTGGTGCCACGTTTCCTATGACCAGCCATTGAAAAAACATATCAGTCTACTATGGCGTTTAGTAATAACCTATTCCTTAGGTAAAAAATGTAAACAAAACCATTTTGAATAGCACTTTCCATTGTTAAATTATCTTGTTTACATTTTTAATCGCCTGTTAAGATTAAAAATAATGGCGGCCCCAGGAAAAAAAAATTTATCCCACTCGAATGTCCCATCCATAGACAACAGATAACTAGACTCGTCACCGGGATAGGGATTCAGTTCGCGATAGCAGCACCACGCCGCGCAGCGGAAATGTTTTCTCCGTCCACTTTCCTTGAACAACAGAGCTCAAGTTAAACTCTTTTGTAAATATTTAAATGTCAAATTAAATATTCATGGGAATAAAATGTATTTTAAAAATTGTAATGATTTTTTTTACAAATTCTGAAACTATCACTAAAATCTCAATTTGAAACATATTTTCAAAAAGATAGTCCAAAATCAAGGACTGAAGGACGCACGCCATCCAGCCTACCAGCCATTACTGACATTGTTTTGTTTACATTTTCAACTGGGCACTATTATATTTTAGATTTTAGTTTTAGTAGAAAAATGCCGAAAGCTAGCAAAAGAAGAGTCCGATATTGCTCGGTTGTGGGCTGTTTCAATTCAATTAATATGCCAGTCAAAAGGGTGATAAGTCCTAGGGAGAAGGAATAGGTAGTAGTGGGACGACCACGGATGCAATGGCTACAAGGCATCGGGGTAGCTGTGGCTTGCCTAGTAGACCAAGGTCGTTCATCGGTTTCAGTTTTGACTTGGTAAAGTCATTCATACGACTATGTACATTTTGTCCATGTTGAGCATGGCTCATTCTCTCATCGAGTCCATTATCATTTATCCCTCGTATAGTAGATAGCATAAGTTGACATAGAAGACGTTTAACGGATTGCTAATGGAAAAAACAATCAATTTTGGTCGTTGGTATTAGGCATTCAACATAGGACGAATGGGTTACTAATAATAATCTAGAGTAATAAACAATGTGCTACGTACGGGCTATGAAAAAGTTTTTTAGGACATTACGGGCTCTAGACTGTAGCGCCAAAGAGTAAAAATAAACTACCGTATTAATGGGAATGTTCAGTACAGTATAAAAGTATATTAATAAAATTGAAATGTGGAAATTTAACGTTTGAACTGCAATTGACTAACGCTGCCTACTGTATTACCGATACTTATCTACTAATTCATACGTAAGCTTATTAGACTTTACACTGCCAATGGCACATTACATAATATAAGCGTTGAAATACAGTCAACTGTCATTATAATGGAATATAAAAAAAATAATATTAATCTCCATTGGAATATGGCAACTAAAATGTTACAGACCAAAATTTGAATTTCAGCGGGAACGCTGCAAGCGCCGCGGTGCGGAAAAAATAATCTCCGTCCACTTAGCAGAAGACGGTTCTTAGTGGAAGAAAGGCAAAATTCCATTTTATACAGCGTTGACAGCCCCCTGGTCCCATCTCTTCTTTACAGAACTGTAGGTAGTCGTGTCAGGGCGTTTTTTAGGTTAATAATTATAACCCACCATATCATTCGATCATTATCTGATAACAACATTTCTATTCCCTGACACTAATTTTATTGTACCTGGCTTTATTTCAAAAAATTAAAACGTTATAGGATTGGAAACTTTAGAATGGAATTAGAATGTTGCAAGAAGCAATGAAAAAGCTGTTTCGTGAAATCCCCTTCCTCCCTTCAAACCCCACGAGCCTTTTATAAAATAGACGAAAATGTCTCGGAGGTTTTGTGTATGTTGTACAGCGAAAGGTTTATCATTTTGACATTGCATGTTCAACGTAAGCAGACAATGACAAACATGCACAATGTAAAAAACAGAGCTCAGGAAGCTGGCGGAAGTCCAACATTCTCGAACTTGGCAATGCAACTCATCCAATGCGACATCCAATTGAAAATGTTGATCTTTATCTGAAATGTATGTTCTGGAAACCCGTTTTAGGTCAGAATTCAACAGGGTCGGATTTACCCACTGGGAGCCATCAACCATAGGTGGTGGGCACGTGCCCATTAGACTTTCCGTTTCCCAAAATTTACAATTGGCACTAAAATTGAATTCGAGATGTAAAAGTTGAGTAACGCAGATCTTCTTGTTCTTCTTCTTCTGGCTCTACAGCCCGTGATGAGCTTTGGCCTCCTCCAGTCATCTCGGTTTTGTACAACGCACCACAATCAACGGACTCCCAACTGGCGAAGGTCAGTTTCCAACTCATCCTTCCAGCGTTTTCGAGGATCGTGATCAGTAAGTTAGATGCTGTTAGAATACACAAACTGAATATCATTACTTGGCTGATCTCTGTCGCCAGTACTCTACCCCGCTGTCAACAACCCCCCCCCCCCCAATTGCTCGACATGAACACTCACTAGAAGCACAAGTTGTCGACAAATTGGAAACCGGAACACCAGTCAGCACAATGACGTATTACATGGTATTCTATCTTCAGTGCTCCTGATTCGTCCTTAGGACAATTGCAGTGAAAATTGGCAACGAGTTATAAGTTTCTGTTACCATTCACGAGCTCCCCATACATTTGTAGTTGGGTTGGTAGAGAACTGGATCATGAAACGGAAGGTCGAGGTTCGGGACATGATACAAAAGGAATATTTTTCTGTCGAGCCTGGCTCCACCTAACCTTGATGGGTTTCTTACCTTCACCGCCAGGCGGTCGTGCAAGATTGCTAACGGGGACCGTACCCAGTTCAATGCCTAAGGCATGACGAAATGACCGCAGCTCCCCGATTAGAGCAGGGGTTAGACGAGAGTTCCTATCCCCAACAACCTGCCCCGGGAAGTGGCTGTGGCCACCTTCAGTAGGGCCACAGGGCCCAATTTTCTCCAACACCAAGTGCACGAAATCGGGGTGGTCGACAGCCCAATGTGCCCCCTGTGTTCGCTGGAGGAAGACACTGCAGACCACCTGGCCCACTGTCCTACATGAAATCAACCATAATGACGAACACTTCGAGTCACGAACGTACTGGGAGGCACGGCGTCAAATATCTGAGCATCAGCCAAGAACGGAGATTGGCTGAAGTAGGAAGTAAGAAGAAGACTACTAATTCTCTGGCCTTAGGTTGTCATTCCACGTTTTATTTTCTGCCATGTAACACACATCATCGGAAAATAGCTGGGTTAACGCAACTAGTAGCATTAAAAATGTCCGCCCTGCTATTGCTTATATTATGATAAGTAGGCCCAACCTAATTTCAAAAATATTGGACTGACATACGGTGGTCCCATTAATGGCGTCCTACGATGCCCATATCCAATATTGCCCCAGCCATTACCCAATGACGTGTGCTGTAGAGGTCAAAAGGTGTCATCTGTTAGAAGCTGTAAGTAAATGTTAAATGTGCAAATAAAGTGGTGGCGAAACGAAATGATCGGCTATAATAAAAAATTCAGTCATGTCGATTCGAACAAATGTCAGTTTTATAGGAAAAACCGCCATTTTCGATTAAGTGTCTGAACTGCAAAACCTATTTTATCTCATATCTCAAATACATCGTAGGATAATCCACTCTGACCCAAAAGAACTCAATCGGTCCTGTTTTCTTACACTTCTAATTTCTTATTCACCTGGTATTACGAGGTCAACTTACAGGATGTTTCTGAATTCTTATTACTGTAAACGTATAATTCTGGCTTTTCTGCGTTTGAAATCTAATCATTTATTAATCATGGTGAGGAAAGATCCGGTTGGTTGAGAACTGGACTATGAAATGGTAGGACGAGGTTCGAGTCTCGGCGTTGAAGTCAGGACCTGTAGAGTAATGGTACAGACTCCAACTTTCACCCGAAAGGTTGTTGGTTCGAGTCCCACACTGGCTGCATTTTCTGGCCATGCTTCGGAGGGCATATAAAGCAGGCGGTCCCGGGTCATCCTAGTTAAAGTAAAGTAAAGTAAAGTAAATGTATTTCAAAAATTTTCCTTCGTAATACATTAATAAACGTATGGGGCCCGTTAGGCTAGGCCCGTGATGGGCCCCTAAACAGTTTGCAATACAAATAATATTTAAATACACTAGTTACACTATAATAATTTATGTTTAAATCATGTAAAAATCACAGAAAAAAATATTAATAAGAAGCAGAAAGATAAAATAATAATAATAATAATGGTAGGTTTGTACAATATATGTAAGTAGATAGCTTAAATTAAATTGACAGCTTGAGCAAAAACTGAGGCTGTTATTCGGCTAATTGGGTGAAAATAAGTTTTTTTATGGTGCGATCGAAAAGTTCAATATTGTTTAGTTGTTTAATTGATTCTGTAAGACTTGTATGGGGAAATGGATCTATATATGTGTGATGTTTGAAATAGGGATGTTTTTGGGGCAAAAGTTCTGAGATTGCGGCCCACTCCAAGTCTTGTGTTTAGTCCATGTTGTATGTAGTCGGTCTGGCCGTCTAACGTCATGCTGCGTTTGTATCTGTATAGTAGTAGTTGTCTTGTGTAAAGTAGTGTCAATGGATGAACCTGGAAGTCATTATATAGTTGGAGGGATGGGAAACGGTGTGGTAGTTGAGTGTAAGAGAGGGCTTTATAGCCCTAACTCCGCTAGGTTGGCTTAGTAATAGAGCAACAAAAAGTCAAGATTAACTTATTTATTTATTTATTTAAAGGAAACATTGTCTGGATCCACCTAACGGTAAAGGGTACCTCACCTTTTTTTGCTTCTTCACTTCCGACACCATAAGGCATTACGAAGAAGCTCTCTTTGAAGACAATTTTCATTGCTTTCCAATTTATACGTAGTATAAGGAAAGCTTTGTGTTGGTCGAAATTTTCGATTCCGAGATTTCAACGGATTTACACGTTTTGAGGTCACAGGAACCCAAAAAAGTGGTTTTTACGAAATGTCTGTCTGCCGCTCTGTCTGTGCGTCGATTTCCGGGCAAACTACTCGGTCGATTTATAAGAAATTTGGCATGTAGGTTCGCAAAAATCATACCTCGCTAACTCAATTCGGGGGGGTTTTATTCTAAAAAAAAAACTAAAAAAAAACTTCTAAAAAAATTATTTCTCAAAAACGGCTCCAACGATTTCTTTGAAATTCGCATATATTGTAGTCGTCATTAATGTTATAAAATGCGGGGAGTCACTTGCCTCTTGATAGTTTTCTTCTGGGGGTAAACAAATAAAAATAACTAAATTTTAATAAAAATGACTAAAAAAGAATTTTTCCGCGAAACCTTTCTATCGATGATTTCTACCTTCAGGCATGTTTTAGGTGTTAAATTGAGTAACGAAACCGGATAGGTTGCTTTCCCAAAAAAGTATTTGGTTTTGTACAAAAAAAGGTTTTTTTTGAAAAAATGATAGAAAAATCACGCTCAAATGCATTGCGTGCCCAGCCATTATTACTGTGTGGTAATGTATTGGTCTGACCTATCACCGCCAATGACGTCAGGTGGAAACCCCCCCCCCTCCCCCCCGAGATATCCGAAATTTAACCATAGGAAAATTATTTACCATGAAATTACTCGTTTCCTCCATCTACTAATTGATAAATTGGTAAGCATGTTCGAGAAAACTCGGACCGGTTCTTTTTATTATATTTACTTTTAGTAAAAAATTTATTATATTTTCTTGTCATCTAAAAATGTATCACTGAGCAGTAATGTAAATTACCTTACAATATTTTTTCTTCTTGCCCGCGCGATGTGGTAGCCTACGGAAGCACTCTTGAATGAAATACTACTCAGCCTCTCAGCATTCGCGCTCCTCAATTTATGTAATGGCTACACTTTTAATGTCTTGACTTTACTTAAAACAAAAGCAAACGAACCTCTGTGTTAAAATTACTCTCGGAAGCTTTAGAAACTACAAGCGTGTAACTTTTGTTAAAATTTCAACGAGACGAGAACATTTCCTTGTTTTTCAACGCTCTGTTTTTGTATGATTTCCGGCTTACGTGTCGTTCATTCTGCTGAAGCTTTCATAGCCTCGCTGTCGTAATTTCTCACAATATGCTTGTAAAACTAAAGCGTTTTAATCGGTTTCAATGTTTCTCTTGAAATTTGAATGCGGTATGAACTCTATTTTAAACTCTGAACCCTCATTGAATTTTTATTGGTGCGAATCGAAAAGATTACTATCGTTTTTTAATTTAATATTTTAATTTTTTATTATAAATTATTCAATTGCATTTGCAATGGCAATTGCATAATTTTTGTGAAACTACATGCCGGATTTCTTCAAAATCCACAAATCTATGAACAGACCAAGCTACAAACGGACAGACTTACATTTCGTAAAAACCACTTTTTTGTTCCTGGGACCTCAAAACGTGTAAATCCGTTGAAATCTCGGAATAATTAAAGATGAGCATCACAAAGCTTTGATTTTGTACTGCGTATAAAAATAGAAAAGCAAAAAACTTGAATTTCAAGTGTGTTTCGTTCGGAAAAAATGTGCACTCGTAGTTATGGGTAGTTTCATTCCTCGAGTTCCGGCACTTGTCGGCCACTTTCGGAATCAGTCGTGTGTTATGGTAAGTGGTGACCAATTAAATTTGTTGGATTGAAGCCTTTTTGAACAAATCAAACTTTGCGAACCTAGATGATTTAGCTTTTCAGTTTGAAATACAAATATGTATACACATACTGTGGCAACTCCCAGGGGGAGGGCGATTTGAAAATGAAGACGCGAAAAAGTTTTAGGCATATCACATGCATAAATAAATAAATAATGACTTTATTATAGCTGAGACCACCCTAGCGGAGTTACGGCCACAAGGCCCTCTCTTTTACACTCAACTAGGGTTCAGCAACAAAAACAGTATAAATTTGCAGTACAAGGTTGCAAAAATTCAAAAATTACCTAAGACTAAAACACTCACTCACTCACACACACACACAAGCATGGGGCGGTTCGAATAAATCCTAGCCTTTGAAATATTTGAAATTAGATGCTCCTTGAGTCGAATCCTGAACACAGATGGCGAATCTTGAATGTAACGGGGGATTGTGTTAAACAGTAAAATTGAGGAAAGCAGGAAGGATGAATGAAACATATGTGTGTTGTGGTGGGGAATGTCTAAAAGATGATCGCATCTGGTGTTGTAGGTACGGTTAGAGAGGTAATTGAAGTTCTGTTAGAGGTAAGGTGGAGTTAGGTTATTTTTTATTTTCAAGCCGAGCACACCCAGGTCCAGGGCTCTTCTCCCTTCAAGCTTCAGCCAGGACAATTGTTTGTAGAAAGGGGTAAGCCTAGCTTTAAATGGAATGTCACAGCAGAAGCGGATGCACCCATTTTGCGCTCGCTGTAGGCGTAACTGCAATGCAGAAGAGAGATTCGTAAAGAGGGGACTGCAGTAATCGGAATGAGGGAAAACAAGAGTTTGGACAAGACGGATTTTAAGTGGAGCAGGGAGAACGTGTTTAAGTCTACGAAGTGAATGCAAGGAAAGAAATACATTTCGACAAGTGCTGGACACTTGCGACTTCCAGGATAGGGTGGAGTCGAAGAGCACACCGAGGTTTTTAACCGCGGAAGACAGTTGAATGATGTCCCTGCCAAGCTGTAGTTCGGGACGGGGTATATTATCAAATATCTGCAACATTTTTTGAGAACCAATTACAATAGCTTGATGTTTGGAAGGATTAAGATTTAGCATAGTATTTGCCCGTGCGTTCCCACACATCCAATAGACTGCATGTGCTGTACTGAATACAATAATTATTACGCTACATCAATAATTTGAAGCGGTTCAACCTTAAAATTCTAATATTGGCGTAAAATAGTTGGATTTTAAAGACTTCTAACTATTGTTCTTCAAAAAAGCAATATTCTGATCGTGACGGACGCCGCGGGCCCCGAGGCGCCGGCCCCAATCCCCCTTTAGACTGTATAATTCACCGCACATCTCCAATACAGACGTCAAAAACAGTTCCCGATACCACTCCTTTGGCCCTTCTTACCATTCATGTTTTCTTAATCCTTCGGCATAACCGAAATTCCTATCCAAAGCATGTCAGCAATGTCTGCAACACAACTGTAAACTCATAGAACATACTTAAAACTCTAGGGCGCATGGCCCCAGCAAGCCGAGCGGTAGATTTTTCCACAGACAAGATAAATTCGAATAAGGCTGTGTTGGGGTTAGGGAAATTTTGGGGGATTTTTAAAGACATGGTTTCTTAACCATATATCGTAGATTTGAGAAAAGAGAAAAGTTGACTTTCACAAAAAACTATCCGGACATTTAAAAACGAGCAAAATTAGTGTCCCAAGCTAAACAATTGCAGTTAAAAAAAAAATGGATGGTAGGAAGAGAGGAGAAACAGCGAATAAGATTATAATAGATTATAATTTTTACCCTGAAATTGGGGAAAAAGGTCCATGGTGCTTTTGGCCTGTTGTCAGGGAGAACCTAGTCGAGGTAGAAACCTGAATTTAGCGCGGCTATGTGATCATTAAAGAATAATGATCAGAATAAAAATGTTTTTGCTTTCCAATTTATACGTAGTATAAGGAAAGCATTGTGATGTTCAAAATTTTCGACCCCGAGATTTCAACGGATTTACACGTTTTGAGGTCCCAGGAACCCAAAAAAGTGTTTTATTCCAAATGTCTGTCTGACGCTTTGTCTGTCCCTCTGACTGTTCATCGATTTCCGGGCAAACTACAAGTCGATTTAGATGAAATTCGGCATGTAGGTTCACAAAAATCATACCTCGGGACCATTTTTTTTATATTGGGCTAACTCAATTTGGGGGGTTTTATTTTCAAAAAACTCCAAAAAAA
The DNA here is from genome assembly GCA_963971405.1 of Psococerastis gibbosa. Taxonomy (NCBI): domain Eukaryota; kingdom Metazoa; phylum Arthropoda; class Insecta; order Psocodea; family Psocidae; genus Psococerastis; species Psococerastis gibbosa. Next base: position 6,766,352 of record OZ020492.1, read on the forward strand.
CGTCTAAAAAATTATTTCTCAAAAATGGCTCCAACAATTTCTTTGAAATTAACATATATTGTAGTCGTAATTAATTTAAATAAAATGCGGGGGGTCGCTTCCTTTTGTTAGTTTGCTTCTGGGGTTAAAAAAATAAAAATAACTAAATTTTAATGAAAAATGGCTAAAAAATAATTTTTCTGCGAGACCTTTCTATCGATGATTTCTACCTTCAGGACTGTTTTAGGTGTGAAATTAATTAACGAAACCGGACAGGTTGCTTTCCCAAAAAACTATTTGGATTTGTACAAAAACATATTTTTTTTTATCGGAAAATCGGAAATTTAACCATAGGAAAATTATTTGGTTATCCATCTAACGTCACTGGAGGTGAGGTAAACTCTAGATAGGTCAGACCAACACATTACCATAATGGCAGAGCACGCAATGCATTTGAGCGTCAATTTTCTATCATTTTTCAAAAAAATATTTTTTTGCACAAAACCAAATCGTTTTTTGGGAAAGTAACCTGTCCGGTTTCGTTACTCAATTTAAGACCTAAAACATGCCTGAAGGTAAAAATCGCTAGAAAGGTTTCGCAGAAAAAATATTTTTTTGTCATTTTTCATTAAAATTTAGTTATTTTTATTTTTTTACCCCCGGAAGCAAACTGTCAAGGGGCAAGCGACCCCTCGCATTTTGTCAACATTAATGACGACTATAATATATGTGAATTCAAAAGAAATCGTTGGAGCCGTTTTTAAGCAATATTTTTTTTGACGTTTTTTTGGAGTTTTTTGAAAATAACACCCCCCCCAAATTGAGTTAGGCCAAAATGAAACAAACGGTCCCGAGGTATGATTTTTGTAAACCTACATGCTGAATTTAATAATAATCGACCGAGCAGTTTGCCCGGAAATCGATGAACAGACAGACAGAGCGACAGATAGACATTTCGTAAAAACCACTTTTTTGGGTTCCTGGGATCTCAAAACGTGTAATTCCGTGGAAATGTCGGAATCGAAAAATTTGGACCGTCAGAAAGCTTTCCTTATACTACGTATAAATTGGAAGGCAATAATGTCCTAAATCTATGGGGTCGTTGGCATCGGACAAGGCCTAGGTCCATAAAAAGTCGTTCAGAGAATTATCACATATTATAGGCCTGACTATGGAAAAGAATGGCTCTTAACTTTTACCGTATAATGTAGTAACTCGTAGACATGCAATCTAAAACAATAAAAAAAAAAAATAGATGAGTAAGGGATTTTTAGTTTTGTAGGCCCTTGTATAAGGCAGGTTTCCTGCAATGCTCCGATAAAACATCTCGATGGGGGAATGGCGTGCAACATTTCCCATTTTGCCTCTTTCCGCCCCCCCCCCTCCCACCTTCCCTTCGAGCTTTCTCCCTTCATTCTCCCTTTCTCCTATATCTTCCATGGTTCTCCTTCCGCTCTTAAGAGTTGTTTCCAGCATTACTAGCTAAAGCTTGCTCAATTGTCCATTTCCGACGTTTTAATTCCCCGTTTTGATTATACGCGAGCTCAAGTGATTTTAATTGTAATTTTGAGGAATTAAACTTTGTATCTTTGGTATCTTGTACGCCTTGTTTTTTATGAGCCATTGCTTATTTGTGCAGGGCTTCAATGTACATACTTACCAATGGGCAGCTACCCCCTTCCCCCTTTCGTTATAGATGCAATAACTATTTTTTTTTTTTTTTTTAGTTTAAATTAGTAGCTTTATAAATACTACATACCCTATTTAGGTGCGCATGCCTCTTCGATGCTTGTTAGTACTTGTGCGAGTCTCTACACACCATGCAATAGGTGACCTGTCGTAACTCAACACAGGTATTACCTACAGAGGCGACTGAAGAGGTTATTAGGATTCATCCATTGAATTGCTTGTATGCGAATAGTTATTAAAGAACCGGCCCGAGTTTACTCGAACATGCTTTCCAATTTATCAAAATTAGTAGATAGAGAAAATGGGTAATTTCATGGTAAATAATTTTTCTATGGGGTGTCCATCTAATTTTTTTGCACAAAACCAAATAGTTTTTTGGGCAAGTAATCTGTCAATTTAACACCTAAAACATACCTGAAAGTAGAAATAATCAATAAAAAGGTTTCGCAGAAAAATTATTTTTTAATCATTTTTCATTGAATTTGAGTTATTTTTATTTTTTTTACCTCCAGAAGCAAACTACCAAGGTGCAAGCGAATAACGACGGAAATATATGTGAATTTAAAAGAAATCGTTGGAGCCGTTTTTGAGAAATGGGTTCATGGGACCTCAAAACGCGTAATTCCGTTGAAATCTCGAAATCGAAAAGGGGCAAGCGACCCCCCGCATTTTGTCAACATTAATGACGGCTACAATATATGTGCATTTAAGAGAAATCGTTGGGGCCGTTTTGGAAATGATTTTTTTAGCCTTTTTTGGAGTTTTTTGAGAAAAAAAAACAAATTGAGTTAGCCCAAAATAAAAAAAAAATAATCCCGAGTTATGATTATTGTGCCGGCCGCCATACCAAGTTGAATCCAGCGGACCAGAGCAGGTTCAAAGCTGCAGATAAATTGGTCGTGTGCACAGTGCCGGTAGGGAAACATGGTAGGACTTGTCCTGGTCACCTCCGAACTAATCGTGTGACTTCACTGTGTTTCCCAAGTGGTTCGGAATCCACTATAATCAGGAGGTCCACTGGAGTCCTATGGGCCCACACCGTGGCCTGGGACTGTGTCCAACCATACTACTACTACTATGATTATTGTGAACCTACATGCCGAATTTTAGAATAATCGACCACCTCAATATATTAAAAACTCCTTAAAACTCAATTATTATATATATGATTTTTGTGTACCTACATGAAAAATTTCATCTAAATCGACCGAGTAGTTTGCCCGGAAATCGACGCACAGACAGAGCGGCAGACAGACATTTCGTAAAAACCACTTTTTTGGGTTCCTGGGACCTCAAAACGTGTAAATACGTTTAAATCTCTGAATCGAAAATTTCGACCATCACAACCCTTATACTCCGTATAAATTGGAAAGCAATAAACATCTTCAGTAGAAAATGCAGACCGTAGATAAATGGGGCACCCCTGGACAGTACCAAAATTAATTTACACTGCAAGTTATTAAATATTTACTATATCCTAGCTTGAGCTGAGTATTTCATGTATCTTGGTACACTGCACCGATACCGTAAGAAATTTAGTAGCTTTGGTGCAGGGATTTTTAAAGACAAAAATTTAAAACAGCTGATTTGTGATATCATTTTCAATTTGACTGGTCGCCATATTGATATCGTTGATTTGTCGTAAAAAGTGTAAATACCATAATTGTAGATACATCTTTGGACTTTTAGCCACATGTTATTTATTTCTTCTACGACCAATTATAACTGAGATATGAATTTTTTAAGTTTTTGATCGAGCGCCATCTGAAAACAAAATGTTGGATCACGCTGGTTAACGAACTCGATCAAGACAATAGTATGATAAAATTTTGTGCCAAATTTCATCCTCATCGTATAATACCTACGAAAGTAACAGGGTTTCCTAAAATCTATATACATACATACACAAATAACTTCGTTAATACGGCCTTGAACAAAATCAGTTTTTAACCTTTTCCATTTGAACTAGTTCTGAATATAACTGTGGAAAAAGTTTTGCTCTATCTCTATTGGTTCGCGAGTAATCGCATAGCCTGGTTTGAACCCCTCATCTTTAAAACAATTCTACTTGTGCGCTAGAGCCACGATAGGTGTAAGAATACATTGCAGGAGTTTGTATGAGGTGAGTTTAGCCGAAAGGGACGAAAAATAAAAGAGGAAGTGTACTCTTATACGGTTCGATCTCAGGTTGTCATGATTTAGAACCTGCCACCTTCCGTATTAGACTACACCACCTCTTATAAATACAAGCAAAACAAGGGGTACTTCAATTTAATAATATTCGAATGCTCACTTGCTGATACAAAAACAAATCGATTGCTGTTTTTATTATTATTTTTGAATTGTTATGGAAACTATAAGCGTGAGTGTTTTAGCTCTGTGTGGCAAAACAATGCTGAAATTTCCAGGTCATTCAGACATTTGAAATAACGAAAATTGCCAGAGGGCCAAATTTTGGTACATAGCTTGGGTTTACAATTAGAAATAATATGTCAGAAATCCCCATCGATCCCATGTGTGCTAAAGAAGTTATTCGCGGTCAAAGGTCAAAATATCTGTTTTTTTTTGTTTTTCTCGAAAACGGTAATTTTTATCAAAAAAGTATGTTGACAAAAGTTGTAGATCTTTTACTTCTCTTCAAAAAAGGTGTCCATCATTTTTTTTCCAATGACCACCATTGCTGAGATATCGCGCTTGTAAGGGTCACGTTCCACATAATGTGCACACACATAATACAATATATGCATATTTAGGTACTTAAGACGCCTAATCGAGTCTATTACTTGTATAAACTTCATTATTAATCGAAAATGTACACTTTATAAAATATATGCATATGAATCGATCAATCAATTAATCAATATAATACATACAATAATATACATTTGTGATACAAAAATACCGTGGACCCGGTAGGCCGTGGCCCGTGATGGATCCAAAACAACTGTAGTTATTGTTAAAAAAAAATAATAATAATAGTAGTTAATAGTCAATCCAAACAGTAATATAGGAAGTGTAAATAAGGTAGTATAGGGAGCATTATATCTAATTAGGTATATGTAATTATTGAAGTTAGGAACTATTTGAGATAGATATTCTGCATTGTTATTTAGGAATTGGCTAATTAGATAGCAGCATTAGCGTAAATTCTCAAAATTTCCACCTGACCTCACTGGAGGTGAGATAAATTCGAGATAGGTCAGACCAACACATTATCACACAGCAATAATGGCAGGACATGCAATGCATTTGAGCGCGAAATTTTAATCATTTTTTCAAAAAATTATTTATTGCACATAACCAAATAGATTTTTGGGAAAGCAACCTGTCCGGTTTCGTTACTCAATTTAACACCTAAAACATGCCTGAAAGTAGAAATCATTGATAGAAAGGTTTCACAGAAAAATTATTTTTGAGTCATTTTTTATTAAAATTTAGTTATTTTTATTTTTTTACCCCCAGAAGCAAACAATCAAGGGGCAAGCGACCCCCCGCATTTTGTCAATATTAATAACGACTACGACATATGTGAATTTAAAGAAATCGTTCGAGCCGTTTTGGAGAAATAATGTTTTTAGGAGTTTTTTGAGAATAAAACCCCCCCAAATTGAGTTGGCCAAAAATAAAAAAAATTGTTCCGAGGTATGATTTTTGTAAACCTACATGCCAAATTTCATCAAAATCGACAGAGTAGTTTGCCCGGAAATCGATGAACAGACTGACAGACTGACAGACAGACAGACATACAGACAGACAGACAGAGCGACAGACAGACATTTAGAATAAAACACTTTTTTGGTTCCTGGGACCTCAAAACGTGTAAATTCGTTGAAATCTCGAAATCGAAAATTTCGACCATCACAATGCTTTCCTTATACTACGTATAAATTGGAAATCAACTAGCTATTATTAAAAGTGTGGCCACAACTGCTGTTATGACCTAGGCCGACTCGTATCTGTACTTTCTAAATAAATAAATAAATAAATAAGGACTTTTTTGTTCTATTACTAAGCCAACCTAGCGGAGTTAGGGCTATAAAGCCCTCTCTTACACTCAACTAAGAAAGCCCGGGACCGCCTGCTTTACATGCCCTCCGAAGCATGGCCAGAAAATGTAGGAAGTGTAGGACTCGAACCAACAACCTTCCGGGGGAAAGTCAGAGTCCGTACGACTACTCTACATGTCCAGACTTCCTGGGACAGGACGATTGAATTAAAGCCCTCGACACAATCAACAGCAGTAGTAAGCCTATACTGCAGTCTGATGCCCCCCCCCCTTGTCTGAGAGCAGGGGACGCTATTTGGTCACAGTCGGCTTCGTGCCTTATGGGGGGGGGGGGGGGCTGGAAGATTTTGCTCTTATCACCCCTACAAAAAAATATAACTATTCAACCGTGTAAAATATGGAGTATTCCATCGCTGCTGTGTTCCATATTGCATACTTAATGCCTTTGCCGTACCTGTAGATCTCTCAGACGTCCGAATGTCACGTTCCATTAAAGCGCCTTTCTTTTTTATTTCATATTAAGGCCCATTTGGACACCAACTCCACTCATTTTTTGTACAAAGTCGAATATCACATTAAATATTCACTGTGGAGCCATAAAAATATCATAGGCATTTAAAGAAATATTTCTCAAAATTTTGATCCATATGTTGGCCGTCACTAACGGCTGGTCTCTATCCGGACGCCTAACTAACAGTTTTTTTTTACAAATTAAATCTTAATATTGTGGCCAATTGGTGTTAGTGTCGGCTACATATCATACCTATATCAAAACGTAGAGAAATATTTCTTCTAATTCCTAAAATATTTTTTATAGCTCTATAATGAATACTTCTTGTGAAATTCGGCTGTGTATAAAAACGTGTTGCATTCAGTGGCGTAGCCAAGAGGGGGTCCGCTGGGCATGGACCTCCTCCCTAGTCACAATTTAAATATTGGCGCCAAACTTATCATTCGTTGGCGACTCGATGCGCCCCCTGTGTTAAATACTTTCTTACTTTCAAGTTCTCTTCAAGTATTATCTACTCCCCACAAATTTAGCAAAATAGCAAATGTTTTAGATCATTTTCATAGTTGAAACGGATTAAGTCATATTTAAGAAACTGGATGGAAAATGAGCGACTGACTGGTTTTTCTCTAATGTCAGCGCATTCCCCTATTACTTTCCCTAGTGACGAAATAATAGATGAAATGGCCAGAAGCAGTGGAAAGCTAATTTTGTAACATTTTTATTAGTCATAAAAAATTTATTTTAGTATTAATGTTTAATAGCCTTTCACTTCTGGGACAAGGTAAGATTCAATTACATTTATAAGGACAATTCTCGTTGCCCGTGGTACTCGTACGTGGGCAAATTGTTGTATAGTGAGGCTGCATGAAAAACGGACCCCCCCTAAAAAATTCCGACTACGCCACTGATTGCGATAGTGCCCCGGGGTGTCCGATATATATATATTAACGTGTATTGAAAATGGTAAAAACAGTAAATACACAATAATTGCCGCCCTAGGCTGACCTATAACAAATTTCCCTGCTCAAACCAAAATCAATATAAAATTAGACATAGGCCTACTGCTAATTATCTCTTAATATATGATAACTGCTGTTTTACTTGTGTTTTGTACCCATATTGCAGCAATTTGTAAAGTCCCCTTTAAACAATACGAGGCCCGTTGTCCAATGCCCTCCTGATCGCAGTTTGCCACACACCACCAACTAATACCATACACACACAACACAGACAACAACACCGGCAACTACAAACCAGAAAGCGCGTTTACCCACACGGGTCTGGCGCTATAAAAAAAATAATAAAAAAAAAACAATACTGCATTGCGTCAGCCTTCCTGATATGAATTAGAACTCATTAAAGGTAGGCCTGTGGATCGCACATTGACGAAGATGTACAATGAGTTGACCGAGGCACAGAGGCATTTCCGAAGGAAATGAACTTAATACCCGGGTGTCCCTTTCGCGCTTAAATTAGAGTTCGCTCCATAATTGCAGCTTATGGGGGCTTTGACGGCTCAATTTTGCTCTGAAATAGCTGCTTTTAGTCTATGAATGTCAGTACGACTTGCCCTTCCTGTTCTTAGTTTAACCGATTCTGCTTCCCCATTACCCCTTTCAACCCCCTTGCGTCTTTTCCCATTACATTCATCTTCCTCAGTCTCAGTTCTATAAGACTGAGAGACATGACATATTTCCGGTTAAACCGGCTTTGATTGCTTTGTTTTGTACAGTTATGCCCGTTTTCAGTCTCTGAATGTCCATGTTCAACTTAATAATCGACTCTGCTACATCTAAAGTTACGCTTTTCGACCTGCATGCGTGTTTTTCTGCAGCTTTCTCAGTCTCCGTTAAATCAACATTCAACACATACGGTCTCCCACTAGTACTTGATAACACGCAAATGGGAGGTAGTTGACGATGATTTAAATCAAAGTGTACAGAGTGTGGCGTGGATTTTTGTGAATCCATTATTATATTTTCTTAATAGCCAAACCGTGAGTGATAGGTGCAAAATAAAACACAATTATTATTAACACCATCACGTGTGAAATTTTTAAATTTTCAAAAGTGGAATTGAGCCCATGGCCGTGCCCAGGGGGGTGGCCCATGGGGTTCGGACCCCCCCCCCCCGAAATAAATTTTTGTATCTAAACCTGTATGGTTTGAAGAATTTATCCATAATTCATTAATAAATTACATGGACCCCCCCCCCCCCCGAATTTAAAACCTGGGCACGGCCTTGGCTGAGCCTATAAAATCCAAAACGGCAGAGAACGAATTGTTTTGGGACTCGGTGTGATTTTGCAAGCAAGGTTTTCAGACTATTATAAACACGATAATGAATTTAGAATATTGTTTTTTTAATCTTTCAGAAATGCTATAATGCTATTGTAACATCGAGCGGACATTTGTTACTGAATATTATGTAAACCCAATGGTTAGTGTATGCAACAATTTTTTTACCTAGGAAGATCCCCGGTATAAGTAGTCGTAGCTCAACACAGGTACTAACCTACAGAGGCGACTGAAGAGGTCAATCGGATACATTCATTAAATTGTTTGTATGCGATTAATCTTTTTATAAAAAAAAAGAAAAAAAAGAAAAAAAGTTCTTAATTTTAGGGAGACCTTAAGGCGACCAATGTTCGACTTTCGGAAATTTTCTTCACTACTTTTCATTTCATGATCCCCTGAACCTAAAACCACCCTCCGATCAAAATGTTATATATATATACATGTGTCTATGTATTTATGTATATATATCGATTTTAGGAAACACTCTAACTTCCATAAATATTATCTGATTTTGATGAAACTTGGCACAAAAATTGATCATACAAATGTCTTGATCGAGATCGTTAACCAGCTAAATCCTCTATTTAGTTACAAGATGGCGGCCGATTGAAACCTCATATAATTCATATCTCAGTTAATATTTGTTGCAGAGGAATAAATTAAAATCTGACTGAAAGCCCGTATTATTATCTACGATAATGTTTATCAACACTTTTTGGGACAAATCAACCATTTGAAGACGACATCCAGTCAAAGTGAAAATAATTTGATAAGTAAAAGTTCATAGTCGGCATTGTGGTTTGAATATTATAATAATATTCGAATACATAGCGTAGGTAGTGTCGAGGAAAAGCAGGGTCTGCGGAATCTCCCTACACCTGATCGGCCCGAGCCGAAACGGATTTTTTTAATTTCAAATCTCTGTACAATTCGAAGCACTGTGAGTAAAAACGCAAATTATAATTTCCTTGCAAAAGCTCTCCAAAAATTGACATCTATACTAGTCATTTGGTTTTAAAAGTAATTTTGTATGAGGGTTTTTGATGGCGTCTTCTATAAAAAAAAAAACTATCAGCTTGCATAATATATAAATCTTTCTGTTTTTTTTTAAATTTTTTATTCAATTATCGTGATCATAATTGTCTAAAAAACCCACATGCATGAAAATCCCATCGAGATCCGAAAAAATGTTGTCTTCGGGATCTAAGATTTTATTGCGGCAACTCGAAGTTTGAAAATCTAATTCTATTCAGTTTTTTAGGAGAGTTTTACCCTGAAATAGTTGATTTTAATCAATGAATGAAAATGTGAATTGCTCTTAGTTTAACTGTCTTTGCTACCCCTCAACCCTTTACTTGCATCTTTTCCTGTTGCAATCGTCTTACTAAGTTTCAGCTCTATAGAACTGCAGTTAGGGGTTTTAATTACACAAAAACGGTGCTTTTATCGTCGTCTAACAATGATAATACGAATTGACTTTTCTTGTTCTTAGTTTCTGTATCTCCTACCTCTTTTAACCTTTTTTTACCTCTTTTTTGAGTCCTTTTCTTTTACAATTTTATCTTGCCCAGTTTCAGTTCAACAATCTGTTGAGCGGAACAACTTTGCCCTCTTATCTACCAAGTGGGCTTTCCAACGGCTAGTTGGATATTAGACTGGACCGTACTTAGACTTTCTTTCCCTTTTCTTTTCTTTCTTGTCAAGAGAATTAAGTTTTTGTGCCCAATTTATTTTGCTGAAACGTAACCAGGAATCATGCAGGCGTCAATTTTTTGCTTTTGTGCGTTTCCTGCTATTTGCCATCATTAACGCTGAGTAGTCTAAATTATTTCGTAAGCCAAGATTTTATTAATGGGATTATTGGCTGCCATACTGCAGACTAAAATGATATTTTTTTAAACATTAATTTGACTTTGGTATTAATTTTATTTCTGATATAGTTTCTTGATATTTACATGCGTAGTCAGTCACTGACATTATGATAGTTATGCAAGACAGAGTTTATACACATAGTGATTTTACTTGTTATTTATTGCATCGAATTACTGGCCAAACTTGCAAAATGATCTGAACATAAAGCAGAAATTATATAAAAAAAGGAAAGGAAAAAGCAGATTGCTGAAATATTTGTGTTCAAAGGGTAAACACGTGAATGATGAGAGCGAAAAGTTGAACAGTTAATTTAATTTTCGTCACGAAACTGGCGAAGACATCGCGTCGCCCTCCTGTCAACCTTTTTTTTTCGAAAATTAGAGATATCGATAAAAATTTAAAAACTCTTCGCTGTCTTTCTCAGAAGCGAAGTATTTGGGGGGAGAGAAAATCTTACGTTATTGTTAACACCTTCTTAATGTAACTTTAACACTTCTTAGTGGGCCTTTTAAGAAGAGCATTTATTCGACAGCTACACGGAGGTTAATGTTATGAAACATCCGTTCTAAAATACAATCCAATAATATGGGATATCTTTAGTGACTTACAGTACCGTGCTTGATTTGCTGCATAATAGGCTGTTTAATTGGATACTTGGCTGCCTGTCCATAACTTCGATCATATAACCAACAATGTAATCCAGTATACCAATGTTATTCTTCACTGAAAAATGAAGCGTTGTAAAATATTTTTAACAAATGAAATCTATTTTTCGAGTGTTTTGGGAAACTCAAAAGCATGCTAGAGAACAACATCTCTAGTCAGTATTTTTTACCACCCTATTTTAAAATATTTAAAATGTATTATAAATTATGTACTATGCATTGTTGAATGCATTGCTTGAATAAATAGATTTATTCAGTGTAAAATGAAAATAGAATTAAATGGGAAATCCGTGCTAGATAAAACATTTTAAAGGATACTTGACCTCTCCCGTGTCCTGTCCCACAGTGGCCTTCAAATATATTTACATTGTTTGAAAAAAACTGCCCCTCGCAAAGACATCATGCATTACTAAAGCTAGAACTTAATTCTATTGAAGTTAAGTTACGATAATTTAGTTTATTTTGACCGTATAATGTATTTGTCCATTACTGTAGTAGACTATATCAACAGTTTATCGACGTATCGTAACCGGTACCTAATTTAAATTTAACAATATTCACAAAATACTGAAAATTATTACTTCAATTTCATGGCCTTCGATGGCATAATGGTAGCTTGTTCGTACATGTTTGAGTCTCTATACATCATGCGATAGGTGACCTGTCGTAACTCAACACTGGTATTACCTACAGAGGCAACTGCAAAGTTTATTCGGATATAGTCATTGAATTGTTTGAATGGGAAAAATCTTTTATATAAAAAAAAAGTCTTATTCCTCTAAGGTGAAGAAAAGATATTGGACCTTTTACTTGTAATAGCGAGGTTAAATTCAAACTGTGCTTAAGAGAAAATGAAAAATCTACGTAATCAGCAATCCTAATGCCATTTCCATTTGCAAAAGCGCAAAGCTTCGTTATTTTCCTTTGTGAACCTATTTCAACAAAAGGTTGCTTCCATTCTCTGCAGTGATGTTGGCCTGTTATCCAAAGCTATTGTCCGATGATTACGAGCTTCCATTTCCTTTACATTTCAAATTGTAGGGGTATTCACTATCGGCATGTTTAACATAATTTATTTAAATGAATTTTAACAATGAATTGTTAAACAGGTAAATTGATGCAGTAGAAATGAGGGGGTTGCGAAGGCAAAATTTCAACTAATCGTGATATTGTGATAAGCCTGATTATCATTTGGGGTGAACTGTAACCTGGTTATAGATGACAATAAATTTCAGTAAACGTCATCTTGTCTCGCTGGACATGAAATGCAATGAAAAACGTCTTTATATTATATATTAACACCTCCAGAACCGCGGCTGAAAAAGGCCTATTCTCGCTGAAAATCTGCAAACTTGGGCGCACCTCCTCACGTTTCCTCCCCCCAAAGTCGAACCCTCTGCCCTATCACAACAAATATAGCATGGCCTGAAAGAAGAAGAATAGACGAAGACATGGGTATAATTGAAATTGAGATAGGCCTTCTACATCTGCCCAAAAATGAGCGTCATCCATGAGTACAGAAATCAGGATGGCCCGTAACCAAGATGGCGCGTAACCAAGATTTTCTCCCTTCGTCGATAAAGAAGTTTCACTTCAAAAATAATAATAGGAGAATTCAGGCACTCATTCATTCAGTCTCACATCAGTTTCTGGGGAGTGATCTCCCCGCAGAAACTGATGGCAGGCTGTCCTAAATCTCCCCAAATTATTCTCTGTCCTTGCACAGTTAAATTATTTTAGTTATTGATTTATTATATTTTTATATATTGCATAAATTATAATTTTATTATATTAATTATATATAATTATAATTATAAATAATTAGTCAAATTAAAATTGTTCAAACCAAAACTTTTTAGACAGGAAAAGTTGTTTTGTAACAATAAGTTAACAACGCCTCCATTTTCAAATTTATTTCATACTATACGTTGTTATGTATAAAATGTATACAATTTCATGAATAATTTAAAAGATAAAATAATAATAATGTTTTAAAATAAAGTCCCTAGCTCAGTTAGAACTATGTAAAAAACATCTTCCCATATCATCCTTCTCAGTTTTTTTATTTCACTGTAAAAAATAAGGTCCTGTCGCCCTGATGGCCCCCCATCCCCATAGAGGAATATTATTTTCGAAATAGAGCTATTGAGCCGGGAAAAAGCCGTATTCTTCATACACGTCTAAAAAAAAACAAAAAAAAAAACAATTTTCTTTCAAAGGGATATTATATTTTGGGGCTGAAAATAGAAAGAAAAATCACATGCCATACCACCTGACACCCTCATCCGTCGCTCATGCAAAATTTCTAGAGATGCGTTTACAGATCATGAAGCCCCAGGGAAGGGCACAATTTTTCGTGTTGCTACAGCATATTCGTCAGGCGATCATGGGGTGCCTTCCGATAGATTTTTTGTTAAAGTGCTTGCTTCAGCGATCGCCTGTCTTTGGTACGGAGGTCATTCGAGGCCGTGTAGACCAATAGATGGAGGAAAGACTCCCATATGTTTCGGCAGTTGCAGGGAGGTTGGATCTGAAGAGGACGAAGGACGGCCAAGCATTGATCATCCGGGCATTCATCTCTCCGTTGGCGCAGGTTTCGTCCACGGAGATGGGACTGCAGAGAGTGCCTGGTTAAGGTTGTGAATGCCACCACAGACACTTCAAGGAGGTAGTCACTGGTCGTTCCCAGTTCTTACCACTTCTGGTGTCTTGCAGCCGTGCGACCTAATAAATGGAGGATAGACTCTCGTGGGGGTCGCCTGTTGCAGGGGATTGGGTCTGACGCCGGCCAAAGAACGGCCAGGCGTTGATAATACAGGTATCCATCTCTCCAGCGTTGCAGGTTTCGTCTACGAAGATGGGACTACAGAGAGTGCCTGGTTAAGGTTGTGAATGCCACCACAGACACTTCACGGAGGTAGTCACTGGTCGTTCCCAGTTGTTACCACTTTTGGTGTCTTGCTGCCGTGCGACCCAATAAATGGAGGATAGACTCTCGTGGGGGTAGGCTGTTAAAGGAGGTTGGGTCTGACGTCGGTCAAGGACTTCACGGGAGAGGGGCCATGTTTTATGTACGGTGCAGGAATAACATTTTATCAGCTGTGAAAATTTTCTTCTCGTGCTTCGTATGATAATATGCAGCCGCCGAACGTGACAAAATGCATTTGTCTGACTAGAAATAAAAAGTCCGGAAAATAAGAATTTTGAGTTATCTTTATTCAAAAAAGGAGTCAAGAATACGAATGGTTGCGTTAAAAATGAAGATAGAATATCGATGTTGGAGGAGCTTTGCTGGGCTGCGACGTGTCAGGAATGGAAAGTTTGATTCAATATAAGACGTCAAAAGGCCTTTTTCAATTCCGTTTACTTGAAGGGATTTCCTCGCGACAGCCAAACAGATTTTTATTTTTAATTATGAATCCTTTTCTAAACAATTGCTGTTTCTATATTTTGTCATTGGCTGAACTAGCCTATATATGCCCGATAATTTTATTTTATAAATTTAAAAAAAAATATGTATCTAATTTCCATAGTAAGCAATAGCTAGTAGCTAGTAGGCAGCTTTATTTTGAAGTGTATGTTTTATTATATATATATTATACGCAATTGATTGAATTAAAAAAATAAAATAATTAATAAATAAAAATCGTATGAGAAACGGTCCCCAGAACAAGGCCCGTCAGACTTGTATCTGTACTTGGTTAAGTCATGCTTTCGCCTGTTTTATTGCGTCAATGGTAACCTTGTCTCAGCTTATCCATTTACTCTTGTAGCCGGTGTAGGTTGGTATACCAGTTTGCCAATGGCCAAAAATGCATACGGAAACAATATAAATAATGTCCGAAATCCATGGGGTTGTTGGACAAGGGACCTATGGCCTGGGTCCATAAAACTCCTTAAAAAAAAAACAATTACAATTATGGCCAGTTGTATACCAGTTGGTAGAGCACTTATTTATGAATCGGAAGATCGGGGTTCGAGAGTGGACCAAAAAGGAACACATGGGCCGACTCTACCTGAATAAGGCACCCAACCTTCATTACTAACGAGGCTGCCGGTGATGTTGCTGACCACAACATCCCAAATAGAGCAGTTGTCAAGGGTGGGGATCCTCTACCAGTCCTCAGGCGTTGTAGTTGTTGGGTTGTCGCCCAGCGGCCCTTTTCAGCTGTTTACTCTGCAGAGGGAATACAATCTGATGACTTCTAGCTTTGTAACCTTTCGGTCTGGCCCTAGCATCATTTACCTGAACGGCTTACTATGCATGAAAGGTAGATTCTAAGAAGACCTCATCTCTGAAAATCAATAAACACGACAGTCACAACTTACGGTCTTGGAATCTCCCGCGCGCGCTTTCGTAATTTGAATTCGCTAAAGTGCTGTCCATGACATGGTATACTTATAGGCATGTTGCCCAACGAGATTGTCCCAAGGTGCCCATTCCATTGACCGGCTAGGGCTATTTCCAACAACGGTGACGTGGTAGCAGACATTCAAGACTTAGGTGGCGTTTCCACCGACCTCGCATTGCAGAATTGACGGAAATGTTTATTTTCCTCTATGCAATAGTTAAAATTGATCAATGATCATACAGTAAAATCACAAACAAACAAACTAAAATTAAAAAATAGCGTCATGGGATATGTTAAGTACAAACATTTTAATAGATTTCTATAAAAAGAAAAATTCTAATTTCCGTCAATGTCATTTGCATTCTGCAATGCGAGATCGGTGGACACGCCACCTAAGTCTTGAATGTCTGCTACCACGTCACCGTTGTTGGAAATAGCCCTAGCCGGTCAATGGAATGGGCACCCAAAATATAGTATTATAGCAACGGCCTGAGGGATGACAAATTTAAATCTCAACAGTCAAGTACGTAGAACCCTCGCCTTCCACCCAGGCGAACTGGGTTTGCATCCCAGTTGGGGGGCAATTTAGACAGATACGAGCATGTCCATCCTCCTGCAGAAATACTGAAAAATTCAGAACACTATTCAGGGAAATTGTGTGCCTTTTAAAAAATGTAAGTACGTACGAGGTTTACTTGGCTGGTAGCCTCAGCAAATTGCATGTAGTCACGCCAATATGGGGGTTGGCTCATCGTTACATTCAGGCTTGTACTTTAATTTCCGTGATGAGACTTCTTCAAGACTGGCCATAAAAAATTCAAACCAGACATGCTCATTGAATGCTATTATGAAGTGAGCATGCGACTTCGCAATGGCTACAGGTTGTGTAGAAATCCTGAGGAGAATACCGGAGAAGGAAAAACCTAGCTCAGGAAACCTTTTTTTTTTGCGAAAAAATCGTTAGTCAGGACATGTAAAGTAGTGGTACGGACTCTGACTTTCACCCGAAAGGTTGTTGGTTCGAGTCCTAAACTTCCTACATTTTCTGGCCATGCTTCGGAGGGCATGTAAAGCAGGCGGTCCCGGGCTTTCCTAGTTGAGTGTAAGAGAGGGATTTATAGGCCTAACTCCGCCAGGTTGGCTTAGTAATAGAAAAGAAAATCACTATTTATTTATTTATTCGTTTATAGACCTGTCACTAAAAATTTACTGGAATAAGGAAGTAATTCTATTGATATATGTGGTCGTCACTGAAACAGATCGAAGATGTAAAAAAATACTACCTGGCAGTTAAATGAGGATGGAGGCCATTTTCAAAGAATTTATGGCCACACTTTAATCTATGAAATAAGCCAAGAAACGGGTAACGTGGCAGACTAAATTACGCATGAAGGAAATCAGGTACGTTCAGTTTTTGCGCTCAAAACTCATAATCCGGCCCGGCGACCGACATATTCGTTATCAGCAGGGTTGAACTAGTCTAATAACACTCCCGCACCAAAAATAGCACGATTAGTCTCTAAACCTAAAAACCAAATACAAGCCTGTCGTCTGACTGCATGGCCGGAACACCTGGAAAGTCAAAATGAGTGCCACCAACCCCTGCGGGGGGATCTGGCTGGGTTGAAATAAAGTGAGGTTACAATTCTATAAGAGCTTATCACCTTTTAAATACCCCTAATGAATTTAACCTAGTACCTACCTACCTACCTAGTAGGTGTATATTAAAATGAAATGATGAAGTATCGTAGGTGATGTGCTACTAGCCAAACTCCTAATTTGTTAGAAAACGCTTTGCAGGGCTTGCATCTCCCCCCCCCCCCCTCTTCTGCCTGTATTGCTCCGGGCTCTGTAGTACATCCTCTCTCTGCTCCCCTCTGCCCTCCCCCGGTCCTCCCTATCTTGCTTTATGTAAACGTGGCTTTGCCTAGCACCTAACTGATGAGATTGATTTAACTGTTACAAAGTTCCCGCAAGGGCCCTTCTCTCAAACCTCCCTTTCTAATTTACATCGTCCAAAGAGCAAACTCACCCATTTCGCAGCTTGAATCTTTTGAGGTTACCTGTTAGTTCGTTTAATTACTGTTGGGTTCAGGGGGTTGGGCATTGTCGCCAGCCTTTCAGGTGTTCTTCTTTATCAGCCTTTTATCATTTTCGAGTAAGCTGCCTCACACAAATGGGTTGAAGTGAACACAAACATCAGCAATGAAGCGTAAGTTTTGCGATTCCTCAAATTTGCTGGGAACCGATGCCCTGAATTTGGTGTTCAGCTTGTCCTTTCGTTTTTATTTAAAATCAATTGTTTTAATTTGTGCGGGAAATACAAACCTTTCTAGCCTTGCAGGCCGCAGACTACAAGCTAGTAATATGGCTGGTATTACGGTATATATATATATTTTTTTAAAAGATTGTTCGCTACAAACAATTCAATGAATGTATCCGAATAACTTCTTCAGTCGCTTCTGTAGGTAATACCTGTGTTGAGTTACGACAGGTCAACGATCGCAAGATGTGTAGGGACTCGCTCAAGTGCGAACAAGCTACCACTATGCCATCGAAGTCCTTGGTTAAAGTCAAATTACTGGCCAGTGGCTAGTGGCTACTCCAGCTCTGCATGCCCAGAAATATTGATCGTTATACTAACTTTAAAAAAATTAAAAATAAAACAATGAATCCAACTAAAATAAAAGCCAAACCATATTTTAGTAATGAAGTTAACCTTTCTACATAATTACTTCTATAGCGTATACTTAAAAAAAAGGTCAAACGCGCCATTATCTGAAAAGCGTCAAGGCTTTCGTTCTCATTTTCTTCGTCGCTATAACGCGGTGTCGCTATATAATGGACATGTGACATGCTTTATTCAATTATGATAATGACGTAATTGATTTGTCTATAGCAGAAACTGCAGCTCTTTGGTACATGGCTGGTGAAAAAGCTTAGATTGTGAAAACACTTAAGTTGAAAATCGGAAGGGTAAGCAGCAAGTAGGAAAAACAAGTGCAGTTAATAAATCATTGAAAATATACATGTCTGTAAAAGTATTTTTAAATAAATAATACTAGGCGGAATGGTGGAAAAGTTTGGGTAATTTTTCAAAAACTTAACCCCCATGAACGTGTATATTCCCATTCCCTATGAACGTCTCAATATAGGTGTGAAAACTGGAGTAGTTTGCTTTTTTATTCCATTTTTTATTTCCTTTTGGAAGAAAAACGGATGGTTTTCAATATTTATTAATATTTTTTGCAGTGTAACTTCTTATGAGAGGGTCTTGAAATATGAATTGTTTTCCTTTTTGTGTGACGCAAACTGTGGGCAAACCACAAGACGGATTTCGATTAAATTTGGCATGTAGTTTCAAAAAATCATATCTCAGTACTCGTTTCTGTTTTGGGCTTAATCATTTTTTTTTCCAAAAAAACGGCTGTAAAAATTATTTTTCAAAAACGGCTCCAGAGAGATTTTTAAATTCACATATATTGTGGTCGAGATTATTTTTTAATTGGAATTATGGTATTCTGATTTAAAAAATGTTGACCTAATGCAAGCAATGGCAAACTGTTTTAGACGGTTCTTGAGTAACCTCGTTGCCAAATATGCTTTCAATAGTTCCACACACAACAGCCCATGACACACCCACTACATCATTAACACACCAGACATAATAAAAATAATTTATGCTACTAATAATAAAATAAAATAATTTATGCCTGACATTCAGTGACTATAGGAGCTATAGGCAACGATTCTTCTGTAGTATCTGTCACTGATGATGTCAGCAATAGAGCTTGCCGAAAATTCAGCTCCATATCGACCGTATTTAATTTCCTTTTGCCAAGAGATGAAATTTTGTTTAAAGGCTGTGAAAAATATTGCACCTAAAAGGAATCTGGAAAACGGAGAAATTCGAGACAAAAGGGAAAATGGAAAAGACCAAGATATATTTATAAAAGCAAGACAGCCGACAGGGAACCTATTGGAGATTAACTAAATTTTTAAAAAGCAAGATATAATGTTTCTATTACTCCTTCATCAGGAGCGATTATATATGTAGAGCCCCAACTGCTCAAAACAAATTCTAAACCTTTGGCTTTGCTTTCTACTCCAAACAAACGTTTCCTATTAAAAGGGCCATTATTCTCGGCTGAGTTCTTCTGACAAAGCTTAATGGTCTCATTATTATTTTTTTGTTATTCAAGGTTTCGGATAATCCAAAAAAATAAAATATAAGAATGAAGGTACTTGTGTAGATGGAATACCTTCAACGCAGGAATTAAACTGGAGGTGGAACTTAGAGGTACAAGGCGACATTATTAAATTGCTTGTACAGTGAGGCTCCATAATAATACCATACCTTTTTGTCCTTTTGAAGAGTATAAGTTTGACTTATTCTTACAGGGTCAAAACCCCTGTTTATTATAATTACAAAGGTAAGTTGCAGTTGAATCCGGGATGATAGGCCGTGGTCGTTCTAAAAGCGTATTTCCTAGAGTTGCGTCAACATCTGCGGTCGACATCTTCGGTTGAACTGCGTATACTTCTAAGATTGCATCTCGGAGGCTCAGCAGCAACTAATTAGGCAAGGGAATGTGCACTGATATTTATACCAAGCTGCGGCGTGGTGGGGGTGGAGGCGTATGTGTGTTTGTATGGATACATTTCTAAAGCTCGAACCTGAAACTACTGGACCGACGGTAACCACACAAGAAAAAAAGCTTAGCTTGTTCAGAACCAGGAATTTTAAATAGCAAAAAGGCATTAAAGTTATTTTCTCAAAAATGGCTCAAACGATTATCTTTACACCTTCCTCAATTACAGACCGCAAGGTCCTCCTTAATTCTGAATAGGCGGTATATGGACATATCAGGACATGTAGAGTAGTGGTACAGACTCCGACTTTCACCCGAATTTCGAGTCTCACACTTGCTACATTTTCTGGCCATGCTTCGGAGGGCATGTAAAGCAGGCGGTCCCGGGCTTTCCTAGTTGAGTGTAAGAGAAGAAGTAGAGGTATAGAACAGAAAAGTCAATTTTTACTTATTTATTTATTTATATCTGAGTCCTAAAAAGGGCTTTTAGCGGTAGCGTATGTGTGTTTGTATGGAAACAAAGCTATGGCCGGAAACTGAAAATACTTGACCGACGGTAACCGCACAAGAAAAAACGTTTAGCTTGTTCTGAACCAGGAATTTTAAATAGCAAAAATTCGTTTCTCAAAATTGGCTCAAACTAATATCTTTAAACTTTCCTCAATTATAGATCGCAAGGTCTTCTTTAATTCAGAATAGGCGGTATATCTGGGAAAACTCGAAATTTTGTGGTTTCCCATTATAAGAAGACGTAATTTCCAACTGGACTACAGTATATGAGTACGAGTTTTACTGTACTACTGATGGCCATGTTTTACCCTTTAATCACTGTAAATGTTTTCCTCTTGAGTTGGTAATTTTTTACAATATAATACAATTAATGATCCATTTTGAAGGCAACATTCTCATTTTATACTGTGAATAACTCCGGAAGAGTTAATTGGGGCTATTAAAAGGGTTCCCTGAGTGATATTCCCCCATTAATCACGCAATCAATTTAGAAACGGTTAATAAGTCGTCAGCATTATCTCCAAAAAATTGGTTGATCAGAAATTCGGTGGCTGAGTAATCGTAATCGAGTAATCGGTGCTATACTCAGCGATGGCCTCAATGTGTAGGGGAATTGTAACAAGACCAAGTCTCAGATATCCAATAAGCACCACTGTAACCACTACTTCCGGTCCTAGAATCCCCCGCATTAATTTAATTACTTACAGTGCTTATTGGTTGCCAAAGACGTGGTCTTCTTAAAATTTGCCTCTACTATGAGAAAATGGCTATCATTAGTTGCACCTCTGAAACGTATCAAAGTGAGTGGCTCCCGAGTGGAACTAAGATATATTTACTAAAAGTTTTGGCCGTTGACACTGGATTACTCCAAAAGAGGTTGGTTTATATTTTTTAAATTAATTTTCAACTTAATTTAACGATTTAGTGCGTTCAATTAGCAGAGAACTATTTGATACTTCGAGAAATTTTACAGTTTTGATACAGATGGTTTTCCCTAAAAATGATCGATAAAAGAAATTTACTGAATTATAAAATGCATGGAAGATTATATTTTATAACAAAAAAAAAGAATAAAAAACACATTATAATACGATGAACAAAATAGTCCCTTAGCAATTGAATTATCCAAATCTTTACAACGTAAGTACTAACTTTAATAAACAATATGAACGAACTTATTTTGTGGTGATCAGTGCTGGCCAATGCCAACGATCATTACCCTTTCAAAGTGACAATTTCTCATGTAAATCTTAGAGGAAAATATGAAACAGCCTAATTTATTTATGTCACCAACATCCTCTCTTGGACATATACCGCACCTAAAAATATCACAAACACCAATTTACATGAATGGGAAATACGAAATACTCGTTAAGTCAATGAAAAAAAACCGAAAGCTCAAAATATATATTTCACCAAAATTAATGACGAATAACCGTGGAGTAGCCTCTATGAGTTTCAATTATATATGAAACGCTTCGCTGTGCTATTCGGAACTTATTAGCGAAATTCAAAGCCCTTCCTAATGAAGGCTTGTGTGACGTAGATTCTCTCTACCGCAGCGTTCTATTGGGGGCTATATATCTTTCTGGAACTCGTGGGCTGCCCTGGGTCGCTGTGGTCAGCGTTATTATTTCACACCCCTCACTCCCCACCCCCTCCCCATTTGCGGCTTCTCTTTCTATGTACAACGCCCATCCCATTAACTGCGAACCTTCCGGTGTCCGTTCCATTTCAGCTTGCCTTTGCTATGAAATGTGTTTTTATCAGGTGTACTTACAATTTAATCTGTACAGATAGAAATGCATATTTAGTGTGTCCCTCTACAGGTATTACCTACAGGGACGGCTGAAGAGGTTATTCGGATACATTCATTGAATTGTTCGTATGCGAATAATGAATGTGAATAAAACAAATATAAAAAAACATATCACTCCTAGATTTGCCAACTGTTCTAACTGCAAAATGCTAACTTTTCAGGAGAGCGTTCCAAATTTTTTTCAGCTGTCGTTTTAATTAATGTATCTCCTACACTTCAGCCAAGAAATGATCAAACTTTTTACAGGCTTGCAGATACGACGATTGGAAGTAAGAAAAAGAGGGAAAAAATGATTTTTTTTGTATGTAATAAAAGAAATTGAATTTTGCAGTTATAAGACAGTTGGCGAATCAAGAAGCAATATTACGGTTTACATATGGTCATACAAGGCAGAAGTTTTTGAGTATCACAGGTTCTTTACTAATAGAGGTTGAGCCCTTACCATTTTAAATGTATTGAGTCAGTGAGATCTTCTGATCACGGTTGTGCAAATCAAGGATCAATTTTATCTCTAAAATCTCAAAAAGCTCTCTTTTATTCGAAGTGGTGTTCTATACTACTACTATTGAGTAGTAGTCGAGTTGCACCAATTCTGCTTCATCAACTGAGTTTCTTTCATATCCAGCAGTCTCTAATAACTGAGTTTTATTCTTCTTCTGCTTTATCTACCTCGATAGTACCCATTCAGGGTGTCAAATGTCTTTAAACTCATACAAATAACAAAACACAATCTGTCACTTGCATGATTTTTGCTTGGGCAAGGATTGTAGTGGATTCCGATTCCTTGACTTCTCACATCAATAAATATTTTCTAATTAGCCCCGTGACTTCCTTTACGGAAGTCCTGGTCGTTATCTACTACAATTTAGCTTTCACCAGCAAGACAATCATCAGATTGGCAAGTATGGCGGGTTACTGCCAATATCTATCATGTACACGGTCATTGAGGCCATTGAACATAGCAGCATATTCGATGTACAATGCTTTCTGATAGGTCTGACTGTAGGTTGCTTCAAGTCGAGTACCGATAAGGAGCACTATGTTTCCACAAGCTGGCGTATAATAATTTATTCTCGAAAGGTGTTCATGCAAGAAACCTGCCGAAAAAGTTGCTTATTTGTTTCTAACGCCTGCTTTCAGCAACACTGTCAGTCTGGTGGGGGAGTCTGTTTGTTAACTTGAGGCACCCTAAGGGCAGACTCTTTCACCTCGGGGGAAAGGGGGGTTGACTGACAGGGTGGACCCCCTGATTATAGTGCCGAAAAAGTTGTTTGTTACAAACATGGAATTTTCCCATAGAAAATATATACTCCGAAAAGTTGGGGATGACGCTTATTTTCTGCAAGTGTACAGACTCATAAAGATTCACAAATTAGGATCTTTTTACTCTGTCAGTGATTTAGCTTGATGTAGCCTTCTTGACTCAGTTTTCCCCTTAAACGTGCCCTAAAAGGAAAAGGTGGCAGAAGGGGTTGTCAAGCTGTCTTCACAAGCATGAACAAGGGTCAAGAGCTCTTTTTAAATACTTTTGCAAGAGATAAAATAAAATATTTCTATTTTACCTCCAATGTATACAGTCTTCCAGTACACGGGGTTTGTTCAAAAAGTAAGGTGACTTATTTTTTCTCTCAGAAATATTCCTGTTGTCCCTTCAAACTAATACTTCGCAGACACATAATGCATATTACTCGTGTGCCAACGCTTTTCGCAATCCTCGATGTAATTCTAATGAGCAATCTTGGTACCGTCTCTTCAGTTTAAAGCGGGTTTCATTATTTCATGGTTCATGCCTTCATGGAAAATGGGGGAAAATCTGCAAGAAAAGACAGCCCTGCCGGAGTGAAAAAAAATATTGCCTGAACAAACTTAGCGACTTCGGTGGCAAGGTAGTAGCGTGCTTGTACTTGTGCGGGTTTCTCCACACCTTGCGATCGGAGACGTGTCGTAACTCGACACAAGTACCTATGAGGTTACTTAGTGAAGCGATCGAAGAGGTTAATTGGATACATTCATGAAATTGTTTGTATGCGATTACCTTTTTTTATTAAAAATAAATAATAAATAAATAAATAAAGTAACCTATAACATGGGTCGGGATCCTTTTTTGTACATGGAGCCAATTCTCACGGTTCTATCGACCCACAAACCTTCTGAGAGCCATACATCGTGTATATTGAAATCAAAATCAAGCAGAGTAAGCATTTTAAAATATTTTAAAGCACAAAACCTATTTAATAGGGCTAGTAAGTATTAATAGTAATTTTTTTCATGTTTCTGTTTTTTTTTTTTTTTTTGAATCAGTAATTATTATTTATTTTTTGTGGAAGAGTGGGCACCTAGGCTTAGTCGAGTGGAGCCACCCTAGAAGTCCTTCAGTGCCATGATTGGCTTACCTACCCCAGGCCTATAGTATTATTTTATTTGTAACTTGTGACTTTTTGACACTGACTACTTTTCATGCTTATTATGTGGTTTCATTCTGGTTTATTTGAACCAAGAGGGCCCCTCGCCTGTCTTACCCCATTGGCGCCCCTGATTTTAATTGTAGTTTTATAACCAGAATGATAATGAAAGGTTAGTAAGGAGGTTACTCTATAGCTCGCGTGACTGTTTGACTAGAAGGGTGCATGTGGTGGGGAGGGTTGGCTCTTTCAATTGTGTATACTTCTGCTGACGCCGATCGATACATCGTATCGAGTCTCGAAAATGGCCGCCATTGTGGTAAACCAAACACAAACTTACTCTCTGTATTTAACTTAATTTACAAGTTTTGTTCCTAAAAGTGGTTTGTTGGAAGTTGTGCTCTCTGCGGTATGGGGCTTTACTTAGCGGTACAAAATAAATTAAGGTATGATATAATAGGCATTATTGACTCATTAAATAATATTTATAACGACTAACTTTAAAAGTAGGTAAACATTTCACTGCTGGAAGATATGTAGCTCTCGTACCGGTTTTTGATAGAAAATTAAAAAAACTATTGTACTCCATTAACTATTGCTTAAAATCTGGTGGCCACAGCTGACGAGTCAAACTTAAATAACAGTTGTTATACAACACTTGTCTTACGTACCATATACGTAGGTACTTGTCGTTATTTCCGAAATTAGAGAATCAAGAAAAAACTAGCCACGGCAGTACTCGAACCTACGTTCTATGCCTCGCAACCTACTTACAGTGTAGTTCTATAGTCCTCGGAGGGATTGGGCTTGGTCGGGCCCCGCGCCAGAAGACCCTACCCTCGGTTTCCCGGCGCCTGAGGCCTACGGTCATCTTGTGCCTCATCTTCCTATCGTACCCTGGGCCTTCGTAGGGTTCGAGGTCCCTCCGTCTTTGCTCCTCGACCTTCATCGCAGCTCTGCGTCCCAGAGACACCTAACGGCAAACCATTTTAGACGCTTGGCAAACACGTTACCCCGTGGGCGAATGCAATTTGCCACACCACGCTAGCATACAATATGTATAAAAATTACAAATACCACAGGGGTCGTGTAAACAAGCCCAAATTTGTAGTCACCCTTAAAATAATTATAAAAAGTGAAAAATAACGTAAACTGTGTCAATTTTCTATTTCTATTATTTCTTTCTTTTTATAATGACGCAATACCCTTAGGCTTTCGCCATCAGCTTTCTTGCAGCCCAATACAACACATAATCTGGTGAACCTCTGCTATTGACGAGAGCTGAGGTGTTTTCTGTCCATTTCTTCCCGGGTGTCGCACAGAGGGCAGAAAGGTTCCGCTACTACACCTATGTGGCGAAGATGTTTTTGAAGGTAGTCATGACCCGTATAGTTAACCGAAATTCCGTCAATGACTGGTATCTTGGTAGGTTCTTTAGCGGCTTCTGTTTTTTCTGCACTAGTTTTTCCCACGTCTCTTTCCTTATCTTTTCGTTGAGTTGGTTTCATTGAGCAACGTATGCGAATCTGAAAAGTATGGCGGGAAACCCGAAGCATGCTTGTGCTTACGAATCTATAGGGTTGCTTACCTGAAGAAGACATTACAGTTCCCCTAGAAGATCACAGGGGCTGCAAGGGGCAAGACAAGCGTCAATATTTTTCTGAGTTGGGGGCTGTCCATTAATCACATGATGCTTTTTTAAACTTTTTTTAACCCCTCCCTCCCCCTTGGTGAAATTGGTGATACGTGGTGATGTTTAAGACTACCCCCCCCCAAAAAAAAAAATCACGTGTATTTTTAGTACCTACAAAGAATCATAAAATTTGTACAATATTATTTTTAAATACAGGTGTAAAGTATAATCTAATTTTATTTTAGAAAATTAAGGACCATGGTAATCGTTCGTTGCCTGGCAACGGCCCGACAGGGTCACACTACACACCGCTTTTCGGTTTAGAAATCACGCGTTAAACGAAAAAATATATGTTACTATACTCCCTTGTGATATTTCGTAATTTGCTGAACCCCTCCCTCCCCCCCCCCCCTTTCGAACCTCACGTGATTAATGGACAGCCCCTTGGGTCAATCATGTCCGCAAAACATCAATATGAATTTATAATGCCCGTTGCACTTCAATATTAAGTATTGATACTGTCTCGTACCATCAAACGTTTCAAACAACGTGATGGCTTCGTTAAATTTTCAGTAGCAATGGTTCGATTCCTGATTCCTTAACAGAAAGCCCTCTGTGTTGGCGAAAAATGTGCTATCAAAAAGAAATCATAAGTCCTATATGGACAACTTTTCAAAATCAAATCACGGGCCCAACCGCACCATTCAAAACCTATTAATTTGACGTCCGTGCTCCAGGGATTTTTATATCGAAAGGACTCCATGGCAGATGTTCCTATGTCACCCAAAACGTCATTGAGTGAACTCTCAAGATGTTTCGGGAAATAAATGTTTTTCCATTACAAAGCAAGAGCTTGTCTAAATGAATAACTAAATAAATAAGGACTTTTTATTGTTTCTATTACTAAGCCAACCTAGCGGAGTTAGGGCTATAAATCCCTCTCTTACACTCAACTAGGAAGCCCCGGGACTGCCTGCTTTACATGCCCTCCAAAGCATGGCCAGAAAATGTAGCCAGTGTGGGACTCGAACCAACAACCTTTCGGGTGAAAGTCAGAGTCCGTACCACTACGCTACATGTCCTGACAATTAATATGAATAGAACCTGAGCAATTTTTTTAAAATGAAAAATTGAAAAAAAAACTGCTAGTAAACGTGGAAGGTGACCAATTTTCTATCATAAGGAAAACCGTTAATAAGCCCAAGAACTCAGTAGGCTATACCTGATAATTTGGAATCACGAAACTTCTTGCGCGACATAGGATGGCAGGATATTTGACCCATTTTTAGTGTTATAGTTGGAGTTGGGATTTCATTATGCATTTTCTGGCCTTTATTTTGTAACCGGGAAAGTTTTGGAATTGATTGGGGGAGGGGGCGGAAATTGTGTGTACTGGGATTAGGCTGCCGTTGGCCTTGAATGCTGTAAGTGAAAACAATAAGCAAGTTCCCAAGTTCTTAAAAAGTGGAAAATACATATAATATTCGTCAAAATAAAAAAATAGAGGCAAAAATGCTAAATTTAAAAAAATTTCCATTCAAGAAATGCTGGTTCATTAGATCAAGTAAAATGTTACGCAAATACAGTTTGAATGGGCTGTGATATGGCTGTATTTTCTGAAATGTCTTCCAGTAAATGGAAAAGAAAACAGAAGTAACGAGCTTTCTTTGATCTAAGGTTTGCGGCATCTCGTTCCTTTTGTCATTTTCTTTTCTGAACAACATTAAATTGATGAAATTACTTTTCCTTCTATTTACTTGCAATATTTATTGAATGTGGAGAGTGTTTGAGGTTGAATTTTTAAGGAAAAAGAAGATGAAGAAGAGGGCGTGCCAGGATCGAGGAGAGTGGAGGCATCGATGCCACATGTGGCTGCCAACCAGTCAGCCGACTGTAACTTGAAGAAGAAGAAGCAGTAAAATGCATGATTTTCTACTTCATTAAATTATGAAATGAAATATGAAAAATGGGATGTGAGATCATGGCAAGTGACGCTAGCGACCGATGCTTATAATTTTGCCAATTTTATGTTAATTTTTAAATGGGCAAGTATCTGGTAACATTTTTTCAGTTCACTTATGTAAAATCCCCCCCTCCCCCTTCACAATTAAATATTAGCAGTTTACTTCAAAAAGTGACAAATAATCATTCCAAGCTTTAACATTTTCAAATACATTATGTTGCTGTTAAAAATGCAATGTATGAAATACACTTTAAGTAATGTAAGGAATAATATCTGTTGAACGATACAATCGTAACAAGCTATTCTTAATAAAAACTTAATGCCTAATCCAACATAGTCCTATTTCAATTTAGATAACGCCTGCTGTTCTGTTTCACTTGACAACAAATTCCCTTTGATAACATATTGAACGAGTATGTGTGCTGAATATTTAATTGCTATTGGTTGATTGATTGCCGTGCTACTGTGTTGAGTGTCCAATAGCTGGTTACTTGCTACTTTTACTTCGCCTTTGTCCTCAAAAAGGGTCGGCGGCACGGCGTTTCTGGACAACTTTGTTGAGAGCGTCTTCTCTGTCTATTGCGAGAGTTCTCAGGCCGTGTTCAATTTTTCTGGGGAGTGTCCAAGGCCGTAGCCAAGGGGGGGTTCATGGGGGTTCAACCCCCCCCCCCCCGAAAAGAAATGGCTTGATAAGAGATAGAATCCGATTTTGAGAGGAAAAATAAAAACCACCATGTTATATCCATTGACATTTCTAAACCCCCCCCCCCCAAAATAAAAAATCCT
The DNA here is from genome assembly GCA_963971405.1 of Psococerastis gibbosa. Classification (NCBI taxonomy): domain Eukaryota; kingdom Metazoa; phylum Arthropoda; class Insecta; order Psocodea; family Psocidae; genus Psococerastis; species Psococerastis gibbosa. Next base: position 6,795,428 of record OZ020492.1, read on the forward strand.
GGCTACGGCCTTGGGAGTGTGATCTTCGGTCTTCCGCGGGACGACGTCCTGGGAGTGTCATGTTTTGAATACGCTTTAATAAGGACGTTTAATGTCTAATTTTCAGATTCACATGGCCCTTCTTCTTCTGCCACGAGCCCGCCTAATCTCTTTCACAACAATGAGCAGTCTTCCTCTCCATCCTGAGGTCTTCATTTTGGTGTAAATCTTGCAGGGTGAGTCCACGCCACTTTCGTAGCATTCGCATCTCTGACGCTGATTGCTGATTGAATTATTGCTTTCTAATTTATACGTAGTATACGGAAAGCTTTGTGACGGTCGAAATTTTCAATTCCGAGATTTCAACGGATTTACACGATTTTTAGGTCCCAGCAACCCAAAAAAGTGGTTTTTACGAAATGTCTGTCTGTCTGTCTGTCTGTCTGTCTGTCTGTCTGTCTGTGCGTCGATTTCCGGGCAAACTATTCGGTCGATTTTGATGAAATTCGGCATGCAGGTTCTCAAAAGTCATACCTCGGAATGATTTTTTATTTGGGGCTATCTTAATTTGGGGGGGGGGGGGGGTTTATTCTCAAAAAACTCCAAAAAAACGTCTAAAAAAATTATTTCTCAAAAACCGCTCCAACGATTTCTTTTAAATTCACATATATTGTAGTCGTTATTAATGTTAACGAAATGCGGGGGGTCGCTTGCCCCTTGATAGGTTGCTTCTGGGAGTAAAAGAATAATAATTACTCATTTTTAATGAAAAATGACTAAAAAATAATTTTTCTCCGAAACCTTTCTATCGATGATTTCTACCTTGAGGTATGTTTTAGGTGTTAAATAGAGTAACGCAACCGGACAGGTTGCTTTCCCAGAAATGTATTTGGTTTTGTAAAAAAAAATGTTTTTTTTTGAAAAAATGATAGAAAATTCACGCTCAAATGCATTGCGTGCCCTGCCAGTATTGCTGTGTGGTAATGTGTTCGTCTGACCTATCTAGAATTTGCCTCACCTCCAATGACGTCAGGTGGACAACCCCCCCCCCCCCCCCCCCGAGATATCGGATATTTAACCATAGGAAAATTATTTACCATGAAATTACTCATTTTCTCTATCTACTAATTTTGATAAATTGGAAAGCATGTTCGAGTAAACTCGGACCGATTCTTTTGCTTCTTGGTCCATTGCACTGTTAAAACTCGTACTTGTAGATTTTTTCAAGCCCATGCCACAGACACCATGTGTCGAGATGCATGCAGCCGTTTAAAATTCCAATTCTATAGTTTAGAACCGCAAAGAAATAAAAAACAAGTCATTAAATAAAACAGAATTTCTGGCTTCCTTTTTAAAAAAAATCAAATTCTGTATTTATTGGAGACATAAAGAAAAGAAGCCGCAGTACTACAATTACTATAATGGATTTTTCTGCGACAAAATGAAAGAAAGGCAAAAGTTTCACGGCTTCTTTCGGGGGCGATGATAAAAGAAGGTTTAATACTCTATCTCAAAAGAAGGAATATCTTGAAGTGCAGGGCTGCCATGTTTGTCTTTGCTTACAAGGGTGTTGTGCTGTGAGAGAGCTTATACGGGTGGTATTTTCTTATGTAAATTTGGTTTTATGTGAATTTGTTTTATCTCACAACCTTATGACCTTACCAGTTGTTACTTGATTTCCATGCCAAAACTGGTAAGTTACTATAGTACTGTAGTATGATGCGTTTGTATGAGTAACGCGTTGCCCCGATGGCGATGTGTCACACTCCGAATACCACTAATTGGGACCTTCTATAGATTAGAGTATTCAGAGTGGACTTATGAGAGGGGAATTATATATAAGCTAATAGGATGGTACCAAATACCTTATATTATATTAATACACTTAACATTAATACCACATAATAACTTAGGGACAACTTAAGCACTTAAGGGACAAGGGACAACATCATGAATTGGGGGGGGGAACTTAGTTACATAAGGGCTACATGATAACGTACTTACTCATACATCCATAGGAGCTTACTCCTACTTGCACCGTGTATCAACTCACATGGTGAATCAGTTCTGTCTCACTAGACTCTATCGACTCTAACTACTCTATCCATAGTCTCCAAACTCTCTCTCTGGACTCTCTAAAACTCTCTCATTCTTCGAACCCAAGGTTCGTGATTTATACATTATGGCTAAGGACATACGTGACGACCGATATAACATTTACACAACAGAGGTTTGCCGTCTGTCCTCAGCCCTGAGCCTAGGCCAAGAATAGCGTATGCTCTTGTGTTAGGCCTAGGCGTAACACGATGTTCGTGAGTTCAAATCCCGCTCTGACCAGTTTTTTTCTTCACGTCTGATTCCTAATTTCCTTATGTGCAACCTCGGGATTTTAAGGGGGAACCTCTGCACAGTATGACTACTGCCTACTTTTTTATGTTATAATGATGTGGGACAAGAATTTAGCATTTTGTACTTTTAGGAAATGCATTATAATTTCAAATGGGTTCCGGGGCCAACGTAGACCGGGCACGTCATCAGCACATGCACCATTGTGGGACTTCAGTAATTGTTATAGTTTATTATGCATTTGTTTTATTTTATTTTGTTTTATTTCCTTACACTGCCATAAAACCGGTACGAGTGAACCCGTACTTGATTTTCGATTTATCATGGATATCGTAATAGTAGAGCAAATAGTCATTATTTATTTATTTATTTATTTTATTAATACATACATTAGTCTACTTATGAATATATTAATAATACCTATACATAATACATAATACAGCACATTAGAGGTACCCATTTTGGAATTGCAAGCGAATTTTTCAACTAGCTACCTTGAAACCCTTTTTATATTCTTTCTTTGAGACGGGTGAATTATTCCATTGGATTCACTGGCTGCATAGTTTTGTTTTCATCTTCCTACTTGGCAAGTTTGAAACTTTCATTTCATCTCGTTCTTTCCTCTGGCTGCCGACTCCACGATGTGCCTTTTCTACGCCAGCGACATTCAATTGCGAAAGTTTTCCCCTTGTTTTTCGATTCATGCTTGAAGAGTTTTAAATTCAATTCTATGAGCCAGCCAGAGCTCTCTTCAATATGACCTATTGATTTCTAGAGGCGAGTTCGGTCAACAGCCATTGGTAGATAGTTGGTTAGTTTGTTTGCTTCATGTTAAAACTTGTGTTTGCAGGGGTTTGCAGGGACAGTCTGAATCGTGTCCACTTAAGTTGGAAGTTTAATGAATCAATTTATATAATATCATCATATAATGTATATTTGAGAAGAAAAAAAATACCGTGGACCCGGTAGGCCGTGGCCCGTGATGGGTCCAGAACAACTGTTATTGTTAATAATAATAATGGTTAATTGGAAATACAAACAATTATATAGGAAATATAAATAAGTTAGTAGGGAGCATATTTAATTGTTGGTTTCATTGACAGTTTATCTCCGAATTGGGATTGCAAAACGAGCTGACACTTTCGGGTGTATAGTACGGGTGTATAATACGGGCATTGTCAGTTATTGAATAGCAACGATTTACGGCGATGCGCCATCAATTCATCAAGACCTTTCTAATTATAAAGAATACTAAGAGTTAATAAAAGACACTAACAACAGGAGAACCCGACAGAAGTATGATCCTAGTAATCGTAAGTGATCCTAAGTAATCTTAGGAGCAGTAAACTTCAGTACAACAATTATTAAGACGCGATCACAAAGGTTATCATTTGAATGGACAATTGGATAAATTTAAACATTTGACGAATCCTTGCGTTGTATCTAATATTTCAATGAATATAGACGTCATAAAACTACTGAGCAATTAATCGTGTGTGAGCAACATAGTTAAAAAATTGTACACCTAAAAATGTGTCAAAACCTGTCAATTCACTCAATTGAAATTGAATTATGTGAAAAATACGTGTGGCAGGACCATTCGTTGTGAATTTAGGATCTTTTTTTACCACTGTTGTATTTTGGATGTTGTGGTCAGTGACAAGACCGGCAGCCACGTTTTTCTCGTAACGGTGCTGTGAAAGTATGACACATCTTAGATCCACGGTTGTCAGGTCCTTGTTTTACGTTCCTTTGAACTTTTTAGCTAGTGTTTTGTTGTATGGGATCCATTTTATATTAGGCCAAGTTCTTTTTTCCATAACATTGTAAAGTAGGCAGGCAGAATTTTCAATTAAGTATTATCCCAAAACGAAAAAATGCGTCAAAACTTTTTCGGTTTATGTATATGTATATATGTAACCTTCCCTTTCATAGCCCACGACGATGGATATTGAATTATTTTCAAAATTTACTTTTTTAAATTAATACCTACTCTGTATCCACTGGAGCGTGGAACATTAAAAACTCCAAGAATTATAATTTACACCGTTAATTACTAATCATAGCTTACTCAGTTGAGGCAGTGCCCTAAGCTTTGGCGGTTATTCCACCGACGTCAATAGTGATAGTAATGGTGGTATTGACGCGGTTGACGTGGTAGCAGACATTAAAGACAGTCTAAAAATGTCTGCTACCACATCAATATCACCAACACTATCACTATTGACGTCGGTGGAATAACCTCCTTTACAATTCCCACAAAGTGTACGCATAAAGAAAGAGAAAACTTTCGAGCGAAAAACCCAAAATTTGCATAGCCCGTCCCTGTACGGCAATTCTGTAGCCAAAGGTACGCTTACTAACTGCCGCTAAAGCCCGACTACTTTCCTTTGAGTAACCAATGTTCTTCTAGAATGCTTACATTGGATATTATTACTCTCTGTAGAGCACATTAGAATTTATAAGAGAGCCTTAATTTCAGATGCGAAAGTGTTCCATGTTAGGCAAACAGTAGGGCTGTTTTTGCTGATAGTTTGGTAACAATTAGTAAATAATTGGTAATGATTTGGTTACAATTTCCTACGTCAGCCGGTATACCACCAGAAGTTACAGTCACTTTGTCGCCATGGTGTCCCCAAGGGAATCATAATGAGTGATGCACAGGTCCGATGAGTAAAAAATTGCTAATGATCCGGGCAGTGCTATAGTCAGGCTTGCAAATCAAAAATCAAAAGTAGAGAGACTATAAGTCTGCGATATTACCGTACCAAATAAGTACCGTGTATGTATGTAAATAATGAGAGAAATTGCATCATTGTTGAAACTTTTTATAAATTTCCGGCAGCACGTATAAAACTTATGGAGCAAATGATAATGAATTTAAAATTTGTACTAGACAATTAACGTTAGGAAATACAGTAAATAGAATATCAGCGTGTCCGCATAGGTCATGTTTATGTAATAAACATTTTAAAAAGGTGAAATCACGTCAAAAGAAAAAAAATAGTTTCTACTGAACATGGAGCCGTCATTTTGACGACTTCCCTGAGGCTAAATATTCCCATATATTGTATACGTGGCCATCCCTTACTTCCATAACGGTGGTAGCACATACTAAATAACAAATGCAAAGGAACATTTCTTCATAAGTTTTTTTTTAAATATTTTTATTTATTTATAGGTGCGAGACTCTTTCGAGTATTTGCGCCGGTCGGTGTGTGTGGACTTATTTGGTTAATGCTGGTAATTTTGGTTTAGAATGGTTCTCTTGTGTTTGTCTTGATAAGAAAGCTTAACGGGGTAAATACATTATATATATTATTGCTTTCCAATTTATACGTAGTATAAGAAAAGCTTTGTGATGGTCGAAATTTTCGATTCCGAGATTTCAACGGATTTACACGTTTTGAGGTCCCAGGAACCCAAAAAAGTGGTTTTTACAAAATGTCTGTCTGTCTGTATGTATGTATGTCTGTCTGTTCATCGATTTCCGGGCAAACTACTCGGCCGATTTTAAAGAAATTTTGCATGTAGGTTCACAAAAATCATACCTCGAGACCATTTGTTTTATTTCGGGCTAACTCAATTTAGGGGGGTTTCATTCTCAAAAAACTCAAAAAAAAACTTCTAAAAAAATTATTTCTCAAAAACGGCTCCAACGATTTCTTTTAAATTCACATAGCTTGTAGCCGTTATTAATGTTAACGAAATGCAGGGGGTGGCTTGCCCTTTGATAGTTTGCTTCTGGGGGTAAAAAAATAAAAATAACTCAATTTTCATGAAAAATTATTAAAAAATAATTTTTCTGCGAAACCTTACAATCGATTATTTCTACCTTCAGGCACGTTGTAGGTGTTAAATTGAGTAACGAAACCGGACAGGTTGCTTTCCCAAAAAAAGCATTTGGTTTTGAGCAAAAATTTTGTTTTTTGAAAATATGATAGAAAATTCACGCTTAAATGCATTGCGTGCCCTGCCATTATTGCTGTGTGGTATTGTGTTGGTCTGACCTATCTAGAATTTAACTCATCTCCAGTGACACCAGATGGACAACCCCCCCCCCCGAAATATCGGAAATTTAGCCATAGGAAAATTATTTACCATGAAATTATTCATTTTCTCTATCTGCTAATTTTGATAAATTGGAAAGCATGTTCGAGTAAACTCGGACCGGTTCTTTTAATTTATAATGTCTCATTGAAGGCTCAATCATCAATATTTCCTGTTAAATTTGGTACTGTATAAACAACAGTCAATGGCCAGGTGTCCAATTTTCACTTGACTTGTTTTAACTGAGTTCGTAGCATCAACAATTCTTACTTCGTGCTGTTAAATTAAAAAAATATATTAAAAAAAAAAAACAGCAACCCATTGGGGGTCTAGGCCTGCTATAGAAGATCTCTATATGGGATATTGTCGCCAACAACATGCCCGCCAGCCGAGTTTTTCCTTTTCTGTTGAGTCTAGAGCCTCGAATTTAGAGTTAATAGTTCAGTTTAATGTAGCAGCAAAGGCTTTCACGGCCAGAGTCGAATGAAGAACCAGTAGAATCCGAGCTGATGGGCCGTGGTTGAAAGCGAACTTCCAAACGTTTCGTCAACAACAGCACAGTTGCTGCTGAGCCTCCGAGATACAATCTTAGAAGTCTACGCAGTTCCACTGAAGATGTCGACTGCAGATGTTGACGAAACGTTTGGAAGTTCGCTTTCAATTCGACCACGGCCCAACAGCCCGGATTCTACTGGTTCTTTATAGTTCCCTACCAACTGGGCTATTACAGCACATTTCTTTCGACCAAATCCATTTACAAATTGTATTATTGAGCAATTTCTTATTGGTTGATATACGTGTAATCATTTCGAAATATTAGACTTTAGTGTACCTTTTGTTAACTGGATCAGTGGACCTACTATGGCGATTATTTTTAATCTTAACCCGGGATTAAAAACGTAAACAAGATAAAAAAGAAATTTTAGAGGATATATAAAATCTGGGCTTGGCGGGACTCGAATCCACGATCTACGCCTAACCGGGGCTTCTTCTTAACCGCTCGACCGCAAGCCCGCACAAGAACCAGTTGATTAAGACAACGCCCCGTTTAGGCGTAGATCGTGGGTTCGAGTCCCGCCAAGCCCAGTTTTTATATATCCTCTAAAATTTCATGTATAACGTGGAGGTTGCCTCTTCAACCAAAAGTAAATTTAATAACTGTATTATATGCCCCATATAATATAATGAGAAAAAGAGATAATTTTAGAATGGAAAGTGAAGTACAAAATTGTTTTGTTTACATTTTTAATCCCAGGAATAATTTAATACTAAACGGCATAGCTGACGCAGTTGGCCTTTAAATAAATTAGAAGACTGGTCTTTGAGTTGTCAGTCACTATGAAAGTCAGCTTCTTCTATTATTATTATTATTATTTTATTATTATTATTATTTTTTTATACCAACAATATTAAATGAATTTAACGAATGTATCCGATTGACCTCTTCAGTCGCCTATGTAGGTTAGTACCCGTGTTGAGTTACGACACGTCTCCGATCGCATGGCGTGTAGAGACTCGCACAACTGTAACTGTATGTTGGAAATATATTTGATTGATTGATTGATAAGAACCCTACTTGCATAGCGGGGGACAACAAGCCCATTCCTGTTGTCGATTCAAAAGCAAATGACGTCAAATCTGGTATAAATAACAGTTGTACAATCCCAAATCACAGTGAAAACTATTAATAATTGCCAAACAATTGTACACTGAAATAGGAAATTCCAAATTCCATTCAAACTTGCTACAAATGCATGTTTAAAATTGCCTTGAGTAAAAGCCAGACTCAGAAAATAAAATTACTTCACGTGAATATGTGTTGCTCCGCTCTGAAGCTGCATTGACCCAATCCAACGGTTCTTTGATATGAATTTTTAAAATAGAGGGTAGAAACGTGCTATTCGTTGCGACTGTACCACTACTTCCATTCTACCGCATTTCACTCCAATTTCTGCGCAATTTTTATCTTTTGAATGAATGAGAGTGGTGCCTCCTGAACTCAAGGGGTAGGTATACCTTATGGATTATCAAGTATTCCTGCTTCGTATTTACTTAGACCATGGAAACTATTTGGAGTGACTGTAATAACTTACATATTAAAACAAAGTCGTGCTAGTTAGTAAAATTATGACTCAACAAGGGCTTTTTAAAATAGGGGGTAGAAACGTGCTATTCGTTGCGACTGTACCACTACTTCCATTCTACAGCATTTCACTCCAATATCTGCGCAATTTTTATCTTTAGAATGAATGAGAGTGGTGCCTCCTGAACTCGAGGAGAAGGCATACCTTATGGATTATCAATTATTCCTGCTTCGAAATTACTTAGAGCATGGAAAATATTTGGAGTGACTCTAGTCTCTAATAACTTACATATTAAAACAAAGTCGAGCTATTTAGTAAAATTATGACTCAACAAGAGCTGGACCAATAATTTTAGTTATCTCTGATTTGTTGTGATCATCTCCGGCTCGAGTAGCAGAGCATAATTATGTTAAAGTACATTATTGTTATTATGTATATATTTAGATTTTTATTATTTTACATTATATTTTATAATTATTCATTTTTTATATTATATATTATTATTTTATATTATATTTATATTTTTATATGTATTAGGAAAATATGGAGGCAGTGGTTTGGCAGCAGAACAACTTCCCTTTTTACAGCTGTAGTCTCCAGGATCCAAATTGTCATGATTTTCAATAGAAGAGTTATTAAAAGAAGAAAATATAAAAACGCAACTCCTAAGATGGCTGGGACACGGCGTAGGAATGCCAGATGACCGCATGCCGAACAAGATGTACAAAACAAGCATGACAGGAAGACGACTGGCGGGGGGTCCTTGAAAACGCTAGAAGGATGAGTTGGAAACTGACCTCCGCAAGTTGGGAGTCCGTAGATGGTGGAATAGATGGCGTTGTACAAAACCAAGATGACTGGAGGAGTGATGTCGAGCAGGTCAAAGCTCTTCAAGGGCTGTAGAGCCAGAAGTAGATTAACATGAAGAAGAAAGAAGATGTTCACTGGCATTCTACATTTTAGTTTAACTATGGGCCGTAGGCGGAGTTGATGTGTTGGTGAGCCCTGATTTAGGATAAGGCCGGCTCGAACGGACTTCCCTTCCGATTATGTAGGCGTGGGTGCAGCACAACACAGCTCCCATTATAGTGTCATGCTCCGTGAATGAGACCTTTCCATTAGCAGTCTGACTTAAGTTCCCTCACCACAATCGAACAAATTTAAATGGAGTTATGGATACAATACAGCATTAAATAAGGTATGTATTGGAGTCAAAATTGCTGTCTTTATATTTTAATTCACTTAATCCGTCCGACCGTCCCCCTGGACGGCTGTAGCATTAGGAAAGTATGGTTGGTAATGGTCTACTAAGAAAATAATTCAATTTGCTCAACCCACTGGTACCATATATCGTCGCTCTTTTTATGAAGTGTTACAGCTGCAAAAAATAGACTTTTTTTATTGCACTAAAAATATTTTTTTTGTGGTAAAACTGTTACATATTTAAAGAACCGGTCCGAGTTTACTCGAAAATGCTTTCCAATTTATCAAAATTAGTAGATGGAGAAAATCTATGGCTAAATTTCCGATATCTCGGGGGAGGGGGGGGGGTTGTCCACCTGACGTCATTGGAGGCGAGGTAAATTCTAGATAGGTCAGACCAACACATTACCACACAGCAATACTGGCAGAGCACGCAATGCATTTGAGCGTGAATTTTCTATCATATTTTCAAAAAAACATTTTTTTTTTTACAAAACCAAATACTTTTCTGGGAAAGCAACCTGTCCGGTTTCGTTACTCAATTTAACACCTAAAAAATACCTGAAGGTAGAAATCATCGATAGAAATGTTTCGCAGAAAAATTATTTTTTAGTAATTTTTCATTAAAATTTAGTTATTTTTATTTTTTTACCCCCAGAAGCAACCTATCAAGGGGCAAGCCACCCCTTGCATTTCGTTAACATTAATAACGACTACAATACATGTGAATTTAAAAGAAATCGTTGGAGCCGTTTTTGAGAAATAATTTTTTTAGACGTTTTTTTTTTAGTTTTTTGAGAATAAAACCCCCCCAAATAAAAAAAAATTGTTACGAGGCATGATTTTTGTGAACCTACATGCCCAATTTCATGAAAATCGACCGAGTAGTTTGCCCGGAAATCGACGCACAGACAGACAGAACGACAGGACGACAGACAGACAGACAGACATTTCGTAAAAACCACTTTTTGGGTTCCTGGGAACTTAAAACGTGTAAATCCGTTGAAATCTCGGAATCGAAAATTTTGACAGTCGCAAAGCTTTCCTTATACTACGTATAAATTGGAAAGCAAACATTTATTGACGTAGTGGGAAGCTATAAAACTGTTTGAACTTGGCCCCAAATCATGCACAGTTGAAGCAGAAGACAGTTGCAGTTGCCTTTAGGTCAGGGCTTGAGAAACATCCAGCGGAGTAGTACGTAAAAACTTGTAAGTAAACTGTTACATCTCCGGAAAGACCACTAAGACTTTTCGGATTATAAGCAAATTTTGGTGCAATGAAGCTACAATTTTGGTACAAATTACAACATTGGCATTTGCACTTTTTTTTTGGGGGGGGGGGAGTGTTACAACTTGTTTCAGAAATTATTTGCTCGAAAACGAAACGTGAGTGAATTTTTTTAAAAGATATAAGTGCGAAGTATTTTATTTGGAATAAATGGGTTAGATAAGGGGAAATTTTTTTTCGTTCATATAGTGATTTTTTTGATAAAATTATACATAAAGTTATTATTAGGTTGGCAATAATGGTGACTAAAATAAATACAAATATGATGATTAAAATTAATTATATAAATAATTATTGCTTGCCAAATCTGGGTGAGAAATAAATTAAAAACCATCCAAAAAACCTCTCCTGAAAAATTACGTTTTTGGAGACGTAACACTTCATTAAAAGAGCGACGATATGCGACCCTTTGGGGGACACCCACGCCTATAACAGGAAGCAAAGGGGAGACCAGCTAGGACCTGCACCAAGCACAGCTTCAACTAAAGGATTAGCCTACCTTACAAAACTCCCGAATGAACTGAGTGCGGCGAGAAATGCTACTACTAACTTAGTAATAGAACAAGAAGTCATTATTATTACTAACTTCTCCAAATTACTTAGACCATCTCTTAGAGAAAGCTTTCTACACTGTCACTTAGGCACTAGCACAATGGCAACGACAAGACTATACCTGATTTTGACGATTTTACTTTATAATTTCTCGTCGACTACTTGGTGATTACTTGATTGTATAATTTAAAAAATATATATTTATTTATTATTTATGTATTTATTTGTACGTTACGTCAATTGAGATGTATTTCCATTCTTTTTCTAACAAAATATGTTTTAAAATCAAGAATAATAATTACTGTTCTTGAGATATGTTTAAGATAAAAAATTATAAATGAGTAAAATCAACTTCTTCTTCTTCTTTAACTACCTTATTTATTCCCCCTTCAGGGTGTCATGGCGCTCTCAATTGATACACAACACAATTTGTGCCATACACACGATGAGTGCAACTTAGGAATTTTTCATGGCGCTGAGGGGGATCTCCTGATTGTAGTGGATTCCGAACCACTTGGCTTCAGCCTCTCGGTTGAATAATTATTATTGCTAATTGCGCTGAAGGGGCGGAATGAGACCCATGACTTCCTTTACGAAAGTCCAGGTAGTTATCCACTGCACTACGGGTTTCACCAGCAACTCAATAACCGCTTCACTCAATTGCCAAATCCAATTGGACCAGCAAGTGTAGCAATTCTGAGAGGTTACTAGCAATATCAATCATATACACAGTCATTGAGGCCATTATATATACTGATATTCAGATCGGTCGGACAGCATGTTACTGCTAGTCAAGTACTGATAAGAATCAATGTGCCGTACAATGGCGCATATTAGACTATTTTTAAGTGTTTCATTTATTTCTTGTTATTGCGTCTTAGGCTTTAGAACGCCTATTGTTTCATGTTATGACTCAATACAGAGATAATTTATTCTATTCTATTCTATTAACTCATTAAGAATTAATCGGACACTCCCACTTCACGCTTTTTGAATAAAGTCAAATTTCTCATAAAATGTCGAACATAGAGCAATGGCGCAGTCTATAAAAAATTGAGATAGTGTTTTTGTTATATATTTAGCTGGGTTCATATAAAAAAATATTTCCTTCGAGAATAAAAGGTAGAAAAGAAGATATGAGCATTCATAACAATTTTTTATGCATTTCAAGTATCATGAATCCAAAAATGTAGTGTTGGATTTAGGGTCGAACCAAGAGGCAGGTGTGACGAAAGTCTACTTACGTTGTCCACTTAACTTGATCTTTGTAGCATGCACCATTGAATCCAATTTTCCTGGAGGTAGAAGACTAGAAGTAAAGGAAAAGGTTACTCTGAAAAGCTCTCAAGAAAACTCATTGTTCACCATCGAGAAGCAGTTCTTAGAATTTCTTTTGTTCTCCCCTCAAGGGCACGAATACCACGTGCTTTTATGGCTATTTCTCCCACAATTTTTTAATGGCATTGTAATTCACTCTCCGGTGGTTAGTACTTTACTTTTTTCAACATCCTTGTTTGTAACTCGCTAAATTCTTTATACATTTTAACTTCCCTTTTTGAACACCTTTCCAGATTATTTTAATAAACTGGTGCATATAGACCCATAAAGGCGTTAGTATGTTTATATTACTAGTGGTTAATTTTCCCTACTCTAAAGCTCTGGATTGATCAATAGAACAACTGCGGATAGTCCAATGTGGACAGACTAATAGATTACCTCATATAATAACGGAATAGTATGTAATGCATAGCGTTATGGATTTTCATTATTTTCATCAATTATTAGCCTTTCAAAACCAAAAACTCGCATGAGAAAGTTGAACCCATAATCTATGTCTTTCCGGCGCAACGTAATGCCTCTACACGAACTGTCCGCCCCAGGTTTGACTTGATCCTCCATTTTCAATGAAGACTTTATTATTATTATCGACTAGATTCATATTGTTATCGCATGTAATGTCATTAATAGGTTGCCTCTTCTACCTAAGTCAATTTAAGGTAAAAAGTGTATTTCATATCGCACACAATTGCGGAATTAGGATTGTCTATGCAGAGCTTATCGCATAGCCGTTCAGTGACAGACAGATGGACTGATTTCGATAATTATTATATGAAAATAGATACTAAAACTCAATTCAGCCATAAATTACCTCTTTGCGCTTTAGTTCTCATAGGAAAACCCAAGATGGAGTTATAAAATTCCACTTTTGACAGTCCTCAATAGAATTGTGGTCACGACCTTTTTAATATCGCGTCATCTTCTTTTGCTTAATAATGTATTTAAAGTGCCGAGATGCTAATTTTAACCAAGCGTTATTTAATTGATTGAAAATAAAATTGATGGCTTTCAGCTAAAGTTTTGAATTTAGTGCAATCAGGTTTTCCGTTCACTTATTCGTTTCCTTTGACATTAAGATTTACATGGGCGACAGCAAACAAATGTCTTCATAACGAGTGAAAAGGATTGATTGATTTGTAAGGCGGGGTTTCCACATACGTCAATGGTCAATGGTAAATGTGGTATTGACGTTTTAGCAGACATTAAAGACATACTAAAAATTTCTGCTACCACGGCAAAACCATAGGCACTGCTGCCAGTTAATGCTGCCTACTGTTGATTATATATAATAACTATAGGGTATAAATATGTATTGTCGTATTATTGTATCTATATTACTATTTTTATTTTTTAATTACTTCATTATTATAATTAATTTTGTCAACTTGAGTTGGTAGGTACCCCACACACCTTCAGGTTAAGGGGGCCTACAAAATAATTTGTTACGCCAATCATTTTAGAAAAATATACGAATTGTTATTATTATTATTATTATTATTATGTAGCGTAGTGGTATGGACTCTGACTTTCACCCGAAAGGTTGTAGGTTAGAGTCCCGCACTTGCTATATTTTCTGGCCGTGCTTCGGAGGACATGTAAAGCAGGCGGTCCCGGGCCTTCCTAGTTGAGTGTAAGAGAGGGCTTTAAAGCCCTAACTCCGCTAGGTTGGCTTAGTAATAGAAACAACAAAAAGTCTTTATTTATTTATATATTATTTATTTAATCAATATAAAATAATTTTGGCATTACAAAAAAGAAGGCGGTAGTAAGCACATAGGAGTAAACCACCCAAAATGGATTTAGCCTCAAACAGAAAATGAAAGTGTGGTTTAATTGTTGTGGAAACTCCCGCCAATTAGGAGGACAGACGAATAATAGATCAATTTGCATTACAAAGTAGTAGAGACATCTAGCGGCCCACCGCATCACTAACTCTGCCTCCTTGGGCACTTCAGCGCCTCCTTATAATTTTATTATTATGTTGCTCTGCTCTTCCGGCGCACAAAAAGGTTCCAGATCCATATCAAAACGTCTCCTTAAGAAAGAAAGATAGAAGAAAATTATCTTAAGCTTCCATATGGGCGTTTGGGTCCACTCTTACAATCAACCGAAGAAGTTTCAATTCAAAATGGATTCTATTCAAACTGACCACTTTCGTATAAAAAAAAATGTCCTCTTCTTCCCCTTCTTAGTGAGGACGCATTTCTTATACTCGACGCTAAAGTCTTGAGCTTGACCGAGAAAATGCCAACCAATCAAATTACGGGCTGAACCGCGACCAACCAATCAACACATTGACTGTTGACGTCCTTATTTTACAAAAATACTCAATAGCGTTGGTTGCATGTTTGCAACAGTTGCGGGGTCTATACATATTCACATATTGTCGCGTTCCTTTTGAGGGTGGTTACCACCATCCTTGGTAAATCTAAGGGGAAGCCGCCATTTATCGAAATAGGAAAAAATATGGCAGACTTGTTCCGATTCCACTTTCCGTAACTTACCAACAGTGGTGGAACTTACCCTTATAGTCAGCTGCTGATTTTAATTCGCTAACTGCCTAGATGCGTAAAAAAAATGTTAGAAATTTGTTTGAATTGTTTGTCTGCTGCAGAATTTCCTAAGTGACTTTATCGTTCCTTGATCAATTAAATAATAAATTTTATAATGTGAAACTACTCCGAATTGCAGGAAAATTGAGACACTTCTTCTTCTTTTTCCCCCTTAGTGCCGCATGCGAACCCATTTCCTGAACTCGCCCTGGTCGGACGCTAAAATTGAGACTCTATGTTATTAAAGTTGAAAATGAATAACGCAATTTTGATTTAGAAATACTTCTGGATCATAAATGGGGACCGTTTTTGATATGGTGTTCCCAACAGGGCCATTCCTTATGCCCCTCCCCCGCGGGAAATATATTTTATTATCACTTGCTGACTTTTATTCCTGAAGGTTTTCCTGGAACTTGCCGCACGGTAATGGATTAGTATTATCGTAGAATAGGCCATACCTTGTATGTAGTAGTGGAACGGACTCCAACTTTCACCCGAAAGGTTGTTGGTTCGAGTTCCGCACTTGCTATATTTTCTGGCTTGCTTCGGAGGGCATGTAAAGCAGGCGGTCCCGGGCTTTCCTAGTTGAGTGTAAGAGAGGGCTTATAGCCCTAACTCCGCTAGGTTGACTTAGTAGTAGAACAATTCATTGAATTGTTTGTATGCGATTAACCTTTAAAAAAAATATAAAAAAAGTCTACATTTATTTATTTATTTACCTTACCCTTTTTTAATGTACAAGAACATTTTTTTAAAAAAATTCTAAATCGTTCAAAAACGCATTTATCATGCAAATGGTTAGTTAATAATAATTATGAAGAATACGAAAGGAAAAGTCCCAGTATTTGTAACTGTATCGTGCCTGAAACTGTAATTAGTCAAGTACAACTTTTTGTAAAGGATTTCTTATGAACTCAAGACAGACATTTCGTAAAAAACACTTTTTTTGGTTCCTGGGACCTGAAAACGGGTAAATCCGTTGAAATCTCGGAATCGAAAATTTTTACCATCACAAAGCTTTCCTTATACTACGATACGTATAAATTGGAAAGCAAAAATATAAAGAAATATAATATAAAAATATCCACCGAGTGCCACCCTGTGTAACATATAAGCATGCAATATGTTAAATCAAATTTTTTTATTTTATTTTATCATCCTCATTACCGTATTATAATTTCATCCCTTTTAATGAGGCTACTAAAATTACGAAGCCGATTCTCGACTTAGGTAATTTTCTCCGAAGAGCGTAAAGTTGCACAACTTGGCGAAGCATAAGTTTCAGCATTTAATCCCTTTTCATTTAACGATATTACAAACAGCCTAATAATGATGCTTCGCAAGCCGTTACACAGTCCTTGATGCTCAGTGATTGAGTTTTCTAATGAGTAAAAACTGAAAGCAAACTTTTAATAGCTTTTATCCGATGCTATGTTACGCTTGAAATTAAATTTGAAAAAGTTGAGTAATAGCTAAACCTTTGAAAGGTAGTTACATTCAGCCTTTGAGTTGATTTGTGCATGGCATCTTTTCAACCATAATAACAGTGTTATTTTATGTGATTTTATATGAGGATAAACCAATTCAACGTTTATGCGCTGTTTCACAGCCGAGAGTTTACGGTAGCATAGTTTTTCCTTCTTTCTCATGGTAACGGCAGCATATTTTTTCATTTATTTTTTTATGGACTTTTTGCATCATTGACAGATCAACATACAGATTTATTAGTGGGATCTCTCATCCCCAGATAAGTTGTTACTGAATAATCGTCCCACTCTCTTCTGTCTATACCTATCAGATCTGAGCATAGGTTAGCACCTTGCACGACGAACAGAGAGGCATTTCGTAAAAAACACTTTTTTGAGTTCCTGGTACCTCAAAAGGTGTAACGGTCAAAACGTGTGAAGGTCATGGCATAGTGGTAGCTTGATCGTACTTGTGCGAGTCTCTACACATCATGCGATCGGTGACCTGTCGTAACTCAACACAGGTATTACCTTCAGAGGTGACTGAGAAGGTTATTCGGGTTCATTCATTGAATTGTTTGTATGCGAATAATCTATATAAAAAAAAAACACTGAAATCGAAAATTTTGACCATCTCAAATCTTTCCTTATGGCTTATACTATGTATAAATAAGAAAGCAATAAGAAATGAAAGCCTATATACACTTATAAAGTTTATATCCTACTGCAGCTAACCCCAGGTGGCCTGGCGTAGCTTGTAGAATCACAGCGCGCCTTGTTGCAGCAGCCGGTAGTTGGAGTCAAAGCATTCTTTATGCTACGTATAAATAGGTAATTAATAACCTATTCCTAATTATAAATAATATAGTCCTGAAGGGATTTTTACGGACCAAGTCCTACATATAGCTGCCGATTTGTGCCTTACCCAGTTGCCAACAACCCCGTGAATTTTTGGACATTATTTATATTGTTTTCGCCCATTTATAAACTGGTACGCGCCATCAATTTCTCGATGTCAACTTGCGCTTATTACAAACGATAATGGACAAGCTCACCATTGGCACATTGTAACAGACGCAAGCGTGACTTCACCTAGTTTGAACTTGGCAATGTCCTAGCCAACCTACTCCTACAGCCCTACAATAGGCTGTCTACGAAGTGCAAACTATAATTTGACACCAGTGGAGTTTTAATGTTTCAGAACAGAAAGGGGTTAACTGGTACTTTTTCAGACGTTCAATTTAACATTAAGAGTTAGTGTGGTGGTTGAAATAAACTTGGCAAAGTCCTAGCCAACCTACTTTTACAGCCCTACAATAGGCTGACCACAAAGTGCAAACTATAATTTGACACCAGTGGAGTTTTAATGTTTCAGAACAAAAAAGGGTTAACTGGGACTTTTTCAGACGTTCAATTTAACATTAAGAGTTAGTGTGGTGGTTGAAATAAACTTGGCAAAGTCCTAGCCAACCTACTTTTACAGCCCTACAATAGGCTGTCTACGAAGTGCAAACTATAATTTGACACCAGTGGAGTTTTAATGTTTCAGAACAGAAAGGGGTTAACTGGGACTTTTTCAGACGTTCAATTTAACATTAAGAGTTAGTGTGGTGGTTGAAATAATCTTGGCAAAGTCCTAGCCAACCTACTTTTACAGCCCTACAATAGGCTGTCCACAAAGAGCAAACTATAATTTGACACCAGTGGAGTTTTAAGGTTTCAGAACAGAAAAGGGTTAACTGGGACTTTTTCAGACGTTCAATTTAACATTAAGAGTTAGTGTGGTGGTTGAAATAAACTTGGCAAAGTCCTAGCCAACCTACTTTTACAGCCCTACAATAGGCTGTCCACAAAGAGCAAACTATAATTTGACACCAGTGGAGTTTTAAGGTTTCAGAACAGAAAAGGGTTAACTGGGACTTTTTCAGACGTTCAATTTAACATTAAGAGTTAGTGTGGTGGTTGAAATAAACTTGGCAAAGTCCTAGCCAACCTACTTTTACAGCCCTACAATAGGCTGTCCACAAAGAGCAAACTATAATTTGACACCAGTGGAGTTTTAAGGTTTCAGAACAGAAAAGGGTTAACTGGGACTTTTTCAGACGTTCAATTTAACATTAAGAGTTAGTGTGGTGGTTGAAATAAACTTGGCAAAGTCCTAGCCAACCTACTTTTACAGCCCTACAATAGGCTGTCCACAAAGTGCAAACTATAATTTGACACCAGTGGAGTTTTAATGTTTCAGAACAAAAAAAGGTTAACTGGGACTTTTTCAGACGTTCAATTTAGCCTTTAGAGTTAGTGTGGTAGTTGAAATAAAAGGTATACATTAACAAAATGGATGGCTTACGTAGAAGAAAAACTGTTTGTAACTCGAGGCAGGTCTTTGGGTGTAATTAATTGTAAGACGTGCTCCGCTCTTTGAAAAGTCGAAACGGAAATCACAAGATCTACGAATTACTACAGCCTCTCAACTTCGGCTCTCTTGGCTTCGACGGTGGAATTTCAATATAATTAGGCCTACACAGACTCAGATGATGAAACTGAATAATTTCGGGCTAACAAGCCGTGGTCGATCTAAACAAATCCAAACGTTTCGTAAACAGCTTCGGTGCGGGGCTTCCAAGGTACAATCGTCGAAGTCTGCAGATGCCGTCTGCAGCTGTGGACGAAACGTTTGTAACTGCGTTAACATTACCTCGAATTCTCATATTCCACCATGTTAAATATTTTTTGCTTTCCACTTTATACGTAGTATAAGGAAAGCTTTGTGATGGTCCAAATTTGCGATTCCGAGATTTCAACGGATTTACACGTTTTCAGGTCCCAGGAACCCAAAAAAGTGTTTTTTACGAAATGTCTGTCTGTCTGTCTGTCTGTCTGTCGCTCTGTCTGTCTGTCTGTTAATCGATTTCCAGGCAAACTACTCAGTCGATTTTAATAAAATTTAGCATGTAGGTTCACAAAAATCATAAATCGAGATCATTTTTTTTTATTTTGGGCTAACTCAATTTTGGGGGGTTTTATTCTCAAAAACGGCTCCAACGATTTCTCTTAAATGCACATATATTGTAGTCGTTATTAATGTTAATAAAATGCGGAGGGTCACTTGCCCCTTGATAGTTTGCTTCTGGGGGTAAAAAAATAACAATAACTCATTTTTCATGAAAAATGAATAAAAAGTAATTTTCCTGCGGATCCTTTCTATCGATGATTTTTTGTAATTTTGAAATTGAGTAACGAAACCGGACAGGCTGCTTTCCCAAAAATTATTTGGTTTTGTGCAAAAAATGTTTTTTGAAAAAAATGATAGAAAATTCACGCTCAAATGCATTGTATGCCCTGTCATAATTACTGTGTGGTAATGTGTTGGTCTGACCTATCCATACTTTACCTCACCTCAAGTTAGGTCAGGTGGACACCCCCCCCCCCCCCCCCCCCGAGATATCCGAAATTTAACCATAAGAAAATTATTTAACATGAAATTACTCATTTTCTCCATCCACTAATTGATAAATTGGAAAGCGTGTTCGAGTAAACTCGGACCGGTTCTTATTATTTGCAACAGCTCTTTATAGCCTACTGAGTCTTCCCTATGCCAACGACCTCCTTGCTTTTTCGGACAGCTTTGTTGTTGTTTCCGCATGAATTTTGGGCGCTGGCAAACTGTTATCTGTCCTCAATGTTAACTTACACCAGCCGATATATGCATTGCATATTATGCAACAGACTTGGGCCCAACTGAACCAAGCTTGTACGCGAGTCCTGTAAATTCATGGTCTAAGCCCTAAGGGATTCTTCTTTTTGAAGAGAACTACCCTAGGCTATAGGGGGAATTTAGGCGCGGTTTCCACCGACCGGCTAGGGCTAAATACAAATACGGTGACGTGGTAACAGACATTCAAGACTTAGGCGGGGTTTCCACCGACCTCGCATTGCAGAATGCAAATGTCATTGACGGAAATTAGAATTTTTCTTTTTATAGAAATCTATTGAAATGTTTGTACTTAACGTATCCATCCCATGACGCCATTTTTCAATTTTAATTTTAGTTTGTTTGGTGATTTTACTCTATGGTCATTGATCAATTTTAACTATGGCATAGAGGAAAACAAACATTTCCGTCAATGTCATTTGCATTCTGCAATGCGAGGTCGGTGGAAACTCCGCCTAAGTCTTGAATGTCTGCTACCACGTCACCGTATTTATATTTAGCCCTAGCCGGTCGGTGGAAACTGCGCCTTAAGTGGACTAACCGAGATGCGAGACGTCAAATGAATTAACGTTGGGGGCTCCTAGCTATGAAGTAAGATTAGGTAATACAAGTTGGAGGCTGTCTTCACAGAACGCCCACTCCTTAATTTTTCTTCTTAGCTTCGCTGGAATCTGACAAATTAACGTCATATTATTTCACTGAAAATACCCAGCGGATTAACTATAACTCTTACATAGGCTTAAGGCTCAACTATGATGGCCCGCGACCGTACACAGTATGGACTCTATCAAAAAATTGCAGCAAATGTGTGAGTCGAACCTACAACCTTCCGGTTGTAAGTCAGAGTGTCTCTCACTTCACAATCTAATACAGTCGTTTGTACTGACTGACCTATTTCCATCTTTACGAGAGCCTAACTCTAAACTTGGCGCGTGACCTTCAGTCCTCGCACGATTGAGGTGCTAAAAATCGCGCAATCTTTCCACCAGCAGCTAATATGCGAGCAGTAGCCAAATGTAGTTACTCGTGCATACACCTGTAAATGGATTGTTTTCGTAAACCTGTTTCACAGTGATTATGTTATAATGTGAGTATCAAAAGTGACCTGTGGCTTTTTGGCGCGAAAAATTTCCATTTGGTAAAGCATTGGGCTTAACGAACACTAGAAGCACCTAACAGCCTTGGCTGGCGACGGAGACCGCAGGACCGAGCAGGCTTGCCCGATGTGGCAAAACAGGCCAAGCCCTAATCGCATGTACGATGACCGCACCAAAGCGATTAGCGTTATAGAAGACTTGAAAACATCATCCAATAATATCCCTTATGTGCAAATCTTCGATTCAGCAAACTGTTTGCTAAGTAAACTCCAAGCGTGTTCCATAACTTGTAAGAAGGAATTTCTGGGTTATATGGACCGGATCAGAAGTTTTCTTATTTATTTTGTTCCTATCGTATTTCATATTTTTTGATTTTTTTAATGTGTTAAATGGGTTCCAGTTTCCCATTTTAGTTTTTCATTCTTGGAGCTTCTTGCACTTCATCACTTCTTCCCATAGATTCAACATCATCTTCAATCATTTGTTTCTAATTCGTCATTTCTCTTTCCTTGCAGAGCTCTCTGGAGGGGATGGGGGCCACGCGAAAGCTTTGGCTGGTCATTGTGGCGTGCGGGTGCGTGCTGATGTTACAGTACCACCTGTCTACCAACACGACAGCGCCATCTCACGGCAGCCTGACCAAGACAGAGCTGAGCGAGGCATTCCTGCAGTCTGCGATAGCGCGGCTGCAAATGGACACTTCTATGTTAAACGCTGTCGGTAAGTAGCCAATAAGGTAGCTCTCAAGCTCAGTATACTGCAATTAGAAAGGCTTTCACGGCTGGAGTCATATGATGTAGCAGTAAAACCCAGGCTGATATACCGCGGTATCTGTAAGCGTACTTCCACATGTTTCGTCGATATCTGCGGTCGACATCTTCATTGATCCTTCGTAGACTTCTAAGATTGAATCTCGGATGGTCAGTAGGATCTGTTTGGGCAAAAGGTTGTGCACTAATATTTATACTAGAAGAAGGGGTGGGGACTGAAGGTATCCTGGTCCGTGATTGGCTCGCTGCTAACTCTTGATGGTGGCATTCTCTTCGTTATTGTTGCTGTTGTTATTTTGTTCAGGACAGGAAACCATATTATGGCATGCTCTGGAAAATGTAAAAAACAAACGCCGTAGCAAGACCCCCCACAGTCAAAGCCTGAGGGCTGGTAGGGGGTTCTCTTCACAATTAAGTATTATTGTTAATATCTTTCCTTAATTTAAATGTAACTATTTCCCATTTTGAAATTCTTCTCATGATTTTCTTATTTCCACTTTCCCGAAATTGACATTTGTTCAGTTAAATAAATAATCAAAACCCAATTGATGTTTAATTGAGACCAAATTATTTTCTTTGCTAGCGAATATACGTACTATATAGATTTGAAATAAATTTGTGCGGAAATTTCAAGATAGCTGTTTGAAAATTCTAATTGTGAGGATGCATGGGAGCGGATATGGGCAAAAGGGGGGATTAGGTAGGCATGGAAAATTCCGAACCCTTTTCAATTGTCTTTCCCGTTTTCCCACGGTGCTAGTTTCTATGGAAATTCGAGTCATGACATGTGTCAGGAATTTTGACTAACCTGACATTACGTTTTTCAAACCGTTGCTTTCAAAATTAGTTTTTTTATAATTTGTGAACTGTGGCCAGCACGTTTGCCTGAATCTGTAACCAGTGCCGGATTTACCTAATAAGCCCAATAAGCCCTGATTAAATTAAATAAATAATAAATAAATAAGGACTTTTTATTGTTTCTATAAGCGGTTCCCGCAGCAGCCCCCGGCTGCTGACTCCACCCCTTGCGCCTGCGGCGGGCGGCCTCGCATTGGGCATTACGCAGCTCGCCCCTTCTATCCTATTCTTTCTATTCCTTAAAATTACCTGAATGCATAATTTCAACAACAAAACCATTTAAAACACTCCAAATAAAACAATAACCGGTGACAAACATAATTGACGCTTCACTGAAAAGTCATAAATAGTGGTCAAGAAGTAAATTATGTATCATAATATTCCTTAAATTTTCAATATGTCACGAAGCAAATAATCTATTAATGAGGTTCTGTAGGGACAGTTTTGGTCACTAGGTTCGCTGATGACAAACCGATATCCATATTATTCAAAATGGCCGCCGTTTGCATGCGAAAACTAAGCTCGTAGCACCTAATTAAATATTTTAATATTTTTTATAATATTTTTACTATGCCTGGACCTTATTTCGCTGCATATAATTTAATATATATATTCTCCATGATTTATAGAAAAATATCACTTTAAAATAAGACGTAATTAAAAATCATTTTAAAATAGTATTGAGGCTTATGGAAAAATCAACGCTTTGATATCATTGCAACTGGTGCTGCCATCTACAAAATGACGCCACAAATGAACCCCATTCCACACTCGAAAGGGGATTCGATCTGCTGCCACGACAAAACTGCGCGCGAGAAAAATGTTTGAAATTTGTTTTTTTTTTCGCGGATATATGACTGATGCAAAAATTAGATAAAAACAATCTTTGATGCGGATTATATATCATGCTAAAATTTCAGCTCGATCGGTGCAGAACTTTTTGAGTTTTTGAAGCGTACACAAACGGAATGAACATTTATATATATATATATATAGATTACTAAGCGAACCTAGTGGAGTTAGGGCAATAAAGCCCTCTCTTACACGCAACTAGGAAGGCCCGGGACTACCAGCTTTACTTGACTTAGGGCCACGACGCACCTATATTGGCATATATTAATAAAAATAGGCTTACTGTGTAATATTAATTTTTTTTTTCCTTTTAAGTTCTTTCCTACTTTGACGGTTTGAATACGAACCCTACTACTCACAATTATTATCTCTTGTTATATTTTTTAAAAAATTGCCTCAAAATACGATACAACCAAGGTACCAACCAGCAACCAATGCAGTAACTGAAGTCGATCAGAAGGTTTTCAAAACAAAATTTATTGGATAATATCGACTTCGATGGCTAGGTGGTAACGTGCTTGCACTTGTGCGAGTCTTTACACGCCATGCGATCGGAGACGTGTCGTAACTCAAGACGGGTACTAACCTACAGAGGCGACTGAAGAGGTCAATACATTCATACATTCATTAAATTGTTTGTATGCGATTAATCTTAAAAAAAAATCCCTAAAATGAAAATTTACTTTGTTCGAGTAGATCTTTAGATGTAGATGTTTAAAATACTTAAATAAATAATAAATAAATAATGACTATTTGTTTTATTGCTAAGCCAACCTAGCGGAGTTAGGGCTATAAAGCCTTCTCTTAAACTCAACTAGGAAGGCCCCAGACTACCTGCTTTACATGCCCTCCGAAGCATGGTCAGAAAATGTAGCAAGTGTGGGACTCGAACCAACAACCTTGCGGGTGAAAGTCAGAGTCCTTACCACTAATCTACATGTCCTGATAAATGTGCTATTTGCGCCTACATTTTCGAAAATGCTCCCCGTACCCTCTTGTTTTTCGCAATAATATGTCTGTAATATAGCTTTCTTCGTTGAAATACATTAGCTATAAATGCCCAAAAAATTAATATTTCCCACTGATGTTTAAAATAATTTCCCCCAGGGGAGACCCCCGCATCTCTGCCACATCGCGCCCCTGACTAAACCCCAAAATGGTGTCCAACGACAATAAAAGACGAGAGTGCGAATTTATCCATTGCCAGTGCGACAGAAATTTCATTTAAATTAAATTAAAGTTTTTGACCCCCAACAATAATGTCTATTTTGAATCAAAAAATTAACGGTACCCAATGTAGAAATAAGATTATAAATTCACGGACATTATTTCCATAAAAACTATAAATACTAATAGAAATTTTCCCATGCTGTCTATAAAAAAACAAATATAAAGAATAACCAGCTGCAAAAAATCCTATTAATATCAAACAGAAGAAAATTTAACTTTCAAGAAATTAAAGAATTAATTAAGCCAATTTCTCTTAATATATTTAATGAAGGAGCTATGTTTATTACTCAAAATAAAAATCATCATGGCCCATTTATACAAAGCGATATTTTGATCAAAAAAACTATGCGTTAAGCTTATTATTTGTTTATATGCATAGTGTGAAGTGTCTTTGTAAGAGAATTCTACCAGGCTCTTAAACTGGGGACATTGCCTTATGTGAACCCAGAAAAACAACTTTATATTGTGTTTTTGCCGCTCGAAAAATTCCTGTGCGTTAATGGGCTACTGGGAAGAAATTTTTTCAACAAAAAATTAACTAGTCAAATTAAAGAAAGACATTAATTGATTCCTCCCTCCATCCACAGCCACAAAAATTTAAATATGATAAGATGACAAACTGACAAGAAAGACGCTTCTGTAGTGAATTGAAAATTTGGTCTAAAATCAAGAAAACCTGTTAAAGAGCACTGAACCGATGTTATTTAATAGCAGTAAATCCGTTTAGTAAATTGGCTGTTAAGAAAAATATTTTGAAATTCTCCCTTAATAGCTCTCCCAGCTTACCGGGTAAATCCGCCGGCCCTGTCTGTGAGAAAGGAAACTCATTATTTTCTATATGGGTGATTTCGGCCCACTCTTACAATTGAACCATGGGTGTTTTTTTTAAAAAATAATAATGTAAAAATTATCAATTTTACTTAAAACAATTCTTTACACTTTTATCGAGATATGGGACTTGTCGTAATGATCGTAAATGCTGTAAACGGCATCATGAAAATTCGGTTGAAAAAACCTGTGATCACCGTCAAATACCATTAAATATTGAAAGTCTAAACAAGTCTGCCTCCATTAAAACGGGAAACGCCAAGAAGAGCATGGCCATGCACAACTTAACAGTTTCAAATTTGTTTAGAACATTGTTCCATGCTAATCTCCTGTCGAATGTATCGCTAGTTAGGATCTTTGCAAACATAGTTTGACGACTTTCAGTTTGCGTTAGGAATTTTATATAACTTTCTCCCCAATAGGATACCACCGGTAAATTACGCCACTTTTTAGCCCAAAATTAATTTGGTGTGATCTCGTTCACGAACTTGATTAAGTCGGGCTTACGCCTGTTGCAATGGGTCAATGTCTCAGCCTAACGCTTGACTTCGAGGACGTGTCCCAATTTGCGAGCGGCCGAAATTCATGCGGAAAAAATTCGTTGAGGTCGTGGTTCGTGGGGAAGGACCACTGCAAGCAATCCTACCTCCAGAAAAGCAACAAAAACAAACATTGACCATCCCTAAACACTCGAAACACCTGCCGACACTATAACAATTCTCTCTAAAGTCTGCCTTTCCTTTCCCAATTAAAAAAATCAATGTAAAATATACCCTAACTAGAAGAAGATAAGGCAAACTGCAACAATTCCAATAATGTCCGATCAATCGATAAGGTCATTGGAAGGGTCTGATTCAATGGGCAACAAGTAGGCCTACATCCTTAAAAAGCCCTTAAAAATAATAATAATTGAAATTAATTGATTAAATCCTGGATTAATTTGTATAATTCGATCACTATAACAATCAGAACTAGTGCGTGCGTACAATTATTTCACTAACAAACTAGAAAACAAAATAATTGACGGAAGTAACTTAAATTGCTATTTTATTCACTACAAGTCTGCAACCTCTCTAAGAAACTCAGTGAAAGCTGTTTCTCATAAATATTTCAACTGATTTCAGACTTCCCTAAGGAAATCGACTTAAAATTCGAAACTAAGGAAAACTCCTTGCTTTGCACTCAAACGTTTGATTGAGAGGATTATCTTGAGGAATAATTCAAAACCCCCGTAGGATTTTACCTTAGTTCCTATACAAGCCTTGATTTTATATACGAAATCCCCTCTAAATTTTGTGAGAAGCCTTCCCGCCCAGGTTTGTTGGTGTTCCGAAATTTATTGATGTTAGTTGGGTGAAAGTTAACCGTGGTACAATTTATATCTCATGGCCAGAACCTAAATTTCCGTGGAAGGCTCATTAACTACGATGCCCTTACCTTTACTGCATCAAACTATAAAGTAATCTTTTCCAACTTATTGCGACATCTGGCTTGGAAGGAGTTACTTTATCCTTATTTTTTTATTTCTCATGCCTCAGCTGCTGCTCATCTTCTTAGTCTTCTTCTCCTTCTCTGCCTCCGTCTTCTGTACAATATATATCTCATGGCCAGAACCTAAATTTTCGTGGAAGGCTCATTAACTACGATGCCCTTACCTTTACTGCATCAAACTATACAGTAATCTTTTCCAACTTATTGCGACATCTGGCTTAGAAGGGGTACTTATTTTTTCATTTCTCATTCCTCAGCTGCTGCTCATCTTCTTAGTCCTCTCCTTTTTTGCCTCCGCCTTCTGTAACTCATAATCTGTCAGATAGTCAGTTACGGGAAGGTATTTTGGACTTTATTCCAACGGTTCCCACGAAATAGAATCACCTACTAATATTACATGCCGAAATCAAATCTTCAAATCTTACTCTAAATCTGCACGCACTTCCTACCCTTCGGAGCCGATGGAAGAAAGGATGAGGGAGATTTAAACTACTGAGTTCCCTTTATGACGTTGGAGTGAAGCTATATGCATATGGATACGAGAATTTACAGATGGGCATACTGTGGATGCTCATTTTTTCTTTAAATTAAGAGCCAGTAAGAAATGTATGCTAATTGGGAGGCTGCGCTGTGGTGATTGTCAATGGGATTCCAATACATCCATTTGAAAATTGCTTCTTTTAATTTTTAAAGTTTAAGGCAATGCGAAGTCATATCATTTTTGCCCATTTTGAATTGGTAATTTTTTATGCGGAAATACTTTTTAAAAAACCCTTAAGTTGGGTGTCCGATCGTCTTTTAACTAATGATTAAAACGTCAAAGATTGCGGGTTCAAATCCCCATGTGATATTTTTTCGTTGATCTCATTTTTCGGATGCTCCAAATAAGTCGACCTATATAATATAGAACGTAAAGGAATATGTTGTTGTTGTTGTTGTTGTTGTTGTTGTTGTTGTTGTTGTTGTTGTTTCCAACGCCTGGTTTCAGCATATCTGCTTTAAGCAACCATGTCAGCTGATGGCGAGGTGAGTGAGTCTGTTTGTTAACTTGACGCACCCTGAGGGCAGACTCTTTCACCTCGGGGGAAGGGGACTTGACTGACAGGGTGGACCTCATGATTATAGCGGATTCCGAACCACTTGGGGAACATGGTAAAGTCACACGATTAAATCGGAGGTGAGCAGGACTCGACACGCACGTATACTGACTGGTATAGTCTCAGCTCGTTATCATGTCCCACCATGTTCCCCTGCCAACGCTGTGTACACTACCAAGTTTGCCGCAGTTTGAAACATGCTCTGCTCTCATGGATTCAACCTGGTAAGGCCATTGGCACGTAGAGGAATATATTTCTGTGGTTAAAAAAAGGTTAGAGGTAGCAATCTTGGTGTGAAAGTCGATCTGTTTGCCAATCATATCTGCAAATATTTGTGGGAAATCTGAAAATCTCTGAGTGATATCAATATAAACCCCCCGCTCAGTTCAAGTGTCACTGCATCCATTTTGAACCAAATATAAATACAGTGTTGAACTTGTTTCAAAATTGTATTTCAAAAAATATTCAGCGTCTATTTTCCCACACAAATCAGTGAGGTTTAAGCAATCAAATTACTTGAAGTGGTGGTTGTAATTCAATGTTAAATATTTGAGAATTAGAACAGAATTAATTCTGATTAAGAGGCAATTGAAAACAGTCCATTTTTAAAAATAAAATCCAATTTCACGAAAATAATTATCGTAGAGCCATATTAGAGGTGTAATAAATTAGAAAAAATGTTGCCTACATTTGAAATTTGTATATACAGACGAACGTTGCGCATATCCTGGGGAGATCGTGTCCCTAATGCTGAGGTACTGAGTCGAATTGATATAGCCGAGTTGCTGCTGACGGTTAAGAAACGGAAACTAACATACTTCGGCTGTGTGATGAGGAACGAAAAGTATCACCTAACGTATTGACAAATTTATCAGTCTCACATTGTAAATTACTTTGTAGTGAGACGAAAAGTATCGCCTTCTGCATGGACAAAGGGCTTCTGGCAGAAGAAGGACATCCTGGTTGAAAACCTGTACCCTACTTCAGCATTCTCCGAGCCCCAAGGTCCAAATTGCCATGATGGTCGCCAATCTTCAATAGAAGTGACATTAAAAGAACAAGAGCAACATTTTGATACACAGGATGTCACTGCTACCAAATGGCCACAGTTTTGAAGCTCCTTCGACCTGACATCCTCAGTGCCTGTTATTTTTTTACAAATCAAACTCTATAACTGTGGCCGATCAGTGCTAGTGAGGCCAGTGAGGCCACGTAATGTATATCTGAATGTAGATGAACGTCATATTCGTGGCTCTACGATCGATTAGTGAAATTTAATTATTTACGGAGAAAGGTTTTTCCTCTCCGGTTGCCTTTTAACATCAGCTCCAAAATTGATATAAATGAAAATAAGAAACTGTCATAAAATATTTTGTCAGTTTTTTAAAGATTATAATAACCTTCATACACAACTTTTAGTCAGACATCCCAACGAGCAACAAGACAACGAGAACAAGACTTGATAGTCTTATTGTTCGCCTTTTGTTTATTTGCAATAAAGTCGTTTTTCATTTCATTTCATCAATTACCTCACCTACACTCTCAAACAGTAAACACAGACCATTTCCATAACATAGTTCTATCTTAGAAAATCCTAATAACCACTTACTAAACCCCCGCCTAACGGCGCAAATATATTTAAAAAAAAAAATTATTTGTCAAAGCTATCGTTATTTATGTAAATAAAATAATTTTATCAACCTACGACTAATTTCAATGTCAACTAAACGAATTTCCAAATTGTACTCGCAAATATAACCAAGAATGACTGCTGCCATCTACCCTAATTAGTACTATTCTGAAAAGAGGAAACCCCCTCTTGTTTCTTCCCCAATTCTTCTTCTCTAGTCGCAATCAATCAATTGGTTTGCAGGATATCTTTCCATATTCTTCCCCATTCTTATTTGTCCTGGGCCGTTCTCTAAAGTTCCAAGTATATTTATATCTTGTTTGAGGTCTTCTGCGTACGCCTTCCTTGGCCAGCCCCTGGTACTGGTGCCTTCTGGTGTCAAGGAGTCCCTCATGTGCCCCATCTCTAACGGAAATGTAGGAAATTGAATGAATGAAAGAATGAATATTGTATTGAACGACAATAAAGTAATTTACAAACAAAACAGTCAAGATCAAACCAGTCGAGATCAAATTGGCCGAGAACAAAAGAATTAGAGTCCTTCAATCGTTTATCCTTTGGAGCACCTCTTCGTTTGTTATCTGGTCTCTCCCGGAAATTTTTAGCATTCTTTTATAGCACCACGTGACAAAGGATTTCTTTTTCGTAGACACACCATCTCTAATAGCCATAAAGCAGTATGCTCCAAATTAGTGTTTTAAGTAGTATTTTCCATTTATTTATGTCGATGTTATTGGACTCAGAGCATTTTTGACTTTTTGTTAAAGGCTAACTGAGCTCGGTGGAGTCTGCTGGCGATGCCTAGAAAGTCTTAATTTGCTAGTACAAAAAATCTCGGCTAGGAAAGACTCGCATAATAGAGAACCTGGACGAGTGAACTCGTACATGCTTTTCTATTTATAAGTCAGTATAGGTACCGTAATAGTTCCTTGGTTAATAATTGTCCCGTGTTTAAATACCGACTGCCTATAGATATTCCCTATCCTAAAGCACAGGACAATTACATAGTAAATAACAATACAATATAATAGGTGGACCCAGACCTCATAAGAGGGGGGAAAATAGGGCCGAAATGGTGAAGTTTTGCGCATGTTGAGAGCAATAAGGCTTATATATTAGAAAGAATCTATATAATTGTGGATAAGGGGGGGCCGGGGGTCTCCCCCGGGAGAAAAGTTTTGAAAAATAGGGCTGAAATAGTACGGTTTTGCGCATTTTGAGTACAGTAATACTTAGATTTTAGAGGCAAAGAATATAACTGCTGTCCAAAAGGGGAGGGGGGCAATTGACCGCAGTGCCGGTCGCTGCGTCCGGCTCTGGTATGGTATGCAATGGCATTGGGGCTCGGATTATCCACAATATAAAAAAAAAAAAAAAATAAAATAAATAAATAAATAAATAAATAAATCAAAGCCAAAACCTTGCTTTGGAAAGTACACAGTTCTCATTTGTTACTTTATATAGCACCTAAAACACATCTGAAGATAAAAAGCATCGATAAAATGGTTAAAATGGTTCCCCAGAAAAATTGTTTTGTTAAGTCATTTTTTATGAAACCTGAGCAAATTTAATTTTTTTTACCTCTGAACTAAACTTTAAAGAAGGGTGAAACCCAGTAGGTTTTGTTTACATTAACAAGTACTACTATATATGTGAATTCAAAAGACATCGTCGGAGCCGTTTGTGAGAAAACATTTTTAATCGTTTTTTAGGGTGTTTTTGGGACGTAAAACCCCCAAAATGATGTAATAAAAAAAATAGAAAAAACAAACTCCTGGACCATATTTTTGTGAACCTTCATGCCGAATATTATAAAATTGTTGAGTAGTATCGACGTTTCGTAAAAAAAAACACTTTTTTGGGTTCCTGGGACCTGTTTTAATCTCGAAATCGAGATCACAAAGCTTTCCTTATCCTAATGTATAAATAAGAAAACAAAAAGATTTTGATGATTATTTATGCATTAGAATCCGGGCTGATTGGCCGTGGTCCATATGAAATAATACTCTGACCCCGGCCCATCAGCCCGGATTCTACTGTATCATCAACTGACTCCGGCCGTGGAATCCTTTGTAATTATAAGTAAGATTCTATTGGTTCCACCGATGCTTCGTATCGTGTCATTGCAATGTAACTCGCTTAGTAGAGAACACCACCTCGCTAATTAGAGAACTATCTGACATTTTAAGGTAAAAGTGACCCAAAAGAGGGAGGGATTGAGCCTTTTTTGGTAAGGTGCCTCGGTTATTTGAGACCTTGGCCCAATCGTGTCTCTTATAACAAGTTCTAATGTACCTAAAGGCGGACGGTTCTTCAAAAGCAGCCCAAAATGAGTTTCTTGCCAGTTGTATTATATTAATTTTTCAATTAACTCTTTAATATGATAAGACCAAAAAGAAATTTAGTTTCAAAATTTATTTGACAAATTAAGCTGTACAAACTGAAGTGACTACGCTTAATAAGTTGAATCTTTTCAATTTACTAACGAAGCCAATGACATCTCGACAAATTTGAAATACT
The DNA here is from genome assembly GCA_963971405.1 of Psococerastis gibbosa. Lineage (NCBI taxonomy): Eukaryota > Metazoa > Arthropoda > Insecta > Psocodea > Psocidae > Psococerastis > Psococerastis gibbosa. The sequence continues at coordinate 6,828,376 of OZ020492.1, forward strand.
GGGGTAGACGACAAACTTTCCTGTTTAACTTGTTGAAAGCTAATTCACCGTGCTTCCTTGGTGTGTCAACTTTTTGTTAGTTGAAAATTCTGGTCCAAGCTCCCAGGTGAAATTTAGCACAAAAGAATTTTTAAAATTAATATTTTTTCCATTAATCAATTACCCTTACCTTTAGCGATTCTCATATTACCCCGTTCGATACATAACAATGTACGAGTATAACCTGAGGTTTACAACAGCTACCCTCTTTTCATTAGCTATGTTATCTCTGCGCCTGGAAGTGACCCTAGAGTGGGATTATCCGATGCGAAATTCAATAATCCGGTCCAGCTGTCTGCAAAAATCCTGTCTTTGCACTGAAAATCCGGTCAAGAGAAAATTAATGTAACATTTTTTGCACTACACAAACGGGATAACAATTTAGTAATAATTTCATAAGACGTTAGGTGGCTAAAACTTATACTTCAGTGGGTGATTATTTTTAATCTCAACCTAACAGGACGTGTAGAGTAGTGGTACAGACTCCGACTTTCACCCGATAGGTGGTTGGATCGAGTCCCACACTCGCTATATTTTCCGGCCATGCTTCGGAGGGCATGTAAAGCAGGTGGTCCCGGGCTTTCCTAGTTGAGTGAAAGAGAGGGCTTTATAGCCCTAACTCCGCTAGGTTGGCTTAGTAACAGAACAAAAAGTCGATATTTATTTATTGCTTTCCAATTTATACGTAGTATAAGGAAAGCTTTGTGACGGTCGAAATTTTCGATTCCGAGATTTCAACGGATTTACACGTCTTGAGGTCCCAGGAACCCAAAAAAGTGTTTTTTACGAAATGTCTGTCCGTCTGTCGTTCTGTCTGTCGTTCTGTCTGTCTGTCTGTCTGTCTGTCTGTGCATCGATTTCCGGGCAAACTACTCGGTCGATCTTGATGAAATTCGGCATGTAGGTTCACAAAAATCATACCTTGGAACAATTTTTTTTTTATTTGGGGCTAACTTAATTTGGGGGGGTTTTATTCTAAAAAACTCCAAAAAAAAGTCTAAAAAAATTATTTCTCAAAAACGGCTCGAAGGATTTCATTTACATTCACATATATTGTAGTCGTTATTAATATTAACGAAATGCGTGGGGTCGCTTTTAATTTTAATGAAAAATGACTAAAAAATAATTTTTCTGCGAAACCTTTCTATCGATGATTTCTACCTTCAGGCATGTTTTAGGTGTAAAATTGAGTAACGAAACCGGACAGGTTGCTTTCCCAGAAAAGTATTTGGTTTTGTAAAAAAAAATGTTTTTTTGAAAAAATGATAGAAAATTCACGCTCAAATGCATTGCGTGCCCTGCCAGTATTGCTGTGTGGTAATGTGTTGGTCTGACCTATCTAGAATTTACCTCACCGCCAGTGACGTCAGGTGGACAACCCCACCCCCCCCCCCCCGAGATATCGGAAATTTAGCCATATGAAAATTATTTACCATGAAATTACTCATTTTCTCTATCTACTAATTTTGATAAATTGGAAAGCACGTTCGAGTAAATTCGGACCGGTTCTTTATTTTATTTCGATCATAAATGTGCAAGTTAGTTTTAGAATGGAAAGTGCTATTCAGAATTGTTTTGTTAAATTTTTAATCCCAAGAATAATTTAATACTAAACGGTCGGACCTACTAGGTCGAACTCTTACCTAGCACCTTCGTGTTTTTGGATTTTTGTTGTTAAATATCTTAGAATCTGATAATAAAATTCTATTTTTTACATAAAAACAGAAAATCTGGTCTAAAGTTTATTTATCCGGTTTGTCCGGTCTAATGTCTAAAAGTCCTGTCAAGACCGGATTTATCCGGCCACATGGTAACCATAGCCTAGAGCAAATCCGTATCAGGCTGATTCTCCACAATCCTACAAACCTTAATATCGTCGGCGAATAGTACAACGAAGGAACATTTTATAACCAACAGTGGCATTGATTTTTATTGTGAAAAGAAGACTTACACAACTTAAATAGTAAATTAAATACAAAGTAACAACCGATTAACCCAGGCTTGAGCAGTATATATGTACATTCCACATCCTCTTTATATAAGTTTTATTTAAATATCTACCCAGTGTTGGTTTTTAAAAACGGAATTCCATTCCACGAAGTGAAGAGTAACTTAATCTTATGTATTTACAGTTTGGACGGGGGAGGGGGATGAACTGCCCCTCCCAAGGACCTTCTTGGCAAGGCCATATTGAGTTTTGGTAGAATTCTACAATATTTCCATGCGTCAATGTCTTGGATAAGAGGTAAAAGATATCGCCCCCCCCCCTTTACCTCATAAGCATTTCCACTTTGTCCGCCAGACACGCAAAAAAACTAACTCACACGACATTAGTATTGATTTCGAACACCAGGGAATAGGGGCAGTGCTTTTTACTGCCCATAAACCATTAAAATAGATTACCTTTACATCGTACAAACGACAACGTTGAAAATAGTTTTCAAATTGGATTACAATGTTTAATCATGTTTTACAGCTTGTCTTCCTGTCTGATATTCTATGTTCTTTTTATATAAGTACAAGGTGGCTCAGATTCGGCCAACAAGCTTTTTTCAGGGAAACATAGGAGATTTAAAAAATCTGAGGGACTTTAAGCCTAGTTTGAAAACTGTTTCTGATAGGACTATCGGTATCTGAACCTGAAATTGTTCTGGTACGTAGTAGTAGTATGGTTGGACACAGTCCCAGGCCATGCGATGCTGTGTGTTATCCTGACAATGAGTTTTATTTTGTTTTAGCTTGCATACCTTTTGTTTTATTTCTTTTCAATCACACTTGACGATGGCGTGAGCCGAAACCGGTTGTGAATTTTTAATTTAATTTTATTCGTAAAACTATACAAAGTTAATTTTAACAATGAGTGACAGCAAGTTTTATAAAGTTACTAAGGAGACTATTATGTTTATCTGTACCTGCCCACTAATCCAAGGCCACTCGTGCGTGGGAAAACAAAGAGGAATTTGATTCAATGATTTGCCGGCTAAATACTTTCACATAAAAGAGGGAAAGTTGAAATAGCAGTTTCGCGGCTGGAAAGTGACAAAAGGGGCTATTGTGCGGCAAAGCTGCAGGAGGTAGAATTTTCCAGAAATGGCTGGAATAAAGTACAAAGAGATTGATTGAAAAATGACGTAACAGCATGTCAAAGTCAAAGAGGGAAAATGAGAAAAGTTTCATCTGTCACTGTCAGATCCGTACTTTCTATATCTGATAGAAGAATGTAGGTGCGGGGCTCTTTCGAATTCCCTTTTCAAAATAGGCTGCGGCATGGAAACCCATAAGCAAAAACTTTGGTCACCCCAATTACCATTTTGGTTTTTTATTGCTTTCCTATTTAAAACGTTTCTTGACTGAGGTCTCTCTCCAGCAGGCCGATTGTGGCGTTTGGGGTGTGACTTGTTCTGGGACTGAGAGGGTGAACGGAATATTTTTGGGAATGCCATTCAAATTGTATTGTTATATGTATTTGCTCGCCCTGAGATGTGTTATTCTTTGGGTGACATGGTAGGCCTACAGGTGTGTTTGTGAGTTTCTGTGTTGTACTCCTAGGTGTCAAACGTGTTATTTTAGTATGTGTAATTTTTTTCTTCTTTCTTAGCATAATATATTGTATTTTAATTATATAGTACCGTAGCTAGCATAATGCAAGTGATTCTATATAGTATAGTAATTTTTTTTTGGTCCATAGAAGTTGTGGAGGACTTCTTCTTCTTCTTCTTCCTCCTGTGTCGTAGTTTGGTTTTATACCTCTACGCCATCGCAGCTGAATAGGTGATCCCAAGGAACACAATATACAAATATATATTAATGGAGTATTTTTAATTTTTTAGTAGTAATTATTTAATGCACTTGTGACATAGTTTTACTTCCAAACTCAAGTAACTTTCACATTATTTCAAGCCCCCTTGGCTCTAGGCAAGGCCAATCGCTGATCAGGTGGAGGTGTATTTCCGAATTGATATTGCTTCTAGATTTGGAGTTTTAATTTAGAAAAATAAATTAATCTAGCTAGCACAGTCAAAGTAGGAAATTTATGATAAAAACAAGTACATCTTACTTTGACTATTCATTATCTTATGTGACTTATAACCTGGGTCATGTAATTGGAGAAGAGAATTTACTCTTCTTTTTCTCTTCTCTTTTTCTCTTTACTTAATTGTTTTAGATTTTTAATTACGCCATAGCTTTAGGCCTCCGCCGTCAGCTTTCTTGCAGCCCAATAAAACACATAATCTGGTGAGCCTGTGCTGCTTTATTTTAGAAATACTAGAAATTAATTATTATTAAAAAAATATTCTGTAACCGTAACGGGGATACGAACCTGCATCCATTCGTTTTCTGGACGGGACCTTTTAAGGACACATGCAATTTTAAACCCGGATTACCGTAGGAATCTACATTCCACTAATTTTTTTTTTTTTTTTTATATAAGTTGGGGTACAGGTGTTACCTGTGTGCACTTAAGCCTATTGGCCTATTGTGCCCCCTACAACAAAGTATCTACATCACTTCTACATCACTTTCTCGAGGCCTATCTCCCTCACGAGAGCCAGGATCTTGAGGGGATTCAGAAGTGGTAGGTCTTTTACATGTAACTGCAAGCTTTCCGAGCATGCTGCTCTTCTTCGTGCGATTGCATCGCATCGCATCGCAGGTCCTCCGCACCTTCATTGCAGAATCTGCAAGACTATAGTTGTCTCCCTAAGAGACTCCAGATATTTAACCCCAGGACCAAAGACGCCAAGGCCTGTTCTTGGTTTGGTACTTCCTAGCCTAGAGCCATCAGTATACCACTTGATTGTGTGACTATTGAGAATTCCTGCTGATTCGCAGCATTCTTTCATTGTCCCTAATATAGTTTCGAATTCCCTCCTAAAACAGTATTTTGGATGGATTCTATCGCTTGGCATATCCAGGCAGTGGTCAGACGTAGTCAGAGAGGCTGAGTCTCTCTTAATTGCCCTTCCACTCCTAGTAATGCCATTTCTGCAGAAGTTTCCACTGCAACATGGAGGGGTGGGAAGTCCAGTACTATCTCCATTGCTGCAGTGGGACAGGATTACATAGCCCCTGTAAAGCATCATGTTAGAGAATACGGGCTTCTGAATGTAGCCATAATTTGGATTATTCAGAGAAAAATTCTCATGTGGTTTGATTTTGCCATGTCCATGAAGCCATGACCAATGATATGGTTACAGCAGGAAAAGACAGGCAGAACATTCCACTAATGGTCGGGGAAACTTATTGCAATTTAATTATCGGAAAAGTTCTGGAATTGGCTATCCGTAAGTTCACAGACACATGGTCAGAGGGACCTTAATACCATCAGGTTGAAGAAAATTAAATGCAATAAGGAGTAAGGGAGAGGGCGAACCGAGAAAGAGGTGGCCGGAGGTAAAGGTCGGATTTTCCACTTCCTTGAGAGAATGAATTATACTCCTTGACTTGCAACTATCAGTCACTGTCTTTCGGACCACCTGAACAGATTACGAACTTGTTTCTTTCTATATTGTTGGCGATTTCTCACCCCGAGTAATTCTATCGACGTCAGCGTTTGCAGTTCAAGATAAAACGTCTTTCATTACTTTTCTGCAAAAGCGAAATGTGATTTTTCTGGCTTAATGTGACAGCCGCAGTGTGACGCTTTACAAGTAGTCCATATTAGCATGAGGTAGCAAATGCTCAGAACATTGAGCCCGAGTAGTAGTATGGTTGGACACAGTCCCAGGCCACTATGAGCCCTATATCCTCCAGAAATTGCTACCAGATTTTCGATACAGACGAGCCCACAACTCCAAGGTCACTCGTCCGTGGGAAAACTGAGAGGGATTTTAGTGAAGCGGAGGGCCCAGCTAGAATTCTAATTGGCCAAAAATCCACCCCACCACGCCAATTAACAACCACGCCAAGGCGAAACAAGCCCATTGCTCTAACGCATTATACGCATTCACAAAATTCAGAAAATATATTCTTGGATTGGTAGAGTGATGGCGCTGTTGCTTGGTTGCCTTCGGCGAGTTGGAGTTGAAAATGGAAGGTTCGTGTACGCCTGCGTCCATAAAAAACCCTTAAAAATCGTAATAATAGGGAACAGGGCAACAGCCTGTCCAAACTAAAGTTCTGTCGGAGAGAAGGGAGATTCACTTCCGCCCGGGGTTCTTTTTGCTTTCCAATTTATACGTAGTATAAGGAAAGCTTTGTGTTGGTCGAAATTTTCGATTCCGAGATTTCAACGGATTTACACGTTTTGAGGTCCCAAGAACCAAACAAAGTAGTTTTTACGAAGTGTCTGTCTGTCTGTCGCTCTGTCTGCCTGTCTGTCTGTTCACCGAATTTGGCATATAGGTTCACAAAAATCATACCTCGGGATAATTTGTTTTATTTTGGGTTAACTCAATTTTGCTCAATTTTGAGGGGTTTTATTCCCAAAAACTCCATAAAAACATCTAAAATAATTATTTCTGAAAAACGGCTCCAACAATTTCTTTTCAATTCACGTATATTGTAGTCGTTATTAATGTTAAAAAATAAAAATAATTTTTTAGCAGTTTTTTTGGATTTTTTTGAGAATAAAATCGAGTTATATAATCGAGCCCAAAATGAAAGAACCGGTCCGAGTTTACTCGAACAAGCTTTCCAATTTATCAAAATTAGTAGATAGAGAAAATGAGTAATTTCATGGTAAATAATTTTCCTATGGTTAAATTTCCCATATCTCGGGGGGGGGGGGGGGGTGTCCACCTGACGTCACTCGTCACTGGTGGTGAGGTAAATTCTGGATAGGTCAGACCAACACATTACCACACAGCAATACTGGCAAGGCACGCAATGCATTTGAGCGTGAATTTTCTATCATTTTTAAAAAAAAACATTTTTTTTTACAAAACCAAATATTTTTTTGGGAAAGCAACCTATCCGGTTTCGTTACTCAATTTAACACCTAAAACATGCCTGAAGGTAGAAATCATCGATAGAAAGGTTTCGCAAAAAAATTATTTTTTAGTCCTTTTTCATTACAATTTAGTAATTTTTATTTTTTTACCCCCAGAAGCCAACTATCAAGGGGCAAGCGACCCCCCGCATTTTATCAACATTAACAACAACTACAATATATGTGAATTTAAAAGAAATCGTTGGAGCCGTTTTGGGGAAATAATTTTTTTAGACGTTTTTTAGAAGTTTTTTGAAAATAAAAACCCCCTAAATTGAGTTAGCCCCAAATAAAAAAATTGTCCCGAGGTATGAATTTTGTGAACCTACATGCCGAATTTCATCAAAATCTACCGAGTAGTTTGCCCGGAAATCGATAAACAGTCAGACAGACAGACAGACATTTCGTTAAAACCACTTTTTTTGGTTCCTGGGACCTTAAAACGTGTAAATCCGTTGAAATCTCGGAATCGAAAATTTTGACCGTCACAAAGCTTTCCTTATACTACGTCTAAATTGGAAAGCAAAAAAAAAACAAAGTATGATTTTTGTCAACCTACATGCCAAATCTCATCAAAACCGACTGAGTAGTTTGCCCGGAAATCGATGAACAGACAGACAGACAGACAGAGCGGCAGACAGAGCGATAGACAGAGATTTCGTAAAAACCACTTTTTTGGTTCCTGGGAACTCAGAACGTGTAAATCCGTTGAAATCTCGGAGTCGAAAATTTTGACGGTCACAAAGCTTTCCTTATACTACTGCAGTATAAATTGGAAAGCAATAAATAAATGGTGGAGACACCATACATCTGTGTCCTAAAAGGGCAGTGTGAAATAAATGAGATATTTCGGCGTTAATGGGAGAGAAGTCCCTTATTATCCAATCGTTATTATTGTAATTGCTTGCATGTAAATGCATTACGAATACATTACGGTAATTTATGAGAATCAACATATCTAATGGATTTACCCAATGAGACATCACATGGCCATTCTGCCACCGAACAGACTGCTGGCAACAAAAAAATTTAAGTAATAAATAAAATAAATAAATAAATTACTCATAATATCGTCACCCTAAAGTCAGAAGGGCGGAACCAACATTTTTTGACAAAATAGAGTTACGACTTAAGATCAGATTTAGTGACCTTGTCATGAGCTCTACAGCTGCATGTACCGAATAAAATTCAATCTTGAAAAATAAGGCTAAAATGTTCGATTAGGACATATCTGACGGTACTTGAAATGTTGTTTTGATGTTACGCCCTTCTGACTTTAGGGTGACGATATGTCCATACGAGTGCCGGACTTGGTCATGCGGGGGTCCATGAGCCGGAATGTTGTAGGGGCCTGTCTAGGGTCACAAAATAAACGACAAAGAGTTTAGATGCTCTTTCTCTCCTACGCTTTTTCGACGAGTATACCATGCCAAAACTCATGTTTCTTTCGGAAACTCTCATAATATAATTCTCCTCCTATTTTTATAGCGAGAAAAAAAGGGGCGCTAATCTTGACGTTGAGACTTAAAAATATCCCGGAAAACTAGGGAAGAACCCTTGATTTATTTCCAAGCTGGAATATATTTTCATCTTCTGTTAATTGATTTCAAATTTTCTAGGCGCATATGTACATGCCAATAGACTAATTTTCTAGGCGCATATGTACATGCCAATAGACTACCAATTGAAAAACCAATTTGTTAAGAGGACATGCTACGTAGAAAAGGAGCACCCCAAAATTTATTGTTTTTATTGACTTTTTATTTTTTTATTTAATTAACAAAGCAAGTCATTAAAGATTTGGGTCATGGAAGTTGCGGAAGGCTACTTCGTGCATCATATAATAGGAAATATTAAATTTTTGGTTAGTTCTTCCATAAATATCAGAACAGACAGGACTAAAATTTCGCGAATTCTGGGATTTTTGGAAGTACTACAAAACCGAAAAGTAAAAATACCCGATTATATGATGCACGAAGTAGTCTTCTACAACTTACATGAGCCATATTTTTAATAACTTGCTAAGTTAATTAAATAAAATAAATAAAAAGTATTTAATTTTGGGGTGCCAATTTCCTACGTGACATGTCTTCTTAAATGCTTTTGCATAATTTGAATAAACATGTTCATAAAAGTCCACAAAAGCAAGAAAATTGCCCACATTGTGAAGTAACATAAATGAAGTCACGTCAACCAACTATTTTGTGAAGTTTAGAACAATTGAATTATTTTGCGGCTTCACTATGCAATGCAAATTTGAAAACTTAAGGAGAAAGAGCACTAAATTCAACTTATAAGTTCACTCACCCGCCCTTCATTTTAGCGAAATTTTCTATAAGGTCATCATAATTTAATTCACGCAAGATATCGTGATTTATTTTTAAAGAAGAAAAACTGTTGAAACGATGTTCTGAAATACTCGTGCGATGAGCCTCTTTTACAGTAGTTTTGAGAGTGGAAAATGAACTTTCACTACTTATATATGGTCACTCATTATAACCAAATATTATTTAAACATAGTTTCTACGTTGGGTAAACTATCCTCAATTTCCTTCGAAAATTCGATCTGTATTTAACTTTTTTAAACACTTTTCATAATTATTCTAAAAAAGTTAAATTTGTGTTTGTGCGGGCCTTTCTGTGGCCCGAGCCAAATCTGGCACTGGTCAATATACTGAGTTGAACATAAAGCTTACTAAAATTATCTTAGAACTAAAAACCTTTTGCGTAAATTCTGTAGGTTCCGTCGTCTACGAGAGTGTTAAAAAATAAAACAGTTTAGAAGTTGATGGTTTTCCTGGAGACACAAGAATATTATTATTACGTTTCCTTCAAGTCTGATGCTGGATTGAAAGTGAAACCGATCGCGTTAATATATTATTTTACTGCTGATTATTGATAAAATTAGGGTTGTTAATGCCTACGGTTTATTGGATTTGTTTGTTTTCTTGCAGGGGAGGAGTATATTAGAAATTTAGCTTACCAGCTCGGAAAGGAGCTGTATCATGCTGGCTGTGATCCATCTGCTTCTTCCTCATTTTCTGGTAAGTTAAAAATTAACACTGGCTTGCTCAGGATTTCCAGTTTCTGGCTGAATACAACACTAAGCTATGTCGTTTTTGATGGGAGTTGGTGAAGTCTGGGACTATTAAAAAAAGTACTGATGATTATTCATAAAGAAGTGAATACTACTACTACTTCTTCTTCTTCTTCTCCTTCTTCTTCTTCTTATTCTTCTTATTCTTATTCTTATTCTTATTCTTATTCTTATTCTTATTCTTATTCTTATTCTTATTCTTATTCTTATTCTTATTCTTATTCTTATTCTTATTCTTATTCTTCTTATTCTTCTTCTGTCTGATAAATGGACCCAAATTAGTGAAGTTTTGTATATTATATAAGTTTAGTATATTTTTGTGAAAGTACTTGGTCCATATGTTGATGTTTTTCATTATGTCTTTCATGCAAAATAAGCATACCAATAATTAATTTCCCTCTCCTTATTGTGGATACTATGACTTTTGCCTCCATAACGTCTTTGTCACCAGAAATCCTGGGGAGGCCACGGGTGCCCCTGGGGGGGGGGCTGCGCCCCCCAGGACCCCCCTATTTACGCCAATGGGCACGGCTCTACTGCGGCAAGGTTAAGACGCAGCTCGTTCAGTCGCACTTTGAACCATCGCTCTGATTAACTAATAATGACGCACAATTGTGACAGCAGGCCATAGGTACACTGGTACACACGCGTAATACCTTTAGACCTACCTGTCAATAGTGAATCATTATTACGCAGTTGAGGATAATTGTCAGCACAGCGAGTGGGAAAAGACATTTGTACAGAACATTTCTCCATAATTTATAGATACTGGCGAAGTTTCAAGCGTTTTCAATAGTACACTTGCACTGGTATTTAGGTATTTAGAGAATATTCCATGCAAGCATTGCACACAGAATAACTGCATCTTATTAGGGTATTCATAAGCTGAGTTTAAAGGTCTGGTCAAATCCTAATTTATTGTACTATGACTGATGACTGTCTATTATTTAGGGCTAACTGTGATTGCCATTGGAAGGAAATTTACGATACAAGTTGTTGAATACGGTGCTGGCCAAAAGTCTCTAAACCGTTAATTTCATATTTCTACCATTGTCAGTTAAAAATTAAAATAAAAAATGACCCCTCTCCAACACACAAAAATAGCCCCTGTTATCGATAGCGTAAAAAACATAGCCCTGTGATGTGTACACGAAGCTTCACGAAATTTCAAAGGAATCGAACGAAAATTAACATACCGAGGAGGTTACCTCTTCAACCAAAGTTAATTTAATGTCAGTGTTATATATACCATATAATACTACAATGTAATACCATGATTTTGAACCTTCCGATGGACCTCATCTCCTTGCAATTTTGGAACGATTATTAATGATTACAAACTACTAATTTCAGATTTCTAGAGCTCTATAAAGTCCGAAATACCTTGGGGAAAAATATTCGGGTGTAACCACACAACTCGTTATTGTTCGTACAGGTTCTTCCGTGTCGGTGACTCCTAACCCGACGTTGTACATTGTGACGCCGACGTACCGGCGTCCTGAACAAATTCCTGAGCTAACAAGACTGGGACAGACCCTAATGCATGTCCCGAACCTCGTCTGGTTGGTGGTGGAAGACGCCAACGCAACTTCGCCGCAGCTTAGCAGCCTCCTGCGTAGGACGTCCATACCTTTCCATCATTTAGCAGGTACACTAGGCATGTAGGGAGGCAGGTAGTTGGGACGAGGCCGGCCGCCATACCAAGTTGAATCCAGCGGACCAGAGCAGGTTCAAAGCTGCAGACAACTTGGTCGTGTGCACAGTGCCGGTAGGGAAACATGGTAGGACTTGTCCTGGTCACCTCCGAACTAATCGTGTGACTTCACTGTGTTTCCCAAGTGGTTCGGTATCCACTATAATCAGGAGGTCCACTGTCCTATGGGCCGGCATAGGACAGTCAAGTCGGGGTCGCTCTATGGCCCAAATATGAGGCCTAAGTCGTTATTAACCCGACGAACACAACTACTACTACGAGTTGGGACGAGTCAGGACTCATTCCTGTTATAACATATGTACATTTGGACTTGCAACAGCCTGCCAGTCGGCAAGATTGCTGCGGCCATTTGCATTGTTTCCTAAACTCAAATAAAATGCATTTTATATTTTATTCAATTTTGCTTTTTTATATCAAACTATAACTTTAAACGTTAAACTAATAAATCATGCATAAAATTACAATCTTTTAAAGCTTTAAAAATTATTTTTTATATTATATATATATACTGTAAATATATTATATTTTTTAGTCATTTTTCATTAAAATTGAGTTATTTTTATTTTTTTACCCCCAGAAGCAAACTATCAAGGGGCAAGCGACCCCCCGCATTTTTTTGAAAATTAATAACGACTACAATATATGTGAATTTAAAAGAAATCGTTGGAGCCATTTTGGATAAATAATTTTTTTAGACGTTTTTTTGGAGTTTTTTGAAAATAAAACCCCCCAAATTCAGATAGCCCAAAATAAAAAAAAATAGTCCCGACGTACGATTTTTGTGAACCTACATGGCGAATTTCATCAAAATCGACTGAGTAGTTTGCCCGGAAATCGATGAACAGACAGAACTACAGACAGAGCGACAGACAGACATTTCGTAAAAACCACTTTTTTCGGTTCCTAGGACCTGAAAAATTGTAAATCCGTTAAAATCTCGGAATCGAAAATTTCGACCATCACAAAGCTTTCCTTATACTACGTATAAATTGGAAAGCAACAAGATATCTTGCGTTACTTACCCAAGCCATTGAATATATAACACTGTTGGTTTTATATAGGACAAGAAAAATAGGGATTCATTTTTATATATATAGAGATAGGGCTTTTTTTAAAGATTCCAACAGTGTAAATAATCCTAAAGAAAATGCGGGGGCAGGAGACTTTAGACTTTGTGGCTGAGAAGCATGACTTGTAGATAAACATCAACAATATACTATGGTGGAAAAGCGGACAAAAGTTGTTTTTTACTTTAAAAAAAAAAAAAAAACAAGAGTGGTGGTGCCGTACTATAAAGTGTTTTTATTCAAATTGAATTTCTTTGACATTCAACGAAAAGGCCAGCCGAAACGTAACTAAATAAGCAATTCGCCGAGAGCTGCCAATTATAAGGAAGCTTCTTCTTGCCCATTGCCGCTAAGCAGTCTTAAATTTCATTGATATACCTAGATTTGACACTGCTTTCAACTTTATTTAGTGGCTAAGTTTTTTTTTAAACAGTTTAACCACCACCAAGTTGTGTTTGTATAATGTGCGCTATGTTCGATGTAAAAACTATAATGTTCAGTTTTGTTGTATTTTTGATGTATTTATACACACAATAATAAAAACATTATATTCTATTCATTGATTTCCTGCCTATTTTTCTTAAACAGCTGAGGAGACCCTCAGACCCCCTCCTTTTGTTTTGTCCAAAAATCGAAGCATCATTGGCTGAACCACAACCGTACATAAATAAAATATTTTCATATCTGTAATTTTATTGCTAACATAATTTTTCTAAAAACAACCTCCGGACGACCCCTTCTCCTGACAAAAATATGTTTTGCCTGCAAAGTCTAACCTTCGTTCCCTGAATCGCTGCGCTAATCAAAAATTTATATAAAAAAATCTACGTTTTGTGTAATTTCAAAAACTTTTCCTTAGGGGGAGTCATCCGCCCCCCCCCCCCGTCTTCAAATGTGTTCCCTAACGATCCCTAACGAACCACCCTTGGCAACAGCCGTTGTATTTATTAACTTATTAACCATTTGCTTAAAAGAGCTTTTTGCAAAGTTCATGGCTAGTTGGTTACAGGTTGGTGTCAAAATTGGAGGGAGGGGGGCTCCTAAACTCATACCTTTGGGGTGGCAATAAGACATTGACGTCGGGGGTAGGTCAGAAATGACAGTTGGGGCGGATCCAGGAACGTTTTTTGGCGTAAAACACGGAGTTACTCTTCAAATAATAAAAATCAAAAGGTGAGAAATGAAAGGACAAAAATAATACATTCAATACGTAATTAGCCTTATTTCGATATGTTATTGCCATAGTAAATAATTTAATTTGACTCAGCTAAGGGACGAAGAATACCTTGCCACCCTCTTACGCTAATTTGTAAAGTTCCCTCAAAACCGTGCTGACATCTATCGGATCTGCAATTAGCTATGTTCTTCGCAGTTCACTGAGTTCACTGATAATTTATCATTATTTTGTTTTTATTTTATTCTTTTTTTTCAGCTCCAATGCCTGCCCAATTTAGAGACAAAAAAATTAAACCCCGCGGTGTTTCAAATCGAAACAGAGGACTTGAATGGCTAAGGAAAAACGCTACTAGAGGTGGAGTTTTGTATTTTGCTGATGATGACAATACCTATGACGTCGCTCTGTTTGAGGAGGTACGATCGCTTTGTTATTTCACGTCATTGTCATTTGCTTTTACAAAGAATATGGGTTTATTGAATTTACATGAAAATTTCCCTTCAAATAGAATTAATTCGACGCCGATACACAAAACCCATTTGTCTTCATATTTTCAAAAGTTTTCACCCGCCTTGTTTGCTCCACCCTGGAGAAAATCCTTAAAATAGTTTATATTCCTGGTTTAATCGAAATTGTTTGATGTGTTTTGCTTCAAACCTCGTGCGCCTAGGGTATCAACGGAGGCACTGGTCTGTCTAGGTTGGCGGTGATCGGCTGGTGATCCAGGGGAACGAAGAGGTTGAAGAATTGGCCTCAGATTTTTAATTTTTAATTTTTAATAGTAGTGACCTCTGAGTTTGAGGGATCATACGGAACCTGGGTTTAAGCTCCACCCGTCTCTGGTTTATCACTGCCCACGTAAAATTGTTGGAAAGGGTTGAAGTGTTATACTTATCAAGTATCAACTATTATTTTTTATTTTCTCAGATACGTTCCACTGAAAAGGTTTCAATGTTTCCTGTGGGGCTCTGTACTAAGTTCGGAGTAAGTTCTCCAGTCGTCGTGAATGGCAGTATCGTTGGGTTTTACGATGGTTGGATTGGTGGCAGAAAATTTCCAGTGGACATGGCTGGTTTTGCAGTAAATCTTAACTTCCTTTTCAAGGTATTTACCTCCATCTAATTAACAATAAAATCACTAGGTCAATCATTGGGAACAAAAAAATAAAAAACGTTTTCAAAAATTCTGGTAAAACTGAATTATTAGCAGGTTGTTCGGTACCATACGAGCAATGTAGCCGATTTGTCAACATAAACAGTTTGCTTGTTGAGAAATACCGAAATACTCAGCCTTTTCCCCCTTTAGGCTTATAAGTCGAAAAATGATTATTTTATACAATTACTGTTTTGATCCTTTTTAATGTAACTAACATGGAATAAAAAATCCCATTCGGCTCTGGCCGATCAGGTGTAGGGAGATTCCGCTGACCCTGCTTTTCCTCTACGCTACCTACACTATGTATGTAATAAAAAATAAAAAATACTTCATTATTTTCCCGACCACAACATCAACACACAAAACACTCTTGTGTTCCAAATTTTGAACCACAATGTCGACTATGAACTTTTATTTATCAAATTATTTTTACTTTGACTGGACGCCATCTTAAAATGGTTGATTTGCCGTAAAAAGTGTTGATTACCATTATCGTAGATAATAATACGGGCTTTCAGTCAGATTTTAATTCATTCCTCTGCGACCAATATTAACTGAGATTTGAATTATATAAGGTTTCAATCGCCCGCCATCTTGTAACTAAATAGTGGATCT
The DNA here is from genome assembly GCA_963971405.1 of Psococerastis gibbosa. Taxonomy (NCBI): domain Eukaryota; kingdom Metazoa; phylum Arthropoda; class Insecta; order Psocodea; family Psocidae; genus Psococerastis; species Psococerastis gibbosa. The sequence goes on from OZ020492.1 coordinate 6,844,168, forward strand.
AGCTGGTTAACGAACTCGATCAAGACATTTGTGTAATCAATTTTTGTGCCAAGTTTCATCAAAATCTGATAATATTTACGGAAGTTAGTGTTTCCTAAAATCGATATACATACATTGATACACCTATATATATACCTATACATGTATAAAATTTTGAACGGAGAGTGGTTTTAGGCTCAGGGGGTCATGAAATGAAAAGTTGTGAAGAACTTTTCCGGAAGTCGAACATCTCGTCGCCATCTCAATAGGTAGATGAATCTCCCTAAAACGATTTGACATCAATTTCGTTTCGTTTTGGGAACCAAAACACTGTTTCGAACTGATGCATTTTTTTTTTTTTTTTAGAAAATGATGAAATAATGGAAAACTCAATTTCTAATAGGCTAGTTCGCATGTTCACATTTTAACGGTATAACTAGATTTTATCAACTACGTAATACTACTAATACTAAAACTAATGCTACTATACTACTAAATAAAACGAATGTGCAAAATAGGGGCCTATCCAAATTGGTTGCTTACGCTAATTTTTTTATTTTAATTTCAGCGGCCAAAAGCTGCGATGCCTTATAAAGCAGGGTTTGAAGAGGACGGGTTCTTACGCAGTTTAGCCCCACTTGAGACTCGAGAAATTGAACTGAAAGCTGATAACTGCACTAAGGCAAGTTAAAAGGAATAATGTGTCTATCCATGTGTCTATAGTGCCTATCCACTGTCCAGTTATCGGAGCACGAAGGTCGGGGGAAAATGTAAAAATAGAAATGCATCTACAGCAATATCGTGATTTCCGATTGCACAATATAAGAAAGGCAAAGTAGGAACCATTGGCATCCTCTCCCTAGGTAGGATTTTGCCTCCAATTTAGGTGGGGGGGGGGGGGGGGGGGGGTCAGCAGGCAGATTCAGTGGATTATAACATTTAAAAAAAATATTATTATTTTTAATTCCCACTGTAAACCAATATTATCTAGTGCAAGTTCATTTAATTTTGGGGGGTCCAGACCCCCTGACCCCCCCCCTAAAATCCGCCCTTGCCCTCTCCTCTCGCTCGTTTATTACCGCTAGTTTTCTATGCATGAGGATTGGTATTCACTGCTGCCGAGGATATTTTTTAGTGCCACGTCTTCTTCGACCAGAAATTCGGCCTATTGACACGTCTTCATTTCAACATACAAAGCTCGTCGTGCTCCCCAATATATAGAACTTTCGTTACCTCAGTTGGATACTTGACACATCACGTGCGCTTTATCGCACGTACTTCGAGCTCTACCTAAGTACCTGTGTACTTGCGTTTTTAACGAACCAAAATTTTGTTTCAGATATTAGTTTGGCACACACAGACTAAGAAGAACGAGCCTTCCGCGCGCCTCGATTTGGGAAAATACCACAACACTAATATTGTCGAACTCAAAAGACATCTTGTATAGCTCAAGACATTTTTTTATTGGCCTGCTTTTCATTGAACGTGCGCATGTAGTTGGTTAAATCCGGCTTACACCTGAACGTTACCTATATTGTGTCAATGATGGGCAAGCCTCTGCCGGTGTAGGTTGACATCATGGATGTGCCAGTTTGCCAACTGTAAAAATAACACGTAGAGAGTATCCTACCTATTAGCCTCTTTTGTATAGAAATCCACAGAGAAATGCCAATACCAATATCGCTCCTTGATTTGAATAGAATAGAAAAGAATAGAAAACCGTGTATTTCTCAACAAAAATGAACATCTGTACGTGAGATAACAACCTGTGCCCCCTCAGGCCGAAGCGTGGGAGGGTGACACTTCAAACCTAATATAAGTTAAATATTAACATGGAAAACAAGAAAAAAAGCGGACTATTGTCCTTGTTAAGCAATACAATGTCTAGGTTTCTATTAATTTTTTTTTTTTAATTTACACATACCTACAAAGCGGACTATGGTCCTTGTTACTGAAATGCATTCCTAAGTAAAAATCATTAAATAAATAAATTACAAGACGTAGTTAGTTTAATTGACGTAATTCCCCCTCCAGCCAGAGTACAATTTCACGTTTATAAGCCTGTACTGTTTTTTTTTCCTGGTGAATCGCTGATGTAGGTGCGTTTATTTGTGTAATTGTATAGTGTTACTGCTTGGTATAGTAGCGAGCGCCGCGAGTTCGTCTTGTTCCATTTAGGGAGTGCCAGTACTTGATACGGTGTGGACCTAGTGGCAGCTGAGTGTAAGGGTTTGAGAGGTGTAGTATGCCAACTGTTCTAACTACAAAATACTAACTTTTCAGGAAAGTGTTCCAAAGTATTTTCCGGTGGTTTTAATTTATTATCTCCTACACTTGAGCCAAAACAATTTTTTTTACATCTTTGCAGATACGACGATTGGACGTAAATGAATAAAAAAAGAAGAAATATTTTAATTTAATAAATTTTTTTGTTGCTGCTGAAACTGCAAATCAAGGAGCGATTATGTCAAATGTCAAATCCCAACAATTTTATTGGTTGAGCACAACTAAGCCCTTGATCAGATAAGTAGGGCGCAAGCATTTTCCTATTCGAAAGAGGTCCCAAAATCAGTGGAGTTGTTGGCGTAGGGGTAAAACTTTAAAATAAACTTGAGGCTAATACTTAATCTACTGTTTCAAATTAAAGTTAGATAACAATTTTTATTCCTTTCTTCTTCTTCACTCTTTTAAAATTACATATTTATTATGGACATTGCAGCTCGACGGGTTTTGAATGGGGTCATATTTGGGGTGAAATTGGTTTTCTTACCCAAAAGTGTACGAAGATAGACGTGTTTGCTGCTCTGTGGTAGTGTGGATTATATTATGCTGCTTGAGATAATATCTCAAACATATTTTGTTTGTCCTGCGAACGCTTGCTTGCACGTTTACACGGAATATGATCGCAAAAGTTGTGGAGCTGCTGTAAATGATGTCTGCCCGAATATAAGTTGCAACATTACGTATACCTACCAAAACATTTGGGCAAACATCTTTTGAATATGGAGTATGAAATTATTAGTGAACTGTATATGAAAAAAAATTATAAAAGCACTGACATTAGGGATAGGCTTGCAAGATGTTTCAGGCACCCAGGCTGCAACTGATTCATTAATGATTCATTTATACAGCAATTATTTAGGAAAGTAGGTTCAAGTTCACAATTTTAAATTTATCATGGGTTCTCACTTTTTAACGAGTGTACAGAAATTTTGTTTAAGTAAAAGTAAACATCAGTACATACCCTGCGTCGATGGGTGTGCCGAACATTAGCAAGTATTACTTACAAATCCTATAGGCATAGCCCTATCGAATAAAGCCTAATCTATACCCCCCCCCCCCGGGGCCTTGGTACTGTATCTATTTTAAAAATGCAGAAAAAGAGGGTAATTTACTGAAACATGAATGCTAATTATTCCGTTCGTGGTTAATTTTATAATAGAATTTAGTTAGAGTTTTGACGAAACGATAAATATTAAATCTGTTATTAATGGAAATTAATGCTGAAACGGTAGCCGTATAAACTGACGGTATACCTCAAAACGTCTTCTGTTATGAGTTATAACAATATATTAGAAATACACCACATTGTTTTTAGCGTGAGGTGAATGAAAAGTTTTGTGTTGTCTGTTTTGCGAATGTATTACCAGGCGCCCGACGTTAACCTCATTTAAAACATTTGAAAATTCTTGAAAGACCACGGCCGTTGCGCACCCGTTTTATTGGATAGCTGACAATTAAAATAACGTACCTGTAGCATTATGGGCCATAGCCAAGGGTACACCCAGCCCTTGATTTTGGAGGGGGTCACGCTCTCCTCCCTATTTGCTTTCGTAATTCCTCAACTAGTTTTCGATGGCATTGTGGTACGGTAGCTCATTCGTACTTGTGTGAGTTTCTAAACTTCATGCGATCGGTGACCTGTCGTATCTCCACCCGGGTATTAGCTACAGAGACAACTGAAGAGGTTATTCAGATATATTCATTGAATTGTTTATATGCGAATAATCTAAATAATAATAATAAAAAATTGCTCTTCCTATTACAATTTTAAGCCTAATTGATAATTTACGGAGCAAAAGGACGGACCACTGAGGGAGATATACCTTGGTAAAGCATCGCTGAAAGTCTGTGAATGAGAAGGCCATAAGGTACATTTATAGAAGATGTACATGAACATTGAACATAGCCCTCCCATAATATTCCTCTGTGCAAAACTACTTAGCTGACACTCATCTCTGTCTAGTGTAAACCCATTTAATTTTGGAAGGTCATGACCCCCCCCCCTCTGGTTCTGCTCTTGAATATAACGTAATGGTATAACCTAAAATGTATAGCCTAAAATGAATGTTTTATGTGCTATTCTTCCTTCAACTTTGGCTTCTCAGTTCCCTGAGTGATGAAACATCCTGCCTATTATTTATACGATATATAATTATTGCAAATATTAGTTCCTAAGTCACTGTAATGTTTTTGTCACCTTTATTTGCTCATGTGTACTGTATGTTTAATAAACAGCTGAGGAGAATTTACTGCTTATACTTTAGGGTAAATCCATCTCTCCGTGGTAATTAAATCTCGAAACGACGTCTTACTTGTTAGCTTGTGCCAGTATTTCCTTATCCCCAAGCAGTGGCGTAAAGTTTTAGAATGATGGCGGGGGCAAAACTAAGTAGACCTTATGTCATCATCAGGCAGGATAAGGAAAAATTGAAAATATAAGAGCAAAATAGTAAGGTTTTACGCATTTTAATAGTTGTAAATTATAGCTGTAGATTTTACAAAGCTAAAAAAGGAATGCGTATATTCATGTTGCTGCAAAGGGGACCATGAAGTATGAACCACGTCTTACAATGCTCGAGGCTGGGGGAGGGCAAAGCCCCCCCAAAAGGAGCTGGGGGGGGGGGGCAAGTTGGACCCCCCAACTTTACGCCCCTGTCCCCAAGTGGGCCTGCAGACAAAAGAATACTACAATAAAGTACTATATTATTTTCATATTGTTGTATTTCGATGTGCGTGGTTTCGCTTTTGGGAGACAATCGTCGGACACACTCGTCCTCAGGTGGACCGCACCATCTGGTTTTTGCACACAGACAATTTTTTACTTTTTTCTTGGTTAGATACCTATTTTTTTAATAATTTACTATAATGATCAGTAGAAATAGGCTATAATACTAGCTCATCCCAGTGAGTTAGTTGTCAATTTCTTACGGCCAACGGAACTTTACAATCACTCTCGGCATTATCATTAGGTGAGCAAGCGGTGTAAACGAGGTTACAGACATGTTCGTGTTCTTCCAATAAACTACTTTGTTCGCACAGCAGACGCCAATTAAATTAGTTTTGTGTCGTGATTTGGCGGTTGGGGGATTGTGAATGAAGGGCAACTGAGAGATAGGTGTATTTATAAATCATAGTAGGTAAAGACCTCCTAATGTCATAATTACCTAATGAAATTCCTCTGAATAAGGCACACTTGTTAATTTTATGATTACCTAATGATTTTGACCTGAATTGGATGGACTCTTTGTTGCTATGGATACAGGCGAAAACTTACTTTTACAGCGCCTTATCCTCATGGAGGGTTGGCCGCACGACAGCAGCGTTTCCACACAGTCCTGTTCTCTGCGACCTCGGCGATCTTTCTTCCCAGCGAAAAACAATCCAAAATTACTCACCTGTTATTAGGGCAGCAGGAGGTATAGGAGGCGTGCGCAAAAAGGTAACAGACCTCTTAACTTCATGATTACCTACATAATGAAATTCCACTGAGATTGGGTGTTCTGGTGCATGACTAAAGGCGAAACAACCTAAGTTTTTCAGCAGTTATTAGGGCACCTGGAGTATATATAGGTGTGTGCAGACACCTCTTAATTTTATGATAACCTAATGAAATTCCCCAGAAATTGGGTGTTTTATAGTATAGAGGCGAAAAACACCCTTAATTTCTTACCTGTAATTAGGGCATTAGGAGTTATAAGAGGTATGTGGGAAGAAGGTGACCTTTTATTTTTATGACAACCTAATGAAATTCCCCCAAATGGGTCGATGATTTGAGACCGAAAATAACCTTAATTTCTTACCAGTTAAGTAAGTGAATCAGATGTTATATATAGAAGGTGTGTGCATAGAAGGTAACAGACCTATTAATTTTATGATTCCCTAATAAAATTTAATTATTCTTGGATAGGGGCGAAAAACAACCTGAATTTATTATCATATACAATATCTTTTTAGGGTTGGCGTGAAAACAAGTCTTATTGTTCGCCTTTTCGTTTTTTAATAAAGTCGTTTTTCAATTCAATTCAGTTATGGAGTGATAGGTGGTTTATCAAGGCCGTGCCCAGGTTTTCATTTGGGGGGGGGGTCCATTTTTTTTACGTCATTTATATTCAATTAATGGATACATTATTCGAATCATACAGGTTTACATACAACAAAGTATTTTTTTTTGGGGGGGGGGGTCCGGAGCCCATGGACCACCCCCCTGGGCACGGGCACGGCCAAGTGGTCTATATTAAGAATGTTACAGTCCTCGCAATCATATGATTAGTAATACAATAGAACAAAAAGGCATTATTTATTTATTATTGCTTTCCAATTTATACGTAGTAGCCTATAAGGAAAGCTTTGTGACGGTCGAAATTTTCGATTCCGAGATTTCAACGGATTTACACGTTTTGAGGTCCCAGGAACCCAAAAAAGTGGTTTTTACGAAATGTCTGTCTGTCTGTCTGTCTGTCTGTCTGTGCGTCGATTTCCAGGCAAACTACTCGGTCGATCTTGATGAAATTCGGCATGTAGGTTCACAAAAATCATGCCTCGGATATTTTTTTTTTATTTGGGGCTAACTTAATTTGGGGAGGTTTTATTCTCAAAAAACTCCAAAAAAACGTCTAAAAAAAGTATTTCTCAAAAACGGCTCCAACGATTTCTTTTAAATTCACATATATTGTAGTCGTTATTAATATTAACGAAATGCGTGGGGTCGCTTGCCCCTTCATAGGTTGCTTCTGGGGGTAAAAAAAAAAAAAACTAAATTTTAATGAAAAATGACTAAAAAATAATTTTTCTGCGAAACCTTTCTATCGATGATTTCTACCTTCAGGCATGTTTTAGGTGTTAAATTGAGTAACGCAACCGGACAGGTTGCTTTCCCAGAAAAGTATTTGGTTTTGTAAAAGAAAATGTTGTTTTGAAAAAATGATAGAAAATTCACGCTCAAATGCATTGCGTGCCCTGCCAGTATTGCTGTGTAGTAATGTGTTGGTCTGACCTACCTATCTAGAATTTACCTCACCTCCAGTGACGTCAGGTGGACAACCCCCCCCCCCCCCCCCCCCGAGACATGGGAAATTTAACCATAGGAAAATTATTTACCATGAAATTACTCATTTTCTCTATCTACTAATTTTGATAAATTGGAAAGCATGTTCGAGTAAACTCGGACCGGTTCTTTATTTATTATGATTAACTTATAAAATTCTCCTAACTAGGTACTCTTAACGTGTGCATTGTTTGTATGACCTCAATACTCAATACTCGTAGCCTCTTATACATTACTGTTCCCTATACATATTAATCAAAATGCTCTCCCTACGTAACTCTATTGGGAATGCTTAGAGTAGGCTACCATAAGATATGCCTGCTGGTTAATTCATTGCTATTTGAAACTAACAATATGCAGGCCTATAAACTTTCATCGTGTCAAATTCCTAGTCCAGAATTCCGAGTCCTAGAACAAAGTAGGTATAAAAAAGGAACACGTCATTTATAATTTTCAATTTACTTCTAATTCAATATTTTTGTTGGTTTCAGGATATCTAACGTGGTAATGAACCGAGAACACTTAAATTAGCAGTCTGTTACCCACTGCCTACACTAAAATGCAATGGATTACAGACTTTGTAATGGGACAAAATTAATATGGAAAAGTTCCTAGATCCCAGGAAAGTATTTACGTATTTCTCTCATCTCTCGTGTTTCTCAAACAATGTAAGAGATTGAAAAAAGTTAAAATATGGTAATAACTATGTCAGAAAAAAAATTATCAACAAATTATTACTGGAATTGGGAAAAGATCCACCTAGGTGCTGATTTTAAGTTGTCCTAGATGGATATTTTACACTCTTTTTACGCAACTAATTATTTAATATCACAATAAATTCATTTCATTTTTATTTAGGTTATCTGCTAGTTTGTTAATAACTTGTTTCTAATGCCCTCTTTGCTGATCAAAGTTATCAAGTTATTTGGCAATGACTTCAGTGCTAAAAATAATTCATGAAGGATAAAAGAGAACAAAACTTCCATTACAGTACGGTATACAACGGCTAAAATTAATAAATATGTAATTAAGTGTACTAAGATAAAACTACCATGTACGAGCTGCTGTTATACAAGTGCCAATGTCTGGATGTCTCAATTGTTAACCACCCAGACCCCAAGGCCTAGTGTCTAGGGGGGTAGTCCATGGGGTCCGGACCCCCCCCCCCGAAATAATTTTTTTTATGTGAACCTGTATGGTTTGAAGAATTTATCCATTATTAAACTAAGTTAAAAAATCATCTCATCTGCTGCAGTAAAAAATAATAAATAATTAGACAGCCTATGTCCTACCGTAGGTACTGGTTTAGATTTTATTCTGATTTAAATAGGTGTCTTGGTCTGGTCTTTCTACTGCAGGTATAAATAATAAATAAATCAATAAATAAATAGGCTAAAATATAAATTAATTATGATGTGCTCATCGTGTAAAGTTTCATTCAAATTAAATCACTATCAGTATGAATTAGTACACAATTAAATATTACACAAGAACTTTGCTTCAATGATTTTGATATTTTTAGGCTGAAGTCCATATTGCCAAGCATGGAAGAATCGTATATATGAATATTTGCAAATATTGCCTAATCATATGTTGTGCTCAATATCAACAACCATCCCACTATGAACAGAACAATAAGGTATGCATTTTTAAGTATGACAGATAAACTGAAAATGGAGACTAATGCATTCGCCTTTCAGCATTGCACTAACTTGGTTCGGAACCGGCTCGGAACTTAGGCTACACTTAGAGATGATTCGAAATTCCACCGATTCTTTTTTTGTGCATTACCTGACTCAAAATTGGTACGAAATTGGAAAAAAAAATAGGAATGATTATATTAATCTGATGACCTCTTTTAAGTCGCATAATGTTCTCACGACGCGAGCAGCTGTTTTAGTGGGACCAAAAAGTACGAATCCTTAGAAACCAGCTATTTCGAAGATAAATGTTCAAAATTTAAACGGCTTTGCACACCATAAAGAGGAACTAAAGATCTTACAAGGGCAGTGTAACCCATTAATATATTAATATATCCAATCGAAACACCAATTAACACGGTGGGCGTATAAGCAAGCCCTTTCACCTTGCAGTCACCCTTAATACAAATAAAAAAATATAAAAAATGAATGTGGCCTATTAAAATCAAGCATGAAAATATTTCGAAAGGCCAATTTATCATTTATTTTACTTCTTCGGTACCTACCTTGCTAGTACTCCCTATGCAAAATGTTTTCAGATGGGTCAGACAGGTTTCTGCAAGTTGATAAGACTAAGAGGTAATTTTCTTTTTTTTACAATCTCGTCCAAATTTGACTTTAAGCCCTGTTTGAAAAATCAAAATTCGTTGCGCATTTAGCCTATATGCTGCATTCAAAGAAAATGTTGAAGAAAGCGGCACTAGTTACCGTACTTGGATGTGAGACATTATGAAGTCCTTCAAATTTACATACAATTACAAATGCACGGTCGCATTATAAAGCAAGCAAATAGTCTATCAAGCCCACCATTGTGAGAAACAATACATAATTAGATATGAGAACATAATAAGATTAAATGGTGAACGATGTTTACCTACATCAAAACGCCACTGAGATATGTCAGAGCATTCTATGAATATTTTTCAGTTCAAAAACTAAAGAGACCTATGTTAATACTATGTAAAAAAGGAACAAAACGCTACTAAAAAATTTGGCAAAAGCGATTATTGGAACAGTGAACAAACTCATTTTTAAAAAAAAAACAATTAACCTGAGGCGTAACCAGATCACATATTATGTATGGCGACATAATAAGCTATTTGGCCTACGCCAAATTACTTCATTTCAAAGTGGAAGATTGGCAAAGGTCAAAATAGATTAACGGTGCCATTTTATATTTTTTACTAATACGCCCAAGTAAAAACAATATAGTCGTACTATTTGCCACTGTCATTCATTGACAAAAATGAAACAGCACATTTCTTAAAAAAAAAAAACATAATTCATTATGTCCTGAAATTAATGATAGAATTTAACAATTATATAAGAACATATCCGACGACTTTCAGTGACGACCAAACGAAACAATAACTTAAAAATAAATGTTCACAACATTTATTGGAATGTAAATTGTCATAAGTAAAATAGATAAATTAGGTAGGTAAAGCTTTATATCTAATGCAGCGTACGCGAAATACATATGCTAATATTTTATGGCCCAAATGTAGCTTATTGAAATTTTTAACAAATAAACTCAGTCTCAATTAAAATAAGAATTGAATTGTCCATGAATTTAATAGGCCCAGTAAGACTGCCCTTCCCATCATGTTTATCGACTTCGATGGCCAGGTGGTAACGTGCTTGCACTTGTGCCAGTCTGTACACGCCATGCGCTCGGAGACGTGTCGTAATTCAACACCTACAGAGGTGACAGAAGAGGTCAATTGGATACATTCATTCAATTGTTTGTATGCGATTAACCTTTTATAAAAAAAAAACGTATCCGAAATCAAACGGATCTACTTTCCATAAGTTTACCGACACATGGTGGGAGTATCACAGACTATATATTTTAGACCCAAAACTGAATTTCATAAATTTTGTGATGATCATTATTGTTTTTAGCCATTAGGCTGCACCGCATAGGCATACTGAATGGTAATTGTGTCTCATAGCGCAAACTAATAGTGTATTGTAGTGCAAGGTTAATTTAGACTTAATTAAATTATTTAGCAATGGGGAATGGAGACTTTTGTTAAGAGACATGAAAGAACGAAGCTTTCGCTACTGAATTAATAAATAAATAAATAATTAAATAAGGATATTTGGTCTATTACTAAGCCAATCTAGCGAAGTTAAAGCCCTCTCTTACACTCAATTAGGAAGACCCTGCTTTACATGTTCCAAAGCATGGCCAGAAAATGAGGAAAGTGTGGGACTCGATTCAACAACCTTTCGGGTGAAAATCAGAGTCCGTACCACTACTCTACATGTCCTGAACTGTGCGTTTTATCTGATTTGAGTAATGTCAGAGTCTTTAAGTTTCAATACAAGGAGCAGAGAAGAATAGGGAACTTATTAATGGCTTAATAGATTTGTAACAACTTAACTAAGATTATACAAGGAATACAGGTTCAACTGTTGGTGGGGTAATAATAAAAATATCTGACATTTTTTTAAAGCCATGGTTGATAAAAATATTAGGCGCCCATTCCACCGACCGGCTAGGGCTATTTACAGAAACGGTGACGTGGTAGCAGACATTCAAGACTTAGGTGGCGTTTCCACCGACCTCGCATTGCAGAATGCAAATGACATTGACGGAAATTAGAATTTTTCTTTTTATAGAAATCTATTAAAATGTTTGTACTTAACATATTCCATGACGCCATTTTTTAATTTTAGTTTGTTTGTTTGTGATTTTACTGTATGATCATTGATCAATTTTAACTATGGCATAGAGGAAAATAAACATTTCCGTCAATTCTGCAAAGCGAGGTCGGTGGAAACGCCACCTAAGTCTTGAATGTCTGCTGCCACGTCACTGTTTTTGTAAATAGCCCTAGCCGGTCGGTGGAATGAGCGCCTTAAATATGCATTGCAATTTAATACGCTAATTATTCGGTCGTCACTGAAAACTTACATACCAGCCAAAGAGAAATAACAATAGATTTACTCAATTTTCATTGAGCACAAAGTATGACCTTTATCGGAACAACATTTTAGACCTTATTTGAGGAATATAACAATAATACAGTTGAATATTACAGGGATGTAAAGACCATCATTGCACATTTTCACACAATTTCTGTGCGATACAAAGTAAAAATCTATAATACAGTTAAAAAAGACAAAAATAAAAGGACCCTAAGAGATGTTTTGTATAATACAATGCATTTTTCGTTTACCCCATAACGGAAGCTGAGGAAAGCAATCGCTGGTTTCTCCTTATTTATTTATATATCCAATGAATTACCGAGGAATGAGTTTTCTTCACTATATTAAACGGAATGTATATACCGCTGTAGGGGCTAGGCTAGGATCTGGGTCCACCCAATGTTAATGGGTTCCTTACCTTCACTAAAAAGGAAAAAAAACTCGGCTACCGGGCATGTTGCTGACCAAAACCTCCCAAATAGAGCAGTGGTCAAGGATTAGGATCCTCCGAGATGAGGGAGGCTAGAAGAGGCTGTCGTCACTCCTCATGTCTAGACCCACAGCTCATTAGCCAAATTGGCTTATTAAGGAATTATAATAGGTTCAGTCGTAACTTTTTCATTAATTTTTGAACGCATTCTATTATTATAGTGTAGATGACTCTCCCAATTGGCATATAGGTAGAAGTAGCGAAATCATCGATTACTTGCCTTACATATGAGATTTTTAACTTTACGCGGAAAAAATGACAAACTCTACTTGCTTATTTTTTAATTTTAATAATTACTTACTCGTTAAAATTTAATAATGAAATGGAGAGAAAAAAATTTGGCAAGACTTATTTTTACATATATTAAAAATTTTAGATATGAGAAAGACAAATTACAAAATTTTTACTACATTATTTTTGAGTTTGATTATTTTTGTGTACTTTTGCAAGAGGAAGACGGCGGGTGGAAGGTTCTATTATGGGTACAAATGGGTATAGGGAGGGGAAAGTTCTTACGCAAGTCTATGGTATTTTAGTAATAACAACTGGACTCCTCGCTGGTACCCTTAGACTCTTTCGCTTCGGGTAGGGGTGGCTCGGGGGGGTCAGGGATTTGAGGAGGTTCGTTGTTTTGTCCATCACAACTTTCTTCCGAATGTTCGTAACGGTCCAATACTGCTGTAGGCTCTATTCGTATAGTTTCTTGCTCTTTTTCTCGGGAAAAATCATCGGTTTGCATAACACATACGCCATTGATGATTACTTCACCTTCGGGCTTTGGCTTTTCTTCTTGCCACTCAGGGTTAACCCACTGTGGTGCTGCAGGTTTTCTTCGCGAGGATCTACTAGAAGCCGTGGCTCTATCTTCTTCGAGATCATTTTTGAGACTTGTAGAAGACAAGTTAGAATCTTCACTATTGATATCGCTCTCGTCGTCATACGGTTCTCTTTTAAGGGTTAAATCGAGTCCACCAAACTGTTCTTTAGCCGCATTAGCCAACATATTTAAAGTGGCGAGGTGGTATGGTGGACAGGGGAAGGGAACTGTAGGTAGGCCCAGCCGTTCTTTTTGAACATCAAGCAACCGCTGATTCAACAATAATTTAAATTGCACAGGGTCAAAAGGTGTAGCACCTTCTCGTGCCATATTGCTGTCCCCGTGAGGGACTTGCTGCTTAAGTCGCATTCTGTGGTTATGAAACCAATTGTGTATTGTTTTTGAAGCCAACCCAAGGTCATTTGCGAGAAATTCAACGATACCGTTATTCGGGTAAGGATCCAACGTGTACGCTAACCTAAGCGCTTCCTTTTGCTCCTCATTGAACAAAACCCTCTGCTTTTTCGCCGGCCCAGGGCTTGTAGAGTGATAAAACTCTGCTGTGTCATTGGAACTAGTGTCACTGCTATTATCTCCACCGAGGCCAGAACTTCTGCGACGTTTATTTTGCTCACGACGTTCATTCTTGAGGGCTTGGAGTCGATCGATATTGTTGTGACTGTCCGAAAGCCACAACTGCATTCGAATAAAAGGCTCCCGTCCTTTGATGCTCAGCATGTGCCACGGCTTCGGCTTCGAAAGGAGTTCGCTGACTGACCCTTGCGATAAACCAAGAACGGCTTCACCAAATATCTGTAAGAATACAATTTATTCTTTGAGTACCGGTATTAAAAAACATTTAATTTTTTAATTACGCCACTTAGACTTCCCACTGCAACGCATTTAAAGTTTAACATTGCAGAATCAACAACTAAAATGAACCATCGAAATAATTTTCATTCAGAAAAGTAATATCATACTGTATCATAGGCTATTGAGTAGAAAGGCTTCCAAGAAAGGATTTTACCTTTTGACCGATATTGTTAGAGAGAAGGGCTTCTTTAATCTTCGTAGTAATGATTTGCGTGTCAAGATCCTGAGTTAACGCTGCCATTTCGTAAACGCTGGGTGAAATGTGCTGATGCAGCGCTCTCATGTTGCTCAACTGGTGGGGTCCTTTTTTCATCTCCATGTTCGGGGGAGATCCTAGGATATGGTTCGGGGGAGGTATGATATTTAGTGACGGTGGTAGCAGCGTTTCCCGCATCATTTCCCTTTCCCTTTCGCGCTCCATGGTTTTCCTTTCCCTTTCTTGCTGCTGATGGTGATGCTGCTGCTGCTGCTGTTGGAGAATGTTAGCTGCCATGCTGCTCAACTGATCGCTGTGCTTAGTGCTAGGAGGTAGGTGCTTTGGAGGCATCTGACCCGGGTTGACTGTAACAGCAAATTCATAGAAATTGAAATTGTGTTCTAATTAAATTAAAATCTAAGGCAACTTCTTTCAAAAAGGTTATGTTCTCACGCGCACACCTATGCTGCAGAGAGGATTAAGCTGCCATCTGGCAGAATATTCAATAACTAAAAATACTGGCTGGCGGGGAATTTCGGGTAGATCATATTGTTCTACGTTTAACTCAGTTTTGAAAAAAAAAAAAAAGATAATAGAACGTTATTCGATGGAGTTATTTAATTGTTTTATGTTTCAATACACATTTACTTACTTACTTTATATATATATAAATAGCCTCAGAAATAAAGTTTTTGAACTTACTCATTGTTGCTCCTCCATAGCCACCAGTGCGCATCAGCTTTTCCGGGGCGATTTTATACTGAGATGCTACCAGTTTATGCACAGCGTTATCGTCTTCTAAGAACATCTTCATTCGAATGAAGGGCTCTCTCCCCTTCTGAAATGTAATCAAAAAGTGTATTTAAAATTAAGCTGTTGTTAAGAGTACCGTCGGGACAGATACGGAACTTCAATGGTTAGAGCATCCGAAGCGAAATTGGAAGGTTGCGGGATTGTGCCCTCCCAGTTGCAGTTGCGGTCTAAATTTATCTCCAGCGTTACCGCCATAATAAAAAGAGTACGTTAAGTTGTTTTTAATGTCCAGCGCGGGTTTATCCCTTAGGGCCCTTACCATAAAAAAATGTAATAATGTAATGTATTGAAGGAAATTAATAAACATTGTATTGTGTTGCATTATAACTGAAAGGTTTTTAAAAAAATACAGAATTTTGCAGTTGCATAGTTGCCTACTTAAATATCTGCAGAGAATTGTCGGAAACCACCACTAAAGCAGTCTCCACTTTCCTCCTAGGCACGTTATTGTGATGATAATGATGTTTCGTTTAAGACTCTACTGGTTTTACTTTTATTAAGAATACGAATAAAACATTACTACAAGATGCATTGCATGTTTGAATGAAACGCGGGATATTAGCCTAATAGTGTTATAAAATTAATAGAACTGAGTAAAGCCATTTAGGCTAGGTACTTAAAGCTTATAATCTACCAATATAATGTGTTGATAGTACGTTATTCAGTAATGTTTCAGCCTTACCTGAGTAAGCATATGCCAGGGCTTCGGCCTTGCCAGTAAATCAGAAACAGATCCTTGCGACAAGCCTAAAACTGACTCTCCAAACAACCTCTGGCTGATCGAATATTGGCTGAGCTGTTCTTTTACCTATAACAATAAATTATTAATAACATCATGTAAGTAAAAAATTGACGTTTATTATAGATACTGTAACGTAATGAATATACTTTGTAGGCCTATACTGAGTCATTGACAAATTACAGGCTTCAGACTTCAGTAGACGCCGTACATGGCTCAATTAACTTATTTTAAAAATTAATTGAGTGTTCAGTACAGGATAAAAGAACCGAATGGCAGGATACGGAGCTGTGAAGACTGAAGAAGGTCAGGACTCCTCGGATGACCCAGGTTCAAGATAAACTTAAGCGACTACCTTAGGCGGCCCAGTGACCGCATTGCGAAAAATTGTAGAGTATGAGTAAACAACTGTTTATGCATAAAAATATGATATACTCACCCTTTTGACAATGTCTTCTGTGTTTAAATTATTGAACATATCAAATTGCTGCTGAGTTATAGGCGGAAGGACGGCTTTGAGAGGTCTTTGGTTCGAGGAATGGTGCGGAGTAACACTGGGCTGCGAGATTAGACTGTTGGTGATTGATGCCATCCGCTGCAGAGGACTTGCAGCTGAGGATGTTACCAGTTCCTCTGAAGGGTTCAGTACGGGTGGGAGGATCGTGTTTGAGAGCGGAGAGGATGCTGTAGAGCCTGTTCCTCCCGGAGGCCAGTCTAGTGAAACAAAATAACGCATCATCAATAATCCAGAACGATTTCCTATCTCACACTTTTATATGCCAAAGAAATATTAATATTTATATCTGACAACATTAAATGGTGAAACAGTTTGCATGACGTAGGATTGCAATGAATCGAGTCACTTCACCAGCGTTTACACAAGTTGTTTCGGTTGGGATGTATTCACATGAATGTAATTGCGGTACGCAGGCTATAGGATTATTTTACTTTGCAATGTTAACTATGGCGCAATAATTATCAAATAACCTATAAAGTTGTACAATAGCTTGCAACGGTGATGTTTTAGCTCTAGATAAACCCCTCGATAGTTGCAGACTCATAAGGTACGTATCTAACCCAGACTATAGCTGTTATTGATCTACAATACATTTCGCCACTCTCTAAGAGCTTAATAAAAAACCCCTTCTGGTATGTTCTTACTTCTGCAAAAATGTGGTTATGTAATAGTGTAAGAGCCTGGAGTATTTTTGTATTATATAATCACATCACCCAAAGTGATAGCAATTTTTGTATGAAAGAGACACGTACACGGTATCCCGCCAAGTATATTATTTTATTTTTAGAAAGCAAAGGTATGTTCTTACTTCTGCAAAAATGTGGTTATGCAGTAGTGTAAGATCTGGAGTATTTTTGTATTATGTAATCACATCACCCAAAGTGATAGCAATTTTTGTGTGAAAGAGACACGTACACGGTATCCCGCCAAGTATATTATTTTATTTTTAGAAAGCAAAGGTATGTTCTTACTTCTGCAAAAATGTGGTTATGCAGTAGTGTAAGATCTGGAGTATTTTTGTATTATATAATCACATCACCCAAAGTGATAGCAATTTTTGTATGAAAGAGACACGTACACGGTATCCCGCCAAGTATCTTATTTTATTTTTAGAAAGCAAAGGTATGTTCTTACTTCTGCAAAAATGTGGTTATGCAGTAGTGTAAGAGCCTGGAGTATTTTTATATTATATAATCACATCACCAAAGTATTAGCAATTTTTGTATGAAAGAGACACGTACACGGTATCATACCAAGTATCTTATTGCAGATTTATTAGGCGATTTCGCTAACATTTAATTTGGTGGTGAGCTTACCAGGTTCAGTCTTAGGCCGTACTAGGGAAAACGCAGATCCGGCATGACGCATAGCCTCTGCCATCGATGGATCCATCAGCGATGGATCCTTTTTGCCTTCCTTCTCACTATCCACACATTCCGCAACGCCGTTAACCAGTTTTTGGCCTGGTGCAGTAAGAGGTCGGTCACATAAGCCTAAAAATACACATTTTTATTGCTGTTGAACCATAGTTTCAATGGCTGATATAAGCAGGTTCATGAAAGCCAAGAACACGAGGTTTACTTTGAAGAGATCATCTAGGGGAGAGTGTTATGGCACATTTGGCTGGATTCTTTTTGTGATTCGGCTCCTTAGTTCAGGACTTAGGTCAAGCCGAACTAGTACAATCTGTCACATTCGTCTGTAACTAACAGCTATATAATAGGGAATTCCGTTTCTCCTACCTGCGGACGGAGGGCCTGGCGTCTCAGACCGCCTGTCTTTCGGCAGACTTAGATCCTGCACTCCATTCTGCAGGGGGTTATGCTGCATTGACAGGAGGCCAGGAAGCCCCGGGCTCGGGCAAGGGTTCAACTTGGCGAGTTCTCTTTGATATGCTTCGAGGGCCATCATTCGCATTTCCTCTTGAGAGCGGTCCAGATGCCCTGGAGGGACCGCCCCGAAAAAGTTCGGTAGAAATAGACCTGGGAACCCGGGACCTGAACAAAAATATTTCTGATGATTTAGTAACATCACTTTAGGCATTGTCAACGTGTGAGAACACAGTATTTTATAATTGAATCCGTTCATGAATTAAAGGAAAGTGAGGAATGATTCTTCAAAAGGAAATTAGCAAGGACTTCGATGGTATAGTGGTAGCTTGTTTGTACTTGTACGAGACACTCTACACATCATGCGATCGGGGCCCTGTCCTAAGGCGCCCATTCCACCGACCGCCTAGGGCTATTTACAAAAACGGTGACGTGGTAGCAGACATTTAAGACCTCGCATTGCAGAATTGACGGAAATATTTATTTTCCTCTATGCCATATAGTTAAAATTGATCAGTGATCATACAGTAAAATCCCAAGCAAACAAACTAAAATTAAAAAATGGCGTCATGGGATATGTTAAGTACAAACATTTTAATAGATTTCTATAAAAAGAAAAATTCTAATTTCCGTCAATGTCATTTGCATTCTGCAATGCGAGATCGGTGGAAACGCAACCTAAGTCTTGAATGTCTGCTACCACGTCACTGTTTTTGGAAATAGCCGGTCAATGGAATGGGCGCCTTAACACAGGTATTACCTACAGAGGCGACTGAAGAGGTTATTCGGATACATTCACTGCATTGTTTGTATGCGAATAATATTTTTAATAAAAAGTTTTTTGTTATGATTTTAAAGAAAAGTTTGTATTCTTTCCCTATATTCGATTCAGGGAGCAATACAGTCGGATTGATTTAAACATTAGGGTGCCAATAAGTCTCCAAACCTTCTGAAAAAAATCGCAAATAAGTTCTGAGGGAGGGAAGAAAAACTTTGAAGTTAGATTTAGCTGAAAGGTTTCTGTTGAATCCACACAAGAAAAAATAACGCTGGTAAACATTTACAAACAAAAAAAAATCGCTCCTGCAGCCTGATCGAGGCGATTATAATACCGGTATTTATTTAATCCCCTGGTAATAAAAATGTAAACAAGATAATTTTATAATGGAAAGGGCTATTCAAAATTTGTTTGTTTACAGTTATAATCCTAGGGTATTTATTTAACCCCAGTGTTATAATCGCCTCGATCACGCTGCAGGCTTGGAACAGAAATTAGCAAGTTGGCAATTTCTTCATAATCCGTTGCTAATTATTTTTCTGTTAGTTAAGTTTCTAGGGAACATTTATTAAATTGTTGTCCAGTAGGTTTTGTTACCACGAAAAATCTTAAAAAACCAAAGTGCATTTGAAGAGTTATCGCGCTGAACATAATTTATTTGTGTTTCATATTTCCAAAAATCTTTAAGAGGACATAGTGTCTAGACTTTGGTCACCCCCGGCTCAACGCAAAATCCGATACTTTTATTTTTATTTTTTTTACAGATTACTATGAAAATTATTTATAATAAATTTAATGTATTAACTTATATTTTAGAAAAACATTTTATGCGTTGCATCATTAGTAAATTATAATTTTTGGGACACGACAGTCGTTTATCCTCAACATTGATAATTCGTTATGACAAATGATAAATAAACTTGCAGAATTGATTACACTGTTAATTGCTTTCAGTGAATTGAAATAAAAATAAATAACGTATTGTCGTATTTAGCGTCAAATCCGGGGCGGGCAAAGTCCAGATCCTATAGTCCCTTAAAACTGCTATCGCTGCGCTGTTAACTCGCCTGTACGTAAGAAGCGAGGTTGATATACTGTACCCTGCCGTCCCATGAGTTTGGCAAGCTCTTCGTGGTAAATCCTGGCCACTTTTTCTTGCGGAATGTCGTCATTTTCATATTTCTTCAGCCTTCGTTGCTGGGAGTCCTTCCCAGACATGGGCGACGGGCAGTTGGGCGACTTGGAGTCTTCCTCGTGACTATTGGCCTCGTCGCTGGGCTTGCCGCCTATCATGTGCGAAGCTTCCGAGAGGATATGGGCGATTCTATCTTCGGCGGCCATTGCGTTGCTCTCTACCTCTCTTCCAAAGGGTATGGAGCCATCCTTTCCTGCTGAAACAAGGAGAGGAATTAAAAATGAAAGGAAAGCCTATGGATGAGGCATTCAACACCGTAGCCTAAACCCGCCAAAGTCATCAATGCATCAAACTTGCCACTTGGGCGAATATTGACTGTAATAAGACTTTGGTACCGACACTCAACTTGCCAGAGCTGGTACGAAAAATAATTAGGTCAACAAATTAGGTCAGACGAGTGGGGTCGAGAGACGAGTGGCCTCGAGAGACGAGTGGCCTCGAGAGACGAGTGGCAGAATAACGTAGACGCAGCCTACAAAGTTCTTAATAGACCGAACAGCCAGCTAACGTAAAGTACGAAGTAGAATAACCCCGAAGTTCATTTAAAAAATTTTGAACAGCAAATATTTAAGCGGGAAAACTGTGAAGGGGGATTAATTTGTCGGGTGGTGGGGGATGGGAGTTTCCGGTAAAACTTTCAACATATCCTTAACTGTAACGGTAAATAGAGAAGAATCAATTTGTAAGCTAGTTTTAACTTGCTTTTAATTTAGCTCTATGTTCGGAAAACCCATTCGAAATAGAGAGATATAGAGTTGTGCTCAGGTTAATTGCCTCGGGCTTTTCCTAATTATTCAATTAAATAAACAGAGGGGTCGATATTCTGAATTCTCTCAACTTTTCAGTTTTGTACTCTTTGAACACTCCAATTGGTTATTTTACACTTGGTCATGGAGATTAATTTACAGCTCAATGAATAGATCCTTCATTGGCGATAGGCCACCTTTTCATTTAAATAATTTTCGCTGTGTTCAATCAGAGGCGGTCCCAGACCTCATAAAAGGGGGAGGCACTTTTTAATTTTTTTTGGAAAATAGGGCTGAAACATTGGGGTTTTATGCATTTTCAGAGTAACAAGGGTTCTACATGACAGGGAATTAATAAAATATTGCACAAGGGGGGCTCGGGGGTCTCCCCCGGGAGAAATTTTTAGAAAAATAGGGCTGAAATATGGGGTTTTATGCATTTTCAGAGCAATAAGGGGCCTAAAATACCGGGAATCAATAAAATTGTGCGGAAGGGGGGCTCGGGGTCTCCCCGGGAGAAATATTTTGAAAAATAGGGCAGAAATAGTGGGGTTTTACGCATTTTGAGTGCAGTTGACACTTGTATCTTAGAGGCAAAGAATAAAACTGCCTTCCAAAGGGGGGGGGGGGGGCAATTGCCCGCAGTGCCGGTCGCTGCGTCCGCCTCTGTGTTCAATCAGAGGCGGACTTGGCCGGCGGCAACCTAGGCAACCCCCTCCCCCCTCTATAGGCTCTATGTCTGTAGTCTTACTAAGTATGGGGACTAACATTGCAACTAAGAACTAATAATACTGAATACAAAGTACATCATATTTTTAGTTATAGTATACTTCTAGTATATATAGTTTTGGCGGGAAAACTTTCTGTTTTAAAAATTTGAGATTTGGAATATTATGAAAAGCACATTTTTGAAGGTATTATGAAAAGTTTTGAAAAATTACATAATAAATTAACTTTTTTCTTTAAATTTGTGGGCCCTCAAGCAGCTCGGGGCCCTTAGGCAGTTGTCTAGTTGGTAATACGGCATTTGCCCGGTGGGCCGGACCAAAAATAGCTGCTTGGGGCCGGACGTCCAAAGGAAAAGAATCGTAATATATTTCAAAATAAAATAAAATTTGTGTTAATAACAAGCATTATAACAGCATTTTTAATTTCAAATGTAAGCGAACGTCCGCCTTTTTGACCTGAGGAAGGGGCAGCGGTATCCGAAATTTCCAATTTCCAGTCCCAGTCCGCCACTGTTTTCAATCAACTCTTTGACAAATGACTAAGCTGCCTCTGCAGCTGATTTAAATTTTCGCAAAGGCCATAGAAACAATAATTAACAAGCATTTTATTGCTTTTCTATTTATTTGTTAGCATAAGGAAAACTTTGTATTAGTCGAAATTTTCGGTATCGAATTATCAAATGAATTACGCGTTTTTAAGACCCTGGATAAAAAAAATAAAATACGAAATGTCAGTATCGGCTTGTAGCTCTTTCTACATTTAGTTTAGAGGATGCTGCTACAAAAGAAATGAAAGAATTGGAGATAGAGAAGAAAAAAAAAAAAAAAAAAAAAAACATCAGCTCTGTCGGCTGTTCATAGTTTTGTTGAATTTTGTGTGAAATTCAGCATGTTCATTAAAATCATATAGTGGGATAATTTTTCAGTTTGGGTTAACTCAATTTGGGGGGGGGGGGGTGGTTGCTATTTCTGGCCAAGAGCTTTTCAGAACGTACAAAAGCTACGATGCATAGATGAGTGATCCCACTAATAAATCTAGGTCTACCAAATAATAAAAATTATTCGGCATTAGCGACGCAATGTGCGCTAAACGAAAGAAACAAATAGGAGCTGGGTTTTTCAAGAGCCTGTCAGAACGGGCAAACACTTTTCCAAATCTGGGAGGAGTGTGTGGTACTGTAAACTGTTATTAAGTAGCTAGAATACGCAGGGCCACCAACAGGGGGGGGGGGGCGAGCCCCTCATTTTGACACGGCTGACGATAACAATGATGACTATCAATGGACGTGACGTCCCAGCCTCGAGCAATGTAAGACGTGGTTCATACTTCATGGTCCCCTTTGCAGCAATATGAATGTAAGCATTCCTTTTGTATCTACAGCTATACTTTACAACTATTAAAATGCGTGAAACCCACTATTTTGCTATTATATTTTCAATTTTTCCTTATCCTGCCTGATGATGTCATAAGGTCTACTTAGTTTTGCCCCCGTCATCATTCTCAAACTTTACGCCTCTGCGTGACCAAAAAATAACAACTACTCAGTGGTTACCCCGAAAATAGCTCCAAACTTACAAATAAAAAAAAAAAAATTAGAAAAATTATTCTAAACAAAATCTTTCCTTAATTAATAAATTACTGAATTAGTTACACTAAACATGAATTCAGCTATGAAGAATCACACGCAATATACCAGTAGCAAAGGCGAAAGAATTTTCGCAGTGTTAACTTTAAAACTACAAGCCATTTACACGCTTGACTCCAAAAATAACCGTAAAATCAGCATGTCCATCGTCACATTGTTAACGGGTTTAATAAACAACCCTTAGGGTCCGCCTACGAGTCGATATGAGGCTGCCCGAAAGAACACGGAACGATATGGCCAATACCCCAAGCGTTTTTATGATAGGAAGAGTCGATAAGAAAGCTACCACTTTTTATTACTTAGGTCAGCTATAAAACCCCGAGGGATAAACTATACGAAAGCTCGGCGATGAATATTTTCTTCATTATCAATTTCAAAATAAATCCTTTTTTATTTTTGTTCGGCCACGAGGGTAGTCCCCTTTCGGAAAAAAACTGATCTTATGTTAGATTAGTGCTTGCGTGTTTGCTGATTCAATGCAGAAAGGGCCTATCTAGCGGTTTACTATGCTCATAATAGTCATCGTTCGGACACGGCATACCTTATATTTTTCTTAGTCTTTCAAGTGCAAACAAATCTTTAATGTCCACATCAATTTTAATTTACTTTAACATGGGCGATGACCTATTTCTTTTATTTTTATGAGGTCGAGCTTAGTATTCTTCAAAATTCAAGCCTAAGTCTAAGTCCATGGACTTATTTTACTAATGGTTCCGGTCCCGTCACTAAAAATGCAAAAAAAGGGTTGATATTAAATCTATTAGTTTGTAACTCACTCACTGAGGTAAAATGTTACAAACACTATTTTATGCCTACAAAATTTCACAGTCAGTTGGCTGAACCAAACTGATATTTAAATAGAACATTTAAATTTTTATTGGTTATAGTCAGTCGATTACAAAAATTATTTAAGTACCGACTTTGATGGAAAGGTGTACTTGTGCGAGTCTCTACATGTCATGCTATCGGAGACTTGTCGTAACTAAATACGCCGGCTGATGAAGTCGATCATTCAAATCATACATACATTCATTAAATTGCTTGCATGCGATTAACCTTTTATAAGAAAAAAAAGCAACCTTATATTTCTATATTTTTTCGGATCTGGAACCATTATAGGTCAAGACATGTAGCGTAGTGGTACGGACTTTCACCCGAAAGGTTGTTGGTTCGAGTCCCACACTGGCTACATTTTCTGGCCATGCTTCGGTGGGCATGTAAAGCAGGCGGTCCCGGGCCTTCCTCGTTGAGTGTAAGAGAGCCCAATCTCCGCTAGGCTGGCTTAGTAACAGAAACAATAAAAATTCCTTATTTATTTATATTTATTTTATTTATGCCAATTGTAGCCCAGCGTTTTTTACATACATACGATAATGTCTAGTTTTCTATAAAAAATAAAAAAGTACAACGAATTGGAGAAACAGTCGACCAATTTTAATTCATTCGACCAGTTTTTTATTTAAAATGAATGTAATTGTTCGAAAACACAATTACTTATTAGTCTTATTATGCTGTAAACAATGTTACACGCTTAAGAAATTTTATAAAACTGTAGAAGTAGAGTACCACTTGAAGTTTGGGAGCTTATAGTTAAACTGCTCAATGTTATCTTACGTAATAAAACCAAATTCACGAAATGTCAAAAATTTATAGTCATTTGAGTTTGTAAAATGATGAAAACAGGCAGGGACAATACACACAAGAAAATCTGCAAAAACTGCAGAGTAGAACGGAAAAGTAAAATAAAGGAAATTTTGATTTTACAAAATATTTATCCCACATGGTCATAAATTAAACAAAAATAAATTTGGAATAATAAGAAAATTTCGAATAACTAAACCCGTTTTATTTTCCACACAAATTCATAAGCAACCTTTCTGGGATAAAAACAAAAGAAACGATGATTTAGCGATGGAAATTCTCAAAACCGCAGTCCCCAAACCCATTAATTTTTTACAGTATTCAAATTATTCAGAAAAATATCGCCCCGAGTTGCAATGCAACAAAAAAGGGGGGTTGACTCTGAATAAAAACGAAACGATCTTCCGAAAAAACAACATTATTTTACTAATAATTGACATGGGGCTAATACATAAAACACGACACTGGAAATTGAAAAAAATAAAAATATTTCTGAGGCACAAAAGACTTTGATACATACATTAGGCCTTGTATAGAAATTGCGTAAGTTTGCGGAGTTTTATAATGAAATAACATCGAAAAAATGGTTGGGTTAGGGAACACTTGGGCGCCTCTTTCATGTCCTTTCTTTCTTAATCCTCTTATAATTTTTAAATTATACAATGGGAGAGATGCGCAAGAAATGAGTCAGGACATGTAGAGTAGTGGTGCAGATTTACAGCATTCCACTGTAGTCTAATAATAAGATTTTGTTAGCTATGAAGTAAATAAAAATGTTAGGAAAATTTTCTTCTTAAATCATTCCAATCATACCTTCATTATTCTATCAAATTATAATGAACGAATGAAGGAGACCTTATTGTGACGTCGCAGTGTCTCTTCCCGTTTTAATTTCTTTTCACGTTCCTTTAAATTAAACCACATTTGAAATGGTAATTGTGAAATCACTATGATTATAGTTATTTAATTCTTTTCTCTTTCCCGGGGTGAGTTTCTACGTAATCATACTTAAATAAATAAAGGAAGGAATAAATAAATAAATAATGAAAATGCAAGTCATCTTTACAGGCCATATCTGTTGAGTTAATTGTTACTATGCAAAAATTAGCCTATGCAATGGTGTCAGAACCGCTTTTTTTAAAGATCGTGACTGCTGGTAATTATTTTCAAAAATTTTCCGACGTCCTTCGGCCCACCTCGCCATTAACTCAACGGAACGTGGCTGCAGGTATGATGCTGACCACAACACACCAAATTGATTAGTGGGCGTGGTCAATAAAGAAGATCTAATCCTCAGGCCAAATCCATTAATGTGTTGTCGTGTCCGGGTGTGTTTTTTAGACCACCCAGCTCATTGAAAGGCTCAGAAATAACGATATAATACGTCCTGAGGTGCGACAGATGTTCACTCTTTCAAGATTGTACATACCTAAATTTAACGCACACACCCTACAAATCTGTATAAGAGAGATGGGAGAAAAAAAAAAAAAAAAAAAAAACCTCACCAAAAATATAGCCGAAGATTTTGTTTAAATAGACACAATTTAAATTTTCCCCGCTTAGCACTTTACCAACATCAAAAATTAAAAAAATCTGAAATTTACTGTTCATTTATTTTAGACAATTGAATTAATACTATCACGTGACATGGTATTATATTAATCCCGGTATTATAATCACCATGATCGGGCTGCAGATGTTACGATTGAAAAAACGTAACAAGTGACTCCACGATTCATAAAATATTCTTGACTCGCTCGAATATTCCACCTGTCCCTAATAGAACTCTAGTACACCCCATTTATACAAGGGGCAAAAGGAATTGTTATCCAGTGCGCTCCTGAAAGCAGTTTGCCTCACATTTCACATAAAAACAATGGGCTAGTCTCCGAAGTCTCCCTGAAATTACTTATAAAACAGTACCTAATAAGTTCTATACAGAGAAAGAAATGGTGATTTAAATTTGTTTTCAGAGCATTTACTGAAGCACACAATCTAAACTTCATATATTTTGAAAAACAAAAGAACAAAAAAAAAATTAAAAAATAATAATTAAAGAACCCAAAGCCATCCTTCAATGTACGACGACGTCTTTTTTATTGCGGTTGACTTGGCTTTTGATACCGGTAGATATTCAGAGCCCATACTTCCTTTAAATCACTTCAAAAGGGAAAAATTTCACCCTTACCTCCCCCCCCTTCCCCCCCCCCCCATTGAAACATCCCTATCATCCGTGAGTGTTGTAGTTACTTGTGTTTCCTTCTTATTCATTTTGTCAGACTTTTTTTGAATGCCACTTGAGCTCAATCTTGATTTTCAATCCCTTATTGGCGGAAATCGGTGAATACAAATTTGGGTTGCCCTCTTTATGCTTGGAAAAGTGGGGGAGAATTTTTCTTGTGGAAATTCTGCGTTGCGAGAATGAATAAAAAACTATTATGCGTACAAGACACCTGTCATTCATGTTTTCTTCTTCTGGAACGGAATGAGTAAGGGGTATGCCGAGAAGAAGGGGGGAAGGTCTGTATAGGGTGAATCAAGAAAGGAGGGGTTACTGAATTCAGCCTTTTGTGGTTTGATTATTTCCCTTTAATACCAAACACAAATCTGATAATCTATTGTATTCTGTTGTTCATTTTTGTTGGAAACATGATGTAAATAGTAAATGTGGAAAATAGATATTGTAATCCTACATTGTGTAAGTTTCCACCATAAAACATATACTTTTAGTGTTTTCAAAATATTAAGTTTATATACTTTCTCGGCTTTGACCCGGAAGGGTGAGTTCGACTCCCAAAATACTTTCGCCCGGTCTGCAACCCCTGTGGGAACCTTCATCGTGCCAGCTTCGGAGAAAAGAAGCGACAACGTACGAAAACATACTAGATGAAAAAATAATCTCAACCCCCATGACTATAGGCCTACCTGTAGTTCAGAAAAATTTGAAAAATGTTCTACGGTACCTGGAACATGTGCAATTTTCTCTCCACGGCTTCTCTACAGCACCAGATGTAACCGGTAAAAAGTAAATAATGACTTTTGTTATATTACTGAACCAACCTAGCGGAGATAAGGCTATAAAACCCTTTTTTACAACGGCATTACTTACATACCCTCCGCCGGCCGCCATACCAAGTTGAATCCAGCGGACCAGAGCAGGTTCAAAGCTGAAGATAACTTGGTCGTGTGCACAGTGCCGGTAGGGAAACATGGTAGGACTTGACCTGGTCACCTCCGAACTAATCGCGTGACTTCACTGTGTTTCCCAAGTGGTTCGGAATCCACTATAATCAAGAGGTCCACTGTCCTATGGGCCCACACCGTGGCGTGGGACTGTGTCCACCCATACTACTACATACCCTCCGAAACATGGCCAGAAAATGCAGTAAGTGTGGGATCCAAACCCACAACCTTTCGGGTATGAGTCTTTAAACTACGATATTATATATATTTTTTTGACAGTAAATTATTCAGTCAAAAATGCAGAATGGCAGTATCATCAAGAAATCTGGGCTACCTCAGCGTATTGTGCAATTTCCTAGATTCCTTACGACTGAAATCCCAGGTGATTTCAGAATAGCCATAAATTACCCCCAAGAATTTGTCCCTTGCGCTCCAATAGTTCGACAGCTTCAAGAGTCACCTCACCTCGAGTAAATAAATTGACCTTAATTCCTTTCATCTGAGAAAAACAAAGCGATTGCCAAAGTCCCGGTAAGCCAGCACGCTTAGCTTAACTAAGTATTCAAATGGTTCATTGTAGAGAAATAAGATGCAGTTGCCAATTAATGGATTGACGGGATTTTTGTAAATGACTTAGCTGTTCGTATGAGATCGGCGCCGATGGCAGGATTCTTAGAGTATTTAAGGGCCAATTTACTTGAATCTGAGCCTAAGTGCAACTGCTTTGGTGATTTATTGCGATGAACGTCCGGGAATCAAAATACATTCATTAAGTGTTAAGTTTGGCAGAATTTTTAGCAATTTGATTGACCTTAGCTTTCTGGGTTTCGATCATTGCTGTCGTCAAATATCAATGAGTGCACCCGAATGGCTTATTTATTCAAAATAGTTATTAGGCTTATCATGGTTTAAATGTCCTACAAGTCCATAAAAATTTAATGTATTATTGTAAAATAATGGCTCAAATATCTTATGTTACTTCAGTGCCCCCCCCCCCCGAATGGGGACATGTAAACGAAATTAACTAATGTGAGTAGTTGTAATACATAATTGGCCAGTTCTAATAGATTTTGATAGATAAAGTATTTATAAGGAATGGAAGGAAGGAAGGAGGAAGGAAAGGAAGGCCCGGTAGCGCCGTATTGCAATGTACAGGCGGTCCCGTCTACTAAATATTTCTTCCTGCCACTTTAACCGCCTCATACGGTATTGCAGTATTATCAGTGGCATAGCCAAGGGGGGATGGGGGGTCAGCGGGGTCCGGACTCTCCCCAAAATTTAGCAAAATAGCGAATGTTTTAGATAGCCATCTAAAAAAAATCGCCGGGGAGACCACGGTCCCCCTTTTTCCAGTTTTGTTAATAAAGTTATAGTCTACAAAATCAAATTTTTTTTTTTGCCCACAAACTATTTCAGACCTATCCTTTAAAAAACCATTCCCGGGGGGGGGGGGAGCGCCAAATGAAACACCACCCCATTCGAAAACCTATCGTAAGCGAAAACTGGACCCCCCCAAAAAAATCTGGCTACGCCACTGGGTGTTATAATTATGGTACATATAACACTGGAATTAAATTAACTTATACGAAATTAGAGGATATAGAAGACAGCGGCTCAGTTAGGCGTAGGTCGTGGGTTCGAATCCCGCCAAGTCCATTTTTTTCTGCGTGTCCTCTAATTTCGGTTTCCCGCCTTATTCATCTTCTCTTCAATCCAACGCCTTAACGCACTATAGACGAGATAGAAGAAAGTAGCTGCATTACACTGTTGTTCATCGCAAAAAAAAATAATAACGCAATCTTATTTCGTTAGTATAGTAGTTGGCAAGTATTAAGTTTCACGTAGGCGTATCTAAAGATATTAAAATAAATAATATTTATTTGCAGTTATTTTCAAAGCAAACATTCAATAATTTATAAGTGAATCATTAATAACATGAATGCAGCAAAATTTTTGGCTCAGTATTGCGCCCATTACCCCAATAAAACGAGGTAGGCTACGCAATTATTTATGTGTGATTGGTTTTTATTTCAAAAGTAATTCAAAATAATTTGGCATGGTCGTAAAGACAAAATCAAATAATTTAAATTGACTGCAATTGCAATTGAAAATGTCCCCCGTTGAAGGCCATCTTCTCGCAAACGACATCGTTACATTGAATCGGTTCATATAATTTAAAAAGATCGAAAATAAATGGTGACTTGAGATAGTGCAAGGACACTAGTTTTAACTGCAAAGCATCCAGAATTTCGAAATCTTTAAAGCTTTGCCAATAGTTGTTTTTTTTAAATTCATTAACCGATTAATGAGAAGTTCAGGTGGCGGCGTCGGAGGGTACTGAACTCATGTTTGATTTTGATTTAATTTTAGCACTTGGTGTAACAATTTTGCTTCTAATTTTATGGGATTGATTCATTTGAGTTGGAAATACATTAACTAGCAGATACGTCACCATCCATGTCCGGATTGAACAACCTTTTTAAATCCGGGGAAGTGCTCTAAGTCTAACCGATTGAGCTACAGGAAGTCTCACGCAAAAATGCTCTTTCAATAAATAAATAAAAATTAATAGCTAATTAAATCGTACACTCATTTCCAAATCATTTATTATATTAATTATTTTACTAGCTGTCAAGACAGTCTGAGAAATTCGAAATATATCATTGGTCAAAAGAGAGGATCCTCTACCAGTCCTGAGGCCTAGATCCTCCTTGGAATGTTGCGCCATGGCGTTTTCCTTTTTCTTTCACGTACAATATTGTAAATTGGTTAGCTGGTAGAGTAGCCCTTCGGGTTTAAAGATCGCCTAGTACACCTAAAGACGTTTTTAATTTCATTTCTTTTCATTTCATTTCATTTTATTTCATTTCATTTCAATATTCTAGGGGTAAATAATATTCTGGCTGTTAGTTCAGGCTTACACGTCTGGCTCCACTTTCTAACCGTGTTTCGAAGGTTATGCAAAGAAAGTTCTCGTGCTTGCCCTTTTCACCAAAGAAGCCATAGCAATAGACTTAACTTGCACATGCAGCTGGTAAGGGCTGGCTCAGGACATGTACGGTAGTGGTACAGACTCCGACTTTCACCCGAAAGGTTGTTGGTTCGAGTCTCACACTTGCTACATTTTCTGGCCATGCTTTGGAGGGCATGCAAAGCACGTGGTCCTGGGCTTTCGTAGTTGACTGTAAGAGAGGGCTTTACAGCCCTAACTCCGCTAGGTTGGCTTAGTAATAGAACAAAACGTCAATATATTTATACTAGTGAATCGAGCAACGAATAGTCCCAAAGCTCAATGAGAAGCACTTCAGTTTAAAATATCAGTTAAATGTCTAGCACTAAATATATTTATTACCAACAACAGTATCATTTCATTTAAGGCATAACAGTGCAAATTCAGTTTATAGATGATAAAAACAGCATAAATGTCATCAAAATTATTGGATTTGCGACGACATTTGGAAGTCCAAGGTGGTATGGGATAGATAACTTGTAATTTACCCCTTAAAGTGCCCTAATAAAGGCCAAACCGGTAAATTTTGAGTTGTTATTGAATTGCGGGTCGTTAAAAACAATTGTGATGGCTACTATCTATAACGATAACAATTGACCGGAGCAGGGTTCATAAAGCACAGGCGCTATTATTTGGAATGACCTTTTAAATTAACGGTTGCTGCATAGCTTTAATCAATAGAAGGCTGGCTTCATGGCACAGTGGATAGAAATGTAGCTAGTTTACCATAAAAGTCCGAGGTTCGAATTCGTTCAGATATTCTTTTTTATATTTAAGTCCGACAGGCTTTCAAGTTCAGTGGGTTTTGGGTTATTGGGGGGGGGGGGGCGGGGGTTGTAGGCATACGAACGGATAGGGGATTTTTATTTTGTTATTTTTGTTTGTTATGAACTTTAATAAAATTAAACTTACAACTATACCTCCTAGCCCTTTGGCATTTTTCGACTTCTCCCGGGACCCGAAATAAATTGCATTTGGAATAAGGGAGAACGACACCGGGGCTGGGAAGGTATGTAATGCCGGCGGTCTCTGTACGCTCTAGTTCAGATATGAATGGCATAACTTATGGCTCAATAATAATAATAACAGTGTCTTGGAGGACTTTTTACAAACCTAGGCCTACCTAAATGGGCCCGTTGGTCCCTTGTCCAATTCCGGACATTATTTATATTGTTTCCGTATGCAATTATGGCCATAGGCAAACTAGTATACGTCCTCGATGTCAACCTACGCCAGCTACAAGCGATAATGGACAAGCTGAGACAAGCTTACCAACGAGGCAATGTATCAGGTGAAAGAAAGCATGACTTAACCAAGTACAGATATGAGTCACTTATGGCCCAAACTCCACCATGCTGTTATGCATAATGTTTAAGTAACAGAAGACCGTATATATAAATAAGTTACTTATGCCGCAAATGAAAAGTGATAATTAATATTCAATTCAGGTATGACATTTAAAGAGGGTAATAAATATATGAACAAAACTTCCACAATTTCTGATATAATGCTGTAAAATTATTATATTATTATTATTATTTAATTTTTATTTATTTATTATTAATTAATTTCTTTACGGACCATGCTGCCTATCGCAAGAATCATTCTGACCGAATAAAAAAAGAGGGGCCAGACAAGGACTCGAACCCATGTCCTTCCCTACCAGCGTTATAAAATAATAAGCTCGTTATTGCCTTATCCTAACGCATTGCAATGAAAGGCAAAGACCATTTTCATGGCTTGCACTTTGGGGCATAATTCCTGTAAACGTTCCTCTGCTTAGTTTATTTACCATGATTCTTTGTTTAAAAAAGTCCGGTTTATAATTAGAAAGTTTTCAAAAGGGCCACGTATAAGCAGCTAACGCTTGAGTTATAAGCCTGATTTACGCAGTACAATTCTCAAATACTCGGAAGTGTGAATACAAAATGAGAGATTGAAAAAAAGGTTGGTGATATTGAGAGACATATATGGTCAAAACAAACCCTTCGAAGTAAAACCAAAATCTACTTTGCACAATATAATATGAGATTATACCCTCCTTCCTGGAAACCATTCAGTTTTGATGTAATAAAAATATATAAACCCCCCAAGAAAATTTTGTAATACATCCGTATTTTTAATATTTGAACCACATTCATGTCAGTTATTTTGTTAGAGATTTCTGCACAATATTACGTTATCTTGTTCAAAAGAGACATATTAAAAGTAAACAGCAAAACATACAATATATTGGTAGCAAGAAGTTATTATTGCAACAGTTTTTGAATGTGGATTTTATTAATAAAATATTGTAAAATTAATATATTGCATTACGATATGCGCTGAAATTATTTTAAATTAACAGTATGCAGCTTAAACAATATTAACATTAAACCAAAATTCGGCAATGACACTAGATACATAAAACTACTAAAATTAGCAATTTCAAAAATAAACACGTTAACTTCATTTTAAAAAATATACATCAACTTTTTTTTAACTCACAAATGAACAGCGATTCTTATTTAGCTGCTTAGTAAATTTAAAAATTGCATTATTACGTTAACAAATTTTTTATGTTGCATTAGAGTTCAGCCTCCACTGTAATAATACGGTTATGTATTTTTAAGAAACATACAGTAGAATATATTATAATATATTTCCCAATTTTGTTTACAAAATGTTTTCTTCTTTTCTTCTATAGCCACGGGCATTTGCCCTGTGTGGACCCAGTTTGGTATATTACATATGTATTTTGAAAAAATATAAAAAGGTGAGAAAGGAAGAAAGTTTGTTATTATATGTTACCATATGAAATTACTGTAATCTGTAGTTTAAACTTCGTATTTAATTTGTGAACGGAGGGTCATCACTTAATAAATAAATAATTACTTTTAGTGAAACAACCAAGTCGAGTCTCACAGTTCACTAGAAAGGCGATATGCCACCCGCATTACATGTCCTCCGAAGAACACTCAAAGTTAGAGTCCTTATACTAAAACTAAACATCCCTAAAATTAAATGTTCTGAAAAAGAAAAATAGCAACAAAAAATAAATTCGCCGCAGTGAAGGAATAGCGAAGAAGGCACCACGCAGTGCTATCCACCGAAAGTTTTCTTAATGAGAATACATCAATCAAACCAACATTTTAACGCTAAGAAGGAAAAGGCATAAACGTGATAGAAAATAAACCGAGTTTAAGTCGTATAATTGTTGTTCTTCTCAATTTGAAACACGAAATTATCGCAAATTACACTTTTTTAATTATTTTTTCCCGAATAAATGGGTAAGTCTAAAGCAGAACTTCTCTCATTGGTACGATTGCTGTTGCTGTTGTTTTTAAATTTAGATGAGTTTAGTATAGTGTAAAGTTTTAGGTTATTTAGCATTTTTTTTTAGAGTGTCAGACTGTGTGTACGAATCCTGCTGAGCTTTGTATTTTGCATTCGAGTTTTTTCTACAGAAGCTCTCTTGGATAGTGAGAAGGGAGTTGAAGAAGGGACTTCAGAGGAAACTTTGCATATAGCATTAAAACAGTGGCAGAATACAATAGAAGGTTTGCAATAATAATAACAATAATTCTTGTACTTTTCTTAATTTTTTTCAGTAAGTAGACAGAAGCTGAAGTGCCCCCTCATGTCAGTGGCGTGCTCAATACTCAATACCTATAACTAACACTCAAAATTACTTCCTTTACTAACTACGGACTACGAACTAATTTATACTAGCCTAACTATACCTAAAAATGATTAAAGATATATTTATGTAAAATATAAAACTGACACTACTACATTGTAAATTCTAAATCTGTAAATCTAAATAGTCATGAAAAATGCTAATGTAATTCAAGGGCGGATTTCTGGGGGGCCAGCGGGTCCGGACCCCCCCCCCCCCAAAAAAAAAGGAAATTAAATTACACTAGATAATTGTCTTGTATGTTGCTGCTGTTGTATTACTGTCAGTACTGTCTATGGGGGAATAATTGTACTTGTAATTCTTTGCTGAGTGAGTCGTACAGAGTCGTTACTTACACATCATTCACGTTCTCATAGCTTTAAAGGCATGGATGTAAATATATTAATAATTAATTTATTTCTTATTTTACACCAACATAGAGGATTTGTTTCTAGAACGGTCCTCCAAAGACAGAGAAGCAGTAGGCTTCCGTCCTACCTTTCCATAGTCCAATTCACTACCAACTGGACTGTTCTCGTACCATTGGTTTTTAATTGAAGGGAACCAATGTTAAATTTTCAAATTCGAATGAATCTATCAACATGGTTGTCGTCGTAAGTATGTTCCCAAATAAAAGAGAAGAGTTTAATTCTAAGTCTCAAACTAATTGGCTTTCAAAATAAACGACGAAAGACCAAATTCCCTTCTATCAATAACTATTGTAAAAAGTTTAAACGAATATAATTGCTATGAAAAGGTAGAGAATTCAGGTTTGAAGGAACAAAGCTAGAGCCTTTTGACGGGAGAATAGCTTAAACCGGTGAAACTCGTATATAAAAATTATTCTGGAGTTTTTTACATTTCTCGATGACGCCATTAAGTTAATACCGACAAAGCGAATGACTTTGAAATAATAATACAAAAAAAGAAAAAAGCCATTATGATAAGAATAAGTTCAAAGGGTTGTCGTCTATAATGGGGAAATTCAACGGGGTTGAGAGGGGGAGAGTGGAGAAGAGGAAGGAGAATATGGCAAAGGAGAAAGCATACCACTGTGTTATTAAAAAAGGAGAGAAAAAATCAATCGTATGTAAAAAGAATTAATTAAAAAAAGAAAAATTTTCGAATTGTAAAAATGAAAAAATGAAAGGTAAAACCGTGGCGGGCGGATTTGAACAAAGGGCTGACTAACGGATTCTTTGCTTCACAAGACGAGAAATCAGCTCATGAGGGTCCCCCTATGTATCCCTCTGTCCCCGGGCGCTTGTTTTTCCACAGTGTGTTTCAGACACAAATGTACTCCTTCGGCATGCTCCCTCGTTTGCACATCTCTTTCTCATATCACCCTTCTACACGCTTTCAGGCCTTCAACCCTTCCCTCGTCTGCCGCATTCTGATAGGACAGTTGCTAACTAAAGAGGAAACGATTACATACATTGCATCATCATCTACGTAAATGAGGTGCAAGAAGGGGCGGGCAGCACTACCTTGAGGAACTTCTAATTTGTTCGTATATTCACAGCCCATAGGTGGACAATTTTTACGGAGGTATATGAAGGAATCCCTATGAAAATTATGAACCCCCACAATTTATTTTAAAGTATCTCTTTTCAGTACCTGGTATGGGCAAACTGTATATTTTGCACACAAGAAAATTCGGATAATCGCATATATTGAAAAAATAGATAATGGAAGAAAAATTTAAATAAAATGATAAAGTAGGCTATTATTCACGGCCACAACAGAACAATCATTTTAGTATGTGAAATAGAAAGTTAGATTAATAACGAAATTTACAATGTCTACTGTACAATATGGAATATATGAAAATTGCTTAAATAGATTACTACATATATAATACTAAACCAGAGTTTTATATTGTAACTTTGTTGCACAGTTTCTTGACAAGATCAGGTGATATGTAATGTTTGAGATAGTGAATAATGGCCTCACGTCATCAAATGACATTCAGTATGATATGATATTCCCAATAGGCTAAACACCTAATACGAAATCACCAAAGGAACCTTACTTAGAATGGCAAAATTTCAGTAAAATGTATCAACGAAGAAGTCAATAACTTGTGATAGTATTGGATAAAAGCACAGTTAATATTCACTTGTCAAGAGGATGAAAGAGTTAAATAGGAGGATGACAGACTGGTTTTATAAAAATGAGTGATTGTCCAATCACTGGATTAATTATGAATTGAAAATAATTAAGAAAAAGGAATTAATGATTGAACAGAAGTTAGTAATTTCAAAACTGAATTTAAGGCTAAGAAAGAAATCCCATTCTTTTCTCCGCTTTTCTTTTCTTTCGAGTAAAAATCCATAACTTCTCCCATCCTTGGGAACGATGTCACATTTTCTATTTCAAATTATTATAAAATTAATTAATTAGCAAATTATTTAAGTAATTAGAAAGAGATCTTCTTGTCTGGAATTTTTTTCTTATCGGCCCCGTCTTAGAAGTCAGCGAGGTCTTAAGGATAAGAAGATAAATAAGCTAAAAACCCCCTTTTAGTTTATTTTCATCTTTATTTCAGTTGGGTGGCAACAAGTGCAAACCAAAGCAGTCCCAAAGTTTCCTTATCTCAGCATTATTATTTAATTAGAAAAAAGCCTTGAGTATTCTTCATTTATACGATAAGTCGGAAACTACAAATTTTGCAATTACCCGGTCGAACGCTAACGTATTGAGCCCTGCCATTGCTTTCCATCTTGCATCTTGTTATTAGACTCTTTCCTCGAGGATTGTCTTCTGTCTGGCAATGTGTCTTGTGGCCATGCTTTCGCCGCCAACTTGCGGATGGTCTTATGCAGTTGCTATTACACTCAGAAAAAAATGTTTTCCTTTCCACTACAAATAGCAGGTAAATTGCCATAATCGAATTTTTAATGAAAGTTACATACCGTAATTAATTAAGCCCCTTGGAAAGTCAATTGCTTTATAAGTCCTCAATCGTTCAACTTTCACGTTCAACTTGCGGCCAACCAAAATGCGACAAAAGAGATTCCGTCACACATTGGTTACCAGTCAATTTAAACGCAAGTTCAACGGGAAAGTCAGGGGCGTCATTAGGGGTCCCAGGGTGGGTCAATTGCCCCTTCTTGAGAAAAAATAAGACATTGACTCTGACTATGGGACTATGGAGGAAATCGTTACAACCAATTGTTTTAAAATGTACCTTAATGTCATCTATCCCCCTCCTGAAAAATATTGAAATGGCGCCACTAGGGAAAGTCGAATTATAGACATAGGTAGCCATTGAAATTTGAAGTAGAAAGTTTGACTGCCTGTTCCCATTATGTCGCAGTATTATATGGTATACATAACACTGACATTAAATTAACTTTGGTTGAAGAGGTAACCTCCTCGTCATAACCGAAATTTGAGGATTTAGAAAAACTGGTCTAGGCGGGATTCGAATCCACGATCTACGCCTAACCGGGGCGTCGTCTTAACCGCTGGACCACAAGCTCCTGCTGCCTGTTGCATGTAGACGAACTGGATTGGACAAACAATGAGACACGAAAGTGTTATAAAGACCATACTAGAAGGAACAACAGAGGCAACTAACAGACGAGGAATGCTCCAAAATTAATACATTCAACAATTAATATGAAATTGCCTCTCGTTCATTTGTGGGAGCATGCAGGGTTACAGAAGATGGAAGGGGACAGAATATAAATCTTTCTTGCGAATAAATCGTTAAATTTTGACCCGTGAATAAGAAGGTTGGCCTACATAATAAATTATAACCAGCCATCAGTAGAAGTGTTTTAAAGAGAAACAACGGCACACATCTCGTTTCTAAACTAAGTACGCATTCAAGATTTTAATGATTTACTTAAGTTAGCATTTTGAGGATTTCGTCATTAGCGTAATATGCATGAGGCAATCTGCTAGATAGAATGCACCTGTTATATAACGCGAGGGTTGTAATGACCTATTACGAGGTGGTACAGATATAAATAAAAAAAATCTATTCAACTTTCAACGAAAAGACTAGTAATGAGGTTACATCTAAAAAAATATTAATGATGTCATTTCACATTAAAAACAATGAATTTTCTTCCTTTTTTTCTTTAAGAGATCTCATTTGGGGGGTGAAAACTTCCAATTAAGACGTACGGCAATGCTTTTATAAATAAACATAAAGGTATCGTGGGGTAAAAAAAGGTGAAGAAACTCTTTCAAAAAGGGTACTGAAATGAGCAACACTATCAAAGACCAATTGTGAAGCATTATTTTTTATGGGATTCAAAAATCTCTCTTTCGCGGTTCGCATTGTCCCTTTTGAAGAAAAGACAAAAGCTTAATGAATTCTTTAAGACTCCGATCGTTTCAGTATTGAATGGAATTCTGATTTCATCGCCCCTTTTCCCCTTTCCTTGGTCAATCGAACAATAGGGGCTAACCATAGATGTATTCATTCAATTCTTCATTTTCAAAAAGAACCCTTCTCGCCTTATGTTTCAATTTTATCAATATTTTGAACTTATTGAATTCTATTATGCCTCCTTCATTCTGTAGCTGACTGTCTCAAAATGTTTCTTAGATTGAAGTTTTTTGTGAAACTTTTGAAACAATATGTAGACTGTATTGTTGAATCGGAAACAAGCTCAAGTCGACGCCTTATGCATTCGGCCGAAAATTGAGATTGGATGACACTCTGTACTTAATGGGCTCTTTAGCAATTAAAAGAAGAATTCAACTTCCGTAGCAAATGCCATTCAAACGCAGGCTTCTTAACGCTCATAAGAATAAGCTTTTGACGGGTTTAGCATACAGTATACTCAGTATTGTGTGGGTGAGTTTGATCCGTGCGGAAGAGCTGTGGTAAACAAAGGCGAAAAAAATAACTATGTGGTTCAAATCCCGTTATGGACTAAGGGCTGACTCTACAATGCGACCGACAAAGTATTCCATGCTCCCCTATAACACTTACAGGTCCCAATAACCTTGAACAATTGAAAAATTAGCATTCGTGTATCGGTGTACACACGTAAGAAGTGAAACTTCCTTATGACATCATTTTTTGAGAAATGATCTACTACAATAAATTTACAACTTTACTTGGTTAAGTAAAGCTAAATTAGATAAATTTTAGGCAAAAGGCTTTTATTATTATAACCATGTATACAAATAATTCAATTATTTTACCTTATTGTTGCTAAGATTATAATAGTATTTCATTAATTATATTAGTTGTCTGTAAGGCGGTTGTAAAGTCGGTTTACAGACGATAGTTTAACGTGACAACGCCTAAATTACTAAATTTCACTTACATAATATATGGCTGGAAAGATAAAGAAATGTGAAAAAGCCCTTAAGTTGTTTGAATTTTTGAAATACTAGTAGATAATAACGCGGCCGAAAGAGGCCTATTTTTGTTGAAAATCGTGCGCACCCCCTGACGTTTCACACCCTCAAAGCCAAACCCCATGCTTAATCACCACAAATATAGCATTGCCTGAAAGAGGAAAAATAGGCGAAGACATGGGTATAATTTAAACTAAAATAGGCCTTCCAAATCTGGCCAAGAAATTGCCTTACATGCAATTCAAATGGGATTGCTGGAAATGAACTTTTTCGCGTCATTTTTTAGAAATTCCACTCTAATGAAACTTTCATTGTAACCACAGTCAGCTAATACAGTATACTTCAACTTCGGAGAAAATTTAATTGAGCACAAATGGGGGGCAATGTGTGTCGGGGGAGGGGAGGGGGAGGGGGGAGTAATGTGACTCAACCAAGTGAAACAAATGTTCGCGCTTCGAAGCAAGTGACACATGCAACCAGTCCCCATGCCAATGACACTTGAACATTTAGAATGGGGTCTTGGCAAACCAGTTTTGCCCCTCCAACAAAACCGTTTATCTGCCTCACATATTTTAAAATATAGTATGAAGCTCCCCAATAAAATTAAACTCTTATTATATCGTTCATAATGCTAACATTTCTCATATAGGAATAATAATAAATTGTTGCGTTGCATTACACCCCTACTCGTCGGTAGGTGAAATATAAGAAGTCCGTGTCGCGATGAACAATGAGAACGACAGAAACCACAACCTATGTTCCGAGAGTCCCTCGCTTTTGGTTTGCAAATTGAATTCGTTGGAGTGCATAGAAATTGTCTATGACATGATCTTCTTATAAACTTCCTTCGGTGCCAAGTAAGATTGTCCTCCGAGAGCAGACAATACACCACGCCTTTTTTCGTAAAGGTGGCGCCCATTTTAGGGCTTCTCCTCATAGGGGGGAGTAGCTGTCCCATACCTACCTTTCAAGGGCACTGGATAATGTTTCTTATGAAATGAAATATAATGAAATGAAATGAAATGAAATGAAATGAAATGAAATGAAATGCAATTGAATGAAAACGTCTTTATATTAGGCGAGCTTTAGCTCTAAAGGGCTACTCTACCAGCTAACCAATTTCTGTTTACATGCCATTTTAATAATTATGCGTTAAATTATTTTCCTGAAAAACAAAAACGAAAGAAAAAAGAAGAAAAATATATATAATATAAGACAATACTTACTATATATATTATAAAAAAGACAATATATACTCATTCATTCACTCTCACTCATCTTAAATGTTATAATGTTGTTAGCAAGGAAATTAGAAATCACCTCCTTCTGCATTTGCCACTCAATAATAATTCTTTTTAGGTATTATACCTTAATTTAAAAGTAAGCCACATCAATTTAAAACTGATGGACTTTCTAATTATTTCATTATTTTCCCAAAGATAATTTTTTTGGGTGTATCAATATTTAGGTTCGTGCTAATTTAGAATCACTAATAATGATTTAGGGGGTTAGGGATATATATAAACGTAAAACAGTTGGATTTTATGCACTTATATACCTAATTGTTTTTCAGTTAGCATGAAAACAAGACTTTATAGTCTTATTGTTCGCCTTTTGTTTGCAATAAAGTCGTTTTTTCATTTCATTTCATTTCATTACATTTCATTTCAGTATTGCAAATTTAAACCCATATAAAGACGGACGCTGCGGGGACCACCCCCCTCCCCCTCTGTCGGCGGCACTGAGGGCAAGATTCATTGTGCAAATTCAAGGTTCGTCCCTTCCTCTTATTTGCTTAGTATCAGGGCCGGATCTAGAATGAGACCAAAGAGGGGGCTAAGATTAAATTTCGTTTTTTTTTTTTTTTGAAAAATAATTGATAAATATTGGGGTTTTACGCATTTTCTGAGCAATAACGGTTCTATATTATAGGTAATTAATACAATCGAGCACAAGGGGGGCCCGGGGGTCGCTCCAGGGAGAAAATTTGTGAAAAACAGGACTGAAATGGTAGGGGTTTACGCATTTTGAGGACCCTAATGGGGAGGCTATAGCCCCCATAACTCCCTCCCCCCCCCCCCGTAGATCCGCGCTTGCTTACTATAGATATAAACCGTAATTGTAATTTAATTGTAATTTTTGAAGGACTTTTTATGGACCCAGGCCCAATAGGTTCGGATTTTTGACTTTTATTATTATTGTTCCCTTATTAATTTTTGGCCACTGGCAAACTGGTATACGTTCTCGATGTCAACCTACACCTGCTACACGCGATAATGAACAAGCTGAGACAAGCATTGACATTGACGCAATGAAAAAGGCGAAAGCATGACTTAACCAAGTGCAGATACGAGTCAAAGAGTCAAGAATTTATAAGAGCAGGACTCGAACCCGCATCTTTGTTTTAGCAGGGCAACGTTTTACCATTAGAGTATCCCTCAACTTCATCCTCTTTCTTTCGCTGACTTTTCCTTTTCCCAATTTTTCCCAATAAATCCCACAGGATATATTTTAATCAATTCGCAAAACTGGTTAAAAATCTCTTCTCAATTCTCAAACATTTGTCTCCCCCGGCTGGAAAATGAAAGGTAGAACAAAGACGAATTCTAAAAACAATGCAGACTCTGAAAACATTTGACGGAGCATCAAGTTAAGGTGTCATTTGAATTCAGTACCGCTGCCATTCATGTTTGATTTAAATAACTTCTTTCTCCACTGATTATTATTCATTTCTTTTGTGTAGGCGTCTACGGATTGACAGCTGAGGGGTATTCAACTGAG
Organism: Psococerastis gibbosa; assembly: GCA_963971405.1. Classification (NCBI taxonomy): domain Eukaryota; kingdom Metazoa; phylum Arthropoda; class Insecta; order Psocodea; family Psocidae; genus Psococerastis; species Psococerastis gibbosa. Next base: position 6,887,079 of record OZ020492.1, read on the forward strand.
TCACGTGACCCTGTTAACTATAGGCAACGACAATTATTGCAAAGGGGTGCTTTTATTTTGCAAATGCAGCCATTGATATAGCCTGTGTAAGCACACTGCTATGTTGGAACAAGGAAAAACCGATTAGGAGGCAGGGTAGCAATCTGAATGCACTCTGACTGTGAACTGTGGTCTCAGTTCCAAGTACCTGATGTCAGAATGTTCAAACTTCCAGGGTTTCCAGGTGTCTGGAAGAAAAGAAGAGTATAAATATGTCCATCGGGTACTAAGCGGGGGGGGGGGGATAAAAGAGCTTAGAGAATACTAAACATGATCCAAAAAACTGCTTAATGTTGGAACAAGGAACAAGCGCAATACATACATACACATTTACATATATACGTACGTACGTACATACGTCACCCTCAAAACATTTTCGAACTCAGGGGAATTCAAGGATCATGGGAAACACAAAATCTCAAAGTGGAGAATTTGGTCGAACAAACTTTCACTATACTGCATATATGAGTAAAAGCAAAAAGGCAATTTTGCTGAAACAAAGCTCCATACGCGGAAATATCAGTAACACCACTGTACGAGTATATGATTGCGGGGCAAAAAATAAAAATACAATTTCAAACAGAAAAAGCAGAGTTCGCTGCAATATTTTTCAAACACTTTTGAGACAGGAAATCAAAAGGAACGACTACTCCTAACACTGTATTTATAATTCAATACTGCGAGAGGCCACAAAAGAGAAAAAAGGAGCATAATTAGAGAATCGATGTCAAGGGATAGAAGGGTGGCTCAATTGGTTAGACAACCCTTTGAATCACTGCTTTACAATCAAGCCAAAATTATCAAAAAAATAAAATAAAAAAATTAGAAATATTTTTCAAACGGGACTGTAATCGGTGAACAAGGAAGATTCAAACCCTTTTTCCTACATCGGAACTCGCAAAGGGGAGGGGGTATCTCCCCCCGATTATATATTTTTTAAATGCACGGCTTCATATCAAAATAACAGTGGACCTTTTTAAATAATGACTGTTGGAGTGATTTTGAAAAATTCTCCTGACGTCTTTTGATGGCTATAATAATCACTGATGTATATTCAAAGCTTTGAAATTATTTTTTCAAAGATTTTCAAACAACAATTACTTATTTGTAGAACATCCATTATTTTTAATTGCATGGGTATAAAAATATATTAGTCATTGACCGTATGGCCTAATATCCAAGTATATATTTTCATACCCGTTACGAAATGAAATGAAATGAAATGAAATTTGAAATGAAAGTTACTATTATCCATTTTCAAATATTCACATTCGATGTTTAAAAATAATTAAAATAAATAAATAAGAACTTTTTATAGTTTCTATTACTAAGTCAACCTAGCGGAGTTAGGGCTATAAAGCCCTCCCTTACACTCAACTAGGTAGGCCCGGGACCGCCTGCTATACATGCCCTCCGAAGCATGGTCAGAAAATGTAGCCAGTGTGGGACTCGAACCAACAACCTTTCGGGTGAAAGTCAGAGTCCGTACCAGTGCGCTACATGTCTTGATTTATTTAATCAAATTTATAATTATTACAAGCCGAAGTCTAATGTTGAACAGAAGAATTCGCAATAAAGGGGCCGCGATTGGTCGGAAAATATATTTCCAAGCGTTTCGTCAACATCTGTGGTCAACATCTTCAGTGGAAATGACGTAGACTTCAAGAAGGCTCATCGCCTAATTGAACCCATCAATCAGAACGCTCCTACCCTTCAAGACAAAATTGTCGAGGGGTTGACTACACTTTGAGGGTCTGGACATAGACCGCTGCTCTACTTGGGATGTTTTTGTCAGCGACATGCCCGCCAGCCGCGGTTTTCCTTTACCATTGAAGGTAAAAGAGAGGTTAAGGAGGATCCAAGTCCGAAAGAAAAATTATTTCTGCACGTTAAGTTTCAAACTCGACCTTCCGTTACTGAGTCTAGTTCCCTACCAACTGGACTATTACGGACCATTCGTACCATTCATTCACTCAGAATCATTAAGTTAATTAAAAATTAAACTCATTAAATTACACGAATGTGCGCACGTTACACGCCTTCCATAATTGTGGCCAATCGGTTATAGTGCCGGCCATGTTTTATACATTAAAATGTAGAGGCACTTTCCTTCGTTCCAATGAATCCTTAATAATAGCTCTACAATCTATATATTTTCCAAGATAATGTTTTTTGTTCAAAAATTGAATACACTGTTGGGGCATTAATGACAAGCACTCCAAAATTCACAGTTATGTATCATTGACGTTAGAAGTTGAAACATTGGACCATTACTGTTAGATGAAGGGAATTTTGAGTTAAGGGGCTGTCCCCTTAGGGAAATTCACTGTGCTCTGTCGTGGTCTATGGTCACCATTTTCTTCACTCCTTCCCGCTTCCCTTCGAAATCAAATATTGTAAACCAAATATTATTCTCTTCGTTTTTAACTTGTATCAAAGGATGCCGTCTGCTGAAGAGGGTCGCAAAAATAAGGCTTTGCTTCTGAACCTTCTCAATTAATTAACATTTTTTGGAAATTATACATATAGAAGTTTTCCCTCTTACGCCATGACACGACAAACCACTATGGGTCTTGACTGGAATAGGATCCTATCTCCTAACCACTGCTCTATTTGGGATATTTTGGTCACGAACATTAAAAAAATAGATATAATTATATATTTTATATATAATCAGCAGCTGCGTTTTCTCCTACCATTGAAGGTACCCATTAGGGTTGGGTGGACCCAGGTCCAGCAGAAAGTATTTTCTATAAAGTCAAGCTTCGAACCTCGAGCTTCCGCTTCACAGTCTAATTCTCTACCAACTGGACTATGTAACAAATTATAGGCCTAAATAGGTAAACATAAATAACTTTCCGGAAAGCCGACATTGACATAGTCAGGACATGGAGAGTAGTGGCACAGACTTCGACTTTCAGCCGGAAGGTTATTGGTTCGAGTCCCACACTTGCTACATCTTCTGGCCATGCTTCGGAGGGCGGTCCCAGGCCTTCCTAGTTGAGTGTAAGAGAGGGCTTTATAGCCCTAACTCCGCTAAAAAGGCTTAGTAATAGAACAAAGAGTTATTATTCATTTATTTTTTATTTATTTATTTATTTATTTGGAGATTAGTAGGCGGCGATTGGCTTATTCTGATAGATTTACGAATTTTTGGGGCATTTTAATCTTAATTGTCTCGAAGGTTTAATGAGTGAATCAGGCACATAATTTTAATTTTTATATTTTATCAAAAAGCTGAAAGTGAAGGACGAGTCTTTTTGATTTTCTGAAAAAATAAGCTCAATTCCATTCGACGACAGAGTAGTCGCAAACAGGAGTTGTAAATTTCGGCAACAAGCCCATTTGAACTGCAGAGACTAAATGAGGTCAGTATTGAAGCGCGAGACATGCACAGTAGTGATGAATGTTTGCAACTGTGCAACGGTCAAAATTTTGGGGCCACGGAATGTGTTGAACGGAAATCGGTAAAGTGTAAAAAAGAGCGATGGCGGCTAAGAGTAATGGGTTGGCTACAAACACGATCGAAGTGAAGGAGTAAGGCCAAATCTTTTAGTGATGGTAGCCTTCTTAATTGGGCTGCAAGAATGTTTGATTCACAAGTTGAAATATATCACACCAGTGTCAAATCCATGTCAGTTTGTGCCAAAACCTCCCTGAGAGTTCCTTTCGACAGCTACTGCTATTTCTGACCCTTGCTATTTTCTAAATTACTTTTCAAAGGGCCCATTGATATCTTCACCGTTGCTTGATCGCCATTTCTCCATCGCCTTTCTCTCTTTTTTAAATTACAAGCGTATATAAATGTATTTTTACAGATTTCAGTCCAGAGTAGGTGCTACTAAATTATATTCAGGTTTCAAAAGATTAAGGAATGGAGTAAATAATAATATTACGACATATCAACTTGTACAAATATGTTTGAGACAAATAAATAAAGTGAATTGCATTGAATTGAATAAAACATCCCCGCCATTTTCTACCTTAGACTTAGCCCCTCAAAGGATTGTCACGCCAGTATACGTACATCCACCCCCACGTGAGGCGACTTTTACTCGTATACTGTACCTAGGTAATCTGAAGATAATCCCTGAAAATTGACCCCCTAAAGCTTTTGGTAATTGAATCCCAATACAAAAGTGAAATGACCTATAGAATATCTGGATATACTGAATAGAAATAACAAGATGGTCATTCCCGGTATTAGCTTACGTACTACCTACAGATTGTAGAGTCTGAAAATGTTGAGTCAAGCAAGAAGGTGAAACATTACGAACCATTTTATAAGTCAAGTTATATAAATCGTCTGCATACTGGAATAAGGGTGACATGCTGAATTAACGACCAAATATTAGAACCGACTTAGTATTGATTTTCTCCATAAGATCACGCAATACCACCAAAAGGGGGTAGTCTTCGAATTGACACCTTCGCTGGAATCAATCAGACCTATCGTGCTGACGTCATTACAGTAAAAGGGGAGCATTAAGAACCCAATTTAATTAATTTCCACATAATCTCAATTTAGATTATTTAATTAAAGACTTTGATTGTATAGAGAAACGTGACCCTGTTCAAATCAAACAATTTCATCAATTTTGAAAGCCAAATTGTGAATATGAAATGGAAATGAAACTTTATTTGACACGATGCTATAGCGCTATTCTTACCCATTCTTCAATTTAATTTACAATAAACCGTTTTAATTTCTCATGCAATATGGAACAAAAACAACAACTAAGTAACAGGAACGATGAAAATTATTCATAATAATTATACTAGTAACGTCTCTCCTTTTATTTTTCTGTTTTTTCTTTCTTCTTTTTTTCATGAAAATGTTATGTTACGAATGATAATAATGTGAAAAATAAAATATATCGTAAATTGTTATTAGGTTAGCTGGTAGAGTAGCCCTTCTGGGCTAAAGCTCGCCTAATATAAAGATGTTTTACATTTCATTCATTTCATTTCTCCTTCTAGCGATTAAAAAACAAAAACGAACTCTGCAAAATAAAAAAAACACTGATATAATGCAGGTATCAATGATTTATATAAACAAAAACTAGACACCGAAAAATATAAGAAAGTACCATTTGTCACTTTGCAATAAATTTAAAACATTGTAAAATCGCAAAATGTTAATCTGAGACAAAAATGTAAATCCAAGACATGGCAGATGTATGGTTTTGACGGCGGTTGTAGGGAATTCAATTTTAAATTCAATTATCATAATTTGAAATAAGCATTTTACAATTGTTTAATGGATGCCCCCATAACCGGCTGTCAAAAGTTTTTCTTCGCGTTTCCCTTTTTATACCGTACTGTGTTATTGTAGTGCTATAGTACAGCGTTATAAATAAATAATGACTTTTTGTTCTATTACTAAGCCAACCTAGCGGAGTTAGGGCTATAAAGCCCTCTCTTGGACTCAACTATGAAGACCCGGGACCACCTGTTTTACATTCCCTCCGAAGCATGGCTAGAAAATGTAGCAAGTGTGAGACTCGAACCAACAACCTTTCGGGTGAAAGTCGGAGTCTGTACCACAACTCTACATGTCCTGAGTGTTATAGTTCAGTGTTATAGTACAATGTCCAGTGCAATAGGCATTTTCATATTGCTACAGCTTTTCGGTTAAGGCTAGAGATGGGAAATTCACTTCCCGCCAAAAGCAAATATTAGTTTTTCAGGTGCCACCAGCCACGTTTACATGAAGGTGAAGCCTTAGTTAGCCGTGGCAACGATGAAAATGCGGGTGGCGACGGAAATTTTGGATGTTTTGAATTTATAGATTATAGTAAAGTAAAATATATTTCTCCAAAAATAATTAAGGGCTGACCATTGCTAGACTACCTTTCAACAGTGCACATAGGCGCCCATTCCACCGACCGGCTAGGGCTATTTACAAAAACGGTGACGTGGCAGCAGACATTCAAGACTTAGGTGGCGTTTCCACCGATCTCGCATTGCAGAATGCAAATGACATTGACGGAAATTAGAATTTTTCTTTTTATAGAAATCTATTAAAATGTTTGTACTTAACATATCCCATGACGCCATTTTTTAATTTTATTTTGTTTCTTTGTGATTTCACTGTATGATCATTGATCAATTTTAACTATGGCATAGAGGAAAATAAACATTTCCGTCAATTCTGCAATGCGAGGTCGATGGAAACCCCGCCTAAGTCTTGAATGTCTGCTACCACGTCACTGTTTTTGTAAATAGCCCTAGCCGGTCGGTGGAATGGGCGCCTTGCACTCAAAAATGTCAGAAGCAGGTTTTAAAACGATTTCCGTGAATAATAAATTAATAAATAATAATATATATTTTAAAATTGTCATTAACACTTAAGCTGAGATCTCTCAAAATTATGTCAAGGTGATATACACCTAGGCCAATTTCCTCATTTATTCGACAGTTGCCCATTGACCAGCCATTGAAAAGACGTGGCAGGTTGTCCCAGACATATTAGGCGGCAGCGAACGTCCCCTCTCTCCAATATAAAACTCTAGTTAAGCTCGTCCTAATTTTCTTGATTCTTGATGTATTCCAGAATAGTCTGACTTTTGACATTGGCCACCCCTGAATCACCCCAAAATAAGTAATAAATAAGAACTTTTTGTACTATTACTAAGCCAATCTAGCGGAGTTAGGGCTATAAAGCCCTCTCTTACACTCAACTAGGAAAGCCCAGTACCGCCTGCTTTACATGCCCTCCGAAGCATGACCAGAAAATGTAGGAAGCGTAGGACTCGAACCAACAAATTTTCGGGTGAAAGTCAGAGTCCGTACCACTACTCTACATGTCCTGACTCTACTCTACATGTCTTGACTGCTGTCAGTTTTAGTTGTAATTTAATACATAATTTATTAAATATTCCGTCGATCCAAATTGCAGAGGCATTTTTAAATTGTTATTTATTTAAACCCAAAAACACACCTCCTTTTATTTTATTTTATTATAAACACGAACGCAGTTATTTACGAAGAATTTGAGTTGTGGGCGAAGGGCTAATAGTCTCGAGCCACCCTTCGACCCCTTAAAGACGCAACATGGGTCAAATTCTCTAAGCGATGCCCCCTCCCCCTCCCTCGAATTACCTCAAACGCCTTACGTTATCTGTGAGGGCGGATTTAGCGATTGTCACTTTAACAAAATATTATTCTTTCATAGAATATCCAAGCGGTTTGACGTGAAAGTCTGAAGTGCAAATCTATGTAAGGAGTGATTTTTGTCAGGACATGTAGAGTAGTGGTACAGACTCCGACTTTCACACGAAAGGTTGTTGATTCGAGTCCTACACTTGCTACATTTTCTGGCCATGTTTCGGATGGCATATAAAGTTATAGAACAAAAGTCAATATTTATTTATTTATTTATCCATTTATTTATTTTCTATAGGTCTAGTGCAAAGTATGCAATAAGATTTTCTAATGAGGAAAGCTCATTAAATTTCATCATTTGCTTTGCATTGAGCAACACTATATTTTATGTTCTTGTATGTGTAAAACTATTAGAGGAATAAAATAATTTCATTTCCCATTGGCTTGGTTAGCAAGAAATCAAATTTATTATTTACCTCTCATTAAATGGAATGCGACAAAATTATGATACTAACAGGGATGGATTCAGCCCATTCTTTCGGGAGGGTTAGAATAGAATAAACGCAGTTAATATGTATTAAATTATAAGGTAATTGATTTACTTACAATAGTTTTACTAAATTTCTAAATTTGGAGGGTGCGCCTCTTTTCCAAATTTACTTTTTATTTGAAAAATGAAACGATATACTTCGTGTTTGATGCAAATATAACAAATACTTTTTAATAAATGGCCAGCCCTCGTGGAATAATTTATATGTTCTTTGAATCCGCGTTAAAGAAAGAGGCAACAATTGTGCTGGTCAAAGTTTTAGCGAAGACTTAATCAAATCCCGAGTCCATTATAGTAAGAATAAGGTTAACGAAGGGATTTTGCACTGCAACGTCTGTTTTCTCTGTAACGGGTGACTCATGGGCCCTCAATGTATTATCTCTGCCCACTGATCATTAATTAACTATTTTGAACGGAAGATAGTTTTTTACATCTGTGCGAAATAATGCCGAATTTCTGAAAAATGTGCCAATTACTCATTTAATCACTTTTGACGGCATTTTATCCAGTTTGGTTTTTAATATGTGTAATCTAAATATCGTCTGAGAGTAAACAGCGTATTTATGACACATTTGATTCATCGAAGATCCATCCGAATTTCTAAATAAACGGCCAAGTTCATTGCCAAGTTGTTTAGACGCCATTAATTATAAATTATTTTTCTGGCCCAATTTTTAAATTTCGCTGTTCTATGAAATGTATTGTTACGAATACAAAGACAGATAGTGTAGAGGTAGAGGTTAGCACGATGCCCCTGACTGTTTAGTTTTTCTTGGTTCCCTTCGTCAGGACTCAGGACATGTAGAGTAGTGGTATGGACTCCGACTTTCAACCAATAGGTTGTTGAATCGAGTTCTACAATCTCTACATTTTCTGGCCATGCTTCGGAAGGCATGTAAAGCAGGTGGTCCCGGGCCTTCCTAGTTGAGTGTAAGAGAGGGCTTTATAGCCTTAACTTAGCTAGGTTGCGCTTAGTAATAGAACAAAAGGCATAATGAATGTATTTATTTATTTATTTAATGCCCTCATGATGTTGGATCATCAACGTACGTATTATATACTAGGCCTATATGATACTAATATGTTTATTAATGTAATGTACGAAAAAAAATGTTATGATATACATTTACTTTTACTTAATTTAAAAATTAAAATTATGCTTTGCCTTTATGCAAAAAGTAGCTCGCTGATCTGTTCAGTTTAGATAGTTGTGATACTGCACCTAACCTGTCCAACAATATGAATCTTGTCTCGGGTACGGGGGATACTATAAGAGTTACTCTAGAGACAGATACTATAGGAACAGATACTCTAGAGACAGATACTATAGGGACAAACACTATAAGGACAGATACCATAGGGGCAGATAATATAGGGACAGATAGCTTAGTAGTAAAGTCATTTCAATTCCACTGCTAGCGCTTAGTAAGTTTTTGTTATACAGTTGCTATTGTAGATTTCAAATCTGTTTCCTTTATTACCATGTCAATTGGCTACAATGATCTTCATCCGATCTGCGGGCCTGCTATGGTGATTATTATTAATCATAACCTGGGATTAAAAATGTAAACAAGATAATTTTTTAATGGAAAGTGCTATTCAGAATTGTTTGGTTTTCATTTTTAACCCCAAGAATAAGGTAATACTAGTCGCCATAGTAGGCCTGCTGATCAAAGGATTTGCGTCAGGAACGCAAGGTAATGGCTGAACAGAGAAGTTGAAGAGAAATATGAAAGAGATTAATAAGAACAAAAACTTACCTTTTTTTGGTATTAAGCTCTTCAACAGAGCCACAGCTTTATCGTCGCAAGCCCATGCGTGCATCTTCCTGTAGCTATCCCGACCTTTCTCCGTAAGCTTATCCCACGGCTTCGGCTTGCTGAGGAGTTCACTAACAGTTCCCTGACTCAGTCCAAGAACATATTTGGCAAAAAGTCTTTGTCCAATATTATGCATACTTAACAACTCGCGCACTCGTCGCGCTATGTGTAACGTATCTAAATTTTGCGTTGAATATTTGTCCATGTTATACCGCAACATCTCCTGCAAACGGGCTTCCATTGGGTCACCTTTGGGTATCAAAGATTCGCCGAGTCGTCCCATGACAGAAGGGTCGTCACCAAACCGGTAACGAGGGACATCCATGCAAACGTCAGGCCTCATGAGTGGATGGTGGTCGAAACTCATCAGACCGTTGGAAAGCATGGGAGTTGCCATAAGCTGGGTGAGATGGTTGTTGTTATGGCAGTCATCGTGCATCTTGCCGTTCATATAGAGCTCCTGAGGCGTCGGCGACCGATTGTCCTCGTCGTCCGGGCGCTCATCAGGAGGCTCCTCCTGAAATTCCTCTTTGACTTCATCGGGTTCGGGCGTCGGACTACGCCGCTCCGGCTCCGGCTCGCAGCTCACTTCCATTTTTGGCAGTGAATTTTGAAGCTCTTGCTGCTGCGACATGATCATTTCTAGACTCTTTGGCTCGCCTGTTCCATGTGCCGGCATCTCAATTGATCGTAAGAGGCTGAAATAGAACAGTATCAATTAGAACGACTTCAGAATGTTTATTACAAATATTTATACAATTTGTTTAAAATTAAATAATATTATTAAAAAGCACTCGACGCATAATATATAAGAACCATGCGATCAGAGAACTCCAGTGAAAAACCTGGGAAGTGGTCGAAAGATGGCGTATGCTTCCAGCCTGGTCGAACTATATGTGGTACTATACTCGCCACAGGACAAACTCCTAATCGGAAAAATGGATTCAAGATCAATTTGGACAGAGCGGGAATCAAACCCACTTTCCGGGGCATTGTGTTGGGTAGCATGATGCTGCGAAAAGACATAGATCTTGGGTTTGAGTGTCTTAGCTTGAGTCTACTACATAATCATATAAACTTGATTATATTTGATCAGAGATGACTGAATATAAGAATATAATAAGTTGACATAGTGGAACTCAAACCATGAAAAATTTCCAACAAACCACAATGAAATGTTAACCTGTAAATTAAAGAACCAACAAGAAAATTACCCACTTGCATGCAGCCGAAAATGAAGGAAGCAGTCAAACGGACTAAATTAATATTGTTATTATTTATGTATGTATTCTCAAATCGGTCATACGAGACAATGCGGTGATTACAGTAATTAAATTGAAGAATCCTTGAATAAAAACCCAAACTGATAATTTCAAAGCTGGTTTCTTTATCCATAATTGGTGGTAAAGAACATATTGCGTATTAAAGTCTTGGTAGCCCGATGGGTCACTCGTTGAGTTTTTCCGCGCACCAGTGCGTAATCCGCGCACTGAACCGGAGTCGATGGCAGTTGGGGATGATGAGAGATATAACCTGGGAACTTATACGAGATTGAGTGCGCTCACATCGTTCCAATGGACAGTTAGGAAACCAGGCATCACTCAAACCATGCTTCGTCTAGAGGGATTTTCCATATTTTCCTTGCATTCACAAAAAATTTTCGAATGTTACTATTTCGTTTTTAGGTCGAAACTGGTGTGGTTTGGTAGCCTTGGGCTTATTTTATTCCAGTTCACCACCTTTTCGAAACGGTTCCGTATTGAGTGCGCTCACATCGTTCCAATGGGCAGTTAGGAAACCAGGCATCACTCAAACCATGCTTCATCTAGAGGGATTTTCCATATTTTCCCAAAATAAAGTGATCGAAAAAATGAAAAAAATTCTCAGGAGAATATTTTTGTGAACCTTCATGACGAATTTTAACAATATACGCCGGGTAGTTCGACCGAAAAATCCATGAGTAGACAGACAGACAGACCTTTCGTTAAAACCTCAAAAGTTTTAAATCCTTTGAAATCTCGAAATCGAACATTTCTACCACACGAATAGTTCCTTATACCCACGCATAAATAGGAAATCAGCAATGGAGTGAGTGGAACACATGGACGTTTCCCATATGAATTATATGGAAAATTAAAAAAGATAAGGAAATATAATATTTTTGATGCCTATTTGCATAGTTTGCCTATGCATTATGAGCGTAATAGGTAAAGCAAGGGATAACGCCACACTATACCAGAGATTTATGCAGGTCCACGTAACATGATCCGCATCTGAGTGCGGCAAATGCTATGATTTACACGATTTCTTTGTTCTGCATTTTCAATGTAAGAACCCCATAAAACTTGAGACCTGTACGCCAGATCGCCAGCACAGGTGGTCTGTTAATTTCACCTTCATCAACAAACAACAAAAGTCTTGGGTTCTTGTATACATGTGATTGTTGCAAATTTTACTACTCGCCGAACAAGAAATATAGCGTAGAGACCGATAAAAGGTAATTCCTCCAAGCGCAAAAGAGCTCTAATTTACCATTACGTTAACTGCAGAGAACTATTAATTATCTAAAAGAGATGGTGATTTTTATGTTGTCTTTATAGACTGATTACCAGCTGCACGCCCTCTAGCCTCATCAGGAAAAATTTTATTACGATATTTATCATAAAACAACTTTGCCCACCCACTTCATAATAAATTTGGACCCAATATAGTTCTGTTCTCATTGTCATTGGGTTGAGGATTTACTCTTGTGTCTTAGCTTTCATATTAACTTTAATATAAAAATAACAGATCCAGGGGTGGCCAATATATATTTACGATCTGCTTCTTCTTAGAGAGAAGACGTAACATTAAATTTTACAGGTGATGCTAGAGCTGACGTAATGGGCTTTGTAGTTTAAAGAAATTATTCTTTGCCTTTATATATATAATATGTGGCCATCACTAAAAACGTAGCCACAGCAATTTAACTTAAAAGAAGGACATGTAGAGTAGTGGCGCGGACTCTGACTATCACCCGAAAGGTTGTTGGTGCGAATCCTACACTGGCTATATTTTCTGGCCATGCTTCGGAGGGCATGTAAAGCAGACGGTCTCGGGCTTTCCTTGTTGAGTGTAAGAGAGGGCTTTATAGCCCTAACTCCGCTAGATTGGCTTAGTAACAGAACAAAAGTCATTATTTATTTATTTATTTAAGAAAGGGAGCATGGGTGGAGGGCGTTCAATAACTGCGGCCAATCCAATCGGTGCTACTGACGACCACATCGGCCCTACTGCACAATAAAATTTAGAGAAACATACATAAATAAAAATAATCATCATAACATCACTATTATTATTATTATTATTATTATTATTAACAATAACAGTTGTTCTGGACCCATCACGGGCCACGGCCTGCCGGGTTCACGGTATTTTTGTCTCTCAAATGTACATGGTATGATTATATTATATTGATTGATTGATTGATTTACCATCAGACCTAAAAGTTCAATAAAATGCATATGTTATAAAGAAAATTGAGTACAATTTAAATTCTTTCATGATACAATTTTGTTTTATTAAGTTTAGGAACAGCCTTCTATAGACGCCTTCTATTTCTTTTGATATTGATTTGAACTACTGAGTTCCTAATGATAGTTCCTTAGAGTTAGTTAAAAATTACCGGATAGTAGTTCTCTCCGCACCAAGTAACCTAGCAGTTAAGTTAAGCTATACGGTAAAATACTACTCAGCAATGGTCTTTTTGGCTTTTGATTTGCATAAAATGTTTGGATGATGTAAATTTAAATTTAAAAAATAAATAAAAATCAGTACCATAATACTTGAAGGACGAAAAGGCCAAAAAGTCTTGAAATGTACCTTCATTATTGACTGTTTACTCACAATGTAAATATTTGTTACTGCAGTTACAGCTTATTATTTTTTTGAAGATGATTCTGCACAATAGCACTCCAATTAAAATAGTCAGTGAACCAGCTTAAATAGGGGTTAGAAAGCTTACTTCGATTTTCAAAAACCGGTGAATGAAACAGCTACCCCTGTGGAGGGCGTCGTGGATATACACAAGTTACAAAAGACAGCCCTTTTAAACATCTGACTAGATATAGATTATTACTAAAACAAACTTTTATTTCATTTTATTGAAGTACAAAATTAACTCAGCTTGTACAACTCCACAACCTCCACAGGTCATTTGCTAAAAAGATTTCAAAGAAGTGGTTTCCAATGCCAAAATCACATTTCAGCACCCCTTCTATTTCTGCACTCAGCAGCATTAGCAATCTAGGAAGCTTCAAATGGCTTAAAAATAGCAGTGGAAAAGTCGCAAATTATCGCAAAACAAAACTGTTTCAATACAAGCAAACTGTTTTGAGTGGTCTTTGGGTAACCCGTTACCCAGAGTGCTCCCAATGGCATTACTCTTTGGGGCCTGCGCTTTGTTAAAAAAATTAAATTAAAAAAACAAGGAAAAACTGGGTAAAAGATAAGATAAGATACTGTTCATTTCAAACGGCCACAATCTGTTTTTCCCTGTCATCGTGTTACCACTACCCAATCTGCCCGGTGTCTCAGCTACCCAAGGCCGTAGCCAGGGGGGGGGGAGGTACATGAAATGGCATGACACTAGATAGAATCGGATTTTTGGATGAAAAATAAAAACTACTATGTAATTTCCAATGCAACAATTTGAGACAAGCTTACCATTGACACAATGAAGCAGGCTAATGCATGACTTAACCAAGCACAGATACGAGTCCCGCCAATCGGTTACTCGGGTTCGAATATCGTTCTGCCCCATTGCCATATCTTTCTTCCTCTAATAAGCAAGTTCATTGGAAAGACTAACATTGGAAGTATTTTTTGAAAGCCCTTCATCAGTCCGTTCCGCAAGAGCTAGATATGTGCGTATTTGAACTTGCGCATGTTGGCTCATTGAAGTGTGATTCCGGACCAGTGACAACAAGACACAGCGCACTGCTTCGGTGTCTCTCCCACTTCTGAGCTTCCTAATATATACTTACGACAACTTCAAAAAACCTACAGCTAAGGCGGAGATTCCACCGACCGGCTAAGGCTAAAAACAAAAACGGTGACGTGGCAGCAGAGATTCAAGACTTAGGCGGGGTTTCCACCGACCTCGCATTGCAGAATGCAAATGACATTGACGGAAATGTTTGTTTTTCTTTTTATAGAAATCTATTAAAATGTTTGTACTTAACATATCCCATGACGCCATTTTTTAATTTGTTTGTGATTTTACTGTATGATCATTGATCAATTTTAACTATGGAATAAAGGAAAACAAACATTTCTGTCAATGTCATTTGCATTCTGCAATGCGAGGTCGGTGGAAACCCCGCCTAAGTCTTGAATGTCTGCTACCACGTCACCCTTTTTGTATTTAGCCCTAGCCGGTCGGTGGAATCCCCGCCTTAGCAATGCCTACGAATCCCTTGACATAAATGGGTTCGTACCTGTACGAGTTTCTACACATCATGCGATCGGTGACCTGTCGTAATTCAACACAGGTATTGAAACCTACAGAGGCGACTGAAGAAATTATTCGGATACATTCATTGAATTGTTTGTATGCGAATACTCTTTTCAAAAAATAAAAAATAAATAAAATAAAAACTTGTACATGTCATGACGAAACATTATAAATGTAACTATGAAGAAAAAAATCGTCTCTATTTTCCATTGAGCGCGGTCCACTCTTACAATTAACCCCAAAAATGATACTTAAAAAGAAATTTTACGTAAGCTACTAATTTTCAACAATACCTAGGTATGAAACATAGGTACGAATGGGACCATTGTTTACATCTGTATGACATACCGCCTGTTCAAAAATTGGCGAAGAAATGTTGCTATAGAAGGGGGGGGGGGATTTTGGAACATGCAGTTTACTTAAGAACTTTAGTCTGAGTAGCGCAGCGCTCCACCCTTGAACTAAGTTAGCAGTTTGTGTTGTTGTTTCCTATTATTGCAGACGCCATTGTAACAATGTAAGCCTCTTTAAATTTTCTCTCTTTGCGTACCGTTTCTATGACAAATTTTCCGCGGTTAAGCTGACAAAAAAGCAGACAAAAATTTCTAACACTTTACTCTGTAGCCTAATTATAGCAACCCAGCACCTAGCGCCAACGTAAAAGAAGAAACTTACCCGGGAACAAGTCTAAAATGTCCTAAATAAACCTCAATGGATGATTAACTTAAATTAAAGTGGAATAAAATAAATTACAAATGGTTTGTAAACGAGGTTAATAGCGGTTTATTGTTGCATATGCTAGACGCAGGCGGAACATTTTTTGTGAGTTCTTTTTGGATCAATATGAAAAAACAGTTGAATGTCGTCTGGTTTGGAGCGGGTTAGTTTTGTTTTCTGATAACTGTCCTCAATGGCATAATAATGATTGACTCGTGACAGATAGGTCTATAAAGGTAATGCACGTGCGTACCGGTGTACCTATGACCGGCTGTCACAATAGAGCGCTAGTTACATGTTTCTTAGACTACTGATGGGTAGGTCCTCTGAAATGATAAGAAACTTGTAGCAGCGACTTACGGGGCAATTCCCAGGAAATTCCCCGCCAGAAGATTTAGAAGAGCGAGAGCAACGATGAGATTAGCATAAGTTTGTAGTGTATTGTATTGTATACATTAATTATAAGTTTATTTATTTGGTATATAGACCATAACAGTTTTAATACCGTATTTAAATAGTTTACATAATTTCTCGGGAAAGTTATTCTTGCTAGGCCTGCTGGACTTGCTCAGTCTTCTAATAAGTTCTTACGTAAACAGTTGAGAAATAACTCATCTCACAAATAATTCAATTGTTGCATCCGAATAACTTCTTCAGTCACCTTTGTAGTACCTGTGTTGAAATAAAAAAGGTCTGCGATCTCATGTTGTTTAAAAAGACTCGCACAAGTACAAACAAACCGCCTCATGTTCCGACATGTACCAAAACAATTTAGTTATTTCTTGTACTTGGGTTGCAATGTTTATCATGTAAAATACTGGGGTCGCTACTCCTCCAAATCTACGCTCTTTGTCAAACAAAATAGTTGCTTCTTACACAATTGAGTTACAATATATCATGTACAATACCGGGGTCGCCACTGCTCCCTGTGGCACTTCAAAAGCTAGGCTCGTTAGTATTCCCAATGTCCAGTCCCGTTTCCAGGAACTTAATTCAAAATTTTGGATTCCCTTTAACTTGTGACGAGTTCGTTCCCAATTAGCTTTTGGTTTCACGTCGATTTTCTAATGTAATTTTACTTTATAGTGTCCCCATAAGAAAATTATTATTTCTGCGTCTGATCATTTGCATGAAAGGGTGTTATGCCTCAGAGGGTTTCTCATTTTCATCCCTGATTTGCAGATTTATTGGGGGGTTAGAATTGTGAATCCTTTTTGCGCCTCAGTTAGACCGAACTAAAGAGTCAGTGAGTGACCTTTTTGGAGCTATGGTAGCATTCTATCCCGTCACGGCAGATGATTTTTTTATGCCTCCACACCGAAAAATGTTTATCGGAAATGAACGGACTGGCTTTCAAATGATTAATACTCATGAATTCAAGGGAATCGTGAAAAAAAATATTCAATACAACTGAAAAATTGTCATGATATCTTCTTGAGCCATTTGTAGTCTTATAGAATCACCCAGAAACATTTGAATCGGAAAAGGTTTTAGCTGTTACACAGTTTATTTTTGTGAAATATTTCTTCGGATGATATTGTAAGAAGAAGAGCATTTTATTTGTTTATGAACTATATATACTATCAGTTTACCTTAATTCACGTTTCAATTGATCATAGTCATTCATTGAGTCTAGTTTCGCTTCTAGGGCCGCTACGATTTGTCGTTTTTGTTCCAACTTTTCTTCTAAGCAAGCGATTTTAGCCGTGTAACTTTCCTGCATCTTGTTCATCGATGATTCTAGCCTTTGGAGATCATGAACTAGTTTTGATATCTGAAACAATAAAATAATCCACATAAGTTTACAAACATTGCTTGAGTTCTGAAGGGATGAGCAAAATTAATATAGGCCTACAATTTTGCATAATCGGATGATAACCTAATAGATATTTTTTATTCAATACTTTTTGCTTGTTTTTCTCTTATTTTTTTTAATTTTTTTTTTTTAATTTTTGCAGCCATTTTTTATGTATTATTCCAACATTCTATGCTGTTATAAATTAATAGGGGGCCCCCCTACCACCAATTATTGAAATATGCTGTTGACATGTTATAATACTGTAAACTATTATATTATATTATTAACTCAAATCGAGCGCATAACAAAAGAACCGATCGATGCCGAGAACAAAAAAATATATTTTTTTAAATAACTAACATATGTACAGTGTGCAGTAATTACAATCAATAGGTCCAAAATATTTGTTTAACAACATGAAAAGAAAATTTCGGTTGTAGCATAAGTTTTTCAACATTTTTGAATAATCAATGAAGACGATAACCTACGTAGCAAAATAGTAAAAGATATACTTTTTGTGGAAGGCATTCACTTGGTTCTTTGTTATTTCTTATTTAATTATTCATAACGAACACAATGGTTTGGTTCCTTTTTGGTAATTCCCTTACATTATTCAAATACTAGAAAATGATATAAAATAAGTAAAATCAATTAAAAGAAAACTTTGAAAAAAAAAACTCTTATTTTGGTTGTTTCCTTTACATGGTATTATAAAGTATTTAAAATTAATAGTAAAAAGTTGGAAGGACAAGAGTCCAAAACAGATTTTTTTAGAAAAGTTGGGGAATATCAGCCCATTAGAAAAGATGGAAAATGAAATAATATTAAAATTTGAGACCAAAAATGACAATCACCCCTCAGTAATAAGCCACTAGGTAATCACCTGCAAAAAGTAACATTTGGGGTCTGAAAATATGAGAAATAATACCCAATATTGGAAGTATGAGGGCTCTTGAGCATCCCAGAATTGGGATATACAGCAAGTCTGGAAACCAAAAAGTCGTCACAATATATTGATTCACGTGAAGCCTCCAGGTCTTCTTAGGAGTCGCAACACATTGTTAAAGATTTTCTTTAGAAAGTCATTACATGCTGGGAAAAATTAGTTTTTTATGTCTTAAAGGCATTTTAGACATCGATTACAACCCACCTACCCTTTATATTGGAACAGGGTTGGGAATTTTTATTTTTATTCCTTTCACTACATACATATAGCTTTGAATTTTGAGTATTACGAGGATATGCTGGGTTATGTAGAGAATTGGCACCCCAAGGTAAAATACTATTCATTTTTTATTTCACTAACTCAGTAAGTTATTAAAAATTTGGCTCATCTAAGTTGTAGAAGACTACATCGTGCATCAAATAATCGGGTATTTTTACTTTTCGGTTTTGTAGTTCTTCCAAAAATTCTATTTTACGCTAAACTTTTGTTTTTTATGAAGGAACTAAGGAACCAAAAATTTGATATTTCCTATTAACTGATGCATGAAGTTGTCTTCTACAACTTACATGAGTTAAATCTTTAATAACTTGCTTTGTTAATTAAATAAAAAATAAAAGAGTCAATAAAAACAACAAATTTTGGGGTGCTAATTTTCTACGTAGCATGTCCTCTTAATAGATCTCAGCTAGGTGAAACTGCGAAATTCATTCAACGGTGTTTCACAAAAATAATGAAAAATGTTATTTATTTTATTAATTACACAACCTAAGTCTACTTAGCCTATGGCTAGAATGATAAAAATTGAAATGAACAATAAAGTTAATTATGTATTAGGCGGGCAGTATCTTCCGCTATTGCTACAACTATCCACGTCGCTATAGCACTTGATTGTTCCACTTTAGTTGTAATTGGAAAAAAGTTTTTTTTTTTTAAATTATTTATGCATCAAACTTGGAAGCGTTGTTAAATTAATCAAGAATAGGCAATATAGAAACAGGGACGGATCCAACCAATTTTGGGGGGGGGGGGTAGTTGGGGGGTCAAAATAGAATAAACATGTGCAGTATCGATTAAATAAAAGCTCAATAAATTAACTAACAATAGATTTACTAAATTATAAGGGATCCATCCACATTGTCATTAAATTTAATACCTGCATGGGCATTACAAGTAATTATATTATTGTACAGCAAGAGTCGGAAAATGTGACAACCCTGTTCCCATAGATGGGACTTATTCTGTAATTAAGGGCTAGTTGTATCTCTGTTACTTCAGAAAAGAAACTACTACATAAGGTTGGAAGTTTGTAGTAAACAAAAAATAACACGAAGTCACGAGTAATCTAATTATTTAAGTTTGTAGTGATTGAATCTGTTGTTGGTCAGGTCAATGTATGCACACCTCGGCAAGATTTTGAGTTGTTAAGATCTTAACTGCGTTCAGCCAATTTGTGTTAATTTATTGCAGAAAATAATGAGTAAACCTTATGCTGAGACGAAGCCGCTCTGTGTCCATCAAATCAATCATATGTAAATGGAGTCATTGTAATGTGATAGAGTGTTACAAATTTCCTATGTATTCTAATGAAACGCAATGATGCAAATATGCACCAGTCAGCAATAAAACGCTCGACCACCAAGTGCGATCGTCACTGTGCCCAACGTGGCGAGGTCAGAACATCCGCTGCCAGGTCCGATATTCTCGAAATTACGGAACAGGCTCGAGCTCTCAAACGGAACAGGGCCGTATTAACCTTCCCTGGGCCTCTAGGCAATGAAAAAGGTGACTAACAATGCAGCTAAGAAGTAATAATACTAAATACAAAACACATCATATTTTAAATAACATTTTAAAATGTTTTAAAATTTTGGTGGGAAAACGCTCTGTTTTAAAAATGTGAGTTTTTCAATATTATGAAAAGCACATTTTTCAAGGTATTATGAAAAGTTTTAACAAATTACATAATACATTAACTCTTTTAAAAATTTTGGGCCCTCAGGCCACTCTGGGCCCTTAGGCAGTACACTCGCAATGGACGCAAATATCGTCCGCATACAGTATAATTCTGTGCCCAAGCGGGGCAATACTAAGAGTAAGTATAATATTGCACTTAAAACCCCACCTTGCTTAAGTCCTTTGTTAACCGTTACGGGTGGGCTAAATTTATCTCTTATTCTAATCGATACCTTACGATTGGATAGCGTCGTACTGATGTTGAATATAAGCTCCGGTGGAAAATCTATTTCTGTATGTCATATAAAATATCAAATTGCACCCAATCACTAGCTCGGAGATCATTAACAGTGTGACGCATTAAGAGACCATCGGACACGCTGCTATCTGTGTCTGTACATAATCAAATTTAACAGAAAATAATTATTGGAGAGTCATCGACTTCGATGGCCAGGTGGTAACGTGCTTGCACTTGTGCGAGTCTTTACACGCCATGCGATGGGAGACGTGTCGTAACTCAACACGGGTACTAACCTACAGAGGCGACTGAAGAGGTCAATCGGATACATTCATTAAATTGTGAATGTGATCCAATGACCACAAATCGGCGTTTCTTCAGCCCGTGCTAATTTTTTTGCCTACCCCGACTGTGACTGTGGGGCCGAATGGGAAGATCCAAACTAGAGTTCCATATAGGCCTGTATACAATATATATAGGAAACATGGAACATTCACTCCCTCCAAAAAATATATTTTTGAATCTGAGGCGTCACCTGCCACGTGTTTTCAATTGCAATAGGAGACATGGCAGGTGAAACCTGAAATTAAAAAAAAAAAAAAAAAAAAAAAAAAAAAAAACAGTTTTGGCGGGAATGTCCCATCTCTTCTATATGGAACTCCAATGTAAACGACATTCCTTTTTTTAATGGCCAGATGGTAGGGTACTTGTACTTCTACGAGTCTCTACACGCCATGTGATCGGAGATGTGTCGTAACTCAACACGGGTACTAACCTACAGAGGCGACTGAAGAAGTCAATCGGATTCATTCATTAAATTGTTTGTATGCAATTAACCTTTTTGAAAAAAAAGGAAATAAAATGTCCCCGCTTTGACAAGAATCGCCAAATTTTAGTTAAAAAAACTTGAAAAGAATGGTTTTTGACCTAACTGTTCAGCGTGTGCAATAAATTCAATTTCCTTTTATAAGAACTGTCGTATTTTGGTTGGCCCATGGTGGGGTTTAACATTTCAATTCAATTTCTTGTATAATTTTTGCTTGTTTTTTAATTTTTAATTTTGTTGTTGTTTTCCTTTAAACTTGGAATTATTTACTGATTTTGGTATGGTTCCAATTATATGCACTTGTAAGTAACGGGTTAAAGAGAGAGAGAAAAATATACTATAGAAGAAATGTTCCTCTACAATTTGTTGTATAGTGTGTTGAAACTTCATCTTATGAAGCTCCCTAATGGGTTGAGATCGTTAGATAATTTCAATTTATTGATTTTTTTATACGCAATTTAACCGTAAAATACTAAATTGCTGGTAGGATACTCCAAAAGGAACTTTTTTTTTTATAAAAGGTTAATCGCATACAAACAATTTAATGAATGCACCCGTTAAACCTATTCAGTCGCCTCTGTAGTACCCGTGTTGAGTTTCGACACGTCTCCGATCACATGGTGTGTAGAGACTTGCACAAGTATACAAAAGCACGCTAGCACCTTGCCATCGAAGTCAATAAGCCGATGCACTGAAAACAAGGCTAAAAACATATGACTGCTGAATAACTTCCAATGGGTTAACCAACTTTCGGCGTACAGACAAATTTCGCCCTGGCTGCGAATTATAATGATAAAAGTTAAGCATGACAAAAACCTTTACAGATACAGGCTACAGCTGGTATTTTGAAACACAACGAATGATTTCAGATACAAGGGGATGTACCCCACACTTCCCCTCCCTCCCCCCCCCCCCTCGCTCCTGTCAAATGCATTTCACTCATCTGTTATCCAGCACAACGATTCCAGATTCTTATTAACGTTTTCACTTTTTATATAAATTTCTCCCTCAGTCCACTCCAAACCTTCCCCTACCACTTTTCGCATCATCAGGATGCATCCACTTATAGTATCTCTAAGTTTGCAGTAATAGCTGGTTCAAGTACTGTCAACTCCTGTCTGAGCGGGCCAAATGCTTTGGGACTGTATTATACCTTATTAATGGATTTAAGAAAGAAAACAGACATACTCCCATATTACACACTCGTCAATCAAATAAATATGGGTCCAGGTAAAATTCGAAGGGTGTAATCGGGGCCAACGGGAAAAAAACAGAGTAACTGTGCTCGAAAGCTTCCTTTTTTTCTGAATGTTTTATTATGGGTTTAGGGCTACCATGGCAGCTAGCTCTGTCAACGACCCCATTGATTTGTAGGACATGAGTGGTAATGATTCCCCATGAATTTTTCTCTCAGGGAAGCTTACTTACACTTTGGGTGTCCGAGCCTACGATACGTTTTTACAAAATGTTGCGGTCTGGTTATTGGCTTGACCATGATCCGCACACGACCCAGTGAGAATGAGGGATTGGGCGTTCCTGGTAACAGTGGGTGTCACCTCGCCGGGCAATCTTTCCAACACCAGTTTTCCTAGATGCAAACCAAAAACGGCTACAAGCGACAGTGGACAAGCCAAGAGATCCTTACCATTTAGACCATTGTAACAAGCGTGAGCCCGACTTAGCCAAGTTCGTGAACGAGTAAAAAAAAAAACACTTTACCAAGACATTGCAGGGACTCTTGGGGCTGTGGCGTGGGTGGAGCATACAATTTACTGACATCTTTTCATTACTTTTCAACATAGCACGATGATTTGAAGACGAGTGTCAGTTTAGAAGAAGTGTCATAGGTTTTTAACCCCCTAAAGAGTTGAAAGTAATAGACGAAAACTCATGTACTTTCAGAACTTATCTCTACAGTATTTGTCGATAAAGATCTTGCCATCACAGAATGAAATAAAATAATGATGTAGAAAGAAAAGAATACGACTTAGAAAAGGAGCAAGATGAAAATTGCAGGATGAATAGACAAGAGAGGGAAATATTTGATAAAAACCTGGGAGTGGTAAAAGATATGTATTAGGAGTTAGGCGAGAATGTAACTGAGGTAAACTTGGAAAATGTTCCCGTGAGTATTGCTCTTGGCGTTGAATTTTCTATTTCGCTGAGGGAGTGACAGGATTCCATATACTTGAAGCACATATACCCTCAGCACCATGTATCCTTATAATTAGCAAGCCAGCCATAGCATCCTACAGGGATTTATCTTTGGCCCATTCATGTATATGATATACATAAGACGGTTTTTATCATTCTACATCCCCTCTCGCTTCAATATTTAAATCCTTTACATATTAATTTTATTGAACTTGAAATTAGGATCTTGCCGCTTTGACTTTCCCTCGAGAAGTCAGCAGTGTGTGTTTGAATATCGTATTTATATATGTTCTTCCCCCTTTCCTCAATATTTCTCTGACTGCACTGAACACCCTTCAAAATCTATTCAGACCCAAAATCTTGAGCTTTTTATATAGTCCTTTTACATTTCAATCGAATAATTTTTTTCTTCAGTCTGTTTAACTTTTCCCTTTATCTCTTCATATTTGCTAATAAATTGTTAGAAAAAAATTAAATCAAAAGTCAATATTTTATTTCGGGTTTCCTTTCGTCTGATTTAGGATTTTTTTTGCTCATACGCTCATGCTCCCTGGAGTGATAAATTCCCAGACAATTTTGAGACGACTTCACTTCAGACTATTGAGATGTGGGTGTGTGTGTGTTTGAGAGAAATAAAGAGAGAGACAGAGCAATGTAACAGAAAAGGCTTTCACGGCCGGAGTCGAAAGAAGAACCAGTAGAATCCGGGCTGATAGGTCGTGGTCGAAATGAAAGCGAACTTCCAAACGTTTCGTCAACATCTGCGGTCGGCATCTTCAGTGGAACTTGGAACGTGGAAGAGACAGAGCAGTCATGCCATTGGCGTAAGTCTATTTATAGTGTATTATATTGTACATATTAATCAGATCATTTATTTGTTTTAGCCCCCTACATGGTCAAATAGAGCATAACAAGTTTATAAAAATATTTTACGATACAAAATTAAATTTTCAAAAGTACAGTGCAGCGTTCAAGACTGTAGCCTTGACCCTATTGTTATAGAACAATTTCTAATGTTAAATGTGAAATTGTGACTTATGTTCAAGAACTATGCGATTTCTGCTAATAAGCTAATGAAGATTAATTATTGGGAAAGACAATGAACGCCAATCATGGCATATCGGCCATTGAAGATTACGACTTAAAAATGGTGGGGAGTAAAATGGGATAGCTATGATAAATGATACTTAAGGCGCACTCTATAATTTTCTCCTCTATGGGAAGGAGCAAAATCGATGATCACTTGGCTGCCCCAGGCTCCTACTAATGACTAGATTTTCTAGTCCTTAGAAAAAGATTATACTCGTGACGGTATCAATTCAAAACAGAGATTTTGACTTTATTTCAATGAGGTACGCAGCCACGAGAGCTATGGGACTGTCTGTTATTGGTGAATTGGTGATGGCCTGGGAAAAAAATTAAGCGCACTAAGGTTGGAGTATGATTTTGAAAAATCTTGACTTGACGCGGTGTTTGGTTGGTTTCCAAGCCGAACTCGAAGCCAAGCCAAGCTAAAGCTTGCTTTAGGGAGTTTGGCACATTGGACCGTAATAATGATAAAGCTTAAAATACGGTAATGTACAGGTATATACTGCACACTCATACATAGATGTTAGAAAAATACACATATATTATATGTTTTATGCATGTTATATAATTATGTTGCATAAAAATATAATTATATATACATATACATAGAATACACATACATAGATTTCGACACTATTTCAAAGAAGTTCGCAGCCACAAGAGCTATGGGACCGTCTGTTATTGGTGAATTTGTGATGGACTTAAAACAAGTCAAGCTGTCTCTTGGCTAGCCTGGACAAATTAAGAGCACTTAGTTTGGAGTTTGGGTTGAAAAATCTTGACTTGAAGCGGTGTTTGGTTAGTTTCCAAGCCGAACTCCAAGCCAAGCTAATGCTTGCTTCAGTCAGGTTGGCACATTGCTGCCAAATTCAATTTTTTTAAGACAGTCGGAAAGGTTTCCACACTGGGGTGCTCGAGCAACACTACATCTACCTCAGGTACACCACGACATAGCGCACAATTTTTATAATAAAAAAAGTAGCGAACATTAATTAACACCGAATTAAAAAGTAATCAACAAAGAAGAAGTGAAAATGCGCAGCATACAGAACGGACAATGGTAGAGATGCGGACTAAGAAACGAAAAGTCGATGTTCAGGAAGATATAAAAGGAACAATTTTCTGCTGGGCCTGGATCCACACAACCCCAAAGTTAACATACCCTCACATCGAAAAACAATTGCACTGACTAGCGAGGAAATTCTTACAGCCATGTTAAAAAATGTATCGAATTTTCGTCTGATCCCCCCCCCACCTGAAAAAATATTCAAAAAACACCCCAGACGACATCCTAAATATAATATAGACCTTTGCAGCTGCAGCTGTACTGCTGCCTTTTAGCCTTCCACGTAAAAGGAAGAAGTTACTGAATTAAATCATGTTATCGGTTATATTTTCAATGTAATAATAACAATCACAATTGACGAATTTATTGAATTAGTTGGAAATGCCAGAGATAATACGGAGTCGGCGCTAAGTGAAACAGATGTGGGCATTGCATGTCTATACTTCGGAATGAGTCACATCCTGTGGGCACCGACTGATTAGGCCGAGCTGCATCTAATAATGACTTTTTAATTGACATACTCATAGTCTCATACATTTTTTGCCACAGTTTCCAGAAGAAAAAAAATGTTAGTATAAGTAAACTGAAAATACCAGTGACGTTAAGTAAATAATTAAATTTTTTTACGCGTTCGGCGCTGTATTGCGTCATAAACACCGAGTCGTTTTTATTATTTGGAAGGCCTAGATTTATTAGTAGGCCTATTCGTGTCGTAGCTACTGAGTAACGATCCCACATACTCTTAACCAGATTTTTTTTTTTGGGGGGGGGGGAGGTCACACGTCTGGAAAATTGAAAGTGTAAAGCCAAGAGCTATCGAGGGGAAGGGCAGCAGCCCCCTTGGATACATCAAACATTAATATTGACATCAGTCCGTAACTCCGAAATTGGCAACATTATACATTAAAATAGTCAAGTTTCTGCTATAAATTGATTTTTTTTAAATTAATGCGAAAAAAACTTTCATATTTGTATTTATTCATTTATTTATTAAGTTTTTTCTATGAATTTGTTTTATTACCTCCTGGAGGGGGGAGGCTAGGCATGTACCTGGGGTTAGCTAAGCCCCCCCCCCCCACACCCCCTCTAATTACGCCAATGGTTGCGACATCTAACTATATAGAGTTTCGCGCAAGTACGAGCAAACCACCTCCTATGCCACCGAAGATGATTCGGGAGATCTGTATAAAACAACAGTTTCCTCTTAAAAAGATATAAATTCAATTTGAAAACAAAAATTCAGTAAAAATAAAACCCGTTGCACAGGTTGGAATTAAATGATTCGTTTTAAACTGAAATACCTTTGTAACCTCAATCAATGTCAATAGACGCATTTTTTAGGTTTAATCGGTAAAATTTCCATGTATTTAATCCAAAAAAGTTCCCCACCCTTTTAAAAACACTGTAGCAAATTCCTGTCGGCGGCTTCCACAAACTAATAAAATACAAACCGATATAGGCAAAACAGAATCCCGTTTATTTCATAGCTTTTAAAGGAAGCTTTCGGAGTTATATTGAGCACTGTCTATTTTTCGGCAAAGTATCAATGCGAAATCCCGAGAACGTATAGGCTTGGGCAAGTTATCTAGGGGACCTATCAAAATCCTGTATGAATCCAACACGCATCTATTACATTGACAGTTTGAAAACTCAATCAACATACAGTATGTGATAATTCAGTTGTCTATGGGTCTACAGACGGCTGTATAGCATAACTAATTGCTTATTGCTGTGGCTCGATTCGACATGCTAGCGTAGAATTTTTTATTTATTTAAAAGAGTCCTGTCTTCAGTTCTAAACCCACGACCATATTTTCAATTTTTTTTGTCCCTTTTTAGAGTGACACCTTGAACCTCTGGAATTTCCAGTTGCATTGTTTCCTAAATTTACTCAATTAATCTAACAAAGGCCAAAATTGACCTATGGCCTCAGCCCTCCCTTCCCAATATTTTTCCTGGTCAATGATGACCTTTTGACTAACAGACTAATTTAGTGTTCCAATTGTGAAGAGTTTCCGAATTTTGCCCTTAATTTTTTGCTACAGGCCACAGAATGACAGAATTTTGCGTTAAATAAAATACTACCTAAACATTTCAAGTGGCTTTGTCGCGTTATGAAGATGATAACTGCGTAGTTTTATAAACAGTACGAAATTTTATAATCCACTCTCGCTACTTTTGCCTTTTTCAGATAGGGGCGCCATTTTCTTGCCCCATGCTGACAGAATCAAACGGGAATTGGCAAAAGGATCATCTTGAAGGAAGAGCGGGAGTTCCTTCCTCCTTCATGACGTCAGGACACCATTGGGTTCTAGATGGCTTGTTTGAGCACCGGTTGAATCTCTCGCTGGACCGGATATGTACAATCATCGTCCAAGGACGAACAGGAGTTCCTCCTTCATGATGTCTTTCAAGGACATTGTAATTTTTGAATGACTTGTTATGGCCCACAGATCCTTTGTCCAATGCCAACGACCCCATGGATTTCGGACATTATTTGTATTGTTTCCGTATGAATTTTTGGCCATTGGCAAACTAGTATATCGTACGTTCTCGATGTCAACCTACCCCGGTTACAAGCGATAATGCAGAAGCTGAGACAAGCTTACCATTGAAGCACTGAAACAGGGGAAAGCATGACTTAACCAAGTACAGATACGAGTGCTTTCAAGGACATACTCGGTATATATATACATAGCCTTGTCAGATTTCAAGGCCGTGTAGGTATTAGCATAGAACCATCAGTGGACCTTGACTACACCAGTTGGACGCGGTTCAAGGTCGCCATCTATGCTGTATGAAGAGTTTATTGAACTTGAAGCTTTAACCCCTTTACTGGTCTCTAATACACGCTAAATATGACTCAGCCCCAACTTGGGGAATCGAAATAACCGTCACCCCTCAAAAACTTTCAAACTACACAGCGATCAATCTCCTCACACAATAAATTCGAATAAGACTTTCAGAAACGGCGAATAAAATGCATAAATACCAGTATAAAAACGTTAATGAACATAAGAAACAACGAGAGAGGAGGCTCATTTTACATTTCAGCACGAATGATTGGGAAAATACATAGACGAAACAGCTAACAAGAGCGCACCCCTATGTAATATTTCAATTTGTGCTACCAACTATTTAAAACTGGGGAACTCTGAAAAAGCGATTAGTAAAAAGTATCGGTAAACGTAAGAAGAAGGCTTACGGTTTAAATTAAAGGATTGTTCAACAGGCTTTTATGTTTCGTAAGATGTGATTGATTGGGAAAAACAAATGGATTTTAAAATGACATAACGCCCAATGAGCCATGTGTAGATTGCCCAGTTATTTTACTTTGCTAGATGGTACATTGATTAGGGAGACGTTAGAAAGGGTATAGCAGCCGTCTAGATTTTGGGGTATGAGGGGGGGGGGTAGCCGATATCCCTTCACTCATACTCTGACCATATAATCCATTCATGTTAACTTGGCACAACCCCTATTTATTTGCACGCTAGTCTTGCATGATAAAATCAAAAATTAACGAGATGTAAAAAATCAGCCTTTAAAACTATACCTACAACGTATAGACTAGAACAAAGGAGATGGTATAGGCTACTATGCTCAAGATGTAAAACTGTATTTTTTGCGTATTATTTATTCCATTTTGCAGATTAAAAATTATTTCACTAATAATTACTTTTTGGAAGGACTTTTTATGCACTTAGGCCCATTGGTCTCCTGCCCAATGCCAACGACCCCATGAATTTCGGATATTATTTATATTGTTTCCAGATGGATTTTTGACCATTGGTAAAATAGTATGCTTTCTCGATAAACCAGCTACAAGCGATAATGGACAAGCTGAGACAAGCTTACCATTGAAGCAATAAAGCAGGCGAAAGCTTGACTACGGCGGGTATTTCACATACGTACATCGTCAATGAAAATTATGAAATTGAAGGACATTTCAATTTTTCATTGATGGCGGCCATTCCACATGTTTTCTCAAAAATTGACAATTTTCTATTGAAACGTATTTGAAATTTTTGAAATTTGTTTGAATTGGTTTTTTTGAAATTTTGTTTGTATTTGTTTTCTTCGTACACTTATTATTTTTAATAAAACCTAATAATAGTAGGAGATCCGAAGTATGATCGACCTTCACCGATCTGTTTAATGAATGAAAACTGTTTTAAAAAAAAAATCAATTAAAATAATTGTACTTGACACACTTGACACATCCCATGACGCCATTTTTTAATTTTAGTCTGTTTGTTTGTGATTTTACTCTATGATCAATTGATCATTGATCAATTTTAACAATAGCATAGAGTAAAATTGAAATGTCTTTCAATTTCATAATTTTCATTGACGATGTACGTATGTGGAATACCCGCCTTACCCAAGTACAGATACAGATAAGTTCTAACGGTTTAGCAAGGTGTAGGTTTTGTATTTGACAGTAAAGAATGCAATATAGACAATAAGAAAATAAACTTGAAATGAAGTCATCACAAACTCAGAGATGAGACGATGTCTTCTCCCTTTTAGGGAACAACTGGAAAAGAGGGGAACTTAGTTAAGAAAACTGCAAGATTCTTCAAAAAGTTCAACACTTGTTTCCCCCTCTTTGACCGCATCTCTTTTGCTTTTTCATAAAAATCCCACCTTCCTTATACACTTCGTCACTATTCCCCTTTCCAGTTCTACCAACTTCATCAAAACAAAGTGACACTTATTTCCACAAACCGTCAATCATCAAAACTAGTTTGGCCGGATTGACAGGACGCCAAGACAAACTATAATAAAGTTTATAAAATCCAAGAGTGAGCTTTTTTTCGGAATAGCTGGAAGTTTTTTTTTTCTTATAAAAATGA
This sequence comes from Psococerastis gibbosa, assembly GCA_963971405.1. Lineage (NCBI taxonomy): Eukaryota > Metazoa > Arthropoda > Insecta > Psocodea > Psocidae > Psococerastis > Psococerastis gibbosa. The sequence continues at coordinate 6,917,735 of OZ020492.1, forward strand.
AAGTTATAACATATTTAAGATACAGTCTTTTAGATGTATTTTCATCCCCTGAGAATACAATTCTTCAATCTAATGCTAATACAGCTCCTAGATTGAGGTTCCAAAATCGGAAGGTAGATTTCACGTGACACTTTCCATTTCCGTAAATAATTATTGACAACTTTTCTTGTTGTAGACCTACCAGGAAGAGGAAGGAAGTGCAGTAAATAATACATTATGAGGGCTATTTCATTCATAGGACTAAAAGAAATTAGTTTTGACGGCAGTAATTTTCCCATAGGGGTGATGGAAAACTCAAATTTTCCAAATTGTCAAATTCATGGGAAATTAAACTACTGAAAATTCCTTATGATATAATGCATAAAAAAAATGAATATAATAAAATGTTGTCTATATTAATTTGTATAATAATTTGTAACCCATAATAGGTTAGCTGGTAGTGCAGCCCTTCGGGGTAAAGCTCGCCAATATAAAGACGTTTTTCATTCATTCATTCAATGAAAGCCGGGCCCCCCAAAAATAATCTGGCTACGCCACTGTCTGTAGCAGTAATTTGGGCCAGCGGGGTATCGTAGCATAGCATTGAATGGAAGCTAACTACTTATCGCATAATGAGCACAAGCAGTTCAAGTGCACTTGTTTCAGTGATGGCACTTGTCACCTTCCTGACCTATCCCTTCCTCATTTAGCCCTACATGTTTAGCGCTGGTGATTCTGGTTACAATTCTCTAAGTTCTATGTTCTGTACTTATGTGTTGCTCACTGCTTGTGATCCTGAGTCGAGTACCTCCAACTTCCTTTCTAGTATCCTAACCCTCCATCCCACCTAAGCACAACCCTTATAACATGAACCAACCTTAGAAGAAGAAGAAGAGAAGATGCAAATGTGACTAGAGAGAGGAAAATCTAGTTTATATAGGCTGGTTACCTATTCCTAACATGCTGACTAAATCTATGTGACGGGGGTGATTGTACACATATTATCCGCTAGGTTGGCTTAGTAATAGAACAACAAAAAGTCAAGATTTATTTATTTATGTCGTTCACAATGTTCTCCCAATTGTTTAATGCTTTTTTAATCTCTACGTTTTCCAAGAAATTTGAGAATTGAATTGAAAGTGTGGGTTTCTTGGTTAAGGTGTTTTGCGAATGCAATACGATGTTAGGGACTTAGGTCTTGACCGAAATAATAATAATAATAATAGTGTAATTCCCAAAATGAATTCAGTTACATAAATTTAGATAATACATTTTTCTTCTTTGGGTCCCTTGCCATTGTGCAGCCATTTTGCACGGTGCCGGTAACAATATAAGAACTAAAAATTTAAAGTAGTAATATGTAAAAGTACAGATCCATTTGGTATACAGATGGTATGAGGTATGTTGAGAGGCATGTTATTAGAAGTTCCAAAGTGCTGGGTCTTTTTGTAGTATTGCATGTTTCACCTTATTTTGAAATATTTTGCGTGTAGGTGCGCCACGAAGTTCTAGAGAAAGAGAAATTATGAGATATAGAAAAATTGGGCTTGGCGGGATTCGAATCTACGATCTACGCCTAAATTAGGTCTTGATTGGCCATTGGGAATGGTTTAAATATATTTGAAGATGGCCACCTGCGTATAAGGAGAGCTAGGGGTCTTCATGGACAGACAGACGGACTAAGTGAATTATTATTGAGAGATAATAAATAAAGTCTCAAAGTTGGCCGAATTGGTCCAATACTTCTCTAAATGCCCAATCCCAGGTACCAGCATCGAGACCGTGGCCAGCCATTTATAGCCGACAGAGTTGGAGACCCGGAAAACTTGGCTGTCGCGCCGCCACGCATGTTAATTTCAATAAAAAGTTCAATTAATTCTGCAAATGAATAGAGCTATGAGAAAATAGGCACTTTAATTAGCAGTAAAATACAAATGGAAGAGGTATAAAGGCTGATATGCGATATTCTATGTATGGAATCTAATTTTTCTATATGGGGGGGGGGGGGTAGAGCAGACCCCTCAGCGAATATCTCAGATCAATCCAATCCACCTTTCCGAGCTTTCATCAAAACAAAAGGGTAACTCCCCCCTCCCCGTTCGTCTCTATGAAGGGTTATCTCAAAATATTGCAGCAAATTTAAATTCAAAATCAGGCCTTAAAATTCAGAACTTTCATATGCTTTTCGCTTTGCTTCGCTTCCACTTTAGGGTATCGCGAGGTCTTTTATCAAATGCCTATCTAATGAAGACTTTCTTCTTTGATATCACGCTATAGGTCGATATCAATAAACTATTTACTACAGTACAACTCTCCACTATGAGATTTTTCTTTCATTGAATTATTATATTGCATAAAATACATTAAGAGGACATGCTACGTAGAAAATGAGCACCCCAAAATTTGTTGTTTTTATTGACTTTTTATTTTTTTATTTAATTAACACAGCAAGTCATTAAAGATTTGGCTCATGGAAGTTGTAGAAGACTACTTCATGCATCATAAAATATGAAATATTACACTTTTGGTACCTTAGTTCTTCCATAAATACCAGAACAGATAGGACAGGACTAAAATTTCGCGTATTCTGGGATTTTTGGAAGAACTACAAATCCGAAAAGTAAAAATACTCAGATTATATGATGCACGAAGTAGTCTTCTACAACTTACATGAGATACATTTTTAATAACTTGCTGAGTTAATTAAATAATAAATGAAAAGTATTTAATTTTGGGGTGCCAATTTTCTACGTGACATATCCTTTTAAGGGGAACCATTGCTTCTTTTTAGTAAAACAACATGGATGAGAGCTAATTAATTAAATTCTCGTTTCACAGAGATTGTATTGGCAAAATCGCTCTTTGAACACCTCCTGAAATATATAGACTTTGATAAGACACAATACATTTGTTTATATGAACTATTTTTAATCTACAAAATAAAATAATTTAAAATGATGAAGCAGACAAACGTATTCCAGAATTACGCTCACTATTTTTTGGTGTAACGATAGTTCACAGGCCAAAATATTTTGTGTATTATCACTATAGTCTATATTGCAGCATTATATGGTACATAACATAACATTATATGGTACATAACATAAAGTTGAGTGTAAGACAGTGCGCTTATAGCCCTAACTCAGCTAGGTTGGGTTAGTAATAGAAACAATATAAAAAAAAACAATAACCTTCTTCTTCTTCTGGCTCTACAGCCCTTGGTAGGCTTTCGCATGCTCGACATCACTCCTCCCTTCATCTCGGTTTTGAACAGCGCTCCACCACTCCCAACTCGCGAAGGTCAGTTTCCAACTCATCCTTCGAGCATTTTTGAGGAATATGGTATATAATACTGATTTTAAACTAATTTATGTTGAAGAGGCAACTTCCTCGTTATAACCAAAATTGGAGGATTTAAATATATTATATTATATTCGAAATTTAAGGAATCTCAATATTTTGTCTTCACAGGATAGTATTCCCAAACTTTAAGAGCCTACGCAGGGAAAACGATGCACGAAGCCGACTCATGAGGGGTGTCATTTGCACTGGCGGTTTCAGGGGGGGGGGCAAGGGGCTAAGCCCCGCCCTCCTTGACAGTTCACAGGAGCATATTAGCATACTCCTTTTTGAAAAAATAAAGTGTAAAGTGTTTTGAAGTGAAACAAATTCCTAAATATTGTCAAATCCCCAGTATTAAACTAGTGTCGGGTCTTATCTCTTGTCAATGCCCCCCCCCCTTTTGAAAATTCTAAAACCGATACTGGTCATTTGGAGCACAATTTTATTCTGTTGGAATTCGAGTAAGCTGTACGATAGAATGTCGTAGTTGCCTGCATTATATTAAAGAAAAACAGTAAGTTCTATTTAGCTGAAAAGCATATTGAATTTTAAATATGCAATCTAGTCCAGTGCACCCCGCCCCCCCCCCCCCCCGCTAGTAACCGCTGAGCCCATTTAAAAACATGAATTGACTCTTAGGACTGATGCCTTGTATATCGATGAGGGATCAGGAATTGTTGAGTTAGTGGACTATCTGCTAACTCAACAATCTAAGTCTACTGTAGACAACTGAATTATGAAACAGACGGTTGAGGTTTGAGACTCCACAAAAAAAAGGAACCCCTCATCGGTAGGGGATAAACGCGGCCATTGGGCATGTTGCTGACCACAACATCCTGAATAGAGCAATGCTCAAGAGAGAGGAAACTCAAGCAGCCCTCAGACGTTTTTTAAAAATATAAACTGCAGATAATTTCATTCCAAGCATGGTTATCGAAAGGGTCCCGTAAAATGGTCTGTACTTTGTTAATTGAGTTTATGAACTCAGGTGAATAGATTATTAATTGGAAAGGGCAACAGGACAGCGCGTTAATTTGCGGTGGTTGTTTTCCACCGATTGCTCACCACCAGTTAAATTTTGATTAACTACTTTATAAGAACATTAATCTAACCAAATTGAATGTAATCGATTGATTTAGCAAAGTTGGTTTATCGTGGCGCCTCCTTTGACTTGCTTTGGTTCTCCGTGAAGAACTTTGGTTAGATTTAAGTTCCGTCCCTTCAGCAATAATTATGACAATTATGACTTGACAGCAGGTATTATCTACAGTAATTTGTTTTTGCAACCTGTTAAACAAATTTCCAATAATTCAAATGTGATGGAAGCACATCCCACTATAGTATAATCTCTCATTTTTACACACACGAATTCACAGGAATTATTAAGGGCCAATGGAGCCTTCCATTTCAATTTTTTGCGCAAACGCAAATTTCTCATGAAAAATCAATCGTGAAGCCGTAATTGAAGTGTCATGAACTAGAAAAAAATGTTTCTCTACGCTATGATGTACATTATGTAGCATTCTATAACACACACTTAGGATATCAATGCAAAGGTATCGAAATGTTTTGGAACATGTTTTTCGACTGTGTGACTCTATGGCGGAAATTTTATGCGAAATATGAATTTTTGAAGAAAACAAAATGCGGGGGCCCTTAAAGTGGGAATTTCAAAACATTTTGTGAGTAAATGGCAACCGATTATTTTTCACCAAAATTAATTTTTTGTTTTTTTTTCTTTCGCAGAAAAGATTTTAAAATGGTCAGAAGATTCATACAAAATACAAGCTTTCCAAAAAACGCGGGCTATTCACCCGACTGCATTACTACTATTGCATAAAATCCCTACAAAGCACTTTATTGTGTTTTTCTTAGAGAAATAATACTTAAGGTGAGAAAATAATAGTTTTCTTTTATATTCTACTATTTTTCATCATAAACTTTTTTCTCTTATTTTTTTTTCTCTTATTTAAAAGGATTATTCGCATACAAACAATTCAATGAATGTATCCGAATAACCTCTTCAGTCGCCTCTGTAGGTAATACCTGTGTTGAGTTACGACAAGTCACCGATCGCATGATGTGCAGAGACTCGCACAATTACGGACAAGCTACCACTATGCCATTGAAGTGCTTAATTCCAACCTGCGGTAACCGAACTAGATATTAATAAAAATTGTCAACACTCAGTGACACACTCTAACCATAATAGAAGGTATCATGGTATAAAATGTCAACACACATTTTTTTTGTTATTAATAAAAGAAAAACCTCAAATGTACCTCAAAGGGTCAAGGAGGTTCCTTGGATTATTTTGGATGCTAAAATCAACCCTAAGCAATTAATTTCGGTATTCACATAATTGCATAACTTGAAGTTTATAGGCGTATGAGCTTACTACACAGAGAATTCAGACAGAGGTACTACCGTTCTTGACCTTCTGGCTTCTACTTGTATTTTCACTCGCTAAATTAGGAAATTATTGCATCCCAGCTCCAAGAAATAGATTTCTGAACTTCAGGGTTAACGGCCTCCGTTGGTATAGTGCCTGTTGGTACTTGTGCGAGTCTCTACACATCATGCGAACAGTGACTTGTCGTAACTCAACACAGGTATTACCTACAGAGGCGACTCAAGAGGTTATTCGGATACCAACAATTGTTTGTAATAGTTTTTTTAAATAAATAATTATAAAATTTCCCTGATTTCAGGTAGGTTACGAAGTTGATGACAAACGAACACACATCTTCAGTTATTTTAAAATTTTCTTACAGTAATAATGTTTAGCCTAATTATAACACAAGTTTTAGGATTCAGCTAGAACAGTATCAGTAAAAATAAAATAAAAAAATCACGGTTCTTATATATTATTATTTTTGATGGGTTGTTTACTGACGTAATAATTACTGACTTACTAATTGAACCTTCAAGACATGTAGAGTAGTGGTACGGACTCTGACTTTCACCCGAAAGGTTGTTGGTTCGAATCCTACACTTGCTACATTTTCTGGCCATGCTTCGGAGGGATTGTAAAGCAGGGGGTCCCGGGCCTTCCTAGTTGAGTGTAAGAGAGGGCTTTATAGCCCTAACTCCACTAGGTTGGCTTAGTAATAGAACAAAAAGTCCTTATTTATTTATTTATTTAACCTTGCCCTGCCGACGACCACATAAATTTTCGGCCATACGCTAGTGTATTGTTTCTAAATTAGCTTCCAGCCATTGGTAAACTGGTTCACTCCTCGATGTCAACCCCCACCGACTACAAGGGCTAATGGACAAGCTCAGATATGCATACCATTGACATTGTAACAGGTGTTAGCTCAACTTAACCAAGTATAGGAAGAAGTCGGCCTTATAGTGATAGTTATAGTGGAAATTGTTATTTTTTTGTTATACAGTACTATCATAGTGTAATGACAAAAATTGATTGAAAGTGCATTGACGTTCTTGACAGAGATACTTCATAAAGCACATGGCATAGAAGAAAAAGAACAGAAGACTTATTCAACCAGTTTTTTTTTCAAGTGTACTGAGGCAAACACGCAGACTTCTCATCAGCAAAAAGCATTAAAAGCTATCACTGTTATTTAAAAACACATTGACGACAACAAAAGAATTGAAATGGCTTAAAAGTCTTGAAGAAAAAAAATCGAGAAAATATCTTACGGGATCGATCAACGCTAATCCATCTATCAGAGCATCATTAAAGTGTTTAAATGAAATACTCCGCGTATGCTTATCTTGTGAGTGGGCGTCAGCAATTGGCAGTTAAGACAAAAACAAAGGTTTACCCCTTTTTCATTGAGATATATATTCTAATCACTGTCGGGGAGAGGCAATGGTGAATACCCAAATAACAGTAAGTGAAACATGGCGTTCACATGATTTGTGAAACTTTTGAATCAATATTGATTATTGGGGGTGCACTGTTATACAAGGGGCTACTTGAGCGTTTCGAAGAAAAGGGGCTCTTACTTTATGTCATTGCTCAGCTTCTGTGTCAGTATTTCTTCAAATTTCAGTTCAAGCAAATGCATTATTTACAAACAATATAATCCGGTTATAGCTGAACTCCTGTTATACGGACAATAACATAGTCGTTTCATCGAAACTTCAATACTGCCACATTTAGGGTGCTAAAAAACTCTTCTTCGGTAAATTTACCATCTTGAAATTTTATGCCATTTACAGAAGGAAATTGTTTTGGAATTTTGTGAGATCCACTGTTATTAACACTTCAAGACATAATTTGATGCGGAGGTTAGGAGCTGACAATGAAGATACTCCGAAAGATGTCTGGACCAGTGTAAAATCAGGTATAAGGAGGGACAGAGAGAGTGGCGTATCCGTAGAAATGATGAGCTCTACGCGATATACCGAGAACCTCCGATAGTAGCAGAAATCAAGAGAGCCCACATCAGGTGCTGGGGGACGTGAAACGAACGTCAGACTATAGGGCAACACGAGCAGCCTTACACAATGGTGAACACGTGTGAGACGGCCACGGATGTGATGGCTGGACGACGTCGAGGTGGATTTCTTGCGACCCTCAGCGTCAATGACTGACGAAGGAGAGCGTAGCTGGCGCCATGTGGCAGAGCAGGCCAAGGCCCTACACGGGCCGTAGTGCCAAGGAGTAAGTAAGTAAGTTAGGAACTACGTCCCATTTTTCAGTTGCATTTGAAATGTCATGCCTCCAACTGGGAGGGTTGCTAGGTTGTCTAGCACCTGCGGGTGCGCTTCCAAACTAGTATAGGTCACGACCCGCTAGAAGCCTCAAATGGGTCGCGAGAAAACTTGTGGGTCGCAAAAACATGGGCATTCTATCCCCACATAGAGTCAAATAGTTGACGAAATGTCTCACCAATAAATTTAAATTGCACTAGCCCCAAAGCGTCTCCATGTTACAAATTCAGTTTGCTTATTTATTTTGTCTCGTCAATAATTTAACAGAATAAGTCTTACTCAGAAATAGGGTCAGCTGGGGTTAGGGATTTTCCCCGAAAGTCAACGAAAGCCAGGGGAAACGTCCGGGAACAATCAAGTGAGCTCGTGGGGACAAGAAGAGAAGAGAAAATTTTCGAAGCAAAGTAGCAGGTTTTTACGAATTTTGTTTTAAACTAATACTGTATATTTTTTTTATTTCTGCCATTGGCTGTAAGTGGTTTATTGGGTAAATACGGCCCCGCACTATAGGCATGAGCTTTGGCATTGTCTTGGCGCTGTACAAAGAAAGAAGGACATTCTATCCGTGGAAACCTGTCCAAGCGGGCAGAAACAGAGTCTGCCGTTATGCAACATCAGCCAACCATACCGGCCAGTCGATGGTCTTGAATATCTTCCAGCAGGATGCAGTTCAATAGGGCAGAACGTGAGTGAAAATTAAGGGACGGAAGCCAGTAATAGACCTATTATATTATATTGATTGACAAAGTGGACTCAATGAACCATAAATAAATCCTAGTCGCTGCTGCCTACAGCTCGCGCTCCGAGGGACCTTCAATGCAAAGGAAACACCTAATTTACTCGTCAATTTCGGCCTCAATTTTTAGTTGTTCATCGTTTAATTGATCGTTTAGGCGGCTGTCAAATGGAAAGACGAAGACTGACACATCTTCATTATACAGTACATTTATGTGAAGCCTACTGTTTCCGATAAAAAAAAAAACTGTAGCAACAATATTCGTAATAAGTCCAGCGGGCAACCCCGAGAACTGGTAAAGGATTCCCGCTTTTCAACCCCAGTGCAATCGATCAGTCTATCAACATTGATGGCATAGTTGGTAGCGTGTTCATACTTGTGCGAGTCTATATACACCATGCTTTCGCAGATCTGTCGTAACTCACCCAAGGTATCATTTACAAGGGCCACTGAAGAGGCGTTGGAAATAAAAAAAATATATATAATATGTAAATACATATAACACATTTTATAATATGCATTTAATTATTTATTATTTATTAAAAAAGGTTAAATAAAATAAATAAATAAATAAATAAGGACTTTTTTGTCCTATTACTAAGCGAACATAGCGGAGTTACGGCTATAAGGCCCTCTCTTACACTCAACTAGGAATGCCCCGAACCGCCTGCTTTACATGCCCTCCGAAGCATGGCCAGACAATGTAGGAAGTGTAGGACTCGAACCAACAACCTTTCGGGTGAAAGTCAGAGTCCGTACTACTACTACTCTACATGTCCTGACTTAGGTTAATTGCATACAAACAATTAAATGAATACATCAGATTGACCTCTTCAGCCGCCTCTGTAGGTTAGTATTCGTGTTGAGTTACGACACTTCTCCGATACCATGGCGTGTAGAGACTCGCACAAGTACAAGCCCGCTACCACCTTGCTATCGAAGTCGATTAATTGTACATTGCATTGTCAATAGTAAGGAGTCAGCAGTCTAGAAAACACCAGGCAGCAATGTTTACCATTGGCACAACGTAAGAGGCGTGGGCGTGAGTTAACCAAGATCGGGTGCGAGTCCAATCTTTACCTAGGGTGGTGGGATCCACCCTTAAGTGACAAGAGCTGAAGCATTAACGAGAGTTTAGACAGGGGTACATGGAGCTGAACTAACGCTGCTCTGTCTCCTAAACGTAGCTACACTATCTAATTAGAAACTTTTGATTAACGAGGTATCGATGGATGACACCTCCGTGGCATTATCACGATCACCGCCTTTATAATACAGCTAAGAAAGGGGGCAAACCCGAGCGCAAAAAGGCTCTAAGGTACTTTTGATTTTCGATATTTTGATAAATATGTTTACATCAAATTCCATTCGATATTTCGCATAGCGTGGCGTTTTGCATTATTGGTTTTGAGTTTGGAGAATTTCGGAGACAGCTCGTTTGGGTTTATCGATGGAAAATGTTCAACAAAAGTTTAATCCTGGGTTCTTGTATTGAAAAAAGTTTACATAGGTACTGTAATTAAAAACGTTTTGGGGAATGCACTATGCAGTATATGGCTTATCTATTGGAAAAGCATTAAGGAAGAGAAAACCTTATGAGAGAAAAAAATTAAATTCCGCAGGAGAGGTCGATAGCAGAGTAATCATTGGGGATTTGGTAGAAAGAAAATCTATTCATACACATTATGTGGCCGCCACAAACATGGGATGGGCCATGGTTTCAGAAGTTTGTTTGTATCAAGAAACGGATGACACTGTTGTCGGGTTGATGACTGGATACCTGAAATCTGAAGTCAATCGGTTTTAATGACAGCCACATCCTAAATTACCGGCTTCGGTGGCCAGGTGGTAGCGTACTTGTACTTGTACAGATCTCTATGCACCTTGCGATTGGATACGTGTCGTAACTGGATACAAGTACATATTATGTTACTGGGTGACTTAAGAGGGCAATCGGACTCATTCATTAAATTGTTTATACGGTGCAATTAACTTTAAAAAAAATAGGAACTCGCCTCAAACTCCTAGGTACGTATAAGAGAGGGCCTATTAGCCACAACTTCACTGCTAGGATAGCAGGTATTTTACATTTTTTTTCTTCCAAATAAGTAAAAAAATAAAAAAAATTAGAGGAATCCTTGTCTCTAACTAATTCTTGTGACATTTGACTTTATAAAAAAAATATATATATGTATATTTAATACAAAGGGTGGACACCTGAATTTGACTGAAGCAAGTAGAATCCGGACTGTTGAGCCGTGGTCGACCTGAAAGCTTATTTCCCGACCCACCAGCCCGGGATCTACACCTTCTTCGTCTGACTGCAGCCGTGAGAGCCTTTCTAATCACATTGTCAAGATTAATATAGTCAAACTACAATTACTCGGCGTTATAATAAAGCAAAATGGGCCAAACGCATATTTAAGGACCGGTCCGAGTTTACTCGAACATGCTTTCCAATTTATCAATTAGGAGATAGAGAAAATGAGTAATTTCTTGGTAAATAATTGTACTGTGGTTAAATTTCGGATATCTCGGGGGGGGGGGGGGGTGTCCACCTGACGTCACTGAAGGTGAGGTAAACTCTAGAAAGGTCAGACCAACACATTACCACACAGTAATAGTGGCAGGGCACGCAATGCATTTGACCGTGAATTTTCATTTCATTTCAAAATCATTTTTTCAACAAAAAAATTTTTGCACAAAACCAAATGGTTTTTGGGAAAGCAACCTGTCCAGTTTCGTTACTCAATTTCACACCTAAAACATACATGAAGGTATAAATCATCGATAGAAAGGTTCCGCAGAAAAATTATTTTTTTGTCATTTTCCATGAAAATTGAGATATTTTTAATTTTTTTTACCCACAGAACAAAACTATTAAGGGGCAAGCGATCCACCGCATTTCGTTAAAATTCATAACGACTAGAATATATGTGAATTTAAAAGAAGTCGTTGGAGCCTTTTCTAAGCAATAGTTTTTTAGACGTTTTTTTTTTAGTTTTTGAGAATAAAACACCTCAAAATTAAGTTACAAAAAAAAAAAAAAAAAACATTATCTCGAGGTATAATTTTTGTGAACCTACATGCCGAATTTCATCAAGATCGACCGAGTAGTTTGCCCGGAAATCGACACACAGACAGACAGACAGACAGACAGACAGACATTTCGTAAAAACCACTTTTTTGGATTCCTGGGACCTCAAAACGTGTAAATCCGTTGAAATCTCGGAATCCAACATTTCAACCATCACAAAGCTTTCCTTATACTGCGTATATATTGGAAAGTAAAAATACATACTAATTCCAAAAAAATGCAATACGTATATCTGAACGCATTACAAAACCTGGGAACCAAGTTTGTATAAGAATGTGGCAGGCCTATTAGAAAAATGAACATTAGAAATGTGAAGGGCCTTGCCGATATGTGGATGATTGGTTCGATTATTACAGACCTGCAAGTCTGTTACATATACCGATCAACTATGTCGAGCCTAACAAAAACAACTCCAGCTCAACCTGTTGATCATTATTACGACTTGGCTCTTTGCTCCAATAAAGGGCCCCATTCACGATGGAACCGAATCCCGCGAGCCGTTCCAAGCGCCGTTTTATTCCAATTTTGAATTGACTAGCTGCCGTAGCAGGTCAATACGGTGGATCAATATTCATTACATAATGAAACGCTCTAAGGGACAACTGGAAAGAATATCCTTATAGGTGTTAAAAAATGTCAAATTTCACAGGTAACAATGATAATAGAGCTATAAACTGTCAATTGTAACACTAAATTGACTCAATTGTGAAGAGGCAACCTCATTATAAGCGAACTGGAGTGTTGAGAAAAAAAAACTATCTATACCTTTCCTTTCAGAGCCATATTACTGGAAAATTGCAAAAAGTAAAGACAAAAATAAACCCATTTAATAGGGTCGAAAATGAAAAAAATATATTAGTAATAATAAGAAGAAGGAAAAGAAGAAGAAGAAGAAGAAGAATGCATTTGGAAAGTTATGTTCAGAGCAGAACTAAATATGATCGGCTCACTCAAAGGCTCTGTTATATATTCACCGCTCTGAAATAATAACGAACGAAGAATTTCGCGAACACCCAAGGAGATATGCATATGCCCCAGGGCCAGCTCTCCTTGTTCTTCACGATTAAAATTTAAAATTGCATTTCTAAGATGCAATACCTAGCAATGCTACAGTACGACTATTTTACGCATCTGCTTTTGCAATTGCTCCGGCCACACAAATCCATTGTTCAGCTGGTGACCTACATTACCATATTCTGAGCCCTACCGAAGTTACCATGTTCAGCTGCTTCAAATTAGTATAGTTTATGTGGAATTTTCGGTACGGAAATGATTTAAAAATTAAATTTTTGTACCTCCATTTTAAAATTTTAAAATTTCTTGGGAAGCGGGACATCCCCCCCCCCCCCCATATTAGAAATCCTGAATGATCGAGTTATCTTTGTACGTAGATTAATATGAATACCTCATTTCCTCGGTGTGCCTAAAAATATTCGTTGTTGCCCTCCCCTTCCCTAAAATAACCTGTGTAATAGCCTAGTATACGCTGCTAGTTTATGGGGCAATTTGTGGATCAGAAATTTGTTATAATGCAATTGGGCTCATAAAGTGAACAATAACGTTATAGGGAGGTAATTAGAATCCATGTTCCTAATTAATATCTCTTCGATAGATATTTCCACTTAAATGTGATTTATTATAAACCAACTTTACGCCCCTGCACATAGGCACAGCAGTCACAATATGATGGCGAGTGAAAATGGCAATTATTCAATTGTTTGGCCAAAATTAGACGTCGCAGTGCGCAAAAACCAGACGATGAGTTCTTAACTGGAGAAGTTCTCAACTCAATATATGACATAACGACTCGGCATTCTTTAAACATCTGTTCGAAGCAAGTTCGTCATAATTCTTGGCTTCTTTTTTTTCGCACGGGCAGTGCTAGCTCTATATAACATATTATAGAAACATAGTATAGGACCCATATTACGACAGACAGCTTCATAGGCTTTAACCAGTAAATAAATAATAAAATAAATAAAAAAGCCCATGTTCTATTACTATTTGTGGGAATAATAAAAACGCCATGCCACTATAACCCAATGAGGCCTTATGATCCTTTCTCTTGACCACTGCTCTATTTGGGATGTTGTTGTCAGCAACATGTCCGGCAGTCGTATTTTTCCACAGCCGGTATAGGTAAAGTACTCATTGGAGTTGGTGGACCCAGGGCGGGCGGAAATTGTTTAATTTTAAATAATTCGAATTCTCAACCTTTCGTTTCATAATCCAGTTAGGTGGACTTAGCCGTTAATTTTTTTGGCCAGATATGTTAACGTGCTTTCAGGTGTGTGGGTGGACGGTTTTTATACGATATATTGTATGAGGCAAGTTACCGTCGTTTTTTTTATAAAGAAGAATAATCGTAGTGTGAAATTTTAATGAATGTACCCGAATACACTCTTCAGTCGCCTCACTAAGTTACGACAGGTCTCCAATCGCATGGAATGTAGCGACAAGCCCGCTTCCAGCATGCCATCGAAGGTTACCCAAGGACCGTCAATTAGTCTCAATGACCGTGTTCATATTATAGATTGCCTAAACCTGTCAGAAAGCAAACACTTGTTTTTATGGAAGTGAAGTGAAGTGGAAGTGATTTGTATGAGGCAAGTGATGAGCATCTTCGTTACTATAAGGCATGTCTGGATCATAGCAAAGCAAAATAGGACTTGAGCTAAGAAAAGTGAAAACTGAAAAGGGTCCAAAAGGGGAAAAGGACTGGAGGAACGAGTCGACTCATCACGGAGACAATAGTTCACAGGGCTTATGTGTATACGTATACGTACTTCAAGATATGAAAAAAAATAAAAATGAAAACGATGTTTACTACGTTAGTATTACAATGCCATGGGACTATAATTCGCATAAAGTAGGTACGGCACTGAAGTTCAACTATCCAGATTTAACAATGGGAGGATACCGAGCATATACTCGTACAGACAGACTACAGGCGCCAAGCCACCTTATCAGTGTTTACACTGAAAAATTAATGAATTTATAACTTGGTCATAAATTTAATTACCTTAAAATATTTGATAGTGTTGGAGACAGGTGCTTTTAGAACAAGTCTGATGCCACACCTTATCACGGGCCTGTTTCTTTTAATTTTTATTAAGTAACTGAGATAGTCAGTAATATAATGTAGCCTATTCTAGGGAAGTGCTTAGTAGTAATATGAGGAACGATTTTTCTATTTTTTTGACGTTTGCTCAATTACTGAACCAACCTATTGCAGTTAGGTAAACGTTAAGTTCTCCGGAACCACCCGTTTTACATGCTCTCTTATCCTCAGACAAAGCCTTCTAACCATTAGTTCTGAGAGGGGGGTTTCCAGTCGATAGTACAATACCCGAATGAAATGTAGTAAAATTCATTTATACACATGTAATACCCTGCAATTAGAGGAGCCCCGGGGACCTTTTCCATAAAGTAGGCATGAAATAGTGGTGTTTCTCTCATTTAGATAGCAGTAAGTTTTATATTTTACCATCGACGATTTAATAACTGCACCTGGTGGGCCCGGGGGTCTCCCAAGGGGAAATGTTTTATGCTGTAGGGGCAAAATAATTGGGATTAACGCATTTTGATCTTTTCGATAAACTAGACATGAAATAGTGGTGTTTCTCTCATTTAGATAGCAGTAAGTTTTATATTTTACCGTCGACGATTTAATAACTGCACCTGGTGGGCCCGGGGGTCACCCAAGGGGAAATTTTTTATACTTTAGGGGCAAAATAGTTGGGATTAACGCATTTTGATCTTTTCCATAAACTAGACATGAAATAGTGGTGTTTCTTGAATTTTAAATCACAGTAAAGTTTAGATTTTAACGACAAAGATTTACATAACTGCGAACAGATGAGTCCGAGGGGCGTGAGCAAATAGGCCTGAAATTGGGGGTTTACATTCCAAGACTTGTTAAAGTGACTCCAAATAGGGTGAATTTAGAAAAAAAAATGGGTGCTTATTGTGGGGTATTAAGCATTTTTGCAAAAAAATATTTTTTGAGTGGGGAAGGTATCCCCAACCATCATTGCGGGAAAAAGCGTGGCTGTTGCTGCCCACAGCATCCCAAAGTAAGCTGTGGTCATGTTAGAGGATCCTCTGCCAGTCCTCAGACTTAGACGTCACTGGGTTGTCGTACCAAGGCGCTTCGTTTGCTTTTTGGACCACATGCTTACCCAGTGCTTAAATATTGATACACCCTTAGTTATCGTTTTTTATATCAATTTTCCTAGTCGTAATGCACCAGAGATATTTTTTTCAACCTTTAATTAAGCAAGCACAAAATCATTATCTCTTAAATAGGTTTTTAATATTACTCTCTTATAAGCCTGCGTAAATATCTTATAATAATTAAAAATTAAGCTTTAATGTATTCATTAAAAAAACATGGGTAAAATATAAATTGTTTCCCGCAGCGTGCCCCGGTAATAAACAACAATAAATTCCGGCACGAGAAAACAAGTCGATAAGCTGAATTCTCGAGTCTAAAACGGAGATATTACCCACCTTTCGAAACCCCTCTTTTTACTTATAAAAAATATCCCCCGGCTTTTTAGCATCAAACCATTTTGTTTATTAAATGAGGCAAGAGGAGAAATTGGGAAAAAAATGAGGGAATGATAAATGGGCGCGTATGGGTGAAGTCAGAGAAACTATACACAAAAACATTGCTTTACCTTCAATGCGGCAAAAACCAAAACCCAACCGCCCCCTTCCCCCGTCCCATTTACCCGCGTCTCATTCGATTCTATCATATGTGACGTATCAAAATTTATCTCAGGCTTCATAATGACACAGTAACTATGAATATCTTAACCAGTAACGTACAGCAGCTTGCTGGTGCTTATACATTAAAGGCACTGATGTTTTTAATGAGATTAATAAATGAAATTGAAAAAATAATAATTGCATTTTTGTGCCATTACTAAGCGTAACCCAGCGGAGTTAGGGCTATAAAGCCATTTCTTGCACTCAACAATGAAGGCCCGGGACCGCCTGCTTTACATGCCCTCAGAAGCATAATATGACAGCAAGAGAAATCCTGAGCTTCAATTATTACTGATAAATAATATAAAATGCTTCGTCCACGCCACGCACAATGAAAGCCTCGCTTTTAATTTTAAGCATAATACTGCTGTGGCCACTCGGTATAAGTGATATTTATATATAGTGTAGAGGAAAATTTCTTCTATTGACTTTGTATACACCCAGGTTGTTCCCTTCCGCTTGTCTCTTAACTATAATACAATTAAACAATACAATCAAGGCCGTAGCCAAGGGGGGTTCATGGGGGTTCAAACCCCCCCCCCCCCGAAATGAAATGGCTTGATACTAGATAGAATCGGATTTTGAGAGGAAAAATAAAAACCACTATGTAATATCCAATGAAATTTCTAAACCCCCCCCCCCCCGAAAAAAAACCTGGCTGCGGCCTTGAATACAATTAATTTATATTTCCATTAATAGTTAAGTTACAATAACTATAATATGCTGCACAACTATGATATATTCCTGAGTCCTGCACTCCGTAGAATTATGAGTTTCTAGGTATGTTATGTTACTAGGGCTGAACTGCAGGCTACTAGTGGGGTCACAGGTGGCGGATAGTGAACGGCCATCAGATATGATGGTTAGCTGCGAATAAGATGAATAAGCAGTCCCCGACCAAGCAGTACCGAGTGGGGTCCGGTTAAAGATCCCCCACCTAGCTCCTTGGAGCTAGGGCATGGGCACCCTTTTGTCCATGGGAGAGAAAAAGCTCCCTAAAGGCGGAAGAATTCAACAGAGGAGTCAACGGCATAAGGATGCAGAAGGCAACGGGAAACCACTGCATTAAAGGTCCTTCGGGGCATCCCTTGTACAATCATCATGAGCGATTCGCTCAAATGATCACCAATCTTCAACGTTGAAGGGGCACGAGAAGAAGAAGAAGAAGGTATGTTATGCAATTATTAATGATTTGTTATTGCTGTTGTGTTAACTTGTTAAGTGTTACAGTGTGTTGTATTGTTCATTGATAATTATAACTTATTTTGATGTATTCTTATTATTTTTTCATTACAACTCAACAACCGCCTAATTGCGAACACCCAACAGGCCAACAATAATGTGACAGTTGCTTTGAAATATCAATCATGTACACGGTCATCAAGCCCAGTTTTGGGTACATTGCGTTCACATTAGATGACCGATGGCCTTGTACCGAAACCGGTCTCTTTTAATAAATGTTTAGTAATACTCTACAAGTGAAGATTATTACCAAAAAGAAGGACTGTGCATCCATAAAGACCGGTGCACGCGGCCGATTCGATCGCCCGTGATTCGCTTGTCATGGAAGCAAATGGGCAGCTGATTTTTGTCGCTAGCTTATCGCCAGCTTATCGCTTTTGCACGGTTTTCCTCTCGACACGCCAGCAACAGACCAGCGACCAACCAATCACCAGTTCAATGATTTCCATGGCAAGTTGCTCAGTGGGTCACCGGTGTTTGTACGGCCCGAGCAACGCCGAAGACTCTCTGTTAGTACAATATAATGGTTCTATAAATACCATAAAATCGTTATTAGATATATATTTACTATTACAGCATTGATTTGCAGTAATCAGCCACATAATAGCTGCTCAATATCCGTTCAGAGGGAAGAGGCAGATCGCGTGCCGCAAGCAATTTTGCCATGCGACACGCATACGATTTACATATACGGAGTGTCCGTTAACTAAGTATTGTTGACCTGTGCTTAATTTTGAAGATATTACTGACCTTATAACCATTCAACAAGAGAATCAGACGGTACTATAAGCAAAGGTACCTATAATTAAAGTCTTCTTTAAAGGCAGTTTCTCAATCCATACGTAACACATGCGATTTATATCGACTTCGATGGCCAAGTGGTAACGTGCTTGCACTTGTGCGAGTCCTTACACGCCATGCAATCGGAGACGTGTCGTACTCATCACGGATAATAACCTACAGAGGCGACTGAAAAGGTCAATCGGATACATTCATTAAATTGTTTGTATGCGATTAATCTTTTGTTAAAAAATAAATAAAAAATAAATAAAAAAAATATATATATACCGAGTGTCCGTTAACTAGGTATTGTTGACCTGTGCTTAATTTTGAAGATATTACTGACCTTATAACCATTCAAGAAGAGAATCAGAGGGTACTATCAGCCAAATTACCTATAGTTAAAGTCTTCTTTAGAGGCAATTGGACAGGCTTCTTTAAAGACAGCTCCTGATCCATGCGTCCCGCATACGATTTACATATACGGTAATTCGGAGGGCCCGTTTAACAAACTTGTGCTTAATTTTAAGATATATTGAAGATATGTAAGGGCAGCAGTCCTGGACTTAAAAGTTAGAACCCTATAAAAAAGGAATCGGAGGGTTGTAAGCTTAGGTGTTCGTTTAATAAAAGTATTCCTTAAATAAGCAAGTTTAAACTCACCAAAACATTTTCCCAGTAGAAAATAGCCTCCTTATATTTTACAGTATTGTATTTCGCTTTAATGAAAGCTTACCTGTAACAAAGAAAGTAATTTTATTAACTCAGGTAGAAACAAATCTTAAATATACATAAAAATTTACGGTTTTAAATAAATAAATAAATATTGACGTTTTTTCTTCTATTACTAAGTCAACCTAGCGGATTTAGGGCTATAAAGCCCTATCTTACACTCAAATAGGAAGGCCCGGGACCGCCTGCTTTACATTTACTATTGTGGACAAATTTAGGATCGGATCAGACGTCATTTCCTTATTATGAGCAGTCACTACGGAAGTAGAATTAATAGAAGAAGCCGACTCCCATAGCAAGTGCCACCCATACCCAGTCTTATTAATGATTCGTAGCAAATTATGTTTGATCCGATCTAAACTTTCTCCACAATGTACAGCATGTCATCTAGAGTAGTGGTACAGACTCCGACTTTCACCCGAATGGTTGTTGGTTCGAGTCCCACACTTGCTACATTTTCTGGCCATGTTTCGGAGTGCATGTAAAGCAGGCGGTCCCGGGCTTTCCTAGTTGAGTGTAAGAGAGGGCTATAATAGCCCTAACTACGCTAGGTTGGCTTAGTAATTGAACAAAAAAAGTCAATATTTATTTATTTATTTTTATTCATGTTCGCTTGTTTCAATTAACTGATTTTTGTCACAGCAAGCAATCAGTCAGAATTTAAAGTGTTCGCCCCAAAATTACTTTACTTTTTCGTGTCCGAGGTTGTGACTCATTAGAGGTTTTGGGCCCAGAGCTCTGCCACCTCGACGCCACTGCCAGTGCACTCACAAAGATCGTCTAAAATGCAGGTAGTGGGGCAAAGGGTGCGTTTGTCGCCCGAAGATTTTTGGATCAAGTCCCACTAAATCTTCATGCCATACTTTGGAGGGCATGTAAACCTGGTAGTCGGAGTCCCTGGCTTTCACATAATATAAGAGTATAGAAAAGAGCTTTTCAGTCGTAACTCCATCAGTTGATTTACTGATAGTGATAGATTGGATAGATAATCTATTATCATTAATGTAAAAATAATAAAGGGAATAAATTCGTAATAGCTGCAAATAATGAATTTTCCACGACTTTTTAACAGTGAAGGCAGTACATTATGCATGTCGATGTGATTGCAGAAAGTTTTACACATTAAAAAAAGTTACTAATGGACTTTGGAAATCAATTATGTTATCGTAGGTTTATATTCAAATCAGAAAAACTTTTACCATTAACGATAAATTTTTATTTCAAAGTTGATTAATACATATTCTATCTACAAATGATACAAATTAATGGCATTCAGTTGATGGGCAATTAGTATAGTTACAAATTTTGTGTCATCACAACAGGAAAAAGTCCCAAAAATGGGGCTACAGTCAAATAATTTCTGAGATAACGTGCACACTTATAATATGAATTCTAATAAAGAATTTGTATAATAATGATACTCTGTCTATGACGGAGAAAACAAAAGCAAAAGATGAGCATTTGGAATAAATTGAGCAGGCTGTATGTAGGCAAGGATGTTTCCCATGAGGAATTCATGGAAAATTGTGGAGTGATGGAAAGTAGAATTTGAGGGTGGTTTTCATAAGCTTTCAGAGCATTTCTAATGAAAGCGAGGCCCGACGCAACGAGCTGCCACCCCCAACAGGGCAAGGTGAAATGATATAGGCCAATATCTGGCTTCATTATAATCACGGATTTGAACAATGGAATACATTCATTATTCAATCGCGGCTGATCAATAATGCAAAATAAATGGAAAATGAAGGACGACAAAACGATTTCTACAAAACTTGTCATTTTCAGCGATTGTTTTTCTCCTAATAAGACTCCCCCAAGTTTTGCGCCCCCTTGCCGTTATTAAGAGTGGGAGTCGGGGGGGGGGGGTGGGGCTTTCATCGCTTAGACAGATGTCTACAACCCGTTCATAAGGGGCGAACAAAATATTTCCATTTCCAAATAATTTATATAATTTCATTTGAAAACACATTTTGGTAATGTAACCTCAAATATAACAGGCTTTTCGCCAACAATTTATGACATAGTTCTGGTGGGTATCGTCATCAGGCCAAAATATTTTATATAGTGAATCCTTACAACAAGATTTACCCTACTTCAAACGGTTTTCAATGATCTGAGCACTGGGAAAAAAATGCTTATAACTTTACGTAATAAGCTCAGAAGCCAATATGTTAGCAAGATGCTTTGACCAATTAAGGACTTCGATGGCATAGTGGTAGCTTGTTCGTACTTGTGCGAGTCTCTACACATCATGCGATCGGTGACCCGTCGTAACTCAACACAGGTATTACCTACGGAGGAGACTGAAGGGATTATTCCAACTCACCCACTGCGGAACATTGCTCCAAATCTAACCTAGACGATGCGTCTCAAAATCAGTTTCACTATTTACTAAAACATTCGATCGGATTGAGTGATCATCACGGCGTTGTGTGAAGGATAAGTGGTTTAAGTTCATTTTTCATTCAAACCCTCTCGGGGGGGGGGGGGGGGGGGTGTGACCCCATTCCATGCAATACCCAATAGAGCACAGCCAGTTATCACGGGGTGAATGGGAAATTTTAGACCGGCTCCCCTTTCGCTTCCTTGTAACTTAATTTTCCTAAACGGTTAGTAAAACACCATAATTTAACGTATGTGGTTTTTAGAATAACACTCCTTTTACCACCTAGGGTCTAACTTTAAGATTGCAATTTGTAAGGGTGTGCCGAAAGGCCTAAAATTCGTCCAAATGGAAAAAAGGCAATTTTGTGTTTCTTCTTTTTTTCTGCTTTCCAGACTGAGTGATGCATTAGTTTAATGTCATCCAAGTAACACCTGCCGTACTGGGTGCCTGATAACTGTGTAAAAGAAGTCAGTATAGCATAGGTGCATCCTCGTCGGGAAGTTTATAGCCGAAAAAAGAAATCGAGAAAAAATTAACAAAGCGGGACTCGGGACCCCCTATCTGCCTTATTGGGGCATCTTGACGATCTGCCCATCTGCCCTAGTATGTTTTAGATCCAGAGTTCGGCCCTGTTTTTCCCAGATCAGTTTTTTCCAGTCCAGTTTTTCCTTGATTTTCCTCTTTGAATAATATAGGTAATAATAAAAATAATTTACAAATGATACCTATTTCAGATAAAATCAATCAGCATCTTCGCCCAGGTAAACTTAACCTAACGATTTAGCCTCTGTTGTGCGTCAACGTGCTTTGAGGGTCATAGACATAAATACCCAAGATTTTACATGCCCATTTGCTATGCATTCCAGTTCTTACTTTACCAGACAGAAGGTGTATTTTTAAGTAGGTCGCATTGGAAAATAAAGCAAGCAGGGTTTCGGGTCGAATCGACTCTCGAATGGAATACAAGGAAAAAATATTTCCCGGGTTGGGCACAGAATAATTTTATTTATTTATTAACAGATTTCCCATGATAAATAGCTTAGTCGGGAAAAGTCTGCTTTTCAAAGAAAGATATAGGGCAAAAAGTACAATAGTATTTTTTCTTTACTAATTAATGAATAAATAAATAAATAAAGTTAATTGTAAGACTGGGCTTAAAGGCCCAAAATTCGCCCACATGGAAAATAAAGACAATTTTCTTTCTTTCTTTCTTTTCTATACGTTGTAGTTTCTGTTATTTTCTTGACAGTCTTCATTATCACTGCTTTACTATTCCTAAGGTATTGCAGTATAGGTAGATTTAAACTTTAGAGATATTCTGTTCTTTATCCATGTGGGAGTGCCCCCATTCTCAAGGAATTAACTGATAATATAAATATTGCCCGGTACTAAAGTTTAATTAAAAAATAAGAGAAACGGTTAATGTTTACGAATCTCTGCCACCATTAGGCATCATCAGTTGCCATGGGGACATATTTTCAGTTATCGGATTGTATATTGAATTGACTTTGGCTGAAGAGTTGTATCAGAAATCAGAGAATCAAATAAAATATGGACTGGGCGTGATTCCAACGATCTAAACGGGTTTGTAGAGTAGTGGTAACACGATGTCCAGGCAAGGTATAGATCGTGGGTTCGAATCCCGCCAAGTCCAGATTTTTTTCTAATTTCGGACATTTCTTCAGAGGTAAGGTCCGATCAAACACCATACGCCACGTGCAGTAAAATAAGTCATTGGTCGTGGTAAAAGTTACTGGTACACCCCTGGAATCCCATTCGAAAAAGTTCTCACCATTACAGCCAAGGACGGACGGGGGCAGGGGTGGTAGCTGCCCCCCCCCCCCCAAAAAAAATTTGGTAAATCTATTGTAAACTAATTTATCACGCTCTGATTTAATCGATCCTATACATATGTCTTTCCTATTTTACCCACAACTACCCCCCCCCAAAAAAAAATATGGGCTGGATCCGTCCCTGGTTACAGAAAGGTAAAGAATAGAAGTACAATTCAGCAACATACGATAGTCGCGTCATTTCCATGCAATCAGTTGAACATAAATCGTTTTTTCTCAAGAAGTTGTCGAGTGCTGAGTCTCTATGAATAAAAAAAATAATTGTCGCCGTTATGGAAAGCATTTTTCCCCGTTGTTATGAGCGAAGAACAAGGGAAAAGGGGAATAAAAGATGCCTATCAAAACTAGAAACGAAACATCGAAACATACCAAAACGGAAGTGAAGAAAATATTCAGTATAAAATATGTAAATTGCATTCCATTTTTTTCCCGCTGGGAGGGGCTGGAAAGTATTTTGCAAATGTTTTGGAAAATTTGGGGGACGGGTGGACTGAAAGATTAGCTTTCTTCCGCATTTCTATGACATATTTCCAATTTTTTATCATAGCTGTATTCAGAATTATACCTTAAGGCTATGAATTTCTATTATTCACATCAGCTATATAAGACATATGCAGAGTTTTATAAAGTAGTGAACTGACATGTTGGAAAAGTCTGAACACTTATTATCCCGTATTCTACTGCTTAGTCACAATTATTTTTCATAGGCTAATTGTATGCGTGGACCAAGCCGGTGCCCAGGTTTTGATTTCGGGGGGGGGGGGGTCCGAAAAAGTGTTTTACGTTTTTTACGTAATTTATTACTGAATTAATGGATAAATGCCAACGGCCTTACCATGTTGATTCCATTGGAGCAGAGCATGTTTCAAACTGCGGCAACTTGGTAGTGTGCACAGCGTTGGCAGGGGAACCTGGTGGGACATGATAACTCGCTCAGCCAGTACAAGTCGAGTCCTGGTCACCTCCGATTTAATCGTGTGACTTTACCATGTTCCCCAAGTGGTTCGGAATCCACTATAATCAGGAGGTCCACCCTGTTAGTCAACTCCCCTTTCCCCGAGGTGAAAGAGTCTGCCCTTAGGGTGCCTCAAGTTAACAAACAGACTCACTCCCCCCGCCAGGCTGACAGGGTTGCTTAAAGCAGAAATGCTGAAAGCAGGCGTTAGAAACAACAACAACATTAATGGATAAATTATTCAAACCATACAGGTTTATATACAAAAATTTATTTCGGGGGGGGGGGGGGTTCGGACCCCATGGACCACCCCCCTGGGCATGGCGTGGACCAAACGCAAAAGTAGTAGAGTAGTGGTACAGACTCTAAATTTCCCCCAAAAGGTTGTTGGTTCAGGCCCCACACTTACTACATTTACTAGCCATGTTTAAATAAATAATAAAAAATAAATAATGACTTCTTGTTACATTACTCAGCTAGTAGGGTTATAAAACCGTCTCTTACATGCTTCGGAGGGCATGTAAAACAGGCGGTCCCGGACCTTCCAAGTTGAGTGTAAGAGAGGGCTTTATAGCCCTAACTCGCTAGGTAGGCTTAGTAATAGAACAAAAAGTCAATATTTAATTATTTATCGGGCATATAATGAAAATAAATGATATTATTTGATTGTTTAAGAGGATAGAAAATTGGCACCCCAAAATTAAATACTTTTCATTTTTTACCTCATTAACCCAGAAAGTTATTAAAAATTTGGCTCATGTAAGTTGTAGAAGACTACTTCGTGCATATAATCTATATATATAATCATATAATAATATAATCACATAATCGGGTATTTTTAATTTTTGGAATTGTAGTTTTTTCATAAACACGATATTAATTTATACTCGGTAATTTATAAATTATTATCGTGTTTATGAAAAAACTACAATTTCAAAAATTAAAAATACCTTATTATACGAGTATCGTATGATGCACGAAGTAGTCTTCTACAACTTAAATAAGCCAAATCTTTAATATCTTGTTTAGTTAATTAAATAAAAAATAAAAAGTAGTAAATTTCGGGCTACCAATATCCTACGGACTTTGCACTCTTAATGCAAACAAAAACGTGTATGATAAAGGGCGGCAAGTGTGTGTGTGAGAGAGAAGACTCACAAAAAGCAAAAACATATCAGTTAGCCCAACTAGAAATATCATTGTTCGCAGTTGATATCCTGTAGGGGAAGAAAATTTTCTAAAGAAAAAAAATCAAGTGAGTGTAACAGATTATGGACAGAACACGTCCATCTGTAATTTCCATATTTCGCCTCTAATGCAGCGATCGCGTGTTTTTATAAATCAATAAGTATACCCCATCATCTCTACTATAGTACTTCCATTGAAATTCGTTCCCTTAGGTGTAAATAAAAGGCATTATATTATCAGGATGTTCGGAAAATTTAAGGTGACAGACTCACGCCATTTTCCTTTCCAAATCCAAATTTTGTACGTTTTTACCAATTTTTTCTTCGCAATATGCTATGTCACCTACACTAATACAACATTAAGTATGCCTTTTTTGTCAATGGTAAGCATGGGTGACAACTTGTCCATTGTCGCTTGTGACCAGCATGTGTTGACATCGAGGATATGCTGTATTGCCAACGGCCAAAAATAATGTGGAAGCATTGCCAATAATAATAATGCCCGATCAATACAATCTAAGGTAGAGGACAAGGTCGTCACTAATTTCAGCCTAAATCGGCTATATGGACAAGCTGAGCTAAAATTATTATGGACGCATTGTAATCGTTATGAGCCTGACACAACCATGTTCGGGTACGAAAAATTCCCTAAATGGGGAAAATTACTAATAAGAAACTCCAACAGGTGGCAACCCACTTTAAAGCGAACTTTGTGGATTACAGCGTTACTTAATTGTGCCCCAGGTCTTCAGGCAATTAAAATTGAGAAGTTTTCCATACTTTTTGCTTGAGTAAATCGCCGTGGCAGCCGAACATTATCCTGCTGGTAATGTAATTTTCTTAGGATTGCCGGACCTGGCACAAGTACTTGATTAAGTATTGGCTAGCCTTTTTTACAATGTGACAATGATAAGTAAGTCTCAGCTTGTCCATTGTATCGCTTTCAGCCGGTGTAGGTTGACATTGTGGTCATGTGGCAATCGCCAATGGAAAAGAAACTGATAATGTATGTAAAATCAGTTCGGTCGCAAGATTCAATGGGTCCCTTGGCATTTGCCAACATTTGTAGGGGCACAAAATTCGTCAACATGTGTTGCGATGCAAAAGTCGACAACATCTGTTGACCGACAAAATTGTAAATATTTGTTGGCGCAAATTTGCCCCGCCAGTTCTGTTCAGGATGTCAACACTGTTGTTGGATCCTGGGTTTTCCGACGGGTAGCATTTCCCTAACACCCGCAACAATTGTCACCAACAAATGTGCCCTACATCCATTGCCAACTCTGGGTAGGAAATGTCGGCAACATATTTCTATATGTCGAACACAAATGTTGGCAACAAGTTGGCGGTTCTGAGTAAACCCGGCTATAAAGTCATTATAAATGAATAATAATAATATATTAATTCTTTATTTTTTTCCAAATATGTACATTTTTTTACCATATCAGTCATATCATCAAGCCTAATGGCGCGTGGGGAAGCACCCAAAGCCCTAACCTAAATTATCCTGCGTATACAAAAAAAAACAACAACAACATGCACGTGCCCCCTCTACAGCCGGGAGAGGACACAGCTTATTAGCAGGTTGCAGGACCAGGGGAAGTTGCCGCCATTCACGTATATGGATGTGCTCCAGGACTTGGACAAAGAGCTGCTGACGGAGGTGGTCCGCTTCCTGGAGAGTATCGGACAAAAGTGGTAGGACGTTGGGCAAGCTGTTTTAGACGGCCCCTGGGCAACCTCGTTGTCCAGTGAGCTCCCGATAGCAGTCTTTTGCCAGATTGGGTTTGGCTGTATACCCTTAAGCAAAAAAAAAAAAAAAAAAAAAAAAAAAAAACATGCACAAACAAACAATTTAGTGATGGCCAAGCTGGTATTTTATGAAATCAGCAACAAAATTTGCTATGGAATAAATAGGAGGGTCGGCTCTTATAATGCAATGAAAACCAAAATAGTGCAACTTCTCCATTGACCATTGAATATAATTGGCATGTACATCGAGCGGCAATCAACCCTTATGAATAAAGAAACACAAGGGGAAATATAAGGTTGAAGAGAAATGTTGCACAAAAAAATACCATTCAGGAAACGAGTGCTCGACGGGAAAAAAAGGGGGGAGGGGTGGTAGGAGAGCTTCCTGATAAATAGAAATTTATGAAGGAAACTTTGATTACATTAAATTACAGGTTTCCCTTGCAATATCTGACAATAGTCTGGAGGAACCAAATCAAAACCAATGGGGGCTTCAATCGCCGTAATAAATATAGGGGGTACGCAGGGAGAAATGGGGGGAGGGGGGGGGGGCAAGGGAATGGCACTGAATGAACGGAGAATTTTTTTTTAATATACCGGCTCTGATGTATAAGTTGTATAATGTATAATTCGGGTTACCTTAATGTGTTTTCGTCAAGCAATGAGTCAGAGCATATGCTTCAAAGTCTCAAAGTCATTAAAAATCTTGAAAATGATTTAATAAATTATGAAGCTACTGTATACCGGTACAGACCCCGACTTTCACCCGAAAGGTTGTTGGTTTGCTTAGTAATAGAACAAAAAAGTCCATATTTATTTATTTATACCGAATTATAAGCAGCTCAGTGATTGGGTACGTAGAATCGGTCCTACCCTCAAAATTTTAACGAACATTCTTGTCCCGACATGTTAAGTACGTAAGTAAGTAAGTATTAATAATTACATTTTTTATAAATGTCGCGAAATGTAAAGACCCTTTCTGGTACATAGAAAATCCAACTATTTTTTTACCTTATTTTACCCCCAGACTCCCTCCCCCTGGTTATGTCACCGGAATAGACCATTTGGTAGAGGACTGGGCTATGAAACGTAGTGTCAAGGTTCGAGGCTCAATATAAAATTAAAAATTATCCGCCACGGCGTCGTCGAGCCTTTGGTACCTCATTGATTACGTTCCATTGTTTTTTTTCCTTTAATAAATCAGTTCCTACATGTTAAATATTTACCGACTTTTTATAATAGAAATATTTGCACAAATGTGATCTCATTACCAGTTTAGAAGACATAATTATAATATTTCGATTAATAGCAATTTGAATAATTGTAGCCATATGAGAGAAAATGTGTTTGTAATATCATAAAAAAATTTTAATTGCAGTCCCGTATGAAAACAATTGAGTGCATGTTTACTCAAGTTGTTGAATGAACGTTGAGCAAAAACACATTGAGAGTAACTTTTCTGCATGCATATTTTGAAAACTTTCTGTGTGTATATTTTTATTACCTCGAAAGCAAATATTTCCGTACGAGTATCATGCAATTTTTCCAATAATTTCAAAACGGCTCGACTTTTTCTCCGCGTCTACTATCCCGAGCCTTTGTTCAGAAACGACGAAGAGTTTTGTGAAGCACAGTTTTTTTTTTTAAATTCGAAATTGCGTTTTTTTTCAAGTAAGTTTGAATGCCCGCAGCCCGCAATTGGGACGAAGGCTGACTGTCTAATTTTTATGTTGAGAATCGTACTTCGATTCCGAAAATAAGATTCATTTCGAAGTTTGTTTATAACATGAACACGAAATAATCCGCGGAATTAGCCAGGATTCCGGGAGTATAGTGTTTGCTTGAGTTTCAGACAAGGACTTTTCCCGTAACAATTTATGGAAATGTATTAATTTGGGAGTACTTTCCCTGGTTGCTTTCTTAAAAGCATTATATAGAATTCGAAAATAATTATAATTATATATTATTATATTTTATATATCTTGATAACATGTATGTGGACAGATTTTTATACTCGCTGAAACTCGTGACCCCCTGGCTACCGAAATTTGGGGCTACACTCAGAATTTAGAAAACAATCGGCACATCGTTTTCGTGCAGGTTGCAACCTGAAAAACTGCACCTGATCAAGTACAGGAGCGAAAACCAGTTAGAAAAATCATATAAGAATGGATTGGAGGGTTATATATCTCAAAGTGATAGGGTTACCATATATTTCCACTACATTTTGTACATTTAAGAATTTTTTTTTTTTTAAAAAGAAAGATAAATCGCATACAAACAATTTAATGAATGTATCCGATTGACCTTTTCAGTCGCCTCTGTAGGTTATTACCCGTGATGAGTACGACACGTCTCCGATGGCATGGCGTGTAAAGACTCGCACAAGTGCAAGCCCGTTACCACCTGGCCATCGAAGTCGAATAGTTGGATTTTACATATTATATTTCATATTTGTTAACTGATTGGTTTGGGCATGATTGTTAAGACACATTTTTTACTCAATGTTTAGGTTATACAATAAGCTAACTAAGAAGGTAAATTATTTTTGTGATGGGGGCCATTCCACTGGTACGAAATACGGAAATATTTTTGCCCATTCAAGAGCTCAAATTTAGTAATATTTGTACATTTTTAAGGACATTTTCAAGCCAGATTTTCATATAATTGGTTAACTACTTGGTTTTGGTTCAACAATTGCGACCATTCATCGCCTGCGAGCCCCGATGGGGCTAGTGGCCGCCCGCGGCAGGTGCAAGGAGGGCGAGGCCGCGAGGTATGAATTTAGTGAACCTACATGTCAAATGTCATCCCAAGCCACCTAGTACTTTCCCTACAAATCGACCTTCCATATCATAAAAACAAACAAAAACTCGTGTATTTAATTGAGGAGCTTGGTTACAAACGTGGCCAACTCCATTTCTTTACAAAATGGGGTTTTGATCCGACTTTGCAGAAAATTTTAATGTCCGCCTGTACGTTGTAAAATAAAGTGACAACTGCAGCCAGATTGCGCACAGAAGCGCTGAGATGTCTAGGGTTAGCTATAAACTTAATGCAATTTTCAACAGAAAATCCACTCTCCTCAAAAATTCTACAACTTGGAGTTGGCCATGTTTGTAAACAGCCTCCTCAATTATTTATTTATTTAAAAGAAATGCCACGAAGTGGCGAAATGGTTAGAGTGACGAGAGGCCCCGAAAGGTCGAGCTGCAAGGGAGGTGGGGCCGCAAAGCGGTCAAAAGCTCCGCTTGTATATTATATATATTTAAAAGTGGAATATATTTTAGAATTGACCGCCAACGGCCATACCTAGTTAAATCCACCAGAACGGAGCGTGTTAAAAACTGCAGCAAAGTTGGTATTATGCACAGGGTTGGCAGGGGAACATGGTGGGACAAGGTAACGCGCTGAGACTACCAGGCAGTCTAGAGTCGAAGTGTGTGTCGAGTCCTTGTCATCTCTGAATTAATCGTGGGACTTAATTATGTTCCCCAAGTTGTACGGAATCCACTATAATCAGGGGGTCCACCCTGTCAGTCACCTGAGGTGAAGGGGTCTCCCCTTTGGGCGTGTCAATTTAATAAACATACTCAATCTCCCGCCAGGTTGACAGGGTTGCTTATAGCAGAAATGCTAAAAGCAAGTGTTTAAAAAAGCCGGCTACTTGGGGCCGCCACTGTGTCGTGCCATGGCGTCTTTCACCGTTGAGTTATTAAATAAACAAAGTTTTTGCTATTTGTCGACAAATCATGAATACAGCTATGGCATCCATAGTAAATGCATTAACTTCCATAAATTCCAAGAAATTCTCCGTCGCAACTTCTTTATTTCAGAATTTCCCAGACATATTGCAACAAAGAAACTGTATGAATAGCGTATACCTATACTTTGAGATTGGATTTACGCAATATTCTGTATTCAGAACCATCTCTTGAAAGAAGCATCTTTTGTCGTTAAAATCTTCAATTTCTTCTGATAGAGTTCCAAAATTTTCCTCTTTTGACTTTTGACCTTTGAAAGACTCCCTAGTACTAATTATACTTATTGCCCTTTTTTGTTTTGCCCCTCATATTTCTTACCTTTAAAGTTAACCATACATTTAGAATGGAATATGCGTGGGTGATTCGGACTCCATAGTAGTAGAAGGGAATTACTTTCATTCATTGCTTTGAGACAGAGTAAATCATTATTTTGAGCATTAACTATCCAAAAATGTTCAGTACTCCCAAGTTCAAGGAAAAATAAATTCACAGAAACTTTAACATATCACTTAGGCCCAAATTAAATAGTCAGGACATGTAGTGAGTATGTGAGTAGTACGGACTCTGACTTTCTGCCGAAAGTTTGTTAGTTCGATTAATAGATTTGCTACATTCTCTGGCCATGCTTCGGTGGGCATGTTAGTAGGCGGTCCCAGGTCTTCCTAGTTGAGTGTAAGAGAAGGCTTTCAAGTCCTAACTCCACTAATTTGTCTTAGGCGGGTATTCCACATACGTACATCGTCAATGAAAATTATGAAATTGAAGGACGTTTCAATTTTTCATTGATGGCGGCCATTCCACATGTTTTTTTCAAAAATTGACAATTTTCTATTGAAACGTATGCGCCAAATTTTTGAAATTTGTTTGCATTTGTTTTTTGAAATTTTGTTTGTATTTGTTTTCTTCGTACACTTATTATTTTTAATAAAACCTAATAATAGTAGGAGATCCGAAGTAAGATCGACCGTCACCGATCTGTTTAATGGATGAAAACTGTTTTTAAAAAAAATCAATTAAAATATTTGTACTTGACATATCCCATGACGCAATTTTTTAAATTTTGTTTGTTTGTGATTTTACTCTATGATCAATTGATCATTGATCAATTTTAACAATAGCATAGAGTAAAATTGAATTGCCCTTCAATTTCATAATTTTCATTGACGATGTACGTATGTGGAATTCCCGCCTTAGTAATAGAAGAGAAAGTCATTATTTATTTATTTATTTATGAAAATTGATGTGGTATCCACAAAGACAGATGATGCCGCACAGTTTAGAAAATAAATAAATAAAACTTCGATGGAAAGTGGTAGTGTGCTTGTACTTGTGCCAGTCTCTACACGCCATGCGATCGGAGACGTGTCGTAACTCAGCACCTACAGAGGTGACTGAAGAGGTCAATTAACCTCAAAAAAGTAATGACAACAGTGACCGAAATTAGAGGGTATGAAAAAAACTGGATTGGGCGGTATTTGAACTCACGATCTACGCCTACCCGGGGTGTCTTCTTGACAATAGTGTCCGAAAAGGTCCTACAAGAAGGCCTACGTTCATGAAAGCTCTATAACAAATAACAATAAAAGAGGAACCTTCTAAATATGCATAAAATAACACCAACAATAATTTATAACAAAAAAAAAATTTAGGACCATATAAACATTTAGATGCTATTTCTTAACGAAGCTGGCAATAATCGTAACGCTGGCCCGGTGAATATATTAATATCCCATAAAAATAATAGATAGTGTGAGAAAAATTAGCTCTCTATAAATACCATGATGCGAGCTGTAGCCAATTTAATCCAGGAAATATATTGGGATTCAGAGTTGTGTGTCACACTGTCAAAACTGTCGATCCGATTCCAATATACAGGGGACGCGTAATTTTTGGGAAAAGGGTAAGCAACGCAGAGTGTTAGAGACTCCCACTAATGGTTTAGTGAGTAATAATAATAAATATGAATAAAAATAAATAATAATAATAATAAATAAATTGTGGGTGTAATAAAATCATTACTGCTTTTTAATTAATTATTAATTTTTTTGTTCTATTACTTAGCCAACCTAGCGGAGTTAAGGCTATAAAGCCCTTTCTTACACTCAACTAGGAAGACCCGGGGCCGCCTGCTTTACATGCCCTCCGAAGCTTTCGTATTTATATGTTAGTAAAAGGCAAGCTTTAAGATGATCAAAATTTCGAATTTCGAGATTTCAACTGATTTACATGTTTTGAGGTCCCAAGAACCAGAAAAGTGGTTTTTTCATAATATATAATATATAATATATAATATATAATGTATAGGTAATATCGTTGAGTCAATTGAGTGTCGGTGCAATTTTTTCTATTTTGGACTACATCAATTTTGGCGGGTTTAGCCTACCCCTAAGATATGACTAAAATATGAAAAATATTCGTGGGGGCAAAACATTGACGTAATAAAAAAAATGCATGGTAAAATTAAATAGTTAAAACCAAAAAAAGTTAAAAGTCAAAAACCTGGATTAGACTCAATCTCTAATGATCAATACTTTTCTATGAAATTAAATTGTAATAAACAACGTTAATACATATGCAGTAACTTAAATACAAAATAAAAAGTTAGAAATTTGAATAGTAATTTTCTAAGTTCTATACCCCTTAAGACACCACCAATATCCGGTTTTCATACAATTCAAGTTCCATAACTGTGACCAATTGGTGCTAGAGACGGCCACGCACATCAAATGTAGAGGAACATTTCTTCTTACTAATTCCCCTATGATAGTCTATGATAGTTAAGATAAGACATTTGAAAAGGATTTTCCCCTTCACTGGTGTTTGTCACAGTAATTCCCCATAATCTCGTTTCGTTGTTGCTTGATCACCCTGTATATAAAAATTTGACACCAAGCCAAAATATCGAAGTCTTCGCCCTTCAAATTTATTTTAATGTTCTCATTACAAGTTATAATTATTTCGGAAATTACAGCATATATATTATATATATAATAAATGTACATTTATGTGTACAGAGGATGCAGCCTCTTATTAGAAGTTCAATGCCTACGAGTGTACCCTAAATGATGGAACAGGAACCGGACTATTGGGTCGCGGTCGAATTGTAAGAGGACTTCTAGCCGTGGTGGCAAGACATGCGCTCATCAGCTTCAGTGTATCCCATCTTCGAAATCTACGTAGTGCAATGAAGATGCCAAGCAGTTACTCTTAGATAGATAGGTAAACGTAATATCCTTTTATAAAAAAAGTGCATTGAATTAATATTTATTATTTATCATTTAAAAGTATTTATTATTTACGCTATTGTATTGAAAATCGGTGCAGTACAGAATTATCTTCTCTTATCGTATCTTATCTAAGCGTGTGAAATGTTTGGAAGTCCACATATAATTCGTCTACGTCTATATTAAAAAACCGCTGTGGAACGACAATCAATTGAAGATTTAGATAGGGGATCTTCATTCCTGACCAATGCTCTACTTGGGATCCATGTTATGGTCAGCAACACGTCTGGGAGCCGCGTGGACGTAAGGTACCTATTAGGGTTGGCTGGATCCAAACTTTCTATTAATTGTTAAGTTCGCTATTAACTGGACTGGATTTTATATGTAAAGCCTAATTTGTGATTAAGGGAACAAGGGAAAAAGGGGGGGGGGGGTAAGAGGAGACCATAGCCCCCTCCCCAAACTTGTCGCCTCTATCTCTCAATTAAATTCGCTCGAAACTTTTCACTCCCAATGTGACAAAACCCCATTAATTTTCAAAATTGAAAAACGTAGCAGCTTTCGTGCGAAAGACAGGTGGACAATTTTGACGGAGTTGAAACCCTGCCGATGACTGCTCAGGGGAGAAGGGGGGGGGGAGGGATTTTGGCGGGCAGGAGGTGACAGAAAGCAGGCGAAAGTGATGTCCATCGGGGGATTGCTGTTGGAGAAAATATCGACAATCTGTCTAGGGAAGTCATATTGCTGCTGGCTATGGGCTATCAATGTGCAAGGCAAGCCGCGTAAGCCTCGGCCTTCGCCCTCAATGTACGTAATAGCCTTTGTACAAGATACACTGACTATTTGCCCACCCTTCCTTTATGAGCGTACTGTAGTATTATTGTTTTTCTCGGCTTTTTCAAGGCCCTAGAGGCATACGTAGTTATTTATTGCCTTTCTATTTAAAGCTTAGTATAATTATAAGTTATAGTTGAAATTTTCGATTTTGAGATTTCAACGAATTTGAGATCCCAGGAAACCAAAAAGTACTTACCAGCTAACGCCCTGGAAACCAAAAAGTGGATTTTATGAAATGTTCGTCTGTTCATCAATTTGTGGGCAAACTACTACTCTTATATTTTTATTTTGGACTAACTCAATTTGGGGGGGGGGCACCCCCAAAAACCCACCATGAAAACTGCTAATAAATCATTTCACCAAGATGGCTCAAAGATGATTTCTAAATTCACATATATTGTATTCGTTATTAATGTAAACAAATTCCAATAGGCCGCTTACCCCTTGATAGTTTGGTTCATGAAAAAAAAAATACTATAATAATATGTAAAATACCCTATTTTAAAATATTTAACTTGTATCCGTACTTGGTTCAGTCATGCTTCGCCTGTTTCATTGCGTCAATGGTAACATTGACAACGTTTACCATTTTGCCAATGGCCAACAATTCATACGAGAACAAAACCAATAATTTCCGAAATCCATGGGGTCGTTGCCATTGGACAAAAGGACCAATGGGTCACTGTAAGTAAGTCTAGGTCCATAAAACGTCCCTCAAGACATTATTATACTATGATGAATAAAGACAGTAGTCTTCCACTACTTAAATGAACCAATATTTTACTAACTTAATTAATTAAATTAAACAAAAGTATTAAATTTCGGGCTGCCAATTTTCTACGTACTCTTAATAATTATAACCAAAAAAAATTCCACCGGTTTAAACTGGAAACGGTCACAAATAACACGCAGTATAATACTTAACGCAGCCAAGATAAAGTAAAAAACAAGTTATTTGTTTTACGAAAATAATTGCCATGTACTAGCACTATCCTGTCTTGTTATATCCCCTATAAAAAAAATATATCGACCTATCATTTGATGTTTTATTTACCGGTTACCTTAAAGAAATTAGTAGTTTCGTCAACAACTTTGATTTGAAATGCCCAATAAAGGAATACCGCCGACCGCGATATCTAAAAATCTCCTTCTTACTTGTGTTACTATCGACTGTGGATTATAAACCAGTAAGAGTTATATCCAATAGCTGCAGATTCTGACACAATTATTTTTAGACGACCGTTGAAGGGATATGATAGTTTATTTTATTTACTGCTTAAGTGTTGTAAGAACTGGTTTTTTTCGTATTGACTTGAACTATAAAAGTATAGCAGAGATCCGATACGCTCAATACTATACGAAACTCATGGCATGTATTGTAGGTGTAGTTATGAGAACAAAGTTAAACTGCAATCATGTATTAGGATGGGTCAGTTGCATTCATGGACGGATACAGGGGGGGGGGGGGTAGCTGCCCCCCCCAAAAAAAAATTTGGTAAATCTAGTGTAAGTTAATTTATTACGCTCTGATGTACGTAATTGATACTACATAAGTTTTTCCTATTTTGACCCAAAACTACCCCCCTCCCATGGGCTGGATCCGTCCCTGGTTGCATTATGAATTATGATGAAGCTGGCCGTTCACATTGGCCACCCTTGAATCACTCCTAAATAGGTTGGTTTCTATTTTTAATTTAAGTTATAAAGATAAAGAGATAGAAGAGAAAATAATTCATACATCACAACCGCTATAGCTATATACAGCAGATTAAAATGTCAAATAAAAAAATACTGCCCACATTGGTCACCGAACCTTCAAATTCGGAGTGGAGGAAACCATGCATGCTATCAACAAAATCATTGCCAAGACTTTATTACCTGTTCCCTTATCACCAGGCTTAATTTGAAAGCAAGAGCCTTAACGGGGCTTTAGATGCTTAAAGTAAATCTGTCGAAGTCTCTCGCTCACCTACAGGACAAAATACATTAAATCCCTGGTTTCCATAATATATAAGACCCTCTCCCTCCTTCCTCCCTACAGCTAACTTTGGTCGAAAATCAGTAGATGTAGAATTAATATAGAACCTACCTGTTAAAATAGCGCGGGCCAATTTAGAATCCCAATTGCTTATGTAGGGTAGCGTAGGGTTTGTCAGGAATTTCGGTTGATTGTCTTACGGATGCGGTAATACGATTAAGTAGATTACTAATTAATCAATGTTGATGGAGCTTTGAGGCTATGTGGAACTCAGGTGGTCGAGATTATAGACCTTCCAGGTTCAATTTAAA
Organism: Psococerastis gibbosa; assembly: GCA_963971405.1. Classification (NCBI taxonomy): domain Eukaryota; kingdom Metazoa; phylum Arthropoda; class Insecta; order Psocodea; family Psocidae; genus Psococerastis; species Psococerastis gibbosa. Next base: position 6,955,349 of record OZ020492.1, read on the forward strand.
TAGCTTCGCCTCACCTAGTTAAGACGGTTAATAGGTAAGATGTGGCCAGCTTTTATCACGACCTGGTTTAAATTTCCCCTGCAATAGTGCATAGGAGCATATTTGGGAAGAAATGAGTGACCTGCTGCCCACCATCTGCCACACCCCCCTCCCCAACGGCTATAGTAATTCACTAGGTCCGTCCGTCTGTCACAGAATACCTAGGCGGTCACCCTCAACTTAGACTAGAAACTGTCCCCTGCACCTATTCCCCAGCAATGTACTGGAATAAATCCGCTTGCTCCTTACAGGATGATCCTATGATCCCACCCGGGTGGACTGTGTTCGAGTCCCCCAGTCGGAGCAAACCTTTTTCGCGCGCAACTAAAATCCGACTCTGAAATTAATTGTCACAGTGTTTCCCTTTATGTTTAATACTTTAATATCGCCCGTCAGTCTGTCTCCTGGTTTCAAGACAACGTTATATTTTGAAAAAGTAAAGCTCGGCTGGCCTCGGCATTTTTTTTATTTCCTTGTCATTAATAATAAATGAAATAGAGTAAACTATCAAAAATCGGTCAGAAACTAGAAGTCCAGTCAGAAGTCCATAACTCAATATTCCGTGAACGTTGGACGAACCCGAATCAGATTTTATTGTATAAAACATTTCCAATTGGAACACGGAAAAAACACAAAAACTGAAAAGTCACCACACTGTCTCCCTCAACCCCCCCCCCCCCCACAAACTGTCCAATGAGAAGCTAAAGCGCAAAATGTGAAAGCTTGGAAGTAAGGTTCACAAGAGCCCCCTCCCTCCCCACGACCCCACCTGACTGATCAGAAATACATAGAGCGGAAAATTTTGATATCGGTTCCTCATCCCCTATTCGGTTCGAGAATAAAATTCAAAAAAAGCAAGCTGTTTCCTCCAATCCTATCCCACCTGTTGATCCACTATCAAAATAGCTCGTTTTTTCGTTCGTTCCATTGAAATGTCGCGTCAATGAATGCGACAGGCAAACCAACAATAGGGTCCTTTAAATCCAAAGTTATCGATGTCGATTAAAGCATTAGGATCATGATATTTGGGTCATATTAAAAATATATACGTGCCATATAAATATCAAGTGCATGTTTGAACAGTTAATTAGAGATTATTTTTATTTAGGGTTGTCCAGACCAGGGGCTCCCCAAACTGTGGTCCATGGACCACCGGTGATCCACAGATGTATATCAGGTGGGCCACGGGTCAAAGTAAGAAATAAGAAAATAAAAAACCTGAGTTATTGGAAATTTTAAATAAAATACAGTAAGTCTTGGCACTGAACTACAAAATCCGTCCGATACCAGTTCTAAACATTTAATCAAATATTAGCACGTAATGTTAGGCACAAGCTACTTAATCTTGGTCCTAGAGTTAAACCCTTTTCCTATAAACAATTAGATAACTCGTGACTTCGTGGTATTTCATTTTAATAAACAAAAAATAACAAAAACTTAGAGTTTTAGAAAAACTTGTTAAAACAACCCGAATTAGTAAAACCCAAATAATCGTTAAGAAATTAACTTTGTCTAAGAAACCCATTTGTGTTAGTATAAAACCCTGAGCGCTTTTGGCAAGAACTGCCATCTACAGAGGGAAACCCACTTGCACACTTACACCTTATCTGCGAGTTGAGCAAGTCTCAAATCGCAGATAAGGTGTAAGTGTGCAAGTGGGTTTCCCTCTGTAGATGGCAGTTCTTGCCAAAAGCGCTCAGGGTTTTATACTAACACAAGTGGGTTTCTTAGACAGAGTTAATTCCTTTTCCTATCACAGCCATGGGGTCCACGGAAAATCATAAAATAATCTAGTAGTCCACGGACAAAAAATTTTGGGAACCGCTGGTCCAGAACATTTTTTTTCAGTTACTTTGGAGAGAACTATACTAACATAACCTAACCTAACCAACATTAACTATCCCATAAACTAACTTTAAAAAATTATTGACTAATGACGCTCCCTATAATTAAGTCACACTGCAAAAGCCCGTGGCTATAGAAGAAAAGAAAATGTAATGTAATTATGCTAGGGCCTATTATTATTAATTTACCAAGCAACAGCGCTTAGGTGCCCTTTCCATTGACCGGCTAGGGCTATTTCCAAAACGGTGACGTGGTAGCAGACACTCAAGACTTAGGTGGCGTTTCCAACGACCTCGCATTGCAGAATTGACGGAAATGTTTATTTTCCTCTATGCCATAGTTAAAATTGATCAATGATCATACAATAAAATCACAAACAAACAAACTAAAATTAAAAAATGGCTTCATGGGATATGTTAATTACAAACATTTTAATAGATTTCTATAAAAAGAAAAACAAACATTTCCATCAATGTCACTTGCAATCTGCAATGCGAGGTCGTTGGAGACTCTACCTAAGTCTTGAGTGTCTGCTACCACGTCACCGTTTTGGAAATAGCCCTAGCCGGTCAATGGAATGGGCGCCATAAAATAGGAGGTAAGGTGCCCATTAGGGTTGGGTTGATCTTTTTCGTTCATGTCCAGACTTGACCTTGAATTGAGTCTGGTTCTCTACTAACTGCATAATACCTGTGATGAGTCACACAGGAGGCCCTGGAATGTCCTTGCTACAGTTGGTTAAAGACGTTAACCCGAGCGTCACGGCCCTCCTCCGATGGAACATGGCTATTTATTGAAACAGAAATAAAAGAAACCCACAAGGATAGGCTTGAGTGAACTCGCACAATGACAATGGAGTTGTTCAATGTAAGAGAGGGGCAGAAAGTTAAAAAAAGAGATGGTGAGACACCAAAAGAAAGGAGACGACTTCGGCTGCACATTAAAATGTATTAATTACATGACAAATAACTATAAATTGTCCCGACGACATAATTATTGAGAACCTACTTGCCAATTTTCATCTAAATCCTCCAAGTTGCCGACAAATCGACGGACTGAAATTTTGCAAAAGCCCCGTTTTAGGGTTCCTGGGACCTCAAAAAGTGTTAAACCATTGGAATGTCAAAGCCAAAAATGTCGACCAAAAAGCTTTATTTATCTTCTTCTTCTGCTTCTTCTTCTCCTTCTGGCTCTACAGCCTTTGATGAACTTTGGCCTGCTCGACAACACTCCTCCAGTCATCTCGGTTTTGTACTACGCTACACCATCTACGGACTCCCAACTTGCGAAGGTCAGTTTCCAACCCATCCTTCCAGCGTTTTCGAGGACGCCCGGCCAGTCGACTTCCTGTCATGCTTGCTTTGTACATCTTTTTTGGCATTCCTACTTACGCGTTGCGCTATTAAAAACCGGACTATGTCTTCTCCGTTGAGTATTGCGAATATTTCGGTGTTGTTTCCTTAACGCATAGGGGTCCAAAGATCTTCCTTATTATCTTTCCTTCCAATACTCTTTATTTAAAATTTAAAAAGTTTTATTTATATTACGTATAAATAGAAAAGCAATAAATAACAAAAGTTGTCGGATTTTGGAGTGGCGATTTCTATACGGTTCATTTTTTCTTATCATATTCATTAATTACTACTTCTGAACGATTAACCCGAATTTAATTACCAGGAACTTGTTAAAATAAAGCGACAACTTGGCCTTTCAGCCTGAAATCTAACCATCATCATTCATTCAAAGTACATCAAAACCAATGACAAATGATACCTGGATGAAGAATTTCGATTTTTTCGTAACACTAATTCCGTTCCTGGAACCACCGGCTTTTCAAACCTTGAAATGTCAACCGGTTTGATGGATAAACAAAAGACGACCGAATCCTGCCAACCAATAGTTTGATGTCGATTCGGTACAGTGGTGTTGGTCTCACGATCACCCAGTTTCCTATATTTAACTTACCTTCGACATGAAATGACTATGTTTTTTATGAGGACTTGTCACTTGTTCATCTGTCCATGAACGATATTACAATGGGAGAAGAGTTATATTACATAGACAGGCTTGCACTGACATTGGCTAGAATTACAAGTACCCATTTCTGTTATTTTTCCTACAAGCTTAAGTCATTTCTCTGTACATTTCAGTTTAATTATAATCCATTAAAAATATACATTGTAGGGGAGTGTGGGATCAAGGCGCCTAATTTGAAGAAAAAAAAAATTTCCACACAATTCAATTTCGATGGCAAGGTGGTAGCGTGCTTGTACTTTTGCGAGTCTCTACAAGCCATGCGATCGGAGACGTGTCATAACTCAACACGGGTACTAACTTACAGAGGCGACTGAAGAAGTCAATCGGATACATTCATGACAATGTTTGTATGCGATTAACCTTCTAAAAAAAAGTAAGTAAAGTTACACCCCATTATATATTTTTTTTTTTTTTTTTTTTAGTATTTTTCCATGATGTCAAAAATTCAGTAAATTTCTGTTTAATATCAGTTTAACCCCTGCGCCAAAACAAAAAAGTCCTCTACGAATTTAACTTAGATGAAAAATATAAACTAACCTATTTTGGGATAAACATGATAGTCTCCTTAGTAACTTTGTAAAACTTGCGGTCACTCATTGTTAAAAATTAACTTAGTAAAGTTTTTTTAAATTTATTACGTAAAACATTACTAAGTTAATTTTTAACAATGACTATTTTGGGATGATCAAGGGGTGGCCAATGTGTACAGCCAGCTTCCTCTCAAGATAGAGTATTCAAAATTTATTGTAAACAAGAAATTGCCGTGGGTTTTTGATGATATTAATGAATTTCACGTTCCAAAGCCGCAAAGTGAAAGTGGTCAGATGCTAAAAAATTCATAAAATACGGAAGCTTTTGAAGGAAATTTACATTTTCTCATCTGATATACTATTACTCCGATAAAGTGAATAACAAAGAATTTATAGCACGGTTCATGGTTGTAACTCAGTCCGGGAAACATACTGCCTTTTGAGAAAGTTTTTTATGAATTTTTCATGTGACTACTTTCATATCTTTGCGATTGAGGAATCAAAAAGTAATTAATTTCCTCGAAAATACATGGTTATTCCTAGTCAAAAATACATGGCCAGTCAACCAAATTATACAAATAAGTCACTTAAACGGGGGCACAAAACGGGGACTTTCCTTTTTCGTTTTATGGAAATTTCACGTCACCAAAAATAAAGGAATCTATGCCATTCAAGGCTTAAAGACTACCTACAACTTAGATGTAATGCCATGAACGCCAATGGTGTTCCCTTTACTAATGTTCAATATTAAAAGTTCCCTTTAAATAGTGCTATCAGATTTTCTCTTCAATTATTCCCATCAGAAGAGCAACAGTGGGAGCGTTTGAATCTACTTTTATTATCTCTGCCACGGGAAATGGTAAGAGACTTGATTAGATGACAAGCCCAATGTAATGTCCCATGGGAATTCGGTTTGAATATGCTATCAGACATTGAGCCTTTTTCAATAATCAGAAAGGTTCCGGCCCTTGCGGTCTGTCTAGAGTTCTGGCGAAGGCTGATAATGACTATTGGACTCCACCGGAAGCTTGATAGAGCCTTATCAATAGGTCCTATGCGTCCTAGCCTAAACTCACCAAACTCCACGATGATAACACCTTCTTAAATCCCGCAATAGTTAGTTTAGATTATTTAACAACGCTAACAGGCACTTCCAGTAGATAGCCTACTATCGTCTCCATACTAATTCAGTCTGTCTGTTCCTGCATACCTGTGGCATAAGATCTTTAGACCGCACTGTAGGGGTCACTAAAGTTGCGGGCAAAGTCTTCTTAACATGTAAGATCTTCTATTTCAGCTTCCTTATAAACCTTACCGGAGATATTGTCTCCATATTATACATATTCAGTATATCTGTCTCTGGTTACCTGTCAATTAAGTTATCCAGGGGCACACTCTTTAGACCTCACTGTAGGGGTCACTAAAATTGTAAGCAAAGTAATCTTTTTCTTTCTTTCTTTCTTTTCCTTGTCCAGTATTCCCTGGACAAGGAGCATATATTACAAAAATACAATACATAATAATACCATCCCGCATCCCCAAGCTAGCGCTTATTTGGCACAAAAGACTCATACAGTGCTGCTAAAGAAGGCTTAATCATTTATTTTTGTTATTTATTTATAATGTTTATTTTATTTTTATTTTTATTTTTATTTTATAATAATAATAATAATTCGTGTATTTTTCTTATCATGTACTGTAAGATCTGCCATTTCAACTTCCCTATAACACTTATCAGACACTCTGAGAGGTTATGGGACAAGTTGTCGAGTCGGACATTTGTTAAAATGAAGAATACCGGCTACATAAAACGAACAACGACGATATAGACTATATTAGAATCCTCCCTTACACGCTCATAATTTGACTTCCTGTTGTCAGATTTTTAAATTAATTTTAAACTCTTGGCAATCCCACCACTGATGTACACGGTTATCGAGTCCATTGACCATAGCAACCGGGAGCCCAATGGTTCAGTATTGTTCTCTCGCGTGTTGCTGCACTCAAGAGTTTCAATATTTATGTCACGCAGTTCGCTTATATGATAAGTACAGAGCTGGAATTAATATACTTTAATTTCACTTGAATAGTTGCGATATCTCTTATTATAAAGTATGACATTCAAAGCATTAGCGATAAAGAGCTTTATGCCATTACACTAGATTATGATTATTCCCTTTCAAAAGCAGCACAATCTGCAATTCTAAAATTAATTAAGTCAAAGACTAGTGTGAGAATATGTCCTTTCTGTCTTTGCAATAGGTCTATTCGCAATTCTTTTTGAGAATTTTTAATAACCCTCGTTCAGACATCTTAAAGGAAAGATAGTTTAAATCTAAAAATTTAATATTTTAATGGAAACGGACTTATATAACCTTGTATCTGCACATCTCTCGTTATAAATATTCCTTGCAAGAAAATTATTGTGAAATTAGCGTATTTATTCAGCTCCTTTTTTATTGAAGTACGGATGAACATTAATTTCGTGAGTGTTAATCGGTAATAAAACATTACTTTTTGGGTTGACACCGTTTCATTATGAAATGTCGGCAGAACTTTGGCTTTGCCAAACGAGATGTACTAAGAGTGCTGGATGTTTATTTGGCACTAGTCTTTATTTATTTTGTAGTCAGCAATATATGAAAAAAAAACAATATTTAAAATAACAACTGCGCTAATTTAACCTAGTTTTATTACATTTTATTACAAATTGGGAAACTTACCTCTTTATCTTTAGACGCTACTTCTCCATCAACATTCCTTCTTGCTACAATATCGACCGTTTGTTGCTCACAATCAGCCATTTTTGAACTAATTGTTGAAGTAGAAAGCTGCTCCTTTAGTGAGTTTACTTCTTTCTCAGCCAAAGTTGCCCTCTGAAAAAAAAACAGAAAAATGAAATTAGTCAAAAAATAACTTTTTTAAACTTTAATATGCATTTACACCATAAATAATAATAATAATAATAATAAAGTCTATATTGAAAACGAAAATGTAGATACAGCGACATTACGGCCAATGGCCCTCTCTTACACCTAACTGTACATATCAACGATATTATAATTGTAATATTTTCAAACTACATTAATACATTCATTTTGCATGAATATATCGTATTCTTCATTCATTATTGGAATCATTCGTCACCGTATTCAATAACCACCCAACACATTCTTGCCTCTCCCATCAGATCCCAGCTTGGTTGTACACGGTCTTTGACCAGAGGCCACTGATCATAGCATTAGCCATTATTTCTTTTTAAGGACTTTTTATGGACCCATACCTACATAGTGCGGCCCATAGGTCCCTTGTCCAGTGCCAACGACCCCATGGATTTCAGACATTATTTACATTGTTTCCTTAGAAATTTTGCCATTGGCAAACTGGTATACGTTCTCGATGTCAACTTGCAACCGGCTACAAGCGATAACAGCGATTACCATTGACGCAATAAAACAGGCGAAAGCATGACTTAACCAAGTACAGATACGAGTCACAGATCACAACTACTTAGGGTATCTATGATTCGTATTGTTCCCCAAGCATGTCGCTGGATACTCGAGTCTCAACCAGAAGTAACGTGTTTCTGGTATAGGGTATAAAAGAGCAACATGATTTCTATGACTGCTCATCCAGGATAAAAATTCTTAGAAGAGTATATGCAGCTTTCGCCTCCTGCTCTTCGAAGAAGAGGAATATTAATTTTCTCTATGGACTACCTAGAGAGAAAAAAGAAAAACACTTCTTTTCAATCACGCAGGCAGTTGCAGCTGTTGCTTAACAGAAATGAACAACGGAGATTTGCGAGAAATAAGCGGCATCCTTTTATGCAGACGTGTAATTGTTTAAAAGTCGGCGAGCTTAGATGGCGGCGCAACCACACTATTAATAAAAAATATTGCGGGCACAAGTGAGTGAAGAAGGGGGCTATAAAACCCGGAGTAAGACATAGCGCATCAACTGGGGCTTGCATATGATTGGATTTGGTCGCGGAACATGATAAAGTTGCTCATAAAAATTTGCGGTCAGTACCGACTTTTTCTACGGTATCTATAGGTATATTCGCAGAGTTCAGCTGTGAACTGGAATTCTCGATTCCCGTTCCAAATAAAAGAACCGGTCCCAGTTTACTCGAACATGCTTTCCTATTTATAAATTAGTAGATAGAAAATATGAGTATGTACATAGAACATTTTTTCCTATAGTTAAATTACGGTTCCCTCGACATCCCATATCCCAAAGCATTGAACTGATCGACCTTAAAACCCAGTAATAATGGCAGGGGATGCGCAATGCATTGGAGCGTGAATTTTCCATAATTTCTTCAAAAAAATAGTTTTTTGCACAAAACCTGATGATTTTTTTTAAAAGCAATCTATTCTCTTTTGTTACTCTATTTAAAACTTAAAGCATACTTGAAGGTAGAAAACATCGATAGAAAGGTTCCACAGAATAATTATTTTTTTAGTAAAGTTTCTTGAAAATTGAGTTATTTTTATTTTTTTACATCCAGAAGCAAACTATTAAGGGGCAAGCGATCCACCGCGTTTTCTAAAATTAATAAGGACTACAATACATGTGAATTTAAAAGACATCGTAGGAGCCGTTTTAGAGAAAAAATTGTTTTTAGTAGTTTTTTGTTTAGTTTTTTGAGGGGAAACCACTAAAATTGACTATGATCAAAATATAAATAATAATAACGAGACATAATTTTTGTGAACCTACATGCCAAATTACTTCCAAATCCACAGACTTGTTTGCCCGCAAATCGATGAACAGACAGCCACAGACAGACAGACAGACAGACAGACAGACATTTCGTAAGAACCACTTTCGGCCATCACAAAGTTTTCCTTTATATTAATGTATAAACAGGAAATCATAAATTAAGAGCCAATGCAACGGACCAGGTAATAATGAGAAGCGGAAGACGAAGAAGAAATTCACTTACGCGCGTTGGCTCCTTTTTCTCCTAAAAAATGTATAATGAAGCATTAAGGTGCGATAGGGGAGAAGAATGGGAGAGAAAATGGAAAATCGTTATTATATTGATATCATTATTACTTTAAAATGAATACTTGGGGCCCATTCCCCCAGCATTCTTTTTCTTTACAGGATATCCCTATATTAGTCGATATATTTTTGTAAAAAATACGTCTAACTAAAATTTGACCGCCGTATAGATAATCTCATAGCTTGTTTTATAACCATGCATATCAGGGACGGATCCAGCCCATTGGGGGGGGGGGTAGCTGAGGGTCAAAATAGGAAAAACATATGTAGGATCGACTAAATTAGAGCGTAATAACTTAGTTTACAATAGATACCCCCCTACCCCCTCCTTGTATCCGTCCTTGATGCTTATTCTGTAACTACCTTGTTAGTACCCCTTCCAGACTGGCAAGGTACTCTCAATTCATATATAACGCAATCTCTGTCGTTCGCACTATTTTTGCATGCGCATGGGTTCAACTATGGAACTTTCATAGCGCCAAGACTTCGTGTTTGAGTTTGCTATGGGGCACTATTTTTGCATGCGCATGGGTTCAACTATGGAACTTTCATAGCGCCAAGACTTCGTGTTTGAGTTTGCTATGGGGACCTCCAGATTACAGTGGACTTCGAACCACATAAATAAATAAATAAATAAATAAATAAATCTATTTCTGTTAAATTATACAATCAAGTAATCGACAATGAAGTATAAAGTAAAATCGTCAAAATATCGTCAACACCAGATAGTTCTGTCATTGTAATTGTGCTAGTGCCTCAGTGACAGTGTAGAAAGCTTTCTCTAAGAGATGGTCTCTAAGCAATTTAGGGAGTTAGTAGCATTTCTCGCCGTTCTCATTTCAATCGGGAGTTTTCTAAGGTAGGCGTAACCTTGTAATATAGGATCCAGTCGCTCACACTTGGCTGTGTGTGGTGCTGGCCTTACAAGGTCTCCCCTTTGTCTCGTGTTGTAGGTGCGGGTGTCCCCATTTTGTTTAAATTTCCTCCACTTGGCATTAGCTTCGTAAATGAATCATTGAATCTAATTTATCGACTTCGATGGCCAGGTGGTAACGTGCTTGCACTTGTGCGAGTCTTTACACGCCATGCGATCGTAACTCAACACGGGTACTAACCTACAGAGGGGACTGAAGAGCTCAATCGGATACATTCATTAAAATTGTTTGTATGCGATTAATCTTTTTATTAAAAAAAAAAAATATATATATATATATATATATATATATATATATATACGGAGTAAATAAGTGACTAATCTAATCTAAGTATTTGGGAAACTATTGACTGTCGATGCAAAACACATGTTATGCTGATAAAGCATTGAAGCAGTAGAATACGGGATGAAGGGCCGTGGTCGCTCTGAAAGCGTATGCTTCGGCCATGAAAGTCTTTGTAATTATGCGTGCTATGCTATATAAAAACCAACTGTTTTCCATTTCTTCAGTTATCATAAGGTAACTAACGTTTTCGCAACCCCCTGTATAACTTTATTGATTATCTACCAATAACTCAGCCACCCTATTTGAATACTCGATTAATCCCTTCACATTTCTTCTTTCTCGAGGTATTTCCCCCAGGACTTCGCCATCCCCATTTTGAAAGCCCTCACCCACCCTTAGAACCCCCTTTCCCAAAGTCTCCTTCTCATTTTGTCATGAAATTTTGATTACCCATACAACAAAGAGCTCATCTATCTGCATGTTTTTACATCAAATGAGTTACGGTTTCAGACCCCCATTTACTTCTAGCTGAGAAATATCCGTCTACCTTTCTTTAAAATGCATGAAATATTTTGTTACTGTCGTTACGGAAATGATGACTATATTTACGTCAAATAATGCATGTGTCCCAATTATTTTAATATTTTTCAACTGAGTGACCCCATATTTTATACAAGTATCATATAAAAAAACCTAAATTAAAAAACGTTACTGAAGAAACTATAAATGCTATTTTTGTTTCAAAGCTCACTATTTCAGCCGGGCCTGATTCTCCCTGGCACCTTTACCTAGTCGGTAAGCAAACACAGGCTACCGGGATCCCGAAAATGTTGCTAAACAAAAACCCGCTTGTTACTTTGCGTGAGGTGTCAAAAAAATTTAGAAAGCTCAATTTCCATGAAAAATTACTAAAATACAACTTTTCTGCTGAACCTTCTAATTGATGATTCCTAACTTCAGGTATGTTTTAGGTGCTAGATACAGTAAAAACCAAGCAGGCTGTTTCCCAAACCAGGATTTGGTATGTATATGTGTGGTAATGTATTCTTAGATACTACGTATGTTGTGAGGGGAACCCTTGAGAGCCATAAAGACATGTGTTACAGCTCCAGTTGGAAATTACGTCTTCTTATAATAATTTTGGTTTATTGAGTTCCCATAAGAACAAAAAAGCTATTTGAAAACAATGATTGAAAGGCTAATTTAAACGTTGCAAGTGACAAAAAATAGAAATAAAAAATAAATAAGGACTTTTTTTCGTTCTATTACTAAGCCAACCTAGCGGAGTTAGGGCTATGAACTCCTCTCTTACACTCAACTAGGAAATCCCGGGACCGCCTGTTTTACATGCCCTCCGAAGCATGACCAGAAAATGTAGGAAGTGTAGGACTCGAACCAACAACCTTTCGGGTGAAAGTCAGAGTCCGTACCACTACTCTACATGTCCTGACATTCATAAACATTCGAGATAATTGAGGCTAAAATTTGTAACTCAAATGAAAATTTGTTGGTATACCCCTTTTTCATTAATTCTAGCATTGCCAAAGTGACAGATACCGATGTTCCTGTTGGTTTATAGGATAAAGAATAGGTAGAGTAACAGCATTGTGCACTTTACTCCAAAAACGCAAAAAATGTCACTTGCACCCCCTTGGCTTCCAGGCATTTCAATTGTTAGATATTTATACAGGTATCTGCGAAAAATAGATTTTTTTTTGTCGGATAAAATTTTTTTTCTTTCCTTTGCTTTAAGTGTTATATCATTATTTTCAATAATAACTAATAAGCAGCTATAAGCTTATAGCGCGAAAAAAAAACTTTGAAACGCTCTCCTGAAAAAATTGCGTTTTGTCGATCTAACACTTCAAGCGGTGAATGATATTTGATAAGCACTGAAGAAATAAGAGAAACTAGATGATAAACACAATGTAAACAACAATCCCAAAAATGTATAGAAAGGTACACCCAAACTGCAATGCAAGCCAAAATGAATGTAATAAAATTTCATTGGGGCACCCATCAAGTAAGGCCCTAAATGTCATGCGAAGCTTTCAATATCTCAAAGGTTATAGCCGAAGCTAAGCTAAAGCATTTGTGTATTAGGCCACATGAGGATAAATGTGGGGTGGCAACCAATAAAAAATCCGCCTGGCCCATCAAAATATCGTCTCAAATATCGGACCTATCGTTGGCAACACGATGTAAAACAGATGTGAACTTTTGAAATGCCATCATTCTATCGACTTCCCAATGTTTCATATCTCATAAACCAGGGCCGGCTGCAGGAATTTATATTATACAGATTTAATATGCTAAGCATTTTGCGTACGTGTTCGAATTACATGGTTTCCTTGCTAATTAATATGCCGTAGAATTTCTACACGGAAATGACTTCAAATCAAATTTATTACCTATACCTAAGTAGATACAACTATAAAAATTGGTTGGTCTGTAAAGTCGGTGACGTGACAACGTCTAAATCAATAAATTTTACTTAAAAACAAAATGGGCCTGCCGCAGGCGGCAGCTCGCCACTTCGAGGCTCGCACAGCTATTGTGTAAAAGGTCGTAGTCCCATATCGTATAGTTGAAGTAGTTTGAATTTTTTAAAAAGATAATAACGCGGCCAAAAGATGCCTATTTTTGTAGAAAATCGTGCGCCCCCCTGACGTTTCCACCTCCCAAAACCAAACCCCTTGCTTGATGACCACAAATATAGCATGCCCTGAACGAGGAAAAATAGACGAAGACATGGGTATAATTTAAATTAAGATAGGCCTTCTATATCTGCCCAAAAAATTGCTTTAAGCCCGCCCAACCCTTTCAACCTGTTTCCCGCCGAAACACGGATGGCTTATACACTCACCTGACCCTGAATGAAGAGACGGATAGTTAAACTGAATACATGTCTACAAAGAATAAAAAAGGTGAAAAAGAACTAAAGTAGATTGAAGTTTTCAAATTTATATTAACACCTCCTAAAACGCGGCTGAAAAAGGCCTATTATCAATTAAAATTGACAACTTTTGGCGCACCTCCTCACGTTTCCTCCCCCCAAAGTCGAACCCCTTGCCTTATCACAACAAATACAGCATGGCCTGAAAGAGAAAGAATAGACGAAGACATGGGTATAATTTAAATTGAGATAGACTTTCTACATCTGCCCAAGAAGTTGCTTTAAACCCGGTCACGGGTTCATGACCCTTCAAAAACGAGACAAATTTAGTAAACATAAATATTCTCTAATTAACAAAAAAGAAGAGCTCCTTAGAATAAACGAAAAAAGACCAATTATGGCTAGCATTTCAACAAGAAGAGGCAAATGGATGGGGCATATTCTGAGACACGAAGGCTTCCTCAAGAACATCATTGAGCACCAACTCAAGAGGACGACAGAGGAAGGAGTACCTAGAGGATGTCATGAAGGACCTAGGGTGCGACACCTATAAAGGACTGAAAAGGACCGCACGAAACAGGCAAGAGTGGAGGAGAAGAATACAACACATTCGCTGCAAACCAATCCATAGATTGCAACTCAAGAAGATGTAACAAAAAATAGGCTACAGTAAACAGGTCAAACTTTGTTAGCAAAGGTGGCCAATTTTGGCCATGACCCCTTGCAAATAAAAAGCTGGTTCCACCACAGTCATAACAACCATAAAAACTCGGGGACAATCTTATTGTGCACCGCAGGTAAGTTTATAAGATGATTACGTCACGGGACTCCACTAACCACCATGGCGAATTCAATTTACGGGAGTGGGTGATTCTCGGACCGTAATACTATGTTGCTGTTACTGTCGTCGTTATTGGTTATCCGAGATGTGGTCTTGTTAAAAGTAAGGTGAAAAGTAAGGTGATAAGGTGAAAAGTAAGTTACCTATGTAAAGAACCGGTCCGAGTTTACTTCGAATATGCTTTCAAATTTATCAATTACTAGATGGAGAAAATGAGTAATTTCACATTTTACACAAAACCAAATAGTTTTTTGGGAAAGCAAACTGTCCGGTTTCGTTACTCAATTTAACACCTAAAGCATACCTGAAGGTAGAAATCATCGATAGGAAGGTTTCGCAGAAAAATTATTTTTTAGTCATTTTTCATTAAAATTAAGTTATTTTTATTTTTTTACCCCCAGAAGAAAACTATCAAGGGGCAAGCGACCCCCCGCATTTTGTTAAAATTAATAACGAATAAAATATATGTGAATTTAAAAGAAATTGTTGGAGCCGTTTTTGAGAAATAATGTGTTTAGACTTTTTTTTTTAGTTTTTTTTAAAAATAAAACCCCCCATTATTGAGTTAGCCCAAAATAAAAATAAATTGTCTCGAGGCATGATTTTTGTGAACATACATGCAAAATTTCATCAAAATCGGCCGAGTAGTTTGCCCGGAAATAGATGAACAGACAGACATACAGACAGCCAGAGCGACAGACAGACATTTCGTAAAAACCACTTTTTTGGGTTCCTGGTACCTCAAAACGTGTAATTCCGTTGAAATCTCGGAATCGGAAATTTCGACGATCACAAAGCTTTCCTTATACTACGTATAAATTGGAAAGCAAAGAAATTAAACTTACAAAAATTAAGATTACTGCGTGGATTCCCTTGAAAAAAATTTTTATTTAGATACTTGTGGTGTTGGTACATTTTTCCATCTTGAAGTTTTTCCTGGCGTCTTTACTCTCTTTAATTCCAAGAATTTTATAATTGGTACGCATGCGGTTGTCAGAGCTAACGGGCAGGGCTACCAACATGAAAGAGCGCGTAAATTCAAAATGTCCTAAGAGTTCGAGTGAAGATACTGTTTTGGTTTAAAAAAATTATTTAATTGTTTTAGAATAGCAGCCTACTATGATAAAAAAATTAAACTTACAAAAATTAAGATTACAGTGTGGAATCCGTTGAAAAACACTTTTTTATATACTCGTGGTGTTTTTACAGTTCTCCGTTGAGAAGTTTTTCCTAGCGGTCCTTTAATTCCAAGAATTTTGTAACCGGAACGCCAGCAGCTGCCGGAGCAACCGGGCAGTGCTACCAACATGAAAGAGCGTGTAAAAGTTCGAGTGACGGTATTGTTTTAGTTTTACAAAAATTATTTATTTGTTTTAGAATAGCAGCCTACTATGATAAAAAAATTAAACTTACAAAAATTAAGATTACAGTGTGGAATCCGTTGAAAAACACTTTTTTATATACTCGTGGTGTTTTTACAGTTCTCCGTTAAGAAGTTTTTCCCATCGGTCCTTTAATTCCAAAAATTTTGTAACCGGAACGCCAGCAGTTGCCAGAGCAACCGGGCAGTGCTACCAACATTAAAGAGCGCGTAAAAGTTCGAGTGACGGTATTGTTTTAGTTTTACAAAAATTATTTATTTGTTTTAGAATACTTTTATTTTGTTGCTATTTTACCAATTTGGACTTTGGCCTTCCTGTGGGAGTTGTTTTGCCGCCGGCGCTAACATGTTCCAGTGCCACCTAGTCGAGATTTAGTGCCGCCTAATTAGCATGTTAAAAATATAATTATGCTCTGAGAAATAGACTTATACGAATTATAAGAGAGAACTGATGAGTTGCTGCCAACCAATCGTTGAGATTGTGCCCTCAGAAGAAAATTAACTGAACCGAATTAACTCACAATGAAAGCACGGATTGACCTCAATATAAGTTGTGGGGCACGCTGGGAGTTATATCACTAAATTATTTTTTTGAATCGGACATTTGTTATAGTGTATTGGCAAAAGGATTCGTAACGTTGTAAAAAGGCAGCGTTGATGGCATTATGGGTCAAAGAGGGCACCTGGCTTGTTTACTTCCCATACGATGAAGAGGAACGCACCGAAAAGGACACCTGTCGCTTGACATCATTCGAATTGAAGACCATTATTACTATTGCCCATTATGCATCTGCCATTCTTCGCCCTTGACCTGCCTGCCAAAAACTCCACCCTTCGCGCACCTGACTGTAATACAGGCACAGGATTCAGATCGATAACAGTATTTATTATTAATATGAATTGTTTTGTAAACAGAATGCATGGGTGCTTTTAGCGCTGCTATGACGCTGTTATTCCTTGCGCAACAGGCTCCGAATGTGTATTGTAACAAGACCACGCCTCGGATAACCAATAAGTTAGTAGCCGCAACACAACTGGGTCCGTATATTGACCTCACTACAGTGCTTAGTGGTGCCCGTGACATGGTCTTCTTATAAACGCGTATTTGGTGCAGAGCAAGATAGTCCCCGAGCGTATAGAACTAAAAACTGAACCGTTATGGGTTGTCTCAACACAGTCTTTCCTTATGCTGCTCTATAAACTGGTTAGGTTATAAGCTACCCCTTTTCTGCAGGGTGTTGATAGGAGGACGTGGGTTGTTGATGAAGATACATCGAAGGTTGGTATCTGCGCCACTGACCTTTTCAAAACTTTCAAATTGGGGATGAATCGCGGGCGTAACAGGCAGTGGCGTTACTAGTTAAATTTGCTTTAGCATCAAATATGTAATATTGGTGCCACCTTGCCTATGTCCAAAAATTAACGATTACGATATATTATTTTATTATGAAAACTAATAAAAATCAGCTTTAAGCCGCATTCACGAAGTAGCCTTAATAGAGCTCAATACCTTGCTATTTTCCAGTTTCAAACCTTTCAGTCGAGGCAATACCCCTCAATCCCCCATCCTCTCGAGCACTATCGAATAATATAGTATGCATGTAATGCAAGGGCGGATTTTAGGGGCGGGGGGGGGGGGGGGGTCAGA
This sequence comes from Psococerastis gibbosa, assembly GCA_963971405.1. Taxonomy (NCBI): domain Eukaryota; kingdom Metazoa; phylum Arthropoda; class Insecta; order Psocodea; family Psocidae; genus Psococerastis; species Psococerastis gibbosa. Next base: position 6,972,799 of record OZ020492.1, read on the forward strand.
GGGTCCGGACCGAAATAAATTAACTTATACTAGATAACAATGGGTTTACAGTGGGAATTAAAAGTAATTATGTTTTTTAATGTTATGATCCACTGAACCTGACCGCTGCCCTCCTAAATTGGAGGCAAAATCCGCCCTTGATGTAATGGAGGATATTGGGGCCAGTATATACGTGGAGCTGAAGAGAGCGTGCCAGGATCGAGGGGAGTGGAGGCATCGATGCCACATGCTGGAACCAACCAACCGGGTGTAACTTGAAGAAGAAGATGGGGTGTAGTGGCTCTTTAAAAATGTGTCTTATGTCAGGACATGTAGCGTAGTGGTACGGACTCTGACTTTCACCCGAAAGGTTGTTGGTTCGAGTCCCACACTGGCTACATTTTCTGGCCATGCTTCGGAGGGCATGTAAAGCAGGCGGTCCCGGGCCTTCCTAGTTGAGTGTAAGAGAGGGCTTTATAGCCCTAACTCCGCTAGGTTGGCTTAGTAATAGAAACAATAAAAAGTCCTTATTTATTTATTTATTTATTTATTAAAAATGGAAAATTTGTTCAATTGTAAATTTCGTCTGAGGTTGCTGACCTCAGACATAGCCTCTTTCCTCTAAATAAATTTCATCCCTCTTTTGAATTTCAATGTGCACAACTGTTGTTCACCTATTCTATATTCTATTCTATACTGCTGCTATACCTTTACTAATTTACCATTATTCGAATACTTCAATTATTATTCTAGCAAATATTCTGAATGGACGTAATAAATACATTATTGGTGTTGTGTCCGAATGAATTTTGGCATCTGTTAAATAAATAAATAAATAAATAAATAAATAAATAAATAAATAAGGACTTTTTATTGTTTCTAATACTAAGCCAACCTAGCGGTACACGTCTTCAATGTCAACCCAGACCGGTTACAAGCGACAATGGACAAGTTCAGACACGCTGACCATTGCTACAGGCATCAGCAGGGACAGATCCAGCCCATTTGGGGGGGGGGGGCAGTTGGGGTCAATTAAATCGATTAAATCAGAGCGTGAAACATTAACTTACAACAGATTTACTAAATTTTTTTTGGGGGGGGGGCAGTTATTGTATATAACACTGACATTAAAATAACGTTGGTTGAAGAGGTAACCTCCTCCTTAAATTTCGGTTCTACAGTTGATTCGTACCCGAATTCTTCCTGCATGCGTGTCAATGGTAAGCATGTCCAAGCCAAGCTTGTCCATTATTGCTTGCAGCCGGTGTGGGTTACCATCGGGGAAATGTATCAGTTTGATCTGGATGCCGAATCTGTAATAATAATGTCCAAATATCAATGGGCTGCTTGGTCACTACATTTTGGCCTATGTTAAAAAAAATCCCCACTAACAATTAATAATAATAATATAATACGAAATAATAAACAAAATATTATAATCAACTAGTTAGCAGTAGCAATAGAATTATTTCGCAAAGTGGAATAGCTAACTCCGGTACTGCGAACAGAAGAAGTTTATGGCAGGACAATGCTAATCAATAAAATCATGTGTAACCCTCGTAATATATATGAGATCCGGGCGATCCCTCAAATATCGTTCATTTATAACAATCCTTTGCCGTCAACGTCTCTGTCCAGCTTTCCATCGATCCTCTTTCCTTAAACAGCCTTCCAGCCCTATCCATTTCTCAACCCTTTGCCTCCCCCACTAGTTTCCGTAATATGTGAATCCGCCCCTAAGGCAACCACTTTCAGACATGAGGATTATTGCGAGATGACGTCGTCATTTTGTTATCATAGCAATGCTCTATCACATTGCGAGACGAGACTAAGAAATGAGCGAGACAGGATTGCGGTGAAGCGAAACGAGATTAAAGATGGCGTGAGACGAGACAGAATAATATCTTTTATTTCGCTTGTATCAACTATGTGGATCAGAAGGTTACCACGCTAGTTTGGGTTGAATTTTACATAAGTCAGCACAGCACGAACGTGGCTATGTACTAGACTCTCTTCAAAGTTCTCAAGCTTCTGAGGTTGGTGATATTCTCGCCATAGTAAATTAATTCCCGACGTCTGTCTGACCCAGAATATAACAGGCAAAAATTACTATTCTTCCAAAGGCTCTCCTTATTAAAGGTAAAGGATGTTCCCATACACAGTTCAGTTCAGTAGTCCTTCCCGAGCCAACACTGATTGGTGGGCATGGCGCTAAATAGTAAAAAAAACCTAACTGCCAGGACATGTAGAGTAGTGGTACAGACTCCGACTTTCACCCGAAAGGTTGTTGGTTCGAATCCCACACTTACTAAACTTTCAGGCCATGATTCGGAGGGCATGTAAAGCAGGGGGTCCCGAGTCTCCCTAGTTGAGTGTGATAGAGGGCTTAATAGCCCTAACTCCGCTAGGTTGGCTTAGTAATAGAACAACAACAAAAGGTCAATAGTTAACCAAAGCCCCTGTTAGAAGAATTTTTTTTTTTTTTAAATTGCTGTGTTGGGGATATTGGGTCAGAAACATGCCCGGCACTGGCCTCTAACCGGCGAGGATTTGCTGCCTATTAAGGTTGGGCTGGAAAATTTTTCATTTGGGTTTCCCTGTCCAATTCTTACCAATTGGACAATATCGGTGTATGAATTATTTATCATCGTATCCATCGAGTTCCATTATCAGAGGTTTTCATATCTCTTTTTTTCGGGTGTATTTTCAAAGCAGTAATGTTTAACTACATTCTGAAACAGGCAATCGTCAAATAAAGCGGGCTCTCCGTTTAAGCCTCATTTAACGGTCAGATACGCAACCGTATCATCAATAGAAGATCATAACTCGAAATTTGCGCGAAATTTCAAGACAAAACTTAAAGCCCCAAAGCGAGTCCCTGCCAAAACCAATGAAAACATCAAATGCCCTAAATATATCATTTAGACCCCAACAACTTAGAATGAAGGGGAGAACATTATCGTGATGATGGGATGGCTAAGGGGAATAAGAAAATGCGGTAGACCGTTGTCTTGCGATGTGGGGTCGGTCTTTTTGTGCTCCTCTAGCTCAAATTTGAATATTAAGGACTCATTAAAAATAGGGCTAAAGCAGGAAATGAGAGTTGTAAATCATAAGGAATATAGATGGCATCACCAGGCTTCGATCACATAGTCAGGACCGTATTCAGATTGAGCAGATGTTTTCGTCATATCGTCTAGCCAGACTTTGACACAATTCATTGGCTTTTATTGCTTCTTCGCGTGTTTTACCAATAACCAATTGGTAACTGTGTTTCGTCTCGTCTGCAGTTTTCAGTTCCCCCCTCTTGCCGCATCTCAATGTATTATTGAGGTGATGCCAATAGTGGTTACTCCTTTTAAATTTATTTATATTTATTTATGTATTTTTATGAGTTTCCGGAATAGCTTAGTTGTAAGAGATCAGGACTGTGAAATGGAAACTCGGAGGATGGAGGTTCGAGACTCGACATAAGAGGACTTTTCACGTGGCCTGGGTCCACCCAACGGCTTCCTTGAGAGAGTGCTGACAACAACAATCTCAAATAGAGCCGTCGTCAAGGGTTCTTCCACTAATGTGTAATAAATTATGTAGAATAATTTATATTGTAGAATAAATAATTTAAATCCCCCTTGACGGCCATGAAAAAATGCAACTCACCTAAAAATAATTATTTCTAAATTGCTATGCATTGTACAATATATCTGTAGTAATTAACAACTTTGACGGACTTCTTTTAAAACTGGTATCGAAGATAAAATAAAAACTGTAAAGAGACAAAAATTTACCTACTTCTTAATTAATCTGAATGGGAAGATGGTAGCGTGCTTGTAATTTTGCAAGTCTTTACACGCCATGCGATCGGAGACGTGTCGTAACTCAACACGGGTATTAACTTGCGGCGACTGAAGAGGCCAGTCGGATACATTCATTAAATTGCTTGCTAATCTTTTTTTAAATAAAAATAATAAAGTTACAAGAGCTCTAGTGATAATTTAGGAGCCCTTCAAATTTTATAAGTAAATACATATTGACTTTTTGTTCTATTACTAAGCCAACCTAGCCAAGGACGGATACAGGGGAGGGGTAGGGGGGGTAGCTGCCCCCCCAAAATTTGGTAAATCTATTGTAAATAGATCTGATTTAATCCATCCTACATATGTTTTTCCTATTTAGACCCACAACTACCCCCCCCCCCAAAAAATGGGCTGGATCCGCCCCTGAACCTAGCGGAGTTAGGGCTTTAAAGCCCCCTTTTACACTAAACTAGGAAGACTCGGGACCGCCTGCTTTACATACCGTACAGGCCTGAAAGTGTCGAAAGTGTGGGACTCGAACCAACAACCTTTCTGACTGGCCTGACTAACGTATGAGTCATCGAAGAAACCCATTCCTTGCCCCCAGACAAAAATTGATCTACCAGCTAAGGAAGAGTGTGAGTGAATTCAAAAAAGTATCATTAGACAACAAAGCTGACTTCAACAGAAGTAAATCAATGAAGACGCTCAAAAATAAAGTACAAGTCTAACCAACATATCGCTCACATGTGGCCCGAGAAACCTGCCGACCCCTCCAAATTCACTGGATCAGAACACCCTAACTGCACGCTGTGCGCCTGCGCAAATGTCTTTTCCTGTCAAAGACCCCATTTATTCCTTTTTTCGGTATCGGCAAGTTTGACAGTTTTTGCTACGCTTCAAGGCTTTTATACAATCTATAGCTCCCAGCTGTGTGTCTCTATCAAGCTTTAACACAGGGGCCCTAATTAAGAGGACATGCTACGTAGAAAATTAGCACACTAAAAGCAAGTATTTTAAGATTTGCCTTATGTAAGTTGTAGAAGACTACTTCATGCATCATGTGATAGAAAATATTAAATTTTTGGTACCTTGGTTCCTTTATAAAAACTAGTGGGGACTAAAATTTCTCAAAAAATTGAGAATTTTTTGAAAAAATTACAAAACCGAAAAGAAAAAATACCCGATTTTATGATGCATGAAGTAGTCTTCTACAATTTCTACAATGAGCCAAAAATTTTATAACTTGCTGTATTAATGAAATAAAAAATAAAAAATATTTAATTTTGGGGTGCCAATTTCCTCATATCATCTTAATATAACTAATTGTTAGTCGTCTATCCGACTCTTACTTGGTTAAGTCACACTTTGCCAAAGGTAAGCTTGTCACAGCTTGCCTATTATCGCTTGTAGCCAGTGTAGGTTGACATCGAGGACATATAGCAGTTTGCCAACGCCCAAAATTCTTACGGAAACAATATCAATAATGTCTGAAATCCATGGGGTCGTTGGCATTAGACAAGGGGCCAATGGGCATAGGTGCATAAAAACATCCTTCAGGACATTACCATTATCAGTCATCAATAAGAGTTGAAGTTGAAGTTATCGTGCCAGCCCTATTTATGAGCGTTTGGTCGAGCTAAGTTAAAACTCATGGAAGAGCCACCCTAATTTAGTGTAAGAGAGACAGCAATTACCGTTAAAAAAATTTTAAACGAATTTATTTTCTTCCAAAAAGAGTCAACAACAATAATAAATGTTGTGGTAAAAAACAATATAATGTAAAAACACACTGTCGCATTTCACATAACCCTAACAGGTCTAGCCGTCTCAAACAATTTACAGATAGGAGGCATAAACTATTTTAACTATCGTAGAAAACACTTTAAAAGCATCGATGCCTGCAACCTTTAACGCTAAACGTCTTAATTCATACACGTTAACGAAACCACCGATATTAAAATCGTTTTTGGACTTTGTTACTCTAAGAAGAAGACTGTAGGATGAATTCTCAGGTTCGAATAACTGCACTGACTTAGTTAAAGGTGCCACTTTATAATGCGAGACTTCCATCCCCAGCTACTGAGATTTTTAGGGGCAAGGGAATGGTTAATTAACTTAGGACTTTTCAAGAAATTTGGGGAATGCCATAATCAAGGATGAACTTTGTAAGTAGGTTCTAATTTTAAATGTTACGGGAAAATTATTTCTATTTATTTAAAAAATACCTTCGATGGCATAGTGGTAGCTTGTTCGTCTCTACATATCATGAAATCGGTGTTCTGTCGTAACTCATCACAGATATTACCTACAGAGGCGACTGAAGAGGTTATTCGGATACATTCATTTAATTGTTTGTATGAGAATAATCTTTTGTTAAAAAAATAAATAAAAAATAATAATAATAATTTCAATGCAAGTCCTAGAAATGGCTTGTAGTCTGTTTAGGGGCTTCGTTGTAGTAAGTACTGTTATGAACTGTTGGGAACTCGTATCTGTAATCAGTTAAGTCTTGCCTTTGCCTGTTTCATTGTGTCAATGGTAAGCTTGTATCAGCTTGTCCATTATCGGTTGTAGCCGGTGTAGGTTGACATCGAGGACGTTTACGAGTTTGCCAATGGCCAAAAATGTATACGGAAAGAGTACAAATAATGTCTAAAATCTATGGGGTCGTTGGCATTGGACAAGGGACCAAAAAGGTTCATAAAGAGTACTTCACGACATTATTATTATTATTATTATTATTATTGTTACATATACCAAAGATATTTAATGAACTTCCTCCACAAATGAAAAAATTTAAACAGATGGGTGAGTTAAAAGCAGGTATAAAAACATGGTTGGCCAATGGGAGTTAATAATAATAAAAACTGACATTAAAATAACAAGTAAAAATAAAATAAAAATAAAAGAACCGGTCCGAGTTTACTCGAACATGCTTTCCAATTTATCAAAATTAGCAGATAAGTAGATAGAGAAAATGAGTAATTCATGGTAAATAATTTTCCTATGGTTAAATTTGCGATATCTCGGGGGGGGGGGGGTTAAACAATAGCAAAAACATTTGGCCTGGTAGGAAACCCCAGGCATTATAATGCGACAGAGGACTTTCATGCTAAGCACCTAGCTGAAACTGTAATGTACTAATCGCAAAGTGCATTAGAAGGGTACTACGGTTTTGCCCAAAACATATTTATGCCTTTTAAAAAATCGGACACCCATTTATTAAAACTTAAAATTAAAATTAAAGAACCGGTCCGAGTTTACTCGAACATGCTTTCCAATTTATCGATTAGTAGAGAGAGAAAATGATTAATTTCAAGGTAAATAATTTTCCTATGGTTACATTTCGGATGTCAGGGGGGGGGGGGTTGTCCACCTGACGTAACTGGAGGTGAGGTAAATTCTAGATAGGTCAGACCAACACATTACCACACAGCAATACTGGCAGGGCACGCAATGCATTTTAGCGTGAATTTTCTATCATTTTTTCAAAAAAACATTTTTTTTAACAAAACCAAATACTTTTCTGGGAAAGCAACCTGTCCGGTTTCGTTACTCAATTTAACACCTAAAACATGCCTGAAGGTAGAAATCATCGATAGAAAGGTTTCGCAGAAAAATTATTTTTTTGCCATTTTTCATTAAAATTTAGTTATTTTTATTTTTTTACCCCCAGAAGCAACCTATCAAGGGGCAAGCGACCCCCCGCATTTCGTTAAAATTAACAACGACTACAATATATGTGAATTTAAAAGAAATCGTTGGAGCCGTTTTTGAGAAATATTTTTTTTAGACGTTTTTTTGAAGTTTTTTGAGAATAAAACCCCCCCAAATTGAGTTAGCCCCAAATAAAAAAAAAGTTCCGAGGCATGATTTTTGTGAACCTACATACCGAATTTAACCAAAATCGACCGAGTAGTTTGCCCGGAAATCGACGCACAGGCAGACAGACAGAACGACAGACAGACAACCACTTTTTTGGGTTCCTGGGACCTCAAAACGTGTAAATCCGTTGAAATCTCGGAATTGAAAATTTCGACCGTCACAAAGCTTTCCTTATACTACGTATAAATTGGAAAGCAATAAACATTATAAATAAATAACAAAAATAAATGAATAAGCCTTGTTTAGCAGCACTGTATGAGTCTTTGTCCCAAATAAGCGCTAGCTTGGGGATGCGGGATGGTAATTTTATCTATTGTATTTTTGTAGCATTCCCTGGACAAGGAAAAGAAAGAAAGAAGAAAGTTTAAGATATAAAAAAATACTTAATTTCACATACAGACTATTAGCCATTTTATTATACATATAATTTCATATATATATTTTTATATTATCGATGTATAAATTTTATTATATATACTATATATATATATATATACTATATCATCCTTCAGAGTTCAGAGGGATCTCACTCATTGGCAGAAGGCTAGAGTGAGTGCTCTATAATGGTTTGTTATTATTAATTAAATTTTATATCTTGCAGTGCCACTGCACTAAGATCGCTCAATAAACGGAAGGTTGAGCGTGATAATTATACTTAATAACAAATTGTTTTTTTCAATATATGCACCTTGTCCGGGGTTACTTGTCAAGGAAAAAAGTGAAGTGAAGTGATTCAGTTACGTCTAAAATAGTCACATGAAACTTTTTTTAAACTAATCATTTTTACGGTTGCATAAAAAAATAAAACGTAATAAGGTTTAGGGTTGATTCAGCCAAGGGCGGATCCAGTGGAGAATTTAGGGGGGGGGGGGTTACAACTTGCATGTAAGTTTAAAAGGTAATTTGCTTGTTGAAAAGTTGAGTTTTATTCAATTTAAGAAATATATATGTGTACTATCTTATGAATTTAGTCATTTAGGTGGCGGGTCATGAACCCTCTGACCCCCTCTGTGGATCCGCCATTGGATTAAGCCTCAAGAGTGGCGAATGCAAAAGGTCAGCAATCTCTTAATTTTTTATATTAGAAATAAAACGGACGCGACGTCACATTAGTGATAGAAGTATCTTGGGTGGTGTGTTATTAATATGATGATAAGCCACACCCTGCAAATATGATGTTCATAAACGGTAATTGCTGACATATAGCAAACCATATGAAAGCATTCTAGTGTGCTAGGAATCAATGAACACCATATACTGTATTGTGACATCCAGTCGAGGTTAAGTCGAATTATCCAATAGGTCATGATGGTGCGCTCTTGACTGGAACGATTCCAATTGATTCATTTAAGAACATCAATTCATTAATAGTAATTGATTTAGGAGAAAATTAAAAGTTAAGTGATAAGGGGTGTACACTTTTAAACATTTTCAAATTTTAAGGGTCAACTGGACAGGAAAACCTTGTAAGCAGGGGAATAGTAAGCTAAGAAGTAATTTGCGCCCCCAAAACTTACGCTTGCATTTTATTGTATCCTCCATCCATGTATACATAATGAGGCAACAATTCCAGCCCAGTCATCTCTGTAGGTTAGTACCCGTGTTGAGTTACGACACGTCTCCGATCGTACTCGCATAAGTATAAACACGTTACCAGCACCTTCCCACCCAAACCCTATACTACCACCCTGACACCGTATCCGACTAGATGCGATAATATTTATCATTAAAAGAAAGAAAATTGTCTTTATATTTCATCTGCGTGAACTCTGGGCCTTTCGGCCCACATCTACAATTAACTTATGTTATTATATATATTAGTCTATATTATAATAATAGTCTCATTGATAATTATTGTAAATTTTACAAAATGAGATCCATAGAGGGTGGTAATCCCCCGGTAAATTATATAAAAGCTGCACAATTTTTAGGGCTTCCAGGATTGGTCCGGGGCCGCCTGCTTGACATGCCCTCCGAAACACGGCAAATGTAGTATCTAAGTGAACCGAACACCTTTTCGGGTGACAGTCAGAGTTCGAACTCTTCGTCATATCCTGACAAGTTGGCTACTAATACAGAAAGAAAGAAAGAAAATTATCTTTGTTTTCCATGTGGGCGAATTTTGGCCCTTTCGGCCCACTCTTACAACTAACCCATACAACAAAGTCAAGTTTAATTATTGATTTATATTAATTATTTATATTAAAATCTGTAAATACGACGTTTGTAGAGAAATAGAGATATATAAGAGAGGTTCACCAGATTATGTGTTATATTGGGCTGCAAGAAAGCTGATGGCAAAAGCTTAATGCCATGGCGTAATAAAAAAAATGTAGAGAAATAAAAAGAGTTAACGACTCAGTTCAAGTAAACTTAAAGATGCTATGGTGTAACAATATTAAACTTCCCATTGTAATGTAGCCTATTGTACAAAAAACGGGGGAGAAATAGGCATCGTACGTCCAAGTAAATAGGGCTATACAATAATTCTTGAGTTGAATTTGGGGGAAGATACATAATAGGCCAATAATTGATATAATAAGAAGAAGAAATTGAAAAATCATATAAGGAAAGGAAATTCTAAAGTCGAATATCACTCTAATGAACCTGAAGCGTATGCAAATAATGAGGATGAGTCTTATGACGGTTCGAACAATACTTAGAAGGGATTAAAGACGTTCGATGAAGACCAAATATTTTTTAATTTTTTTTCTTAAATTGCATAGGGTAGGGCAAACTGTTATTGGATACCCCCCCCCCCCCCGTCCAAGTTATTATTCCTAAATTACAACTGGGCAAATTTTCAAGGTCTATACTCTTCTTGCTACATAAAAAAAAAAAAAATACAGGAAAGCCCCAGTTCAAGTCAGGTTGACTAATTAAAATGACGCGTTCTGATAAAGTTAGAAATATTTACAACAGCCTTATCATTTCCTATAATGCTGTTGGCATATTTGTTGAAACCCATAAAAGAAGTATCTTGAGGTTGTTTACAATCTTAATGAAACAAGAATCAACCAAAAAGACAACAAGGTTTGTGTAATAAATTTTAAATACTGTACCATTATGCTGCGAAGGGCAATAAAAGTGGAAAGAAATTTATTAGACGCCTATGTGAGGGGCGGCACATTTCCACGTGAATGTGCACGAGTACGTATAATAACTTTCATTGTCTGCTATGCCTGATTCGCTTGCTTTACTTGACTGTACGGTGCGTTCAGAACCTTGGCCACTGGAGCCACGTCAATCCGCTATTCCTCTTCAAGACGCTGCCAAACTTCTCCAATTGCTGACGTTAAGCTTCATCTACCTAGCAGCTGAAGTAAACAACGCGGTGTATTAGGAACCTTGGCCGCTGGAGCCACGTCAATCCGCTATTCCTCTTCAAGACGCTGCCAAACTTCTCCAATTCCAGACCTTAAGCTTCGTCTACCTAGCAGTTGAAGTAAACAACACGGTGTATTAAGAACCTTGGCCACTGGAGCCACGTCAATCCGCTATTCCTCTTCAAGACGCTGCCAAACTTCTCCAATTGCAGACCTTAAGCTTCGTCTACCTAGGAGGTGAAGTAAACAACACGGTGTATTAAGAACCTTGGCCGCTGGAGCCACGTCAATCCGCTATTCCTCTTCAAGACGCTGCCAAACTTCTCCAATTGCTGACCTTAAGCTTCGTCTACCTAGTCGCTGAAGTAAACAACACGGTGTATTAGGAACCTTGGCCGCTGGAGCCACGTCAATCCGCTATTCCTCTTCAAGACGCTGCCAAACTTCTCCAATTTCAGACCTTAAGCTTCGTCTACCTAGCAGCTGAAGTAAACAACACGGTGTATTAAGAACCTTGGCCACTGGAGCCACGTCAACCCGCTATTCCTCTTCTAGACGCTGCCAAACTTCTCCAATTGCAGACCTTAAGCTTCGTCTACCTAGGAGGTGAAGTAAACAACAAGGTGTATTAAGAACCTTGGCCGCTGGAGCCACGTCAATCCGCTATTCCTCTTCAAGACGCTGCCAAACTTCTCCAATTGCTGACCTTAAGCTTCGTCTACCTAGCCGCTGAAGTAAACAACACGGTGTATTAGGAACCTTGGCCGCTGGAGCCACGTCAATCCGCTATTCCTCTTCAAGACGCTGCCAAACTTCTCCAATTTCAGACCTTAAGCTTCGTCTACCTAGCAGCTGAAGTAAACAACACGGTGTATTAAGAACCTTGGCCACTGGAGCCACGTCAACCCGCTATTCCTCTTCTAGACGCTGCCAAACTTCTCCAATTGCAGACCTTAAGCTTCGTCTACCTAGCCGCTGAAGTAAACAACACGGTGTATTAGGAACCTTGGCCGCTGGAGCCACGTCAATCCGCTATTCCTCTTCAAGACGCTGCCAAACTTCTCCAATTGCAGACTTTAAGCTTCGTCTACCTAGGAGTTGAAGTAAACAACACGGTGCCAAACAAAGAAACAATACAAATAGTGTCCGAAAAATCAGTGGGGTTGTAGGTAGGGAGAGGCCGCTACACGAAAACCTACGACCATGCACAGTTCTTCAAAAAGAAAATAGTAGACAATCCACATGGCCACAAAAAGCTTGCCAACACGAGCCAATACGCCAAAAAGTCTGACTTTCCTTTCCCAAATAAAAACAAATCAATGTAAGATATACCCTTACGAATTAAAACGAGAATAAGATAAGACAACGCACTATAATTTGACAGAACTTTCTCGGCGAATGAAGGCAAAATTTAGCGAAATGAATTCGAGAAGAAAATTTGTAAGGAAGTGGCCCCATTTTAATCGAATTTCCCCAGTTGAAGAGGGAGAGCCAGAGGTTTCCAGCGAAAAGGAAATCATGCCGCAACCTCCTTCTTGGTCTCCCCGCTAATCCTCTATATAATCTAATACCTTACTTTCGACTTCCGTTAGACTACCATTATCCAACCATCCTGATCCTTATTCCATTACAACGGATTTAAATGTTATTTTTATTTTTCTCGACCGCGTTCAATCAATGTATAACCTTACTATTTCATCACTTTACTATTCAATATTTCAGGGCGTTTAGAGTGGAGGTACAGACTCCGAATTTCACCCGAAATGTTGTTGGTTCGAGTCCCACACTTGCTATATTTTCTGGCCATGCTTCGGAGGGCTTGTAAAGCAGGCGGTCCCGAGTCTTACTAGTTGATTGTAAGAGGGGGCTTTATATCCGTAACTCCACTAGGTTGGCTTAGCAATAGAACAAAAAGTAAATATTTATTTCTTAATTATTTATTGACGTGTGCCTACTGTGGAGTCCCATTTTTTCCCCGTTTTCAAGGCCGTTATATTACATATTACATAGTGGTTTATATTTTTCCTCTCAAAATCCGATTCTATCTAGTATCAAGCCATTTCATTTCGTAGGGGGGGGGGGTTGAACCCCCCATGAACCCCCCCCTTGGCTACGGCATTACCCGTTTCATTGTATACTTGGGTATAATCTTCAAATTTCATGTATATAGCCTAATGATAATTTTAGGAGGCTCGGTGCAACGTCTTGATAAAAAGGATATCGCGTATTCACCAGATGGCATTAAAAATTTTATTTACGCTATTATAAACTAACCAAGTCTGTAGTCGATCAGTCTATTTGACATTTATGCAAAGTTAATAATAAATTACTGTCGAGCATTAATAAACCTAAGTTTATTACTTCGTGAGAGGCTTTATATTTCAGTGCTGCAGCATATCTGGTCATTGTAACATCCCACAAATTAAAAATGAACGGAATCGGTTAAATTTGTCTCTTAACGAGGAACCTATCATGGGTGTCATTAGAGCTCTATATGTGTGCTTATTTAGTTCTAAGGTAATAGCAATAGATTTGAATTTATTAATTATAATAGGTTTCACTTTTTAACAAGTGTTTCATAATTGTTTAATGCACATAAACTATAGTACATACACAATTTAGGTGCGTATGACTTAAACCAGCCAGTATTATATAAGTTCCCAAAGATCTGTGCAAATAATTTTACACAAGGTCATAGTTTCTAAACATTTTTTACTTTAATTATAAGTGTCTGTATCATTTACGTAGGTATGGCTGGAAAAAACATTTTTCGAAAAAATAGTATTAAATAAAATTTTTGCACAAAAGGGATCTTTGGGGACATACGACATTTCGTTTTAATGGTATTCCAACTATTATTCATTTTTTATTGGTTTTTGTGTATGCAGGATTTTTTTTGTATGTTTCCATTGCACCTCGCCCTGCAAACAATTACCATTGAATATATAACACTAGTGTTATATATTCAATGCAATTACATAGATTTTTCAGACATTATTGGTATTGTTTCAGTACGCATTTTGGCCACATGGAAACTGGTACACGTCTTCGATGTCAATCTACACCGGCTACAAGCGACAATAGGCAAGCTCAGACAAGCTTACCATTGACAAAATGTAAGCGTAACAAAGTTCATAGTACGAGTCATGGTTTTCTTAAAACTACTACCAATTATCAATTTTTATGTGTAGGCCCCACCCCCTTGCGCCTGCGGCGAGTGGCAGCTCGCCCCTTCGGGGCCTCGCACTGGGCAATCCGTAGCTCAAACCTTCGGGGTTCGCATGACACACCTTCAATTTCCAAGAATTTTCTAATTTTCTACTTTTCCGCGAAATTTTTTAAATTTTTTCTGTCATAAGAACCTTCTCCTGACAATAACAAACACAACAACAACAAAAAATAGTCAAATCGGTTCAGCCGTTCACGCGTGATGGCGTGACCAATGGAAATAGGGATTCATTTTTATATATAGAGATTATATGGCATATAATACAATCAATTTTCACCTCTACAAGTTTGAACAAAGGTACCCCTATTTTTCTGAATACACCAAAACTACAAAAAAAAAAATGCAGTAAATTATGGGGAGGGGAAGTAGTGACGAATGAGTCCCTCCACCCCCCTTAAGCTTTTCCAAGACCGCGTATGATTTCCGGGTAAGGGGTTAGCAGACTTGATTACCGACTGATAGGGCAAGTGTGTGAATCAAGGCGGGGGGGGGGGGGGGGGTAGGGGCGGGGTAGATTTTATGCCACCGTCCATCAGTTGTTATATTACGCTCAAAAAAGGGGACGCGACCCGTATGGAGCCTATGCGGGCACAATTGGTTGTTTACCAACTTCGTTGACCCCCAATCCTGCCTTTCTTCTTCCGTAAGCCTTTCACCATGATGATGGCTACAAACAGATTGTGGAAAACCCCAGCGATCTAACAACTAAATATATCCCTCGGTATCTCATCGGGTTTGTTTCTGCCTCGCTAATAAGCCCATATTGCTTAATTTTGAACAATTTCCAAAACCCATGCCCCGAGTGTTCTCATTTACAGAATAGAGTACAATTCAGACGGAACAGAAGTATCAATCTTACTTAGGCGCGGTTTCCACCGACCTGCAAGTGCAAAATACACATACGGTGACGTGGTAGCAGATATCATTAATAAAGGCGGGGTTTCCACCGACCTCTCATTGCAGAATGCAAATGACATTGACGGAAATTTTTGTTTTACTCTATGCCATAGTTAAAATTGATCAACGATCATAGAGTAAAATCACAAACAAACAAACTAAAATTAAAAAATGGCTTCATGGGATATCTTAAGTACAAACATTTTAATAGATTTCTATAAAAAGAAAAATTCAAATTTCCGTCAATGTCATTTGCATTCTGCAATGAGAGGTCGGTGGAAACCCGCCTTTATTAATGATATCTGCCACCACGTCACCGTATGTGTATTTTGCACTAGCAGGTCGGTGGAAACCGCTCCTAAGATGGTTCACACCCTGCGTAAGTATCTAATTACTTACTGCTTTCCTATTTACACGAGTATGTATAAGGAAAACTTTGTTGTGATCAAAATTTTCGGTTCCGAGATTTCAACGGAGTTACTCATTTTGTGGTCCCAGGAACCCAAAAACATGGTTTTTACGAAATGTCTGTCTATAATCGATTTGCGGGAAAACTACCCGGCGGATTTTGATGAAATTAGGCATGTAGATTCACAATAAATTATGCCTCCAGGCTACTATTTTTATTTTGGGGGTTTATTGTCAAATAAATAAATAACAATAATAATATTGCGTGCATTTAACCAAAAAAACATAACAAATTTTTCTAATAACCGGTGCCACAAAGCCAAGAAAGGAGTGTTTACTTTGAACGCGTTCATGCCATTCAACCTTATGTCTTAATAAAGGAATATTTATTTATTATTTATTTACTATTATTTATTTAAATGGGATTACTGGGAAACTGACTGCTCCTGTACGCAAGGCCGTAGTCAGGAGTTTTTTTCGGGGGGATTTTCATAAATTTCATTGGTTATTACATAGTGGTTTTTATTTTTCCTCTCAAAATCCCATTCTATCTAGTATCAAGCCATTTCATTTCGTGTGTGGGGGGGGGGGGGTTTGAACCCCCATGAACCCCCCATGGCTACGGATGTCGAGGGATCCGAAATTTTTTACTATGAAATTACTCATGTTATCTATCTACTAATATAGTAATTGATAAATAGGAAAGCATGTTCGAGTAAACTCGGACCAGTTCTTATTTCAGTCACTCTTGGCTTGGCTTTATATCTCTCAAATCTCTGCAAATCAAGAACGCATAAAAGTTTCCAATAAAACTAAATTCCATTGATTACAAGAACAATACAACAATACCGATAACTGGAGTTGAACATAAATGTCACTTAGATCATTGTTGTTGCGAAGTAATTAATCGTAATACAGCATTCATACCCAACTCGTAGCATTATACAATGTTATAAATTTTACAACTTTCATGTTCTCGGCAGTAATAATTTTAAGTGGCCATATGAAAATTGAGCGTACAAAAAATATAAACTTCAAATAATTTCTTTCATTAATTAGCGTTTGTTTTCCGAAGTCGTAAAATCGAGCAATAAAAGTGAGGTCGATATTTTATAAAACATTGCCTGCCCTTGAGTCATCTTATAATAATTTTGCTGCCGGTAAGTGGTATATGCACAAAAGATACATTAAAAATCGTCTAATGAAACAAGAATCTATGAGAAGTTTAAGGGTGTAATCAAGAGCTTGAGACGTAAAACCTTTGCAAGGATTTGCCGCTTCTCTGAGCTCAATTGAGCCGACTATGGAACAATGTCATAGTCATTAATCGGATATGAACATCCAGGTATGAATGGAGTTCATACCTGTTACTTTTCGCAGACATTGGCCACCACTGGATCATACTTCTAATTAATGAAATTATATTGTAATTGTATACCTACTTGAAGAAAATTACATATACCCCTCAGGGGGTTTTTGGTACTCAATGAAATATTGTATGCCTTGTATTTTCTGTTGAATAGTATATGCCCTTGGCCCGTGGAGTAACGGACGAAGGAAAAAGTAATAATAATATGATTATTATCTCAAACTGTCAATTTTTATCTTATTTATTGCTTTCCAATTTATACGTAGTATAAGAAGGCTTCGTGACGGTCGAAATTGTCGATTCCGAGATTTCAACGGATTTACACGTTCTAAGGTCCCAGGAACCCAAAAAAGTGGTTTTTACGAAATGTCTGTCTGTCTGTCTGTCGTTCTGTCTGTTTGTCCGTGCGTCAATTTCCGGGCAAACTACTCGGTCGATTTTGATGAAATTCGGCATGTAGGTTTAAAAAATTCATACCTCAGAACACTTTTTTTTATTTTGGGCTAACTTTATTTGGGAGGGTTTTATTCTCAAAAAACTCCAAAAAAACGTCTAAAAACATTATTTCTCAAAAACGGCTCCAACGATTTCTCTTAAATTCACATATATTGTAGTCGTTATTAATGTTAACGAAATGCGGAGTGTCGCTTGCACCTTGATAGGTTGCTTCTGGGGGTAAAAAAAATAAAAGAAGCCAAAAACATAGTTCACTGTGTAAACATAAATAATATGGATCGATGGAAAATCTTGAAAACTTTTAACTCGATTCCCACCAAAAACGTGACTATCTGTCGACATCGGATTTAGGTAGTTAATGGGGGCGGGGGACTAGGTAAGAAACCCAAAGTAAAGCTGAGAAATGGGGGTTTATACCTCTTCTCCCCCCATCCTCCTCTGAAATGCGAACCTTCGGTAAGAGAGTCTTCCTTTTTAAAAATGAATAATTCATCCCAAAGGATAAGGTGTACCAACGCCCCCTCCCCCCTCACCCACCTCATGAAATATATTTAAAAACAAAAACCTAGGATGGTTTCTCTTTTGATCATTGGAAATGGGTTTACCGTGAGACCTGAGATTGGCGGTGGCGCTGCCGAATTCGGGTGACTTTACTCAATTCCAAGGGCGCGCCCTCACAGGTATCTCCAACTGCCGAATTGCAGATTATCACAACTAAAATCCTTTTCTTCTTCTTCTTCTTCTTCATCAGGCTCTACAGCCTTTGGTGGGCTTTGACCTGCTAAACAAAAGTTTTTGGTTTTGTACTATCAACGGAGTTTCAACTCGAGGAGGTCGGTTTCAAATTTCTCCTTCCAGCGGTTTCGTGGATGTCCCTGCAGTCTTCTGTCCTCTGACATTCTTACGACGTTTTAGACGATGTGCTTTTCTTTTATAAAATGTAGTATGGGTTAATTGTAAGAGTGAGCCGAAAGGCTGAAAATTCGCCCATGTGGAAAATAAAGACAATTTTCTTTCTTTCTTTCTTTCTTTATCTTTGAGCCAAAGCGATTCTGGGAACATCTAGATTCCACCCTAACATGACAACATGGCAGCGGAAACGGGATCTATATGAAAACATAGCCTAAATTCAGATCTTTATAGAATAACCTGAACAATATATGCAGCCTGTTGCTGAGGTCTCAATAACCAAACTAAGATTGCTGTTAACGAAGCAAAGAAAATATTTAAAAAAAAAACCTGCCACTTCTAAACTCACAACCGCAACCAATCCTACGTCATCACTCTTTAATTGAGCCAAGCAAAATATAACCAACTTATAGGCACATGAAATCTCCCTTCTCTAAAAATGAAAAAAAAACCTTTTATACGATAACCCGTACCTATAGGTGGAACATAGGCGTTATGGCAGGGCGCCAATCTCATAAGATATGCAACTTGCAATATTTTACCCCCATCCTATACCTACATCACAAGAGAACAAGGGATGGGGGAAGGGGAAAGGGGTGCTTTGTTTTGAAGCGGCTTTTCAATCAAATATTTTTCTTTTTGCCCATAAGCATCATTCAGCAATCATATTTTATATCACAATCCCCCAATGCGGCCTACCTCTTTTGTACATTATCCTACCTATACGTTAAGCGCACAGTGCCCCCCGGGAGGCTCAGAGATTTTTCAAAAATAATTTTTCTAATGATAAGCTTAACCCTTGTGGTGGCTGCAACCTTTCAGCT
The DNA here is from genome assembly GCA_963971405.1 of Psococerastis gibbosa. NCBI lineage: Eukaryota > Metazoa > Arthropoda > Insecta > Psocodea > Psocidae > Psococerastis > Psococerastis gibbosa. Next base: position 6,991,881 of record OZ020492.1, read on the forward strand.
TTTATTAATAAAATGTTTTGCGCAATCTCTTGAATGTTATAATGCCATCCATAAATCGATCAGGGGTTTCGGTCTGCATTTATTTATTTGAACTTTTTTACTTTGGAATTAAGAGAATACTCCAACCACATGATGATCGCACTTAATCTGTATTTTGTATTTTTTTTTCAATTTTGATGCAGTGATGTACGTAGTACAAATTTATTCAATTCTATTGTAGTTTTTTTTTAATTTTAAGCGCGGGACTCTTTCGAGTATTTGCGCTGCGTGTGTCTGTGCGGGGTTGTTAACTTTTAGCGAGTTCGGTGGCAAGGTGGTAGAATGCTTGTACTCGTGCGTGTATCTACACTCCTTGAGGTTGGAGACGTGTCGTAACTCGACACAAGTACCTAATAGGTGACTTAGTGAGGCGATTGAAGAGGTTAATCGGATGCATTCATTAAATTGTTTGTACGCGATTTAACATTTTATTTAAAAAAAAAAAAAAAAACTTATTTGGTTATTGTTGGTAGTTTCCGTTTTTAACGGTTCCTTTGTATTTGTCTATAGGTGTTTCATGACTACAGTCTTGATGAGAAAGTTTAATGTTGCTTTGACCGGCTCATGTTTGTCCCCAATTAAGCTTGACAGGGTGTGTATTTTTGATAAGGAAAGTCTGACTATTGCGTATGTATTGTAGTATAATAAGGCGGGGTTTCCATATACGTCAATCGTCAATGAGAAATATGGTTTTGACGTGGTAGCAGAATTTTTAGTATGTCTTTAATGTCTGCTAAACCTTCAATTTCATATTTCTCATTGACGATTGACGTATGTGGAAACCCCACCTTTGGGATAATAAATAAATACTGTATATTGAGTTTGGTCCAGGGAAATCTCAAGAAAAACCGAACAGAGCGGCACTCGAACGTACGATGCATTTTCCGAGGCATCGTATTCACTGATCAATCTCCCTAATTAGGCCGTGAAAATTTTAGAAATCCGAAAGATAGCCGTTAATCTCTAAATCGATGGGGAGCGACAACCCTCCGTATCGAATAGAAAATTCACACTCGAGGGGTTTCAGTCTAAACCCCCCCCCCTTCCTGCGCCGCACCCCCCTCCTCCCCTTAGCTGTCGTTGGTAGAGGCTTAGGATGAAGAATATTTTGAATATTCACAAATTTGAATATTTTAATTGATGATATTATTCATGTTTTGAATTTTGACGTGTGAGAGAAGAAAGGAGCTAAGTACGATCGATTTTAAAGGTTTTTGGTCCCTTGTGGGCGATGGGTTTGGGGTGAGGGTGGATTTTGAGCTAAAGATTTACGTCTTCCCATTAGAAATTATTCTGATTAAGGATGCGTTCCTCCGATTTTCAAAATGGAAGGATAGATTTGAATTAATTATGGCTTATAAATGACGCGAAATGTTCATGCCACATTTGTGACACATTGTTCCGGCTTTCACCATTTGTGTCAATTCAGGAGATGTTACGAACAAGGCTGGTGAAAACACTAAGGAGGGGGGGGGGGGGGGGTGAAACGTTTCAACCATTCGCCTGACGAAGAATGCGAAAATGGTAAGGACATTGGCCCGTGCGGTGGGTGAACTTCAAGTCCCGCAATTGCTAATTTTTTTGGCAATGCTTCGGAGCTCATGTAAAACAGGCAGTCTCTGGCGATCCCAGTGGAGTATAAGAGAGAGAGAGAGAGAGCTTTATAGCCCTAACTGTAATAGATTAAACGAAATCCTGAGGAAATTCTCGAGCCGGGATTTATCCCACCCCCAAGCACAGGAGAATCGGGGACTGAACCAGTCAATTTTGGGGCTGGGGGTAGATGTGGGTCAAAATAAAACAAACATATGTAGCATCGATTAAATTGGAGAATAATAAAATAAATAACTTACAATAGATTTACTAAATTTAGCCCCCCCCCCCTGTATCGGTCAATGTTACTTATGAAATCGTCTCAATTTGAATGTCCTGTGGTAAAGGTCTACATTAAATATATTTACCACTAGACCGTGTGCTTAGAATTTCAAAGGTGTCAGGTGGTGTCCAGGGGTGTCCAATGTCAACTCCCATATCCTCTTAACAACTAAAGAAACGACAAAAATTTAATCTTAAAGTCTTGGCTTCCACTTTGATTTTTTTCCCAAATTAGTATTATTTTATCCTACTGTTGGTACTCGACTGTGGAAGTTTGCAACTGGACATAGAAATAATAAATTTCCGTTTGGCCTGGGTCCACTCAACCCTAATGGGTACCTTCTATTCATCGGTAGGAGAAAACGCAGCTGCCAGGTTTGTTGCTGACCACAGCATCCACCCAAATAGACCAGTAGACAAGATGGAGAACCCTCTACCTGTCTTCAGGCCTAGACCTCATCGGGTTGCCAAAGTGTTTTTCTTCGTTGCTATTATTTTTGGGGAAACTTTGTGAACCAAGGGGAAAGAGCGCTGTAAACCGTAGGCACTTCACTGTGCCCTCCAAAACCGTGGGCTAGAAAACCTTAGTCACTATGCGCAGTCTCATTAGTTAGAAAAAGGGTTTGGGGTAAATAATGTGATTGAGAAGTTTGACCACCCCTGGTTCGAAAGGATCCAACAGAGCCAGTTGTAATTAGCTATCAAAGGTTTTTCCCATTTATCCGGGGCTGACCAGCCCTTTCCCCCTCTCCCCCTAGGGTAGGGGGACTTAAAACCATCACTCATATTTCCTTTGGTTTCTGTGGATGTCTTCCTTCTCTTAATTTTAAAATCCCCCCGACCCCCCTCCGGTCGACTATACCCCCCCCCTTCCCAGAAAATTTGCATTTCTCGTAATTTGCATGCATGTATTGGCGGCTATCTTGCCTTTTTTAATCCAACCTTCTTCCGTCCCCCTAACGAGGGTTTTTCTCAAAATATTTTCATTTTCAAAGCAAACCCTTTGGATTTCTTCTATCTCCCTCCACTCGCATACGTTATATTCCGTTTTTTTTTTTACTCAATTTTGCCTTGTTTTTATGTATCCCATCAAGTCTGCCATCTTCTGGCCGATTTCAATGTTTTATTGCGTACGATATTAAAATACTAATTTCCACGGGAGCCTTATCGTTTGGAAGCGAAATTGCTAGCAGGGGACTTGCCCTTTCTCCGACTTTACCTATTACTGGCTCCAGTCCGTGTCCATTTATTTCTAAGGGCCAAAACACTCAAAACAGTTATGTGACGAACAATTAAATTTTGTAGTGGCAATATGTTCCGGATTACCAAACCAATATTCCGGATTACCAAACCAATATTCCGGATTACCAAACCAATATTCCGGATTACCAAACCAATATTCCGGATTACCAAACCAATATTCCGGATTACCAAACCAACATACGAGTACAATGTACGATGCCTCGAAACTGCGCACCCATTATATGCATCACTAAGAGGGAGGCGAGGGGGGGGGGTACATTTGTAGTGTATTGTATACACCCCTAACGAGTATTACTATACCAATCAGCTGCTTAAGACCTCTCTTCTAAAGATGAGTGAGTATCAGGGGGCATGTGAGGGGTAGCTCGTGCCTCTTTGGTTGCATCTTTCCTTAAGATAAACTGTAGAGAAACCACTTCGGAAACGGAAGGTTCTTCGATCGTATCCCCCACCAGTGCCTGTTAAAGTAATATTTTTTAATCGACTGTAACAATCCCTGGTGTATAAATGTAAGTACTCAGACTTGCACTAAGATATAAATAAATAAATAAATAAATAAATGTATTCATTTCTTTCATCCATACATAACAAAATAAAATTAAAGTACAATAGTATAAATAATTGTAGAAAAGTAGTAGAAGTATATAGATATAGTATATAGAGTACAGAGGAAGGTAGGGACCCTGTAAAAAGTAAATTCGTGTCGGGGTGGTACTACCAGTGGTACAGGAGTTTTCAGGTTGCATCAACAGCCTCCTGTTTAACCTATCGACAGTCAGGGAAGACTGCCGGGACCGCCGGCTTTACATGCCCTCCGAAGCATGGTAGTCAGAAGATAAATAATTGTACCACTAGAAAATTTTGGCATTCGGGTGGGACTCGAACCAGTCACCTTCTGGATGATAGTCAGAGTCGTTACCTCTACGCCATTCTGACTACTACAGGGACCCTGTAGATAATTGTGTAGATACTTCAGCACAATGTGTGGCTATTCGCTTATGGTTAATAGTCACAGACGTTCACCAACACTTGCCAGTGCCACCTATGCTTTCTTAACTGAGCTCAGAGTCAGAAAAAAACTATTAGTTTTTTATGACGTTGCTGAAACTGGCTCCAAAAATGATTTTAAATTTGGCGCTTTGGTCTTTGGACGTTCTGACAGGCTCTTGGCAATCCCAACTCGGATGATCAGGATCTTTGAGGTCGCTGACCATGCCACACAAAGTGATAGATATTGACCTCATGGTAATATTGGCAATTCGCTGATCGTCAACAGGTTCATCATGTAGATTGTGTTACCAAATGAGAAATAGTAATTGAAGAAAATTGGAATTCTGGGTAAGACAAGCGGCATATTTCCCCGTTACTTTATAAACAACATCAAACAAACTGCGCGGTTTTGATAAATTTTTCAAAAAAGGCCCCGTCACATCCACGCATTAATCAGGAAAGGAAATGATAAGCATACACATAAAACTAATCTGAGATTCAAATGATTCGAATCACAGAGAACGATTCAATTAAAGGGAGGGAATCCCATCGTCCCTCCACCTTTTTCTCGGTCTGCCTTGATTCCCTTAGATAGGAGGACGTTCCCGACTTTTTCACTTTATTTAATAGTAAATCAGCTATACATCAAAGCAAGTTTCCATACGCATGGTCCTCTGGGATTTTTACTTTTGTACCTTTATTAAGTAGTAATTCTATAATTCTGTATACAAGTCTGCATGTGACTTTTATAGCCCGTTTTGCTGTGGAAGGATGTTATAAACAATACACACTGTACATATAAGAATATAAATAAATAATTATCTCAGTCAACACCCCTTTCCCCCGGGGTGGAAGTGTCTGCACTTAGGGTGCCTCAAATTAACAAACAGACTCACTCCCCCCGCCAGGCTGACAGGGTTGCTTAAAGCAGAAATGCTGAAAGCAGGCGTTGCAAACAACAACAACAATAACCCAAATAGATTAGTGTGGCCCAGACTCTCTGTTGCCGTGCCACGGCGTTTTTTCCGTTTTATTTCTTTAGGCATAGCTGTTACTACCCGTAAAGAAATATTAAATGCGCATGGAAATTTTCAATACTGATGGCCAATGCGAACGCAGGTCGAATGCTACCATTGAAAAAAGTTTTATACCTTGAATTCACCAGTAAACAAATAAGTTTTTGAGAAAAAGATCAGGAAATAATTTTCATCTCGACCGCGATTCCCGAAGCGGTCATCCGATGAATTCTAAGGAGCGGTTCGAATTAATTTACTTACTGTACTTTGAAAAATTTTCACGATTCACTGAGTTTTACTTTTCGCAATTTCATAACTAATTTATCTGTTGCGCGGCAACCCTTTCGCTGTCAGCTGTTTTGGAGTCAGAAATTGCGAATTTTATTTAATAACTGAAGTCCATGGATGGCGCAATTAGTTAGAGGAAATTGTGTAGGTACTGTATTCAGGTACATGATTACGGTATTTTGCAGCTCAATTTTATTAGCACTATTGTGACGTTACCCGAAGGGGTCTTCGAAGATCTCGCAAAATTTATGACGCCGCCAGCCTTAGGCGTTCGCCAACCCTGGATCACATCCATATCTGTCAGTTTCAATTTTTTTTTAATTTTCTTAATTTAATAAACTGTGCAATTTATAAATCGATCCAAGTTGTACATTAGAAGACATCATACATAATTATTTAAGTTTTTTTTTTATGTTGTAATTTAAATAAATAAATAAGCTTATAATGTGTTGCCAGTTCAAAAACGACATCACTTACAATTTAAAACATAAAACAATACCCGAGAAACAAGAAGTCAAATTGAAAAGGAGGAGAAAAAAAATCATAGTGTCAATTTGTCAGACGGATAGCACCTATGTACGTAAAATAAATACCTAACATACAATACAACACAAGGATGTACGATTAGCCATATTTCATTTGACTGTCACAACATCACCATTCGCATAAATTCACTTTCATATTTCACATTCATATTAAATTTCCCATCATTAATTTGAAAATTGGGTGCATTTCTGTCCTCTATAACGGATAAATCACCGCACCAGAACTAAAAAATCCTGAGAAGAAAGAAAGAAAATTGTCTATATTTTATGTCTGGGCGTATCTTACAATTAACCCATTTAGTAGTAACCCAACAGTATTTAACTATGGATAAAATATTCGTCTACAACTTGGAAGTAAAAAATAAATAACATAGGCTGATTTTTGAGTGATCTAGGGATGGTCAATATCGATGGTTAGCATCCTCTGAATATGCCATAACCACTCAACTACTAGAAATCGAATAAATAAATCGTTGTTTTTCGTATTTGTCATTAAAACACTAACTTGTTTTTCTTTTGAAATTCTCTGTAGAACACGGTGTGCTCCACCCTACAATGAAAGGGAATTCACAGTCAATAGAGAACACAAAGAGCTTTTAAATCCTATTATTTATCTTTGGAAAACTCCTTTGAATGACAATTAACAATTATAAAAAATGTATTTTTATCGTTTCAAAGTTAAAAATGAAGTACAAAACAATAGCGATCTTTTGAAGATCGTTGGACTGCATGATCCGATTCTTGTTCAATTACTACCAGTTTGCCGAATTATTTGATGTTTAGCTTACCGGGAGATTGTACGTTAATCGCTTTAATATGTCCTAAGGTTACGAAGTCTTTTACAACCCCTTATTTGGTGGGTACCTCTGTTTTCGGGGGGCTGGGGGTTCTTTGAAATTGGGAATACTTTATATAGGTTTTTTTTTTTTTATAAAATTGTTGGTATTACTGTTTTACCCTTTTACAAATTGATGTTGTACTTGAAGTGTAGTAGCAAGGACTCGGGTATTCGCGTAAACGGTTGTTAGATCGAGTTACAAGTAATTGCAGTAATTGTGGCTATGCGTGTAAAGAACCTAATTGAGTATAAGAAAGGACTTTATAGCTGCTAGGTTGGTTCAGCAAGAGAAAATACCTAAAAGTTATTATTTATTTATTTTATGTATCTACTTGCAAGAGAAAAGAGAAATGTTCAACGCATGCGGAGATTTCCAATTTTTTTGTAAGCAAACCAAGCCTAGGAATTTTTATTCTTTCTACAATTTTTACTAGAAATGTTTTACTAAAATAATTAATTCCTCACTTCACAGTCGGAAACATAAGAAAATGATCTTATTTATGAAAAATTTATAAAAAAAAATAAAAGCTTTCTTAGTACAATTGCATTTTCGCACCTGAATTACTATTACTCTAGAAAAACACGATAAAGTGAATTTAAAAGATTTCATAGAAACTGCCGAGTAATTGGTATACTTTTTTAGAAAGTTTGTATTTTTTTACGAATTACTCATAAGACCATTCTCGTATCTTTACAGTTGTGAAACGAGGAATTCATTTATTAAGTCGAAAATTCCTAAGCCAGCTTTGTTTACTAAATATATGGCACTCTCCGCCTTAATTCCCATACGATTCATGTAGCGATTCAGAAATTTTTTAAAAACTTAGGAAAAGATGATTTGAAATATTTGGGCCTAGTACTAGTAAGCTTCGGAGGGCATGTAAAGCAGGTGGTCCCGGACCTTCCTAGTTGAATGTAAGAGAGAGCTTCATAGCCCTAACTCCGCTAGGTTGGCTTAGTACCGGAGCAAAAATTCATTTTTTTTTTTTTTAAAGCGCGGGTCCCTGTTGCGAATTCGCGCTAGGAAATTGGGAATGTTTACCGATTATTTAGTGGTAGAGAGTTATCCGTCAATATTTATTTATTTATTTATTTATTTATTTATTTATTTATTTATTTATTTATTTATTTATAGTGTTCGGCTCAATGGGTTCTTGCTTTTGTCATGTAATACATGGTACTGACGGTCGTTATAATATTTCTATCTTTCTTTCTTTCCTTCTTTCGTGCCACGCCTTTTATCTTGATGGCAAACTAAAATATAAAATTATAAAATAAAATTTAAATTGAAAACATGCAGTCAGCTTAAATTAATGAGAATAATCAAGAGGAGAAGCCCCATTTCGGCCACGCATATCTGATTGTGTTTGGTTAACGATTGAATGAGGTTTTTCAAAGGGTTGCTTTGAGCACAAAAGGTTTTGAGATGATTTCGATGGAACATTATCTTTGACTGTCTGTCGAAATTATCAGAGCGGTAATTAAGAGCCCATCGATTACCGAAATTTGAAATCCCATTGTTCCAGCAGCTGACTATGGTGACTCAGGCTTTGCTATCTCTACAAAGAAGACGATTGTCTCCAGATGATGCCCATGCCAAGGTCTTTTATTTTAGGTTTGCCTTCTCAAAAGGGATTGAAGCAGGAACACAACCACCCGATTGGAAGGGGAAGACACTTCCTGGTCTCCGTACCACTACAATTAGACTTAGGCACATACTTGGTTAGGTGCCCATTCCACCGACCGGCTAGGGCTATTTACAAAAACGGTGACGTGGTAGCAGGCATTCAAGATTTGGGTGGCGTTTCCACCGACCTCGCATTGCAGAATGCAAATGACATTGACGGAAATTAGAATTTTTCTTTTTATAAAATCTATTAAAATGTTTGTACTTAACATATCCCATGACGCCATTTTTTAATTTTAGTTTGTTTGTTTGTGATTTTACTGTATGATCATTGATCAATTTCAACTATGGCATAGAGGAAAATATACATTTCCGTCAATTCTGCAATGCGAAGTCGGTGGAAACCCCGCCTAAGTCTTGAATGTCTGCTACCACGTCACTGTTTTTGTAAATAGCCCTAGCCGGTCGGTGGAATGGGCGCCCAAAGGGATTGAAGCAGGAACACAACCACCCGATTGGAAGGGGAAGACACTTCCTGGTCTCCGTACCACTACAATTAGACTTAGACACATACTTGGTTAAGTGGAGCTAACAACTGATGAATGACAATGGTAAGCTTGCCCATTAGCTTTTGTAGTCGGCGTAGGTTGACATCAAGGATTGGACTATTTTGCTTATGGCTAGAAATTCATTCGGGAAAAATACTAAAAAATGTCTGTAAACCGATGGGGTCATTGGCACGGCAAGGTTTATTGGGGCTACGCCCATGAAAGGCCCAGCAATAATAATAATAGCGGTGCTGAAATGTTAAAAAGTGGCTTACTGACATAGAAATTGCATAATAATAAATAAAAACTAACAAGTACACATTAATACACCAACAACACACACGAACAACAAAACAACACAAACAAACCACTAAACTCACAAATACACTGTGACGAATGCCATTGCGGGATTATTAAAATTGTTATAGAAAATATATATCCACCCTAAAACGGGCCTAGCCCATAGGGAAATTTTAAATTTTAAAACTTGTGTTACGGTATTGGGACATATTACAATTTGATTTGATTGTGAGGTGAGGCTTTGGAACTCTCTGCCGCACCCCATCAGAAATGAAACAAGTTTATGGAGCTTGTCACGGCTATTTTATGGGTATGTATGGTGTGTGAATGGTTTTTGTTGTTGTTTCCAATGCCTGCTTTCAGCATTTCTGCTTTAAGCAACCCTGTCAGCCTGGCGGGGGGAGTGAGTCTGTTTGTTAACTTGAGGCACCCTAAGGGCAGACTCCTTCACCTCGGGAAGAAGGGGAGTTGACTGACAGGATGGACCTCCTGCGTTATAGTGGATTCCGAACCACTTGGGGAACAGAGTAAAGTCACACGATTAAATCGGAGGGGACCAGGACTCGACACGCACGTTGACTGACTGGTATAGTCTCAGCGCGTTATCATGTCCCACCATGTTCCCCTGCCAACGCTGTGCACACTACCAAGTTAGCCGTAGTTTTTGCTTTCGATTCCGAGATTTCAACGGATTTACACGTTTTGAGGTCCCAGGAACCCAAAAGAGTGGTTTTTACGAAATGTCTGTCTGTCGCTCTGTCGCTCTGTCTGTCTGTCTGTCTGTCTGTCTGTCTGTCTGTTCATCGATTTCCGGGCAAACTACTCGGCCGATTTTGAAGAAATTTTGCATGTAGGTTCACAAAAATCATACCTCGGAATTAATTTTTTATTTGGGGCTAACTCAATTTGGGGGGGTTTTATTCTCAAAAAACTCCATAAAAAGTCTAAAAAAATTATTTCTCAAAAACGGCTCCAACGATTTCTTTTAAATTCACATATCTTGTAGTCGTTATTGATGTTAACAAAATGCAGGGGGTCGCTTGCCCCTTGATAGTTTGCTTCTGGGGGTAAAAAAATAAAAATAACTAAATTTTCATGGAAAATGATTAAAAAATAATTTTTCTGCGAAACCTTTCAATCGATTATTTCTACCTTCAGGCATGTTTTAGGTGTTAAATTGAGTAACGAAACCGGACAGGTTGCTTTCCCAAAAAACCATTTGGTTTTGTGCAAAAATTTTGTTTTTTGAAAAAATGATAGAAAATTCACGCTTCAATGCATTGCGTGACGTCAGATGGGAACCCCCCCCCCTTCCCCGAAATATCGGAAATTTAACCATGGGAAAATTATTTACCATGAAATTATTCATTTTCTCTATCTGCTAATTTTGATAAATTGGAAAGCATCGTTACGCTACTGACAAGTGCCTCTTCCTTTTATGAGGTCTGGGACCGCCTATGACTAAATGCATAACTTGCATGTAAATTCTTAAAATGTGGACCCGCCGGTTTACTGGGGGTATTCCATATATGTTCCCACAATCCCATAATGGCAAATTCAAATAAGCCAAATCCCAAAATGACTTCCAGTTTGTAAATTTTTCTTGTAAGAGGTATCAAAGCATTAGGACGACACAAAGAATATATGAGGTACGATATTCGTGCACAGTCACATGAAATCAATCTGAAAGCTTTTAGAACTCTAAAGATTTATTGTTTTACGAATATTTTTCCAGCGTTTATGGCTTCCATAATCAAACAGTTTGAATCAGAAACTTCCTTTCACAAGTTCCTTGTTCTCGCATGGCATTGTTTTTTATTTATTTATTGAAGGTATGCTTGATATTTTTAATTTTAATTACATGAAACAAGTTATTTCAATCACCAATTCACCAGCACTCTTTACTCAATTCCAGGGCCTTGTTATGTTTGTTTTGTTTACAGCGGGCCTACAGTAGGCACCTACTATGGTGATTATTATTAATTTTAAAAAGTGATTAAAAATGTAAGCAAGATAATTTTTATATTGGAAAGTGCTATTCAAAATTGTTTTGTTTACATTTTAAGCCTCAAGAATAAGTTAATACTAATCGCCATAGAAAGCCGACTGGTTAGTTAAGCATATTCAGAGGGGTACAAAATCTGAACCACTGCCCTACATTATTTTAAGTGTGCTTATGTTTAAAAGAAATTCTCACTACAAAAAATCTTGCCAGAAAACAACCCCTATGATGAAGCAAACGTCAAAGTCATCGGCTTCACAAAAGAATGACAGCCTGCAAAAGTCAAAAAAATATTTTTGAAAGGGTATTTGGGTTGGAATGCCATGAAATCTTGAATTCCTTGAATCACAATGCTGGGAGCACCAGTTAAATTCCCACTCGAGGGAAATGCAGACGTCGAGCAGTATAAAGCAGAGGAGAAAAGAGCAGTGCTTCTCAAAGTTGCCCCCCCCACCCCCCTCCCTCCCCATAAAAAGGTGCAATAAAACCCAAGCGAAAAATTGGAATCAACGAAAATTAGAAGAAATGGTGGCTCGAGACAGCTCTAATGCCTCAACGAACGGCCTCAATAACAGTCAATACTAATTTTCTCCCCTTCTTTCTTCAGAACAGCTTTTCTGATGGTCTACAAAAATGGGAAAATTCGGGCACTTCTGGCATGTGCACTAGAGTATGGCACCTGAGCGGAACCAAAAAGCTACTTTTGAGAAAATAAAATGAACTGGCTAGGTACCAAAATTCCCAGATATGTTAAACGGCTACCTATCGAAGATCCTTTTAATCGATGCTTTCTAACTTCAGACATGTTTTAGGTGCTGATTAGAGTAATAAAACCAAATAGGTTGCTTTCCCAAACAAGGTATTGGTTTTGAACAAAATTTATTTTTTAAAAGAAATTCATAGCATGCTATACCGCTATAAGTGCGCATTTTTATCTGTACATCTGCCCATTTTAGACTTTGCAATTGACTCATCGGTATATCCAGTGCTGTAGGATAGGGAAAATCTAAGCATCCGCAATTAAAACATAGGGCAATTATATTGGTACCACTACCATGCAGAGACGGATCCAGTCCATTGGGGGGGGGGGGGGGGGGGGTAGTTGTGGGTCAAAATAGAATGAACCTAAATAGTATCGTTTAAATAAATTATATCGTAGTAAATTAACCTACAACCAACAGATTTACTAAATTACCCCCCCCCCTGCCCCCTGTATCCATCCTTGCTACAATTTGACTTTTCTATCTACTAGGGCACCTTATATATAATATATAATAATATAATAATAATAATAATATAAATAATATATATATATATTCCTATAGGAATGCATGTACGAGTTCACCCGTACTGGTTCTTTTTATTGGTATGCATCAATTACAGACTATAGTCCTCTATTGCAATAAGTTATGTGTTCCAGTACGAGTGGCAGAGAAGAGAAAAAAATTTGAATAGCTCCTTGAAGTAACAATCTAACCCATATTGAAAGCCAAACTTTTTAGTTTTTGGATATTCCGCTAGATGGCAGCGCAATCCACGTTGCAGCATAGGTGAGCGCGTTAGAATGTAATTTACGTGACTTTTACATTTTAAACATGAACATTAATGAATCCTGAACATTAATGCAAATGAGGGGTAGAACCAGTGGCGGATCCAAATAGGGGTCATCAGGTGCCCGGGTGCCAAAATGAGGCCAATTCAGTAAAAGTAAATATTATATAATTAACAAAAAAAATTAATAAAAATTGGCTACCGTAAAGCGGTCTAGCATTGGTACCAAAGTGCGCCAATTTTGGTTATGACCCCCTTCAAAAAATTTTTTTATTATTATTAATTATTTATTTATTTATAAGTAAAAAGCTGGATCCGCCACTGGATGGAACGTTATTCGAAGTAGGTATTCAATTATTATTAGGCCAATTAACGACTAACTGGACAATAAGAAAATGAAAAACAGATAGAAGAAAAAAATGCACGACTTGAGCCAATTTCTCCGTCCCCGTTCTAGAAGTAAGTTATATCATAAATCACGGAACGATAGAAAAGCAGTAAGAAATGCAGTAGTGTAAATTTTCAACTTGATACACGGCCTATCAGCCCGAACCTTTCTTTTGCTTCATAGTTTGAGCTCATTTATGAAAGAAACGTAGCGTGCTTCTATAGTCGTATTGCCCAAAACACCCTCGCATTGGAAAAAAATTAAAAGAAAAAGATTGTATCATCTATTCTCAATCCAATTATTCCACTTGGAGAAATTAAAAAAAATGTATAGAATACAGCTATAAGAACGGGGTCAAAAAGGTAGAGTTTCGAGTGCATACACCAGTAGGGGGTGGTTATTGAATTTGAATGACATAAATGCGCTGAAATTGAGGGGGTCGAACTGTTTCTTTAAAAAATGACTTCTTGCTGTATATATGGTGTATACTGAATCAAGGCCATAGCCAGGGGGGGGGGGTTCAATGGGGGTTCAACCCCCCCCCCCTGAAATGAAATGGCTTGACAATAGATAGAATCGGATTTTGAGGGGGAAAATAAAAACTAATATGTAATATCCAATGAAATTTCTGGAAAAAAAATGCTGGCTACAGTCTTGCACTGAGTGCTCAATGAAATGTATAGCCAACAAGGGAACTCAATAGGTGGCAATTTCTAACTTCACACTGCAGCCAAAATCATTAAAAAGGAAATGATGACGAGTTTTGTTCGATAACTGAAACAACCTTATTTAGTTAATGCTATGGAACACCTTACCATTAACTTCAATGGCCCGGGACAACCTGCTATACATGTTCCACAAGGAATGGCCAGAAAATGTAGCAAGTATGTAACTCGAACCAACAGCCTTTGGGGTGAAAGTAAGAAGCAGTACCACTTCAATACATGTCCCGTCTTTATAATGGGAATACAGCCACCAAAGCGGGCTAAATGGTGCAGTAAATTGAAATGTAAGTTCAACATAAAAAAATGTAAGAAAACTAATGAGCATTCTGCTAAATGCAATACTATTGAATGCATCCATGCTAATTAAAGACTTAAAAGCCGACAGGCAGGCAGAATAACTAGAGTAAGAAGGTGCACCTGCAAAAGAAGTGGATGGATTATGTCTCCTACTGGACAGGAATGATGGAGTCGATAGACGAAATGGTGTGTCTGCAGCGGTCAAGGTTTTTAATAACAGTAGAGTCAGATAAAGTAAACAACCTAAAAATAAATATCGATGGGACCTAAAAGTTGAAAGAAGTCAAAAAAAATGTTGAGCTTCAGTTGCCTGACAATGCTACAACAGCAGACATAAGATGAGGGGATTTTAAACCCTAACCTTTTATTCAATATTTTACCAATAATCATTTTCACGGTGAAGAATCTTTAAAAAACCAGTTGAGTTACGAAGTATAGATTAGCTTGGTCCTTAAGAAAATCCCTCAGTAAGTTTAATCAACCTAAAAATGTCTTTCAAAATATTTTAAATAGCATCACGGATCACGATTGACAGATTTTACATGAATGGGATACAATTTGAAAAGCTCCATTATGCGTCTCCAATGACCGCATCGTGGAGTTATATAGCTCTATAGAAAATAAAAAATGAATTCAATACAACTGCATTGCTACGTGCAAGAGCCATAGCATATTTGTTACATTAAAGGCGGATTCTAATATATTCCATACAGGTCCGTAACCCCCTCCCGGATTTTTTGCCTGTACACTAGATAGAATTGAACTTTCCAGACTCACAGCATTTCACTACACACTGTAAGATCGCAGTCCTCGCCAAAATATAATCCTGGTTACGGGTCTGACACCCTATAACGCTATTGTTCGTTTTAAGTAACCAATCACCGCTATTTTTCATTCTAACAAATGTGCCCTACAGCTGATATCGAGGTTAAGCCGTGTTATCACCTACCGGCATTTTTATTTAATTCTTAACTATAGTTCCTCTGAATTTATGTCATGTTTCATTTTCAATTTTTTCTTTCTAGTATTTAACGATATTAATTAGGTTTCATGGGCATATATCGGCATATATCGGCATTTTTTAACAACGTACAACTAAGTACTTGCCAAGATCGCAGCAAGTAGGCTATAACTGTTATCAGTGTTGACATCAGACACTATACTTGCATATATTCACATTCACAAACATTACATAACGCATAACGATTTCCAAAAGATAAATAACAATGTATTATTAATCTAAAATTTTCAAATACATACGCCACTTTATGTGTAGCTCTGTTTAGATTTTTTTAAATCCCTTTTCCGGAGCTACAGCTTACCCCGATATGATCCGTCCCGTTTCAAAATCTATCTTATCCATCCAAGTTCTTCCCTAGCCGAGCCAAAGTAGGTTTTCCATCCTTACCTGTAAGAAAGAAAAAAATATAAGAGCGCTATGGCTACACATGAGATAATATTGCATCATTGAAGAGGACATGCTTCATTTTCTAGCCATGCTTCGGAGGGCATGTGAAGCAGGCGGTCCCGGGCCTTCCTAGTTGAGTGTAAGAGAGGGCTTTATGGCCCTAACTCCACTAGGTTCGCTTAGTAATAGAAACAATAAAAAGTCCTTATTTATTTATTTATTTTTTAAGAGAAATTGAGCCCCCCAAAATTTGTTGTTTTTATTGACTTTTTATTTTTTTATTTAATTAACAAAGCAAGTCATTAAAGATTTGGCTCGTGGAAGTTGTAGAAGACTGCATCATGCATCATGTAATGGGAAATATTAAATTTTTGGTACCTTAGTTCTTTCATTAATACCAGAACTGACTAAAATTACGCGTATTTTGGGATTTTTGGAATAACTACAAAACCGAAAAGTAAAAATACCCAATTATATGATGCACGAAGTAGTCGTCTACAACTTCCATGAGCCAAATTTTTAATAACTTGCTTTGTTAATTAAATAAAAAAATGAAAAGTACTTAATTTTGGGGTGCCAATTTTCTACGTGGCGTATGCTCTTTCCAAAAAACAAACAGGGGCACCTTTGTTTGTTAAAAAAATATTATGGGCAGGTATGGTCCGTTTGTAGAGAACGAAAACAGAACGTCGGGGGGGATGCGAGGCTGTACATGAGATGAAAAATCCGTTTACCCAAATTTAATGGGTACCTTGCCTTCGTAGGTGAGGAAAAATACGGCTGCCGGACATGTTACTGACCACAATATACTAAATAGAGTAGTGGTGAAGCGTGAGGTTCTTCTACCAGTCTTCAGACCTAGACCCTCATTGGGTTGAAGTGCCAGGGCGTTTTTTCTATACTAACTACTGTATAGCCAGAAAATACTAACAAGAAGGTCTACGAATGGAACATGCGCAGGGGTACCGACGGCGGGAACTATACCAGTGGAAACCATTGTTATTCTGGTGCAGGTTAGTTCAAAGAACGTCCATAAAAAAGCTTTGCAAAGTTTTGATTCTCATGCTGAAAAATATTGCCCTTCATCTTTAAATCGTCACACAATGGCAAATCTAAATACATTAAATTACTCTATAAAATAGTCAACTCACTAAAATATCTAACTTTTGAAATATGATAGAATGGATAGATGGATAGGCAAAGTTAATTAGAGTACGTGAAGCTTCAGGCAATTTTACTCGCAGTTAAGCGATCTAACTTGCGGGAAAATTACATTGACAAATGTAACTAATTAATAATACAGGTATCATAATTGAGCCCTGCAGTACACCTGCATTACAAATATACTTGAAGCTTCAAGCCTTAGAGGTTGACAGTTCACTTTCACTATCCGACCCTATATTTCAAAAGTACCCTTCACTGACAGTCCTATGACACCAAAACCCTATGGGGAGTTGTATGTCGTTGCAAAGGTGGGGGCACCGCTGCAATCGCCCCGATGGTTAGCTTGCCTGAGAATGGTCATCAAAAATGTAAACAACAAACTGGGCTCGAAAAATGCAATATAGCTCATTTTCATTATGTAACGCCCTGTTTCTCTTACGGATCGAAACATTTTTGCATCAAAAATTGTTTTTTGAGTGGGTGTTGATGGTAACTTTTGGTTTTGATTTTTAACACCTCTCAATGCTTTTAAAAACCACAGCATTTTGCTGTTCGAATTTTATTGCATTTGCAAATGTGCTGGGGGAATTGTGTATAGGGGCCATGTCACTGCATAACGCGGTGCTGCTTAGCGTTCATTGACATTTAGATCATAATTTTACGTCCGATCACTTCTCTGGCCTTTAAATTATTTAAACTGTACGCCTGCTGCCCCATGTCAATTAGTGCATAACTGAAAACATCCAGCAGCGGTAGCCTTACGCACTATTACTACTTTGACTACACGATAAGTTCCCCAATCTATCCCCCTTAGCTGCAGCGAAGAAGCTACGGACAGTGGAAACATTGGAATAGGAAACAACAGCGACTTCCTTCGGATTCCACTTGCCGTAGTTTTCCAACGATAGTGAGAGCCACCGTTACTCATCACGTAAATAAATCTTCGGCCAGATAGTTGAGGAAAAGCCATAGCTGTAGGGGGAGCGGGGAAAGGCGCATGAGAAAGTCACCTCAAGCCTTCCAAATCGACTCCCTTTGTGAATAACTAAAAGGACGAAAGCCCCAGTGAAGGGTGCATATGAGGCTTATAGGTCTTTATACGCAAGGCAAAGACTTGGGCGAACGAGATGGTTCAAAGCGACCGGTCTCGTAGCATTAGGTGTTGTACCATCGATGTAGTCCGCGATCTGACAGCTAAATGCGGTGTCAGCTACGGGGTGGGGGCAAGGGGGGGGGGGGGTTGGTGTCAGGAGGCAAAATAATCCATTACTCATCACCAGTGCGGTCAGCGAAGGATGAATTTCTCCTCTTTCTCCTCCGTTAAAGGGCAAGGGAAATGAAAGAACGGCTGCTCTGTTACTAGTCCAGTAAAGTAAGGGACCTTCCAGCTGAAGATCTACAACGTGACTACTAAAACAGCATATTTTAGGCATTTTCTGTACCCTAGAGCAATAACGGATACAAAGGGGGGCAGCCGGGGGTAGCTGCCCCCGAATTTACTAAGTCTGTTGCAACTAAACTAATTAGGTTATAGTTTAATCTATACTAAATGAGTTCATCCTATTTTGACCCACCACTACCCCTGCCAAAAAAAATGGCTAGATCCGTCCCTGCCCTAAAGCTTGCTATAAGTACGGGGAATCGTGAAGAAGAGATGTGCAGTGGTAAGCATCCTACCCCGAAAGGCGAAGACTTGGGTTCGAATCCCAGTACTGTCCATTTTTCTATATCTTCCCTTCTCCAGCTTGCTATGTGTCAGCATGGGTAGTGTAGAGGAAGGGCTATTGGTTTGAGTCCCTACATTTCTCTCCGCGGGCCAACATGGTAGAATGTAAGAGAGAGTTTTATATTGGTAAAGATGCGTTTGGGATACGTTAAATAGTGTTACATTAAAGAATGTTGCCAGCCCATCCGGTCACGTGTTCTTATTACCTCATATTTAGCCTTAGCAGTAAAATTGAAAATTATATAGAGATTCATAGAGACATCTCCAAAATTTGGCAAATGTCAGTAAAGAATACTTAGAAGAGCGATATTTACAGCTTCAGTCAACAAAAGCCAATTGCATTTTATGTTTTTCAAGTTGATACCAATGTCGACTATTAATATAGCAACAAGAAAAGTCTGGAAATGTGACGAGATGAACGTATATAAAAGAAAAAATCAGATGGGAGAGAGCACAAAGAAAACCACGTAAGGGATTAATTACAAAAAAAGAATTGTTGGGGGACCCCCTATGCAAGAATTCCTCAATTCTGTCTCTTTGAAGTTTAAAAAGCTCGTCAGTTGGCAAACCTTACGGTGAGTTGGGGCATTGATAAAGAATTCTTCATTACAAAATTAATTACTAAACGACTGCCATTGTAAATTAAAGAACCGGTCCGAGTTTACTCGAACATGCTTTCCAATTTATCAATTAGTAGACAGATAATATGAGTAATTTCATTGTGAATAATTTTCCTATGGTAATAATGGCAATGTATCGTATTTTCCATAATTTCTTCAAAAAATAATTTTTTGCACAAAATCTAATATTTTTTTGAAATGCAACCTATTTGGTTTTGTTACTCTATTTAACACCTTCAACATACCTGAATGTAGAAATCATAGAAGTCATCGATAGAACGATTCCGCAGAAAAAATATTTATTAGTCATTTTTCATGAAAATTTAGTTATTTTTATTTTTTTACCCCCAGAAGCAACCTATCAAGGGGCAAGTGACCCACCGCGTTTTGTTAACATTAATAACGACTACAAAATATGTGAATCTAAAAGAAATCATTCGAGCCATTTTTGAAAAATAATTTTTTTTGACATTTTTTTTGGAGTTTTTGTGGGAATAAAGCCCCCATAATTGAGTCAGCCCAAAATAAAAAATGATTTTTGTGTACCTACAAGCCAAATTTCATCAAAATCGACCGAGTAGTTTGCCCGGAAATCGATGAACAGACAGACAGAGCGACAGACAGACATTTCGTAAAAGCCACTTTTTTGGGTTCCTGGTACCTGAAAACGTGTAAATCTGTTGAAATCTTGGAATCGAACATTTTTACCATCACAAAGGTTTCGTTATACTACGTATAAATTGGAGAGCAACAAGAAATTATATGACATGGGCTGATAGGCTCGTTTCCGTACTTGGTTAAGTCAAGTTAACACCTGTCACAATGTCGATAGTAAGCATGGACTGAGCTTGCTTGGCTTTTATATTACATTCTATATAACGTTTTACATGCATTTGGTTGTTAAAATTTATTGGATGTATCCAATTGACTTCTTGAGTCGCCCACAAGTATTACTTATAAACAAAGTAACCTAATAAGCACTTGTGTCGAGTTACGACACATCTTCGATCGCAAGGTTTGTAGAGACTAACACAAGTACAAGCACGCTACCTCCTTGCCACCGAAGCCGTACTTTAGCATTGGAGGTTACTTTTTCCGGCGCACGTCAGTTTGAAGAGAGTTTACATTATCAACCGAAAGATCTTAGGTACACCCTATACGCCTACAATGCTTTGCATAATTTGAAATAATTAGAAGAACGTTACCATTATGCAGGAGCAATCTAATACAATAGAAAAAATATTTTCGCTTGGAAGGCCATCTGCTACTCAAAATCAAGATCCATTAAAAGCGTATTCCATAATTTGCATGCCATTTTGGAATGGCTCGCAGGAGCAGATAGGTCGTAGATGCCGACTTTAAGACATGGAAGTTAGAAGCCGCCCAGAACGTTACTGACCGCAACATTCCAAATTGCCCACATGAAGAGGATCCTATACCAGTCCTCAGGCCTTAATCCTTTGAGGGTACTGCAGGGCATTTTTTATAAGAACGTCGGTCAGTTTCCATATTCTAGCACATTTCTATCTTACTTACTTACTCCTTGGCGCTATGACCCGTGAAGGGTCTTGGCCTGCTCTTTCACATCGCGCCAGGCTGTGCGGTCCTGCGCTCTCCTTCGCCAGTCATCGACGCCAAGGGTCACCAGATCCACCTCGACGTCGTCCAGCCATCGCATCCGTGGCCGTCCCACTCGTCTTTTCCCTTGGGGCACCTTGTGTAAGGCTGCTCTTGTAGCCCTATTGTCTGGCATTCGTTCCACGCGCCCTAGCCACCTGATGCGGGCTCTCTTGGTTTCGGCTACCATCGTAAGTTCTTAGAGCTCATCATTTCTATGGGTGAGCACATCACAATTTATTATGGTACCCATATCTCAAAATGCCCCCAATTGAATGGCGTATTTAAATAACTTCAACCCAATGTAACTAGCAAGTAAAAAATGGAACAAACCCCACATAATTACGTAACAATAAAAATAATAACTCTTTGGTTTTTTGTTTCAAGTCGGTAAAGAATGTATAAAGCCCGCATGGGCGTTGCTGTAACAAAAGGGGTAAAAATCTATTTAACGTTAAGCATTAGATTAACAAGTTCACCCCTTTCACAACCTATTAATCCCTTTTTCCACTCACAAATCTATTCTGTGTCCCCCTTTCGGTTGTTGTACAAAAAGAGTTCAATATCATTTTTATTTTGTTTAAAAAGGCAGCCATTGTTTTTGTTGCGGTTTATGTTTTTGTAGCTGTCACGTAAGCAATTAAACTTAACGCAGGTGAAGGAGTCTCATTGCTGACCACAGCTCTCTATGTATCTTGTGGTCAGCCACATGTCCGGCAGCCGTGTTTTCCCCCTCCCCTCAGCGTAAGGTACCTTTCTTTTACTGTTTTTTTACCTGTTACACTGCGCTAATGGTAAGCTTGTGAGAGCTTTGCCAGTATCGCTTAGGTTGAAATCAAGAAGACTGACATCAAGTAGGTTGACATCAAGTATGTTGACATCAAGGACGTTTACCTTGCCAATGGCCCAAAATTCTTAAAGAAACAATATATAATATAATAATATCCGAAATCCATAGGGTCGTTGGCATTGGACAAGGGACCATGTTCATAAAAACGTCCTTCCGTCTTCGTATCAAGGTACCTATCAGGATTGGGTGTCATCAGGCCCAGCAGAAAGTGTTTCTTTATGTGTACTCGACTTTATTGTTAGATTTAGTTATATATATTTTTTTTAATAAAATTTTACAATTTTATATTATCATAGAATTTATTATGACATTTCAATTAATTACCTAATAAAAAAATTTTAGGTGCTATTTAAATAAAATTTGAAATAAAATCCATCCCCCTTTCCATACAGTATGTCAGTATACCTAGGCATACATTGTAACATATATATACGTAACTGTTGAAAGTTGAAACAAAATAAAATCAAAGGAAACCGAACCCTTTACATGAGATGAGAAATTTATAATACGGCTGGGTGTAGCATTCCTTCTCTGTTCAAAAATATAATTTTTTATTTCCAGGTATTTTCCTTTTTGAAATTTTTACTTTAATAAGCTAATCACATTGGGGTCAAATTAAGAAGTTAAGCAAAACTCCCAGCTTTGAGCTTATTACTACGCTTACTCACATAATGGCATACCTTCTCTTTGAAATAAAATGTAAATAAATCGTCAAAACAATGACCGACACCTTTTTAATAAAATATCACACCACCCGCCGCCTCTTTTATTTTGGTTATTCTTCTGAACTTTCTTTCAATCGATTGGTTTGCAGCGAATGTGTCAATCTCCTTCTCCACTCTTGTCTATCTTGTCTACAAGGTGGGTGTCGCGTTATAGGTCCTTCATGAAATCATCTAGGTACTTCTTCCTCCGTCATCCTCTTGAATTGGTCCCTTGGACCATATACCCTCATTGATAAATAAATAAATAAGGATATTTTTTGTTCTATTACTAAGCCAACCTAGTGGAGTTAGGGCTGTAAAGGCTTCTCTTACAGTCAACTAGGAAGGCCCGGGACCGCCTGCTTTACATGCCCTCCGAAGCATGGCCACAAAATGTAGGAAGTGTTGGGTTCGAACCAACAACCTTTTGGTTGAGTCCGTACCACTACTCTACATGTCTTGACGAGTTCTTCATGTCTCAAAATATCCCCCGTCCATTTGTCTCTTCTTATATTGGCGGCAGTAATAGATCTCTTTTCGTTTATTCTAAGGAGTCTTTGTTTTTATATGGTTAATCCATATTTTCCAGATTCTTCTATAGCACCACATCTCGAAGGTTTCTAGTATTTTTTTTGCCCATAAATGCACCATGTTTCCCATCCGTATAAGAGTACAGTCCACACTAGATGTTAGAGAAGTCTTTTTCTTATTTATGTTATAATGTGGAATATTGGGGTAAAATTTAATATGTAAGAAGAGATCAAATTTTTAGATGGTTCGATATAATAATGCATTAGCGGAATGCAAAGAGGGATTTAAGGGAGTCCATAGGCGCTATCTCGGAATCGAAATATATTAAGCAAGGTTTGAGTTACACATCACATGTAGTACTAATTTTGAACGCAACAAGGTGATGAAATAATTGAAATAAATTATATTAATTTTAACAGTCTTATAATATGTACGTTTATGTTAAGGATGTTACAGTCAGTAGCCAGCCCGTTAGCCGCGTTTCTTCTCTTCTAGGCTTCCAATGAAGATAGGTACCCATACGGGTTGGGTGGAATCAGATTCAGTGGAATTTTTTTCTGGGAGGGGGGGGGCTATAGTATGCAGTGAAATATCTCACGCCTGGAAAGTTCAATTCTATCCAGTGTAAAGTCAAGAAATTTCGGGAGGGGGGCTGCAGCCCCCCAGCTTTCCACTGTTAACGGACGTGCTTGCCCGTTTCGAAATCCTTTTCACTACCAAATGAACTATTTCGGACTGAAGTGGTGTAAACTACATTTTCAAAATTATCCGCAGATAAACGTTGCGTCACGCAATATAGGGGTCACAAAATATTAAAATGAGGTCATCTTACTTTCAAGATCTTTACGTCCCGAAAAAAAGCGAAGCCGGAAGGGGTTTCTAAAAAAATGAAGACATGTAGGATGCTTTTGAAAGGGTGAAACCTATAATATAGCCACTCCCATTGACTCCATTCTGATATATGGAACGATTCCGCGTTGACCTATTTCCCAGCAAAAGGAAAAAAAAGAGGGAAAAACTCTGGAAATACGGGGAGGTGTCGAAGCTTGCCCCGCCCTGCACCCCCTCCCCCCGCCTGCCCCCCCCCCCCCCAACTCCCACCCATTTCACCATGTCCCGCTGGAGCAACCCGCCGAGTGTCTGAATACTCAAATTCGTTTTTATTGATATTTGTCTGTCGCACCTTTTCCAAGTTGTTGAAAAGTTGAAATGTACCTACATACAGTA
Source organism: Psococerastis gibbosa (assembly GCA_963971405.1). Lineage (NCBI taxonomy): Eukaryota > Metazoa > Arthropoda > Insecta > Psocodea > Psocidae > Psococerastis > Psococerastis gibbosa. Next base: position 7,016,020 of record OZ020492.1, read on the forward strand.
TACAGACACGAAATGCGAATAAACCTTAACAGAGAAAGCCCTCCTCCCTCAGTAATTAAATTTGAAAATAGATCTAATGAAAGGATGCATCAGCACCGGCCCAAGTATAGGATGCAAGTCATTTTCGTTGTTCAAAAGCAGTAGTACCAATTATACTGTTAGGTGAGGAATATAAGGGAATGCACACGATTTAATTTAGTTTTACCTTAACGCCGATTTTGAATCAACGTACCATCTATGGGTTAGTTAGAGCCCAAAATTCGCCCATGTGGAAAATAAGGACAATCTTCTGCTTCTTCTTCTGAGAGTGTGAGCTAATATACGAAAAATGTTAAAATTTACTGGTTGTACAAGTGAAAGGGCTATATTCCCAACTATCGAAATAATTTTAGAGAAGTGGTTGATGCCAATGACCTCTGCATTGTGTTAATATTTAAATTTATTATTCTGTATTACTAATTAAAAAATTTATTGTAACGCTGTTGTATTGAAAATCGGTGCAATATAGATCTTATCTTATCTGCCGAATTAAACCCCACGGGTAATGCCCCTCCAATAAGTTAGGGCTACCTTGCATGTTTTTCAACAACTACCTACTTTCCTATTCCCAATTTAATGTAAAAGGGGAAAATTTAGGGGCACCTACCTGTGACGGTACTATTTAACAGACGAAGAAAATAACTGCAAGCAAGGGGGGCCCAGGGGGAAATTTTTTGAAAAAAATACCTAGATTTATTGAAAGTGCTCGAAAGTATTTTTTTGTTTGTTATATAATTGGTATTTTCTTTGGTCCAATTTGGCGCCCCTAGGCGATGTGACCCCCTTCCCTGGCTTCGTTACTGGATGCGCCTTTTTTGCACGGGATGCGAAAGAGGCATCAGAAGAAAGGATGGACAAAGTCATGATGGGTTAGAGGCTTGCGTACTGTGCCAGAAGGAGGGTCGAAAGTACTAGTGTAGTTTTAGCGTGTAATTTTTACGATGCTAAATAATGCATCTGCGACCTGAATTAAAAATTAGTAACAGCATGCGACAAATGGGTATAAAAGTAACTTAGAATCAAACAGTACCGTTATGTACCACGCTCTAAGACTCGTAAAAAAGAATTTTAACTCCCTCAAGACACACAAGAAGGGAAACAAACGCATAAAAATGGTTTTACCTTCCTGAATAACTCGAAAAAAGAAGCATGAAAATTTTCTAACATTATTTACGGCAATTTTCTATCTCTTAAATGTAATATTATAACTTTTTCACGACGCCATAAACGAAATAGCATACGTTTCTGCAAGGAGAAGGGCGACACACTTAAAATAATGACGTAAATTTACAAAACAACAGGCGCTCTACATGCTGGGGCCCCACTGTATATCAAGAACCCTTTTTTGGAACCCCTTCGATGCTCGTAAGAGGGGTGCCTCAAAATCTATTGATCCCAATCGAATTCTCAATCTCATCTACCCTTCAGTTGCCTTTTGACGACGAATTGTTCTGGCGAACGTTACTTTTTTACATTTTCAACTGGGGCGACAAAATTTCAGCTGCCATTTTTTTCTATTATTACATTCGCTATTGGCTTCTATCGATTTGTTACTTTTTAGCGACTGCCATTTTGAATGGGAAGTAATTGCTGGGGGAGAATGTATTTCACCATACGGAATATAACACATTGGAGAAAGTTATGATCCTAGGACCCATTCAATTTTCTATGTACATATAAATATATATCGTATAATCATAAATTAAAATTAAAGAGTAAACATTTTAAAAGGGTTGCAATTTTATCTTGGCGTACATCAGGCACAAACCTACTACTCCTTAACTTTCGTTGGTAATTAAATAAATAAATACATATATATTTCTGTCAAATTATACAATCAAGCAATCAACAAGTTGGCGACAGGAAAGTACAAAGTACATGTTGTATAAAGTAAAATCGTCAAAATCAGGTAGTTAATATCACATAGGCATGCTTTCGACTCGTATCTGTACTTGGTTAAGTCATGCTCTCGCCTGTTTCATTGCGTTTATGGTCAGCTTGTCTCAGCGTATCCATTATCGCATGTAGCCGGTGTAGGTTGACATCGAGAACGTATACCAGTTTGCCAATGGCCAAAAAATCAAACGGAAACAATTCAATGTAACTGCTTTCAAATATACGTTGGCATTGGACAAGGGACGTATGGGCCTCTATAAGTAGGCCTGGGTCCATAAGAAGTCCTTAAAAAAATAACCTCCCACATATCGTACTGCATCTGGCACGCTGCCGCCAGCGGCTGGCGCAAGGAGTGGAGCCTTTCAGGCTCTGTAAATTAATTTTAAAAAAATACGTCAAAAACCCCAAACAGAAAATTTCCTCTCAAACCTTTGACATAAATTTTCAACAAATCCCCAGAAGTTATGGTGAACTTTAACAATCTTAGTAACTGCATGGCAGCAAGGTAAAATTTAAATTTGAAATTGGAAATATATCCGGGAGAGTGATTTTGAATGCAACTAAAGGAACTAAGGCAAAGTTAACTGAAAAATTATTATACCTGCACCTCCTCACGGCAGCTTCTGAAAGTTTCAAAGTAAGCCTGAGTGTGAAAACGGGCTAACCGACCAAATTACCCGTTATAACCAACGGGGGGGTTCACCCTCTCATGGCAAGCTTTCTTAAACTCCGGCCACAAGGATTTGTCGGCACATTTGGCTCACTCTGTCGCGTTCACAGTGTCACCCGAAAGGTTGTTGGTTCGAGTACCATACTCTCTAGATTTTCCGAACTTGCTTCAGAGAACATTTAAACCGGCGGTCTCGATCAGTTCTAGATGATTGTAAAAGAGTATTTTACAGCCAAGTGGAACAGAAATTTTTTGGCAATATTTTACGGTTTTTCTGTTTTTGTTCCCGCAAAGATTAATAATTTTTCTATTGCAAGCAAAAATATTTACGTCAATACATTTATTAATTTATTTAATAATTACACACTCAAATATTTATTCGAGTGTAATAAGGGAACGTAAAATATGTGAATTCCAATTCTGTTGTTTATAGTCGCCATTTTTACATACTTTCAGAGATAACCCTACCCCCCCCCCCCCCCCGTCCCTTCACAACGCCTCTGAACGCAAGGTGACCAACAAAAGGCACCGGTTGGATTAAGACGCAGCCAAGTTCCGTGCAAGTTATATCCTATATAGTGTTATGTATATTTTTGTCTCCGCTGAAAAATTAAAAATTTAACTGTTAAAAGGCATAAACACTCATTCAATGTTTTTAATTGAATTGAAATATGGATTCCCCTTTTCCCCGGTAAGGTTCTGATCCCAATGTTTCACTAAATAGAATCCCCCGAAGCATAGCAAGTGTGGAACTCGATATTTGAACTAACAACCTTTCTCAAGTCCTACTAATCATGGGAACATTCTTAGTATCTTACTGTGGATAATCAATAAGCACCAAAGAAATTACAACTTAGAGTCTGACGGGCTCGATTTTTCAGTTGAATTCTCTACAGTGCTTACTGGTTGCCCCTGACATGGTCTTCTTATAAACTAACTACAGTGCACAGCAAGATTGTCCGCGAGATTACAAGTTGTTGCTGGCGACTCAAAACCGGAATTTATTCCTGAAAGATATAAAATTCAAGAACCATTTAACTTTGATACGAAGACTATAAAAATCCAATAAGGGGGACTTACTGTCCACGCATTTCAAGGAGACTATTATTGTAGATACAAAAAGGGATGGGGGACCGTTATAGGAGCTTTTATTCAAGTTCATATGGGCGTTTATTGATATTTTAATATTACCATGGACAGTGACAGTGGTGAAAGTAATTTAGGTTTTATTATCTTAGCCATTTATGCCTTTCCACCCTTCCTAATGTCCCGAAGCTTTCTCGTGGTCTTAAAATCCCAATTGAAGGTTCAAATGTAAAGGAGGAGCACGAACCTACAATGAAATCATTTTATTGACGTTCCAGATGAAAGCAAAGTTATTTGAATTGAAGAGGGTTGAAAATTGTTCGAATCTAAAGATTTATCTTTATAATTTTGTCCCGGTAGCGTATTTACATATGGATGTGGGCCTGCATTCAACACAATTTCAATGCGGTGGTATAGCGGAAGTGTATTATTGTATTTTATGATGACGTTGAAAACTGTATGTACTTGCTGGTTAAAAATTACTAAAGTATTGTCTATTGTCTATTGTCTAGCCCAGTTGGTAGTGAGCTGGACTAAATAATATGCACCGAACGGCTGAGGTTCGAGACTCGACTCACAAATTTAAAAATCCAGCCCACCTGTAGTAGGTGTACCGGTAGGGAGAAAACACAGCTACCGATCATAATTAAATAAATATTATATTATATTATAATATAATAGAGACATATAGCGTAGTGGTATGGACTCTGACTTTCACCCGAAAGGTTGTTGGTTCGAGTCCCACACTGGCTACATTTTCTGGCCATACTTCGGAGGGCATGTAAAGCAGGCGGTCCCGGGCCTTCCTAGTTGAGTGTAAGAGAGGGCTTAATAGCCCTAACTCCGCTAGGTTGGCTTGGTAATAGAAACAATAAAAAGTCCATATTCTTAAATATTGACCTCCGAATCAAGGCCAGAAATTCAGCAAGTGTGGGCCTCGAACCAACAACATTTCGGATAATAGTCTGAGACCGTACCACTACTCAACATGCCCCAATCATGTTGACCGAGATGAACGCTACCGGTGACAGTTTTTTCAATGTGTTAAAAATTATAAGTGAGCTGCTAAAAGGGTCTGTTTTGATTTTTGGCTTATGTCAGCCCGATCGTAAATCAAAAAATAAATAAAAGAGACCCATGATGGGCTGTCGTGGCACGGCATTTTTTAATTTTATGAACTTATTTTTTATTTAAAACAGCGGTACTCGTTAGGTGATCTCAGGACCCCCGGGAATAGTTTTCAATGGTCATCCATCACAAAAAAAATCTATACGTTTATTAACAGATTTTTCAAAGGCTAAAGAAAATTAGAATAAATACTTCTAAAGTAAAAAATTCTTTACGCTCATTAACTGAGTTTTCAAAGCCTAAAAAAAATGAGAGTAAGTACTTACAATCGCCACTGTAAATTTAATGCACTATTTTGAATGTGTGACCAATAAGGGCATTATTAAAGATAATGGGAGGGGACGGGTGTAGTGAGAAAAAACACGGCTTAGAACAGACTTTCTTCTTCTTCCTCTTCCCTCTTCGTAACGCGTGCACATTTCTTGTACTCAACCCGGCCGGACGCTATCGTCTTGAGCTCGACCATTGTTTTTCCTCTTTCGCCGGCGAGTTGTTCAATTCTTTCCTCGAGGGTTGTCCTCGGTCTATCAATGGGTCTTCTACCTTGTGGTCCTTCTTCCGCCAACCTCCGGGTGGTCCTATTCTCATCCGTCCGTTGGACGTGGCCAAACCATTGCAGCTGCTTGTTCTCCGCTCTGCTCTCTATGGAATCCACTTGCAGGTCTTGTCTGATGCGGTCACTTCGGATTTGGCCCCATCTTGTTCGACCAGCAATTGGGCAGTTCATCTGAGTCGCGTTTATTTTACTCTTTTATAACAGACTTTAAGTAATTTAATTGTTACATTGTAGATAGTGGGTGAGATGGAGTAGCGACTTAAGGTTAACTGACTGACCTACATGAAGGCTGGAACGCAGGTTCCAAACCGAATGGTCAATTTCCTAATTTCCAATTCCCAAGTTGAAATTTGCAATACATTAATGTCAGTAATTAGGAATACAATATGTTCCGCAGAAGTTACAAATTCTATACAGTTCTAAGCTCTAGAATGCACCCAAAAACGCTCCATGTGGATTCAAGCTTAAATAAATGAAAATTCATTAAATTATAATTGAAACTAGAAATGGGTTGGATATGAGATATGGTTAATTTTGCAAAAGCCTATGGAAATTGACCTTTTCCGCATATTGAACGTTGGTAAAACAAATATAGCACACTCTAAAGTGGTTACCGAACCCGGAATTTTCTAATATAACGCAGACATAACGCTAGCATATTTTGTTCCTTGCAGCGTAGCACCGGCAATTGAAAATTTTATATTTGTGCGTGAGATGTTATCAATAATTTATTATTGCAAATTTCAGTTAGAAAGGCCTTCTGTCCTGCCCATTTATTTGGGAGGGGGGTAGTTGTGGTGGGTCAAAATAGAACAAATGTAGTATCAAGATTTAATTGGAGCGTAATAAATAAACTTAGGGGGCAAGGGGGTGTCTGCCCCCGTCCATGGACGCTGAGTGTGGTGGAATCCGTAGTGTAGTGGTTATAGATGTCCAGGTAAGGCGTAGATCATAGGTTCGAGTCCTACCGGATTCAGTTTTTTTTTTAATATCCTATTTCGGATAGGTGCCAGAGGTGAAAGTAATACTCTGCTATCGCATGCGCTGGCATTAATGTCATACAGCAACCGGTTTGAATTGTATAAAAAGCACGTGTGCCGCTTTATTAAAAATGTTAACCAAGAACGGCTACTGCCTCTGATATTGACAAGTAAGGCGCGGAGGAGACTGTGGGAGCATTGTAAGAATGTAATACAGTAGCTCCAACATCTCATCATGTGCGCCGCGACAAAAAATGGATAGAATATTCAAAAGCACGCCCAGGAAAGCAACGTCAATAAACAGAACCGAAGCCAGTATTTGGCCTTATGACTAGGTCCTATTATAATTCTAATAACAGCTCATCAGCCATCGGGGGTGCCAGCTCGCAGCTTCGCGTCTCGTTTCCCCCGCGTATGCGCAGAGGTCCTTATTGCGTTGTAATGTGGATCAGTGAGTCTCACTCCTCGGGCACCATCCTAATCCCGCCGCGAGGCAGCGTGCTGCTTCGCGCCTCGTCCTCACGTATGCGTAGTTGTGTTCTAATGTGAGTCAATGAGTCTATTTATGTTAGGATGGTTAAAATATAAGAAAGTGCCACCCCTCGTCACTGGGCAACTCCTCATCCTGCCGCGTGGCAGCTCACGGCTTCGCGCCTCGCTTTTCCACACTTAGGCCCTTATAGCATTGTAATGCGAATAAGTGATCCCATTTATTCTTCTTCTTGAGTTGCAATCTAAGGATTGGTTTGCAGCGAATGTTTTATTTTTCTCCTCCACTCCTGTCTGTTTTGTGCGGTCCTTTTCAGTTCCCATTTATATAAATATAAAACACGTGTTATCAATGGAGATTTGTATATATACACATGTTTACATTTTGTTTACTCCTTACATCAAAATTTAACGACTCGTTGGCAACAAAGATTAACAGCGTACATGTAGACTAGCCTAAAAGTAGATTATCCAGTCGGCTGTGAAAAATGTGCACGTTTATATGGTGATAGCATGTGAAATTAAAACCGCATTGCCTCACTAACAACGTACTGAAGATAACGTAGTCTGCTAGGTTACGTATAACTACAGTATATTTTCATAACTACAAAATATTCCATAATATAATAAAACTATAGAACAAAATGAAAATTAAACATTAATGGGTGATGGGACTATTTGACATTTTGACCTATTTTTTTTACGTTGTATAATTATAACATATGTAGGTACCTATACAGGGGCAAAAGGGTAATGGGTACTCCCAGGATCATATTGTGGTTGGCCAAATCAGTAGGTAGACATCAAAATATTTTCGTTTCCAGTCAATCATTGGTATTATTTAATATTCTTATATTATTCTTAAACTTTGCAGAAGTTTAGGACTCCTAAACATTTTATTTATTAATAAAATAAAAAAATAAATAACATTTTGCTTTTCCATATATATATAATTTTAATGAAATAGGTGCTTTGCACTTGTGAGATTTTAGCTCAATCCCGGACTCTCCTAGTGTCCTCAAGAGAAGGCTTGACTTGAGGTGACTCTCGACATTGCCGAACAGGTGTAGCAGTGCGTACAAAAGCAGGCAGGTAGACCAGCAGGACAATTTATTTATTTATTTATTTATTTATGTTTACAACTTGAAGGTGGCAAGTGTTACTCCGTGCCACCCATTTGTTTGTTCGCCTTTGCTGAGAGATAACGCTGAGTGCTCAGTGAAAAACGCCTGTTCTGGCATAGCCATGTCTAAAGAATCATCTTCTTAAAAGAAAAATGAGAAGAGGACGACCGAGGAGAACGATCCAGGCTCATAGAGAAAACTGACACTCTCACACCACGACATCCTGGATAGAGGGCTGTGGAAGAGCCAGTGCCAGAGATAAGGCGGGGTTTCCACCGACCTCTCATTGCAGAATGCACATACGTTGACGTGGTAGCAGATATCATTAAAAAAGGCGGGGTTTCCACCGACCTCTCATTGCAGAATGCAAATGACATTGACGGAAATTTTTGTTTTACTCTATGCCATAGTTAAAATTGATCAATGATCATACAGTAAAATCACAAACAAACAAACTAAAATTAAAAAATGGCGTCATGGGATATGTTAAGTACAAACATTTTAATCGATTTCTATAAAAAGTAAAATTCAAATTTCCGTCAATGTCATTTGCATTCTGCAATGAGAGGTCGGTGGAAACCCCGCCTAAGTCTTGAATGTCTGCTACCCCGTCAACGTATGTGCATTCTGCAATGAGAGGTCGGTGGAAACCCCGCCTAAGGTGCGGAAAAAGTAAGCTGAGAGGAGACTAAAGGATGGAGTATAATAGAGATAGAATAACGAGTCAGTTGCTACGGTACCTCCGCGGTACAATCTTAGAAGTGTACGTAGTGTCACTGAAGATGTCGACAGCAGTTGTTGACGAAGCGTTTGGAAGCCACGGCCTATTAGCTCGGATTCTTCTGTCCCCTTATAATAGAGATGTTTCTTACCTGTTGCCAGAATTGCGCTAGAAGGTAGATTCTCTCCTTTTTGAACAACCACTCCATGGATTGCATGCCCTGCACATCCATCCTCTGCGCGGGGCATCGGCAGTTGGTGGCTGCGGCTACCGGTCTTCGGGCAGCCGGCAGCCTCACCCCCCACCTCTACACGTCATTCACGAGATGCTGAGACCCCTGCAAACAGAAAAAGAACCAAGTTACATGGTGGAAAACATGGTAGGACTTGTCCTGGTTACCTCCGAACTAATCGTGTGACTTCACTGTGTTTCCCAAGTGGTTCGGAATCCCCTATAATCAGGAGGTCCCCTGTCCTATGGGCCCACACCGTGGCCTGGGACTGTGTCCAACCATACTACTACTACTTCATGGAGAAAAGAAAGAAAGAGAGAAAACAAGACTTGTCTGTCGTGTTCTGAAAATGGTTTGCCCCAAGCCAGGGTCAAATCGCTGATAATAATAAATCTATTCGCTAATTTATTTTTTATAAATAAAAGGTTAATCGCACAAAAAATATTAATTATTGTATCAGATTGGCCTCTTGAGTTTCCTTTTTAATAACCTTGTACGTACGTGTGTCGCCAATAATACAGTATCTAAAAGTAATATAATAATAACAGTAAAATTAGTTTTTTTCAACCCCCACAAGGGTGTACAACACAACTGTCTCGAACTTTGTTTTGTCTAGCTAAATTTGTGAAGTGTTGTTTGTGTATCTGACGAAGGCCTAGTACCGAAACAGGTCGATTTTAATCCAACTTTTAGCAATACATAACAAAGTGGTGTGTTTTGCTTACTTTACAATGGAATCCCCGACGGTTCAGCAGGCTTATCTGTCAGATAAAGCTAATATATAGTCGCTAGATAAGAAGCTCAGAAACCCATACTGACCGCAGATTGATTGATTATGTCATTATCTATTTGCAGAATACGTAAATTATACTAGTTTAAAAAAAATACGTAATTATGTCACCAAGTCAGCGCAAGTGATAAAAATAATTGAATTTTGCCTTACACATTTTTTGCATGTATACAGTATTTTTACCAAAATACAATTACATGTGATTCAACTACTATAGACCCGCATACATGCTATGAAGGTCACGGTTGACACGGTGATTTTTCAATTCTAGGTTGGAAGCAATATTAGGTAGGCCACCATGTTCTACTGAATTGAATTTAGTCTAATTTAAAAATTATCATGAAGTTTTAATGTGTAACATCAACAATAAAAACGCGCTCTACATTCAAAGCAATTGCCGTGTGTGATTTTAAAGCACGTTCATTACAGCCCTTTATGATATGTTTATTATTAATAAATTCATGTTTGATTGCCAAAACAAACATTATAAACTACGTAATTGATTACATGAATTAGTATTTCCAGATAAACACCTACATACAGTTGAGTATCAGACAGATAAAATATAAGAAAAATTTCTGTGACAAGTTTCTCCTTTTACGAGCAGCGAATTTATTTTAAATTTCCCCTATTTTATTTTAATTAACACTCCTTTAACATTTTATTATTATTTTTATTTTTATAAATGTTACTTACTACATTTTATTATTCTATGAACTATTTTAGGAAATATTACGACTCAATAATTTCTATTTGATATTTTATTGTATATTGTAATCGTATCACGACAGCACAAGTCCTAAATAACCGAAATTAGAGGATATGGAAAAAACTGGGCTTGGCGGGATTCGAACCCACGATCTACGCCTAACAGTCCTATTGAGGAGCTTAGAGTCGGGATTATTATATGCTGTATTTAATTATTGTATGTTTTCCAATATTCTATACGACAATGGATTCTTCTCTTGTTTCTTCTCTATTTAATTTTATATAAGCATCTATATATTAATACAATATGTTTGTTTTTAAGGTTAGCATGAAAAGAAGACTTTATAGTCTTATTGTTCGCCTTTTGTTTTGTTTTTATTCAATAAAGTCGTTTTCAATTCAATTCAATTCAATTCTAATCTATTCTATTCAATTTCATCTGATATACTTTATGAAGGGTGCGTTTTAGTTACTTTTAATACTTATAGTACTTTTTTTAAGGCTTCTGTTTCCTGCAAAGTCTATTATTACTATTTTAACGGTTTCTTAAGACCTAATTACTGGTCCATTGAACTTTGCCCAATGCCAACGACTCCATTGATTTTGGACATTATTGCATTATTTTCGCATAACCTTTTAGCAACGCCAACTGGTACGTCCTCGATGTCAACCTGCACTGACTACAAGTGATAATGGACAAGCTGGGACAAGCTTATGACACGATGTAACAGGCGTAAGTAGGCATCACTTCATAAAATTTGGATAGTCCTGCAAAGCCAAACTCCCAAACTATAAACGTATTATTGTAATTATTAACTAATAATATAGGAACTGCTCAAATAGAATACTAGTTGTACATTTTAAATCTACCTTCAGGTGAATAAAATTTATAAAAAAAAAGTTGAAAAGTTTATTGTCATATGAAATTAAATTATGATTATTATTAACTAATAGTATACGAACTGCTCAAATAGAATACTAGTTGTACATGTTAAATCTACCTTCAGGTGAATAAAATTAATAAAAAAAAAGTTGAAAAGTTTATTGTCATATGAAATTAAATTATGATTATTATTAACTAATAGTATACGAACTGCTCAAATAGAATACTAGTTGTACATGTTAAATCTACCTTCAGGTGAATAAAATTTATAAAAAAAAAGTTGAAAAGTTTATTGTCATATGAAATTAAATTATGATTATTATTAACTAATAGTATACGAACTGCTCAAATAGAATACTAGTTGTACATGTTAAATCTACCTTCAGGTGAATAAAATTAATAAAAAAAAAGTTGAAAAGTTTATTGTCATATGAAATTAAATTATGATTATTATTAACTAATAGTATACGAACTGCTCAAATAGAATACTAGTTGTACATGTTAAATCTACCTTCAGGTGAATAAAATTAATAAAAAAAAAGTTGAAAAGTTTATTGTCATATGAAATTAAATTATGATTATTATTAACTAATAATATACGAACTGCTCAAATAGAATACTAGTTGTACATGTTAAATCTACCTTCAGGTGAATAAAATTAATAAATAAAAAGTTGAAAAGTTTATTGTCATATGAAATTAAATTATGATTATTATTAACTAATAATATACGAACTGCTCAAATAGAATACTAGTTGTACATGTTAAATCTACCTTCAGGTGAATAAAATTAATAAAAAAAAAGTTGAAAAGTTTATTGTCATATGAAATTAAATTATGATTACTATTAACTAATAGTATACGAACTGCTCAAATAGAATACTAGTTGTACATGTTAAATCTACCTTCAGGTGAATAAAATTAATATAAAAAAAAGTTGAAAAGTTTATTGTCATATGAAATTAAACTATGATTATTATTAACTAATAGTATACGAACTGCTCAAATAGAATACTAGTTGTACATGTTAAATCTACCTTCAGGTGAATAAAATTAATAAAAAAAAAGTTGAAAAGTTTATTGTCATATGAAATTAAACTATGATTATTATTAACTAATAGTATACGAACTGCTCAAATAGAATACTAGTTGTACATGTTAAATCTACCTTCAGGTGAATAAAATTAATTAAAAAAAAGTTGAAAAGTTTATTGTCATATGAAATTAAACTATGATTATTATTAACTAATAGTATACGAACTGCTCAAATAGAATACTAGTTGTACATGTTAAATCTACCTTCAGGTGAATAAAATTAATAAAAAAAAAGTTGAAAAGTTTATTGTCATATGAAATTAAATTATGATTATTATTGACTAATAATATACGAACTGCTCAAATAGAATACTAGTTGTACGTGTTAAATCTACCTTCAGGTGAATAAAATTAATAAAAAAGTTGAAAAGTTTATTGTCATAAGAAATTAAATTATGATTATTCAACGATATTTATGGACATAAATAACATAGGCTACATAACTTTGTCAAGTATTACTAAACTTTTAATTATTTAGTTTACTATGACTAGGTGAAAGTGGAAAAAATGATTAAATATTTAGTAAATTAAAGGAGCGCAGTAACATTATTAATAAAATTTGCAGAATATATTAATTTCTGGCTAATATTATTATTCTGAGGAACATTTAGGCCGCTGTATTCTAATAGTTACAATTTCAAACAACTCCAAACACACATTCCTAGAAACAGAAGTTAGATTTGAGCTTACGAGGCAAAAACAAACATTGAAATGTAAACAAAACACGAACATAAGAAAATCTGCGGGGCCTCACATATACAAGCATTAAAATTACTTACACTCCCCTATGTAACGAATTTTCTGCATTTGCATACGCAATGCCAGACTAAAAGGGAGCTTTTTAAAATTAAAAATAAGCACAATTTTTAACTGACAAACCCGTCGAAGCTTTTCACGTGGACATCGTCGTTAAACACCGCGAAATTTTAAGTATTTCAAGTAAAGAGCAACTTTACAAACTGTCTTCAAGATACTCAATGAACTCGATCGTGGGAAGCTTTAAACGTAAGAAGATAAGAGCTTTCAACGGTGGAATGCGTTAATTAGGAGTCTTCCATGAGTGGCGACCATTTTAATTGTTAAAACAGCCTCTTTTACATACAGTTCCCTTATGCCTCAAAGATGTTTTCGCAGATTTGGCTTAGTTTCAGAGAAGGAAGGGGTTAAGTGTGTTTAGCCAAGATTATCAGCTGTTTTTGTTGTCTCTTGGTTGCTATAGTAACTGTATAGGGAAAACAGGAAGAACCGGAGACTGCCATGCCTGGACTTTGGACGGTAGAACCTCTTGAATCAGGTTAGGTCAAATCATGTAGAGTAGTGGTACAGACGCCGACTTTCACCAGAAAGGTTATTGGTTCGAGTCCCACACTTGCTACATTTTCAGGCCATGTTGACCAGGGCATGTAAAGCAGGCGGTCCCGAGCTTTCCTAATTGAGTGTAAGAGAGGACTCCGCTAGGTTGGCTTAGTAATAGAACAAAAAGTCAATATTTATCTAGACTAGTCTACTCTTTTTTTTCCTTTTTAGTGAGGTTATAGGATAAAATAAATAGTAAATAATTACTTATTATTATTTTATTTTTTATTAGGGCTATATAAAGTCTTTTTTTACACAAGGGTAGTCTGGGTCCATCTGCTTTACGTTCCATCCAGAAGACAAATGAAATTTACATATTTAATTTATTTCGGGTGAAAGTTGGAGTCCTATACACAAAGTGCCCCGATTGGAATGCTATATCAAAGCTCTTCCATATAATGTAATATAATGAGACACAAGGGCGTCCACAGCTTCCTTTCTAGAGGGGGCCAGACATCTTTTCGTCCCCCTCCCCCCGCAATGAAAATACCAAATAAGCATAGTATGCAGATTTTACAAACCAAAACTGATTGAAATCACTTCATACGGGGGATTTCTATTTATTTTAAATATACCAGTAGGTGTAGGTATATAAAAAAGCAGTGATATTTAGTAATTACTAATTTCGTCAGCAAGAACTTTTGATTTTACATTTAATCGCAAATTCATAAGACTACGAACTACTGTTACTAAACTTAATCACTTTTCAGATGCTTACGGAGGGTCAGAACCTTTCCTTATCTAAGTTGTAGTCGATGATTCAGATCCTAATTTTGCTTCGCTATGGGTCGAGTATTCGGCTATGCAGCGTAGCTAATTAACAACCGCCCCATCTAACTGCCAACTCCTATCACTCTATAGCAGGCATTATGCCAGGATTTTGGCACTCTTTATCCGGATGCATACGTATACTTTATTTTGTGGCAGGTGCCCTCAGAAATTCCAAAAAATTTTAAGGGGGAAGTGAATGTCTCCTTAAGATCAATGCGAAATAAGTCAGTTTTTATTATTTATTGATGATTTAGTCGAATTTTCAAGTTGTACATGACTATTACACACATAATATCATAGGATATTTTTATTATTTGGTTTTTGCAAGTTTTTTGTAAGTTTAAAAAGCAATTTTTTTGTTGAAAAGTTGAGTTTTATTATTATTTTTACTAGGTATCTTTTGAATTTACTCATTTAGGGGGGTCTTAACCCCCCTGACCCCCCCCCCCCTGTGGATCCGCCATTGGTAGGTGGTGGTAATGGTTAGGCAAACAGTTATTACAAGCGGCGAAGTTGCCCAGGGACCGTCTGAAATAATTTTTTAATGATGTTTTGAATGAAATAGAATTTGGCTTACTTCTTGAATATGTTTACTAATTCTCCAATAAATTTCATTCTAAATTCAATTCAAAATAAAAATTGGTAGATTTTGTGGATCCAATTTTCTACGGTCCAATATCCCAAGGACGGATAGAGACGGGGGGGGGGGGGTAGCTGCCCCCCCCCCCCCAAAAAAAATGGGCTGGATAGGACCCTGCAATATCCTCTAAGGCCCGGTACCCACGGACGATTCGAACGCCAGTGGACGGCAGAGAAATGGTCTGGTGCAAAACCCCAGGGTCTACTTCAGCGCATTTCTGTCGCTGGTTTGTTGCAGGTGCACATTTTTCACTACGACCCGCCAGCGATACCCCAGCGACCTAGAAATCCTTAAAGTGCTTTCAAAAATATACTGTTTTTTGCACCAACCAATAACCAGCCCATTTGCACCCGTGACAAATTTCTCACATCGAAATATACGAAATTGTATAAAACCTTGGCTTGCTAAGGCGGGGATTCCACCGACCGGCTAGGGCTAAATACAAAAACGGTGACGTGGTAGCAGACATTCAAGACTTAGGTGGGGTTTCCACCGACCTCGCATTGCAGAATGCAAATGACATTGACGGAAATGTTTGTTTTCCTCTATGCTATAGTTAAAATTGATCAATGATCATACAGTAAAATCACAAACAAACAAACTAAAATTTAAAAATGGTGTCATGAGATATGTTAAGTACTAACATTTTAATAGATTTCTATAAAAAGAAAAATTCTAATTTCCGTCAATGTCATTTGCAATCTGCAATGCGAGGTCGGTGGAAACCCCGCCTAAATCTTGAATGTCTGCTACCACGTCACCGTTTTTGTATTTAGCCCTAGCCGGTCGGTGGAATCCCCGCCTAAGTGAGATTAATAACAAGATTGTAAAATGAAAATGACAGAGTTAACAATATCTTTGAGTCTAGACAAAAACTATCAAACTTTTGAATGACATGTACTCAGGTGGTGTTATACACTGTTAAGGCCAGAACTCTAGAAATCTTAAAGATTAGCGCCAACAAGAGATATTGCAAAATTACTACACTTCTCTATGTTTCATAAACGTTTTATATAAAATATCTCCTCCTCGAACATAGCGTACCGTTGTAAAGTTAGGAAAACAAGCAACTTTTAAAAGAAGCAAACACTTTAGGGGTGTTGACAAATGCTCTTCTTCTGCCGGTATGTATGCAATATGCAAGCAGTAAATAAAATGACAAAAAATAATACAAACCATCCTTAACTTCCTCTTTTCGTCTTTTCCTCCGTTTCTAACCAGCTTCGTAATACTTTGGCTTACTGCTGTTTGGGAGGGGGGGGGGGGGGGAGGCATTACAGCCTGATTTACTTAAATTAAGAAGAAACTCTTGCTAAGTCAATTAGGGGGCAATGAACGACAAGAATGGTAAGGTATCCATAGGCAACCAGTAAGGTCTCCCATTGGCTACCGGAACTTGCATGGTTTTCGGCATCTAACCTTCCATACAATTTATCCTACCCACTTCGAATAAACCCTTAGGAATCACAAGGTCAACAACCCCGGTTGCGGCATGTGCCCAATTTTCGTAATGCCCTAAGTATTTATGTTAACAAAACTTAGGGCATTACGAAAATTGGGCTCATGCCGCAACCGGGGTTGTTGACAATGTCAATTGTCAAATTAGGGTGAAGACCCATTGGCAGACCGAGGACAACCCTCGAGGAAAGAATTGTACAATTGGCCGAGCTCAAGGGATTAGCGTCCGACCGAGGCGAGTTCAAGAAATGGGTACGGGACGACCCCCTCACGCTGCGGACGCGGTACTAAGATAGAAGATGAAGAAGAAGACCGCAGGGACAGCAAGTACACATCCATATTGACCACGGCCCATTAGCCCGGATTGGATTCCCCTGTTCTATCATGTCAATCCGACTACGACTAATCAACCAATGTCTCATATTTTATTGGCGCTCTCAGAAGCGAGTTGGCACTCCAGTCTGGATCGTTTGGTAGGTTTATTATTAATTCCCCAAGAAACCAACTCCATGCGCTACAGAAAAGGGCAATAGTCGCAGAAACTGTTCTTCTTCTCGACACTATGCATACATCATGCATTGATAACAGCCTCAAAATAAAAAGAACCGGGTAATTCAATAGTTTCCGCATAACCATCGAAGCTTCTAAAGTTGTCAAGCTAGGAAGCAAAAGAGATACTATTAAGAAGACTCGTCCGTGAATAAGCTTCAACGCCTAAACTAAAGCTTGCTCCACGGCAATTAGCAATTCAAAATATTAGTACTTTCATGCTATTCAGATACAAATTAAAGTCATCTTAGAATGAAATAGAGTGCAATGAGAAGGATTTGATAAGTTGACTCTTTTCATTGTAGAAAAGATGAGACACACCGGTTTACTAAGGCTGTGTGAGGACTTGGGAAAAACGAAAAAAGATTGGGCCTTAGAGGTGACTTTCAAGTATAGATGGATTTTTTGGGTTTTGAGGAAGAACAAAGGGTTTATGCAATTACTATATGCTTGGAGAGTAAGGATACGTTAATGGTTTAACAAAGAAGACCGCATAAATGGTAGAAGCTTAGCACAAAAGGTTTCCTCGTACATGTACAGAGGATAAAAAGAGTTTGACCTAATTTTGGACATATGGTGATGCCTATTCTGTCGCCTGTCCTCCAAAACCTTTCCTCTCTATCTGAAAACACAGTTTAAATTACCAAGGAAAGGAGTCGAATCCACGTTAATACAGCCAGTACGACTCTTGAAAAATTGACTTAGCTTAATCATTTCGACAGTTCCAGTGACCTACATTTCATCCGTTATGCTGCAAAAGGTTGAGTGACGAAGAAAAATGTAGTTTGACTGTATATCATTTTGAAACTTAAAATACGTGTAGTGTGCAGTGTCGTGTATACAGTGCAGATTATTAAAAAATTCTTTTCTTTTTCTGTAAAGTTGATTTTTCCGGTATTACGAACCGATTAGAAAAAATAAAACCAATTGAAGCCAGAAATCAGATATCAGCAATCGTCTAATTTTTGACGTAGGTCTCGACCTTCGGTGGGGTTTCCACATACGTCAATGATCAATGGTAAATGTGGTATTGACGTTTTAGCAGCCATTAAAGACATACTAAAAATGTCTGCTACCACGTCAAAACCATATTTACCATTGACCATTGACGTATGTGGAAACCCCGCGTTCTTCCTCTCGCACATGTGGTATGTAAAGCAGCGGCGTTCCCGGGTAATAAGAGTTGAGCGCAAGCTCTAAAGCTCTAACTCCGCTAGGCTGGTTAAGTAATAGGACTAAGACGAGTCTTTATTAATCAATTTATTTATCCCCCTTCCCCCTAATTAATTAACTGGACACCGACGATATTCTACAACATCATTTAGGGTAGGTACCCCGCACACCTTAGGGTTAAGGGGGCCTACAATTTAGAAATGTTAAAAATGTTACACGAATTATTATTATTATTATATTATTTAATTTTGAAACTCTTGCATAACGCTATTTATGCAGAGTGAAATTCTTTATATTCCCAACAAACAGAGCGCTACTAGAAATTTTTTCTGGGGGGGGGGTCCATCTGACGTCACCTGAGGTAAAGTAACCTCAATATATTTAAAAATCCATTCTATCTAGTGTACGCTGCAAATATTTCAAGGGGGTCCGGACCCACGGGACCCACCGGACCCCCCTCTGTGTACAGCCTTGCCAACAATGATACACTCCTCATAATTTTGACTTCCGCGGCCCAGGCAACATTGTGTCGACTAGTATAAAACCTAATCGCCCCCTACAAAGCTATGCACTTGCCACTTAAAGGTGGCACGGCATGCAATAAAATTCTAAGACTACAAATTATCTTTGTATTCAAGCAATAAAAATACGCACTGAAAATAGTAACATTGCAGATTGCACCTATTAACTTACAACATACAACATAAATATGCATAAATGAAAAAAAAACCGGAATCTACCTGTACGCCAATGCCACAAACATGTTCTAGTCTAGAGCCATAGATAATCAAATTAAAAAAAAAAACACAATGATTTGAGGTTGAGCAGAATCCATGGCAATGGAGGTAATAGGTTCATATGAAGATTTCTGGATTTACTTGTGATGCCAGCATCCCAACTTGTAAGAGGCGTGGCTAGCTATTGGGAGGAGTTTCCCATCTTTTTCTGGTGAGTCCCAATTTTTTAAACGGATTTAGATTATCGTGTTATAGTATAAAGAAGCTGTCACATGTGCGCTTGCAGAAAACTTAATCCAGTGGCGAATCAAGGGCGGAACGGAATTCAGAAGGGGAGCTTGAAACATTCATTAACAGGGTGCTTTGAGTCACCGCAGACAGAATCACACCTTAATCTGTCAGCTAATATTTTTGCTTTCCAATTTATACGTAGTATAAGGAAAGCTTTGGGACGGTCGAAATTTTCGATTCCGAGATATCAACGGGTTTACACGTTTTAAGGTCCCAGGAACCAAAAAAAGTGGTTTTTACGAAATGTCTGTCTGTCTGTCTGTCTGTGCGTCGATTTCCGGGCAAACTACTCGGTCGATTTTGATGAAATTTTGCATGTAGGTTCACAAAAATCATATCTCGGGACCTTTTATTTTTATTTTGGGATAACTCAATTTGGGGGGTTTTTATTTTCAAAAAACTCCAAAAAAACGTCTAAAAAAATTATTTCCCAAAAACGGCTCCAACGATTTCTTTTAAATTCACATATGTTGTAGTTGTTGTTAATGTTGATAAAATGCGGGGGGTCGCTTGCCCCTTGATAATTTGCTTCTGGGGGTAAACAAATAAAAATGACTAAATTTTAATGAGAAATTACTAAAAAATAATTTTTCTGCGACACCTTTCTATCGATGATTTCTACCTTCAGGTATGTTTTAGGTGTTAAATTGAGTAACGAAACCGGATAGGTTGCTTTCCCAAAAAAGTATTTGTTTTTGTACAAAAAAATGTTTTTTTGGAAAAATGATAGAAAATTCACGCTCAAATGCATTGCGTGCCCTGCCAGTATTGCTGTGTGGTAATGTGTTGGTCTGACCTATCTAGAATTTACCTCACCACCAGTGCACCAGTGACGAGTGACGTCAGGTGGACAACCCCCCCCCCCCCCCCACCCGAGATACCGGAAATTTAACCTTAGGAAAATTATTTACCATGAAATTACTCATTTTATCCATCTACTAATTTTGATAAATTGGAAAGCATGCTCGAGTAAACTCGGACCGGTTCTTATTTAATTATTACACAAGTTATTAAAGATTTAGTCTATCCAAGATGTAGAAGACTATCTCATACATCATGTCATAAGGTATTTTTTATTTTATTTCTTTAAATTAATATGAAAATTCGGCACATTTCCGTCTACTATCAGTTTAAAAATCACTGCACAAAAACTAATGAAATCACCCCTTGCGGTTATATTTATGGAATAACCCTCTACAACTTGGGTAAACTAAACATTAATTAAATAGAATAGTGAATTAATTAAAAATATAAAATGATAAAGTGTATTCCCAAAATATAAAATTAAATTTGTGTAAATCCTTTTATTTCGGGGGGGGGGGGGTCTGGATCCCTTGGACCACCCCCCTGGGCACGGCCATGGTTAGAGGGAAGATTTTAACAATTCTGTAGCCTACAGCCGTGTAAGCAAAAATTTTTATGGAAATTTTCGATTGACATAGATTGTTGTCGTACAATATACTATACATGTTGATGTATACCTGTGTCTTTTCAGTTCAGCCGTTGCAGTATAGAGGGAATTATGAAGAAATTTCATTTTACATCTTCGCCCTCTTTCTTTCCATATGAAGCCAGCCTTCCCCCATTGCATCTCGTTAACAAATTGTAAAGGTATCGTAACAAATAAGCAGGACGGGCTGACCCTCAAACTTTTTTAAAAAAATCCGACCGGAGTCCGGGTAGGCCATAGTATGACTTAGCTAAAAACTTCCTAAAAACCACCTTGAATGAATCCTTAAGGGGACATAATACGTAGAAAATTAGCACCCCAAAATGTGTTGTTCTTATGAACTTTTTATTTTTTAATTAATTAACAAAGCAAGTTATTAAAGATTTGGCTCATGCATGCTGTAGAATACTACTTCCTGCATCATATAATAGGTTATATTAAATTTTTGGTACCTTAGTTCTTTCATAAAAACCAGAGGAGTCTAAAATATCGCGTAATCGGGGTTTTTGGAAAATCTACAAAACCGTAAAGTAAAAATACCCGATTATATGATGCATGAAGTAATCTTCTACAACTTAAATGGAACAAAATTTTTATAACTTGTTGTGTTAATGAAATAAAAAATTAAAAATATTTAATTTTGGGGTTCCAATTGTCTACGTATAGCAAATCCTCTCAAGTCTAGTATAGGCTACAACCACCCCCCTCACCTCCGTCGGTCGGCGATTGACTCCACCAAGAATAAAACTGAAATAATACTTCTGCAAAAATATACTTCAAAAAACCAAGAACTTGGAGAAAACCCTTAAGGGCAAGACCCAACAAAGAAATAAGTAAAAAGGGTAACAAAGTTTTCACAGCATAACTACTGCACTTAAAACTCCTACCATCCCTAAGCTTAATCCAGGAGTCTATTCCTCCAACAGTATTATGATTCCTTCCGTCAACTTCAGTCTTAAAAGAAAACTACGTGAGCCAGAATACAAGAAGGAAGAATAAAAAACATCGATCGAACTTGCAAACTCGAGTTTCAGGGGATAAGTTCATTAAGCTCCAGGGAAAATGGCTGAATTAGCATACAAATCAGCCTAGGCTTTCCTAGAAACTAAACGACAAGCCTTCCCATCAGTGAAGGTACAGCTATTCACTAAAATCGAAGCTTCGACAAGAAATTTGGGTATGGGGGGGAGATAGGGGGAAGTTATTTTACATCATAATAATTCTACGAGCGCCCCAAGAGGTTTTGAAATATGGCCGCGATTTGCGATTTCTCGTGTTTCTGGCATATATATGTATACGAATACTTCTGTTTCTGTGTGTTATTGACGTTTGAGATTCAGGCTTCAGGCTATCAATGCTTGCGGATGTGCCAGCGAAAAGGCCTACTTTAGTATAGTACAGTAAAGTTGTAGATAAATAATTTGAATTCAGAGGGCAACTTATGATTTTTATCAAAGAGGTGATAAAAAACCCCATTGCACGACAATCTATAAAGGTTACAGGCCAGATGACTGGCAGAGGATCTTCTTTCTGGACCGCTGCTCTGTTTGGGATGGTGTAGTCAGCAACATACCCGGCAGCCGCGTTTTCTCCTGCCAATAAAGGATTATTAGGGTTGGGTGGACCCAGGTCTGGCCGAAAAATTTCCGTTTTCTGTTGAGTTCCGAACCTCAGCCTTCCGTCTCAGAATACAGTTCTCTACCAACTGGACTGTAGTTGTGTCTTATGACATACAGTAGCTCTCAAAGAGAATGCCTATTTCGTATATATTTTATTATTATTACATTTATTTTGAACTGTGAATTCAAATATGAGTAACTAGTTATTTAAAAATTTTAAAACTAAAAAAAAATAGTATGGTTTTGTAACACACCAAAAAAGTTCAAATATTTCTATTAGCAGATCAGTAAAAGATTTAATTTATTATATTACAATTTTTTATCAACGATATATGCATTATTACTTTATATTATTATTATTTTAGCCATATGATAAATAATTAAAAATTAGCTGGATTATTTTCATTTAATGTTCTTTCTTTCTTTCTTTCTATGCACTTTTCGGCCTTTCACGATCTTTCTATGAACCTAACATCTATGTCATCAAGAGGAGCAACATATACAGAACGTTACTGCATTTTATATTCAAATGTAATATCCATCATTATTCAAATTGAAGTTGTTCAAATAAATTTAGATTTAACTAGTCTAATGCAAATTATTAATTTGTCCTTGTGCACTATGGATATATAGTGCTTGAATGTGTTGACTTGAACAAGCTGATAAATAATTTATAAAGATCTTATGGAATAAATTTATGGATATACGAAGACTTCAATGCTTAGTGTAAGAGTTGCTTCGGAGCATCGTGTCAACAATACACAGTTAAGGGCTAGTTTATAAAATTTAATCGAGTTATGTCGGAATCAGTGGCGGCTCGTGCAGTTCAGAAACCAGCAGCTTTTCTTCTCCGCCTAGTTTATTCTCCTGGTTTTATTCCTCAGACAGTGGCGGATCCAGCCCCAGGTGGGGAAGGCACGGGGCACATTCCCTTCTTTGACAGAGCTAAATTTAACTCATAAACTGGGCCAGAAATATTTTCAAATTTTTCCTTCCGGAATCCCTTCGTCAAGTTAGGTTACTCTCGTCTAACATTTATATAGTAAGACACCGACTCTGCTCCGGGCGAGCACTTCTCTCAGTATGGGACGGAGTTAGTTTCCCCCCGCCCTTCTGTTGGATTGTCACCCAGTGAAAATTCTTTGAAATATACTCTGTACCTTGGGGCTAAGGAAATGTATGTGACACGCTCAAAAACCAACTGTTTCCCACCTGTATATTCTAAATTTTCCCCTGGGGAAGACCCCGGGAACCCGAGAATTGCCATAGTTTATAGTTTATAATTTATAGCGAAGGGCCTATCAGGGAGGGGCAGTTGACTCCGGAATCTTCTAAAAAAAAAGTACAAATGTTCCACTTTTAAGGGAGTTAGAGTAGACTATAGATAAGCAGCATAATAGTATATACATAAAAAGAATAAAAGAAGCAGGGGCGACTCCAAAAATTTTGTCAGTGGCGGGCCTAGCCACTAGATCCCCCCTCCCATCAAAGTTGAGGTAATTAAAGATAAAAGACTAAACTATGGAACCCCCCAGTAGTACCCGCCCCAGGAAAAACTGGAAATACGCTTCTAATCTAACAAAGGGTCTCTTTAAATTCACTACGAAGCACTGTGAAAGGTGAATTCAGAAAATTACAATACAAGCAGTCTATACACTAACACAGCAATAGTCTTTCAGGTGGAGTGTCCTGAATCTCGAGCGTCCGTACACAAGGTGCATATAGCATTCCTTTTTAATAACAAACATTTCATGTTTGAGCGCCCCACTTGGCAATTTGGCACGTTCTTTGAGTAATTAAAACGTGAAAAAATGCTACCGAAGAAAATATGACAAACCCATGATAATAACGATTCATAAGTGATAATAACCGGCTTAATGCATCTTATTCTATATTGTTCCATTTGTATTTTATGTGACTGTAAACATTTTGTTTACACAAGGTTTGAACCATTATTTTATAGCCATCAGTGTAAAAACCGCACACGGGGGTCGCCTTGCAGTAAATACTGAATACTGAATACTGAATACTGAATACTGGAAATATACTGAATTCCGTAGAATTTTTTTTGGAAATTTAAGAACTCAATCACCGATCAAAGTGCCCTTATTCATTTCCCTACCTATTCTCATTGACTATCCCTGAAGTCAGGCCCGTAACCAGTATTTTTTTTAGGGGGGGGGGCTGCGATCCTATAGTATGTGGTGAAATGTCTGACGTCTGGAAAGTTCAATGCTATCTAGTGTAAAGCCAAAAAAAAATTTGGGGGGGGGGCTGGAGCCCGTCAAGACAACCATTCCTCTCAATTAAAACGGAAAAGTTTTCACAGTGTCGTTCTTAATGTATACTAGTTGCAATTGCAAGTTTACAGTTTGTTAATAAAGTCTATTTGTTTGACATTAAACAAAGGGCGAAAGATGTTACCCGTCACGTCGAATCAAGTCTCGTCCAAAAAAATGACCGGCGAAACAAAAAAAAAACATGTTTGATAGATAGCGGCGTATTGGAGTAATGCCAGACCAATATTGGGACAATAACAAAATGATAACAATAATATCTACTCGGCTGTTTCCCTTTGGGCTTCTTGCATTTCAACAATGTTTACAGTGGCGTAGGCTAGGAGAGTCAAGAGGGTCTGGAGCCCCGCTCCCTTTACAATAATTTTTTTTAGCATACTTTACTTGGGAAAATAAAGAAAAATGATTATGTAGACAATGTTGCAACAACTAAATAAATTCGATGGCATAGTGGTAGTTTGTTCGTATACTTCTCTGAGTCTCTACACAACATGCGATCGGAGACCTGTCGTAACTCAGCACAGGTGTTACCTATAGAGGGGGCTGAAGAGGTTATTCGGATACATTCATTGAATTGTTTGTATGCAAATAACCTTTAAAAATAATAATAATAATTTATTTGCAAATAAAGTCCAATAAAATGCAAAATGCATTCGACTGATAAGACACAGAAATCAACGGAATTTTCAAATTCATAGAAAAATTGAGATAAAGAAATATGAGATATTAGATAGTCTTCTACAACATAGATTCTAATTCTTCAACATGCTTTGTTAAATTTAAACAAAACTGACAGATACTGGGGTGATCCATGGGTGGTCAGTATCCAAGGGGGATCCAGTGGAAAATTTAGAGAGAGGGGGGGGGTCACAAGTTTTTTGTAAGTATAAAATGTAATTGTTTTTCAATTTTTTTTTACTAGGTATCTTATCAATTTACTATGAATTTACTCTTTTAGGGGGGGGGGTCATGAGCCCACTGACCCCCCCCCCCTTGGATCCGCTATTGTCAGTATAAAGGGTCAGTATTCTCTTAAACGTGGTGAAAGTGCAGTAAGAGTTGACATGTATTCGGAAGGCTTCATTGAAGCGTCAGGGTGTGATGGAGCTGTCAGTAGCAGCTGCAGAAAGGCCACAGCCCCCGGCGGCAGCATCCCTTCTACCTCATCAATTTGTGGCGAGAAAATCTGCGGAACCCTAGGGCCAGGCCGACGCTGGTCGGCCTCGGTTTGCGTCGGTTTGCGTCCCGCTGTCATCCCAAGCAAGGGAAACAAATTTCTACTGTACAAATGAATTGATTAAAACCAAATCACATGCAAACTACATGATATACTCCGCAGGGACGGATACAGCCCATTATTTGGGGGGGGGGGGGCAGCTGTGGGTCAAAATAGAAAAAATATGTAGACTAAATTAACTTACAATAGATTCACAAAATTGGGGCAGGGGGGTTGAGGCCCATGATATTCGGTGACAAGCTTATTTGGCAGTGGAGAGGAATTCTAAGAAGACAGTGTAAATTTGACAAGTGAAATAGTCGCCTAGGAGGAAAAGTTATCTTAAATTATCGAAGAAAATTTAATATAATATTTAATCACTCTATTTTAGAACACCCGTCAACCAACACTATTTAGACAAATTTTAAACATTTCGACAACCCATCGAGGGTCCAGTGGGGGTTCCCCTACCTTGTCCAAGGATCAATTTGGGTGCTGTTGTCAGAACCATCTTCAAAATTTTCCCCTTCTGGTGCCCATCAGGGTTTTTCTCATTTCATTCTTTTTCTTCGACCTTCCTATCAATTATCCAGTTCCGCGAATACTCTTTTCCATCCATCCTCCATAAATAATATTTTCTGACTCGAAATTCTTCTAGACCGGGGGTTCCCAACCTTTTTTGTCCGTGGACCACTAGATTATTTTATGATTTTCCGTGGACCACCATAGCTGCGACAGGATTATCGTCAAATTCTAGGATGGTTTGTGCCTACATTTACATGCTAATATTTGATTAAATGTTTAGGACTGGTATCGATTGGATTTTATAGTTCAGTGCTATGACTTACTGTATTTTACTTCAAATTTCCAATATCATAGCTGATTGATTTGCTTATTTCTTACATTGGTCCGTCGACCACCTGATATATGTCTGTGGACCACCGGTGGTCCATGGACCACAGTTTGGGAACCCCTGTTCTAGACAATCCCATGGTACTATTTTCGGTATTGCAGCCATTCTCTTTCCACGAACATTCACGAAAAGTACAAGGACAGTTCCGAAACTAATTGAAATGTTATATCTCGGGGAATTTTTTTAAATACCACGGTTTCCATTCACATTAGTGTAGGTACGAAAACAGAAATAGAGAGGTCTGAACCAATTGCCATTCGTGAGGGATTGTGGGCGCGAAAGTAGAACAAACTAAGAGGTGAAGGGAAAAAAAGGTACCGGGTAGCAGCACGACGACCCGCTCTAGTATATCACGAGCAGTGCCCATCAGAAGTATAGTCTTTTTTAAATTGATTTAACTACAAAATATGATAGATTCCTTTATTTCATGCGTGTACGATGGAATTCGCCTCGCCTACAATTGGTACTCCGAATAGTCACGTTTCCGAAGTAAAGCATTCTTTTAAACAGTTCCTCGTACTTCACTTCCCTTCCGAAGGGACATCATTTAAAACTTATAATTTTTTTCTTTGTTATTTGACCACTTTTTGGAAGGCTTTAGCCGTTCATCCATCTTGCCTGAATTGTACTGTGGGCATTCTATTTACGTAAACCTTCTTATTTTTCATAACATATCTTTTTCATGTATTTTTCCTTTTATAAATAAATAGGCTACATTAGCTTCGTTCAAGGTTAGAGCCTACGGTAAGTGTTTAGTGATTATTTTGTATTATTTATATTGTACGCAACGATTGCTATGTATTCTTCGAATACCATTGAAATAAACAGTATCTTATCTTACCTTATGTTATCTTACCGTATACAAGTATAGGAAGAATTTTCCAACAAGTTAAGAAAGGACAGGAGAAGTTCTCGAATCCACCCTAAGTTAAATTCCTTTTCTAAATTTAAATTTTAAAAGTCCCAAATTATCCACAATAAATTTTTTAATGACTCCGGTTTCGATAAGA
Organism: Psococerastis gibbosa; assembly: GCA_963971405.1. Lineage (NCBI taxonomy): Eukaryota > Metazoa > Arthropoda > Insecta > Psocodea > Psocidae > Psococerastis > Psococerastis gibbosa. Next base: position 7,043,896 of record OZ020492.1, read on the forward strand.
AACCATCATCACGCTTCTTAGTTATGTTGATATAAAAATCGACAAGAAATAAATAAAAACTCCAAAGCCATGCGTAAGTACACTAAACCTCAATACTTCTCTTTCCACAGTAGGAAAAACGCGGCTTCTAGACTTGTTGCGGACCACAACATTTCAAATAAATCAGAGGTCAAGCAAAACGATTCTCCACCAGTCGTCCGGCCTAAAACCCCTATAAGGGATTGTTGTCGTACCACACCGTAATTTTTTTAATCTTAATTGCTAAATGCTTATTGCTGTTAATGTTTTAACGCGCGTTGGGGCACATCTTATCTTTAGTTCTGCGCGTAATATAAAGTCAATGGCGCATGAACTCACTCTCATAATCTCGAAGGTATTTTGAAACCGGAAAACCAGAATCACGTCTTGTGTGTTGAAACCACTTACTTATCAACAAGCCGTGCCAAATTGTTAAATCTGAAAATGGAGACTTGGTCTTGCCTCCTATATGACTTGTAGACGGCACGTCTTACATTCGCATTATAGATATTTAAGTTGCAGCTGCTTGCGAATAGAAGTCTACTATTGTTCACAGCTTCTATGAAAGGGGAACACGTTCTGCTATGCCATTGAAAAGTTGTGATGAACATTGTATAGACAGACTTAAAGCGCACTGGCTGGTTCATAATTGCCCCTTTAAGATCCGGCTGTGGCCTGGTCAAAACTTCGCTATATTTAGTTAGTTGGAAAAACTCTGAATACAGGACGAAAAAATTCTCAGGGAGATACCTGATTTATGGTGGCTTAGCAGAGGTCAGGCGCGGATCTAGAATGAGACCAAGGAGGGGGCTAAGATTAAACACGAAATTTCTTTGAAAAATTGGACTGAAATATTAGGGTTCCACGCATTTTCAGAGCAATAAGGGTTCTATATTATAGGTAATTAATCGAGCACAAGGGGGACCCGGGGTTCTCCCCGGGAGAAAATTTGTGAAAAATAGGACTGAAATAGTGGGGTTTTACGCATTTTGAGGAACCTAATGGGGGGCTACAGCCCCCATACCCCACCCCCCCGTAGATCCGCGCCTGGCAGTGGTACCTGGAAAATCAATCAAGTGTAGTTCACCACTAGCCGTTGGCTAACTAGTTCACTCCTGGAAGTCAATCCACACCGACTACAAGTGCCATTGGGCAAGCTATAAGACATGCTTAGCAACGACATTATAACCGTCGTTAGCTCGACTTAACCAAGTACGGGAACGAGTCCGTACCGTGTGAGAACAAAGAAAATATTGAGTATAGATATAGCCAACCGAAATATCAAGAGGGCTACGTGGCAAATTAATCGTTCATGGTCGTCCCTATATACGTGTATTTCCTGGAGGCACTGATGCATATGCGACTACATCGTATTCCAAGCACAGTCTTTAAAGGTCCAACCTATGTACGGTCATGCCGTACTGGTTCCATAGTTACTGCAATACCGCCTGCCCTACATAATAACCTAGTATTGTTCACAAATTTCAGGCCCTAATATTATTTATTTCTTATGAAAGTTGCTAAATGTCCAACAACTATATACGAGGTTAATGTGAAAATCATGAGCTGTATGGTTAGCTTATGGCGTATGGCGTGTGAGTCGCTAGGCGGTAAACAAAGAACAATTGGCGAAATACTCTGAGAATCTGTTTACACTATTGTTGTTATTCACATTTTGTGTTATTTACGCTAAGAGCATTAAATTTCTGCTGATGACTTGATAGTACGTGGGTAATTTAATGCTTAATGCATGACTTGTCACAGAATCTGGACAGTTAGACACCATAAAAACTAGTAACAGAACTTGGTTAAGTCATGTTGGCCGTTGCATTAATGGTAAGCTTGTCTCAGGTTGCCCACTAACGTTTGTACCTGCTGTGGGTTGACCTCGAGGAGATGCACCAGCTACGGTCTAAAATTTATACGGAAGCAATACCAATAATGACCAAAAAAAACGATGGGGTCGTTGGCAGGGCAAGATTCTATGTGCTACTACAAGTAGGTCACGTCTCATGTTCATTCAAAGCCCTTCAAACAATAATTATACAATAAATAAATATATATATAATAAATAAATAATAAATAAATATAATAATAGACACCCTTATGGATCTTATGCGTGGTCCAGCGGGCAAAATGCTTATACCTGGGTTAGAGCAAGACTGTGTCGCAAACTTACAAGACTAGGTACACCAAGGACGGATCCAGCCTTTTTTTTTGGGGGGGGGGGTAGTTTTGGGTCAAAATAGGAAAAACATATGGAGGATCGATTAAATTAGAGCGTAATAAATTAATTTACAAAATAGATTTACCACTTGTTGGGGGGGGGGGCAGTTACCCCCTCTACCCCCCCCCTCTGTATCCGTCCATGAGGTACACCAGGTTTAATACCAGAGTGAGCTACCGCGACACTAACAATGATTGAAGAGAAACTACAATAATATATTTGCAAAGAAATGCTGTTGGTGACTCATTAATTCGTATAGAAGCATGTCAGGTACTTGGCACCACTCTAGGCAGGTAGGTTACCTACATTAATAAATAATATAGGGCCTAAAGTTTAGACTATACTGGTTGTACCATCAGTTTTAATTAGGGTCTGTACGCTGGCAAATATCAGGAATTGTCTAGTTAACTCTAGTTAAGAACTAGCCTATAGAAAGAAAGGTCGAGGTTCAAGACATAAAGGAAAACAATTTCCACCTGGTCCGGGCCCACCCAACTCCAATGGGTACCTTACCTTCACCGGAAGCGGAAAAACGCGGGTGCGGACATGTTCATGACCACAACATCTCAAAAATAGCAGGGGTCAAGAAAGATTTTTTTTTTAAAGTTCTCAGGGCTAGACCCTCATAGGGGTGTCTTGCCCCAGACCGTTTTTTTTTATGCTGGTGAATGTGGGTTTTTTGTAACAAAATGAAATAAGAGGAATTCTGCCATTTCTAAGAAAACATTTGTTACAGCACAGTAAGTAGTTTAGAAATGTTAGCTAGAAAGACTGCAAGTGCTAAATTTAAAATAAGGAAATAAACGCGGAATTACATCTCCATTCGCTAAAAGCACGACAAATTGCCTCAAAAGAAAAACAGATTCGATTGCAATCCAAAACATATAATTTAATTCGAAAATCCTATTTCCCTGGAAACCAATTTCAAGTAATTTACCTAAAAAATTACCCCCAACTTAAGACCCCCCTCCCCCCTCATCCAACAGAACATTTTGTTTCCATCAAATACTCCATTATATAGAAAACCTTGGTATTTTATGATTATCAAAAGAACGGAAAAAAGGAAATACGAAATCAGTCTTTTTCAATAGTTAAGTGAGAGCTCATATTTAGGATCATAAAAATAGTCCATAAAATAAAATAAATATATATTTTTTCCCACACTTGCTAAATTTTCTGGCCATGCTTCGGAGGGCATGTAAAGCAGGCGGTCCCGGGCTTTCCTAGTTGAGTGTAAGAGAGGGCTTATAGCCCTAACTCCGCTAGGTAGGCTTAGTAATAGAGCCAAAAAAAATCTATATTTATTTTATAGAACAATAGGCCTAGTTACATGAAATAATTAGGAAAGCAATAAGTCAGTAATAATGCTGTCATAATACATACGAGTACAGTGTCATCATTAGGGTACTTTGAAGTAATTGGAACATGGAACTAATTCCATATTTCATAAAGATAAAGAAATCAGAATCGGATCGCAGCCAAAGATTTGTGAGCTTAAAAGTCAGTTACATCAAAAATTGCTAGGTACAGAAATCAGAAAAATTGAATCAATTTCAATTCAGTTGTTTCCTACAGTTTTAGAATTCGATTTATGTCTATAGGTCTCTGTGTCTTTCGAAATACGTTTAGAATTAGATTACTTAAGTTAAGCTAACCGTTGTTTTTGTTTTGTTGACTATGTACGTCTTCTTCTGGCTCTACAGCCCTTGAAGAGCTTTGGTCTGCTCGACAACATTCCTCTAGTCATCTCAATTTTGTACAACGTTCCACCATCTACGGACTCCCAACTCGCGAAGGTCAGTTTCCAACTCATCCTTCCAGCGTTTTCGAGGACGCCCGGCCAGTCGACTTCCTGTCATGCTTGCTTTGTACATCTTTTTTGGCATTCTTACTTACGCGTTGCGCTATTATAAACCGGACTATGTCTTCTCCGTTGAGTATTGCGAATATTTCGGTGTTGTTTCCTTAACGCATAGGGGTCCAAAGATCTTCCTTATTATCTTTCCTTCCAATACTCTTTATTTAAAATTTAAAAAGTTTTATTTATATTACGTACAAATAGAAAAGCAATAAATAACAAAAGTTGTCGGATTTTGGAGTGGCGATTTCTATACGGTTCATTTTATCTTATCATATTCATTAATCCGTCCGGCCAGTCGTCTTCCTGTCAACTATTTACTGTATCTTGGAAATTGTATGGATTTTTTGGAAGTGAATTAGACAGGAAAAGACACTTTCTAGTTTTAAGTCTCGTGCCATAAATATAAGACGTTTATTATTATTATTATTATTATTATTATTATTATTATTATTATTATTATTATTACTATTGTTATTAAGTTTGAGATAACGTATAACAAATACGGAGAGAGATTAAACAAAGTACTTATACCAAAGATATTTAATGAACTTCCTCCACAAATGAAAAAATTTAAACAGATGGGTGAGTTAAAAGCGGGTATAAAAAGATGGCTGGTCAATGGGAGTTAATAATAATAATAAAAACTGACATTAAAATAACAAGTTAAAATAAAATAAACATTATAAATAAATAACAAAAATAAATGATTAAGCCTTGTTTAGCAGCACTGTATGAGTCTTTTGTCCCAAATAAGCGCTAGCTTGGGGATGCGGGATGGTATTATTATGTATTGTGTTTTTGTAATATATGCTCCTTGTCCAGGGAATACTGAACAAGGAAAAGAAAGAAGAAGAAGAAAACTAAGTTCTTCGCTAACACAGCAGTGAAATCGAAGACACATTGCAACATTTAGGCTATAGCGTTTACTGTGCGAGCCCCTGACAATTAACTTGGGGGCCCACAGGTTTTGTGTATTACAAGGGTATAATTGATTTATATATTCCTTTGGCGCAGGGGGAGAACCAGCCGAAGAAGAAGAAGATTATTTCATTCAAAAAACAAATTATCTTATGCTAGTCCCTTTTCACAAAATTTCTCATCGTATAGTTGGTCACACGGAATTTTTTACAGAAATTATTAGGATTTGGTAACTAGCACTCTGAAAATCCAAAATTGAGTGCCCAGAAAAAACCCAACCCAGTGGAACTAGAACCCACGATCAATTTTGGTTATAATGTCTTCAAGGAGGTTGTCTTCAACCCCAAGTCAATTTACTGCTAAAATTGATAATACAGCACAGTGAATTTTATTAATAAAACTATGATTACATGCGGAAAGGAAAAAAATGCGGGGTTTACAAAGAATTTGAGTTGTTCTCACACGCAATGCTGATTGGAATTTTTACCTTTTTCTTCGAATAAATTTTATGTTTATTATTCTGGGACAAGTGATGAGCATGTAACATGCAGGAGGCGGAGAGGCACCCCAGAGGGTTCCTACATTTCATTCACACCCCATATTTTCTGATTTAAAATTTTCTTTTTGATGTGGAAAGGGATGTCGTGATTATATCTGTACTATTAGTTTCCGTTGAAATGAGTAAGGGAAAGGGAGGGGGAGAACGTGTTGATAGTTTATTTCGTTCTGTCACATTTTTTGATGATTTCAAATAAATAATAGCCAAAAGTAATTTCAGTTTTTCTTTTCATACACAGTTTTTTGTGAAACTATAATATTAATAACTGATACTAGGCATCACACCCTTGCTCGTGCTGGGGGTGGCAGCTCGGCACTTCGTGCCTCGCCTCCCCCACGTAGCCTCCTGCCGCTTGATAAAAAACTAATCTTAAAAGGTGCTATCAATATTACTTGTCCATATTTTTAAATGAATTTGTTCCAATGGCATATCCGGATTTTTATTTGAAGGGGCTAGGGCCAAAATTGGCCCCCTTTGCTAACTAAGTCAGACCGGGATACGGCAGCCTATTTTGTTTTACCTATTTTTTGTTGTTAATTACATAATATTTATTTTACTAAATTTGTCTCATTTTACGCTTGATGGGGGGTCATGACCCCGTGGCCCCCTCTGTGGATCCGCCACTGATTTCTTATGTGAAAAGTCTATGTCTAAACTTACCAAATCCATTCTGTTTTTTAGATATTTAGTTTTATGCTTTCGTCATCTTGCTCTCTTGAACACCTTTCCAGAATAGAAGTAATTTAAAAGTCAACCCTTTACTATGGGTGGATCCCACAATCATTTGCAAAGTCTAATTAGGAAATACTTCACGGCACCGGCATACAATGAAAAATGGCTGTGCCGTCCAGTATTTCTGTTTGCCATAAGTAAATCACAACAAAACTAGCGCAGAGATAGACAGAAGAATAACAGCAGCCAATAGAGCATATTTTGCCAACCTAAAATTGCTCAAGTCAAGATTTATCTCTAGAGCCACAAAACTACGAATATACAAAACCCTTATAAGACCAGTTGCAACATACGGATCGGAAACCTGGAATCTCACTGTAAACGATGCCAACAAACTACGTGTACTCGAAAGAAAGATAATAAGGAAGATATATGGACCCCTTTACGAGTACGGAGAATGCCGTATAAGAAACAACGCTGAAATCGACACCGCTCTCAACGGAGAAGACATAGTAAGGTTCATTAAAGCACAACGATTAAGGTGGCTGGGACACGTTGTAAGGATGTCTGAAGAACGCATGCCACGGAAAATGTACAAAGCAAGCATGACGGGAAGACGACTGCCAGGACGGCCAAGAAACCGCTGGAAGGACGAGTTAGAGAATGACCTTCGCGAGTTGGGAGTCCGTAGATGGTGGGGCGTAGTACAGAACCGAATGACTGGAGGAGTGTTGTCGAGCAGGCCAAAGCCCACCAAGGGCTGTAGAGCCGGAAGAAGAAGATAAGTAAATGAGGGCTCGTACTGTCAGGTTGCCACTAGTTCTTTTATTAGAATATGGCAATCCGTACTTCGCAGAGGATGGCAAAGTACTGGGATGCCTGGAGGGAGTCGGCGAGAAGTCAAAGCTCACACAGAGCTGTAGCGCTGAGAAAGAAGGAGAAGAAGATGACCAGCCATGTTTAGCTTGCCGGCTAGGGGAATAGACAGACAGACGAACTTAGTGAATTTTTTGTTGAATTTTAGAGAAAAAGAAAAAAACGAGAGATGGATTAGTGGAAGTGTACTCTTAGGGAAGGTAAATAAACTGAAAAAGGGAATCTCAAATTAACCATAGTAATCGCCATAAAAACCTCAAGGAATAAATAAATAAATGAATAAATAATCAACGCCAGACTAACCGCGTCGTGTCTACAAAATTACACAGACCGAATGTTTTATATTAAGTCTTGGCACTATTTTACGAGCGTATCGATGAGCGGGGATCGATTATTCGAAGTTAAAAACAATCAATCTTAGCCCTAAAATTAGCCCAGCTTGACAGTTGCAAGCGCGGGGGCGACCAAAAAACAAATTCGACCTACCTTTTCGAATTGATGAGCAATGGGCCGCCCATCTTGATATATTCATTTACAAAGTCTGTGTGTCTGCCCCTGGAGATCTCTGGCATAAGTTGTGCCTAGGCAGCTATCATGGCCGTGCCCAGGGGGTGGTCTAAGGGTCCGGACCCCCCCCCCCCCGAAATAAATTTGTTTATAGAAACCTGTATTGTTTGAAGAATTGGAATAAATTCATGGAGTTTCATTAATAAATTATCTAAAAAAAATTTAGACCCCCCCCCCCCCAAATCAAAACCTGGGTACTGCCTTGCAGCTATGTATATATACTATTGAAAGAGCCAGTGGTAGCCAGTGGCGTATCCAGCCTTTAATTTGAAGGGGTTTGCTGACAAAGTTAGACCTATTTACTTTTTTAATTAGATAATATTTATTTTTTCTAAATTTGTCTCAATTTGGCGCTCTTGAAGCGGACTCCTTCCGTGGATTCGCCACTGGCGGTAACTATTTTATCCATTTGCTCAACCTGCCGGTACCAATCACGCGATTACGCGTTATGGCAACATATTATACAACGTCTTCGCTGAGTCAAACGAAACTAACTCAAAATTTGCAGATTCGAGTAATGTTTTTAGTATCAGGCTGCTGGATGCGCCATATCGATTAAAGTCCTTGCCCATATTTTGTTTTTATTTTATTTTATTCCCCAAATGACCAATTCATATTGAATTAACTGTTTTCATCTGTTTAAACATTAATATTTTGATATTCGATGCTTTTATATGTTTATAGATAGGCTTAGATAGGTAACCAACGTTAAGCCATGCCTTGCGGTATGTCAATTAATTGATAAATTGTAACTGTTTTGTTTTTGGTGTCAGTATAATTGAATTGAATGGATCACGAATTGATTCAGTTTGACACAGGCTACTATGCCATATAAATTGGGCCGTAGACAAGAAAGTGGAGTTACTTCTACACAAATCAACACAACATGACGTGGAGAAATTGTTGTTCAAAAAGAGAAATAACGCATTTAATTTAAATTCAGATTTTATTCTGTAAATTACTTCTGTTTCATTCGACAGAGAATTCTTTTTTATGCTTTTTTGATAGAAAATACTCATATTTATTTCTTTCCAATTTATACGTAGTATACGGAAAGCTTTGTGACGGTCGAAATTTTCGATTCCGAGATTTCAGCGGATTTACACATTTTAAGGTCCCAGGAACCCAAAAAAGTGTTTTTTACGAAATGTCTGTCTGTCTGTCTGTCTGTCTGTTCGTCGATTTCCGAGCAAACTACTCGGTCAATTTTAATGAAATTCGGCATGTAGGTTCACAAAAATCATACCTCGGGACCTTTTATTTTTATTTTGGGTTAACTCAATTTGGGGGGTTTTTATTCTCAAAAAACTTCAAAAAAACGTCAAAAAAAATTATTTCCCAAAAACGGCTCCAACGATTTCTTTTAAATTCACATATATTGTAGTTGTTGTTAATGTTGATAAAATGCGAGGGGTCGCTTGCCCCTTGATAGTTTGCTTCTGGGGGTAAAAAAATAAAAATGACTAAATTTTAATGAAAAATGACTAAAAAATAATTTTTCTGCGACACCTTTTTTCTATCGATGATTTCTACCTTCAGGTATGTTTTAGGTGTTAAATTGGGTAACGATACCGGATAGGTTTCTTTCCCAAATAAAGTATTTGGTTTTGTAAAAAAAAATGTTTTTTTGAAAAAATGATTGAAAATTCACGCTCCAATGCATTGCGTGCCCTGCCAGTATTGCTGTGTGGTAATGTGTTGGTCTGACCTATCTAGAATTTACCTCACCACCAGTGACGTCAGGTGGACAACCCCCCCCCCCCACCCGAGACATCGTAATTTAACCATAGGAAAATTATTTACCATGAAATTACTCATTTTCTCTATCTACTAATTTTGATAAATTGGAAAGCATGTTCGAGTAAACTCGGACCGGTTCTTTTATTGACTTCCCTTTGACCTGGCTAAGGCGATTAATATGACTGCTAACCAACAGTCTTTCAAACTAATTACAGTTCTGGGAAGCTGCTCAAGAGAGGAGGATTATGAGGTAGAATTATGAGGTAGAAAATTAAAATGTATATATAAATTCACATAAGCTTTTTCGGAAAGTCATGCACCGAAAGTTATTAATATAAGGAAAAAGAACCGGCATACCAGTGAACCCATGCATGCTTTCCTGTTTATTAGGCGTGGTTTCCACCGACCTCTAAGTGCAAAATACACATACGGTGACGTGGTAGCAGATATCATTAATAAGGGCGGGGTTTCCACCGACCTCTCATTGCAGAATGCAAATGGTATTGACGGAAATTTTTGTTTAACTCTATGCCATAGTTCAAATTGATCAATGATCATAGGTTAAAATCACAAACAAACAAACTAAAATTAAATAATGGCTTCATGAGATATGTTAAGTACAAACATTTTAATAGATTTCTATAAAAAGAAAAATTTAAATTTCCGTCAATGTCATTTCCATTCTGCAATGAGAGGTCGGTGGAAACCCCGCCTTTATTAATGATATCTGCTACCACGTCACCATATGTGTATTTTGCACTTAGAGGTCGGTGGAAACCGCGCCTTAATATAGGTACCATAATAGATAATCATTATAATTCTATGGTAAATAATAACCCCAGCGTTAAATTTCGAAAACTTCGACCGATTGATAAAGCAATTACCTAGACTAGAATGTACAGCATAATGTAGCCTAATACTACACAATGATAATAGGATGGCATGCTATTCAATGCATTTCCGCTTAGATTTTCCTTAAGTTTTTCAAAAAAAAAAATTGTTTCTACAAAACCAAAACTTTGTTTGGGAAAGCAAACTATTTGGTTTTGTTACTCTATTTACTTCTTCAAAGATACCTGAAGTTATAAATCATCGATAAAAAAGGTTCCCTAGCAAAAAAAAAGTTTTACTAATTTTTTATGAAAATTAAAGATTTCTATTTTTTGTCCCCTAAAACAAGCTATAAAGGAGGATGCAGCTTAGTGGGTTATATTAACATTAGTAAGGACGACAATATATGTGAGTTTAAAGAAATCTTTGGGCCACTGCGTTTTTGAGAATTTTTTTTTCGACTTTTTGGGTGAAACCCCCAATATAATGAAATGAAATGAAATGAAAATACGACTTTATTGTAAACAAAACAAAAGGCGAACAATAAGACTATAAAGTCTTGTTTTCATGCTAACCTTAAAAACCAGAAAAAAAAACATTGTGAACTATTATAACTTAATTAGAATTAAATAGAGAAGAAGGAAACAGAGGAGTAGTAAAAAAGAAGGATAAAAGATAAAGGGGGGGGGGGGGGAAATCCATTGTCATCACCATTACAGGACCGGAGAGAGTCTAAGCGTTATCCAAGATATACTGTTTAATTATTTTCTTAAAGCTACTGAGTGAATTAGCTGCCCTGATCTCCAATGGTAGGCATAGACAAAAATGGTCCCGTAAAAACCCCTTCCTGTGACCTCGAAACATGAAATGTCGAAATCGAGAATACAAACCATTATAAAGTTTTCCTTCTAATAGCGTATAAATAGGAAAGGAAAAAATTAGCGGATTTTTGGGTAGCTTTCCTGACTTGAGAGCGTAGGGAATGCGAGGCGCGAAGCCCCGACCTGTCGCCCTGGGCAGGGCAAGCGAGGCTAACGTTCTGTATCACTTATTTCTGAACGCAACTCCATCCCTAACTGACAGATTCTTACGTGGATGGTCTGCAACTTCATTTAACTGGCATTTAGAACAGTTCAATATAGTTTTATTACGGTATTAAATTAGTTTATAATGTCGACTCATACTTCACGTCGCTCAACCATACTACCATTTTCATTTTGTTCGCTTAATAGTTTTATATTCTATTATTTTGAAGTACTTTTTATGTACGCAGACCTACTCATAGTAGCCCATTGCGATATTGCTGTTTACGAAATAAAATAATTAGTAACTACATGTAAAAAGTGGAAGGTTTATATATTGAACTGATTAATGATTATAAGCTTTAGTTTTTTTTTTTAAATACAGTCCTAAATGCGATCCTGCCTAATGGAATGCCATTAAAGTAATTAAATTAAGAGAAAATTACATCAAAACAAGACATTAGAAGCCCGTCCCCGCATTTTTCCGCGCGGAAACCCCCCCCCCCCCCCCCTCTTTCCCTCCCTCCCCATTCCCGATTTTAAGTTACGGGACATTGCCCTGGGAACGGTTATTACAAAAATGCCTTACACTCTCATAAAAACCCGGCCATTAAATAAGTTCCAATCAGTGCTTTTGCTAATAACGTCTCAAACACCAGAAATCAGTTCATTTCTTTTAACAGAGAGCGTGTTCAGAACTAGTGCAGAAGAAAGACAGACCGCCGAAGAACTTACCCAGATACCAATCTGTGGTGGAATTTCGGTTAACAGCCGGTCATGACTATCTTCAAATAAACCTTCACCGTATAGGTGTAGTAGCGGAACCTTTCTACCCTCTGTGTAACACCCAGGAAGAAATGGACAAAAAACACCTTAAGACTTGCCCAGCCCTAGTCAATAGCAGAGGTTCAGTCGATTATGTGTTGTATTGGGCTAAAAGAAAGCTGATCGCGGAAGCCTAATACTATAGCGTAATTTTAAAAAAAAGTGTTCACAATGTCGAAAACTTCGTAAATAAACAGTTTGGGTACATATCACTTCATATCAGCGCCAAAATGTTTCTGCTCAAAAGTTTCAGTTCGCCTAAAAACCAGAAAAAATAGAATGAACTGAAGACATGGAAAAATGGACGCAAGCGGAATTCAATCGGGAGTCTCCCAATTGGCAGGGTGGTATGCTGATCACTGCACCAAATATGTTTACACGCCCACCTCAAATTTTCTAAATGTTGAAATTATTACTGAGAACATTTTCTGTACGATTACTTAAATGACCCATAAATTATCCGTATAACTCTTGCCTTAATTAATTAATACAGAATATATGAATTTTTAAAAAAATGATATGCTGCATTCTGCAATCTATAAAGGTTTTAAAATTTAATATAATAATACATAATATTAATAATAATAATAATAATTGTGTATTGACCAGATATTTGACAAATACATTTGAGATAAAATAAATAAATTTCCGAAAGAGCATCATTGTCGGCGATGAGCGTAAACCCATTATAGCCCTATATACAACAATATAGGCCCTATATACAGCATTAAAATAGGTCAACGGCATATTACAATAATTGGTCGTAGAGGGACACCAAAGGATTAACCTTCTCTTTCAATCAACTAGAAAGGTTCGAGACCACCCGCTTTACATGCCTTCCGAATCATGACCAGAATGGAATCCACCGAATCACAGCCAACAAAGGTCATTGGCATGCGATAATGTAGTTCTGGCATAAAAAATAAAAATGTTAAGAAGCAAATAGTGAAACCAAGAATATAGGTACTCTACGCTTGGATAATTTTAACAATTATTAGTGTAGTTACTATGTTATTTCAATATTACTAGTATGTACAAGAAATCTATGACTTTATAGTTGAGTTGATTATATTGCTCATTTCGAAGAAGTCATAATTATACATGTAGACAAATAAATTTAGAAACCCACCCCATCTCCTGAACAATCATTGCAATCCCTTATCTTACGCTCAACATACTCGTAGATGAAATGAAATGAAATGAAATGAAATGAAAAAACGACTTTATTGCAAAGAAAAGGCGAACAATAAGACTATAAAGTCTTGTTTTCATGCTAACCTTAGATACATAAATAATGAATTTATGTTCAATTACTGAATCAACTTAGCGTATTAATTAATGGCTATACGCTCTCTTTTAGGTGGCTATTCCGCTTGTCAATTTTTCTTCAATAATTGATGTGATTTTTGTTACTCATCTCATCAATTATTGATGCACAAATGACGGAATATTGACAAGTGGAATAGCCGCCTTACACTAAAAAAGAAAGGCCACAAAAATGCATGAAGTGTGAGACTCGAACTGACAACCTTTCGAAAGAGTCTTTACCAATACACGTTCAGATACATCAAAATAAAAATTAGAAATAACTCTACGACCAACGAGTAATTGATACTACACATGTTTGTTCTATTTTGACCCACAACTCCCCCCCCCCCCCAAATGGGCTGGATGCGTCCCTGGACTATTTCCCCATTTTTATTCGCATCAGGGAAGTCTGATTATATTGGTCTGACCACAAATTTAATAATTTGATTCCATAAAAAGTATGATAAGTAGGTGTAATTGGCTAAGCAGAGTCAAAACACGAAGGTATCAGCCTTGACTATCGTATGTCGAAGAGAACAGGTGTCTAAATTGGCGTAATGCACAGTAATCTCAATACCTTATTTGGCGCGCGTAATACTCGGACTTCAATACAAAGCAAGGTCGGAACCGCTGGGTTCGATCAATCAAAGACAAAAACTAATAGTATTCCTATTATGAAGAATACAGCGACTGGTTGAAGAAGTGATGCTGCCTTGAAAATATAAAAAAAAGTGTCTAATAACGTAATGAGAGACTGTCTTGTTCCTACTGTAACTAAGGCGCGGTGGGAAGCTTTCTTGTACACTAAAAAGTTCAAAAACTATTGCTCATTGGAGCGCAGGGCCGTAGAGAGAAAAGGCAAAGAGGCAAAGAAAGGGCACAGGAAAAATTGGGCCCCCCTCGCATGATTTCATTATAGGAAAAAGCATACAAATAAATAAACAAATATTTCTATTCAAGTATTATACAATCAAGCAATCAACAAGTACAATAAGTAGTCAACAAGAAGGTATAAAATTAAATCATCATAAAATAAAATCGTCAAAATATCGTCAAAATCATGTAGTTTTGTCATTATATCATTGTGCTAGTGCCTCAGTGACAGCTTTCTCTAAAAGATGGTCTCTAAAAGCAATTTAGGGAAGTTAGTAGCATTTCTCACCACTCTCAGTTCATTCAGGAGTTTTGTAAGCTATAGGCAAATCCTTGTAGTATGGGATCCAGTCGCTCACACTATAGGCTGTGCGTGGTGCTGACTTTACAAGGCCTCGTCTTTGCCTCGTGTTGTAGGTGTGGGTGTCCCCACACATCAAGCTTTAAGATATGTAAAATGCATTTATATAGGGCGACTCCTTCTCTTCTCAAATACTTTGAAGAGACTGACCGGAAAAGTTCCATAACGACGGCTAATACAAGAAACTTCCTAGCAAATAAAAATTCAGTTATATATGAATTAACATTGCTGGGATCGGCATTAGGGGGAGATGCATTATGAAATCCAGTCTACCCAGGTACTTACATTTTTGGGCAAATTAAAAAAATTGTTAATTGCAATTATATCCCATTCAAAACACTTCGCGCTAGAGTAGAAAGACACAGATTATTTTTATCACTGCGCCCTAGCCAACGGGTCACGTATCCGTACGTGCTGAAGTCATGCTAGCGCCTGTTACATTGTGTCAGTGATAAGGATGACTCAACTTGTCCATTATCGTTGGCAGCCGGTGTAGGTTCACATCGAGGATGTTTACCAGTTTCGCAATGGCCAAAAATGCTTGCGGAAACAATTTAAATAATGTCCGCTGTGGTCAGCAACATACCCAACCAAAATAATACAAAACCTAATATATTTAAGAACCGGTACGAGTGAATACATAAATGCTTTCCTATTTATCAATTTGTATAGGTACCGATTTACAGATAAAATGAGTAAATAATTATATGGTGAATGGTCACGTAGGTGGTCATATTATAAGCAAATAATATGCTAAATAATTGTTGTAGGGTTACATTTCGGTTGCCTCGGCTTTCCCTATCCCAAAGCTCTGAATCCACCGAGTAGTTTGCCCACAAATCGACGAACAGATAGAGAGACCGACAGACAGACATTTGGTAAAAACCACTTTTTTTGTTTCCTGCGGTACTTCAAAACGTGTAAGTGCACCGAAATCTTATACTAGGGCGTATAAATAGAAAAGCAATAATTATTTTATTATCTTAGCTGGCCGCCTTACCAAGTTGAATCCAGCGGACCAGAGCAGGTTCAAAGATGCAGATAACTTGGTAGTGTGCACAGTACCGGTAGGGAAACATGGTAGGACTTGTCCTGGTCACCTCCGAACTAATCGTGTAACTTCACTGTGTTTCCCAAGTGGTTCGGAATCCTCTATAATCAGGAGGTCCCCTGTCCTATGGGCCCACACCGTGGCCTGGGACTGTGTCCAACCATACTACTACTTTATTATCTTTATTTTTATAAAAAGGTTAATCGCGCACAAACAATTTAATGAATGTATCCGATTAACCTCTTAAATCGCCTCACTAAGTAACTTAATAGGTACTTGTGTCGAGTTACGACACATCTCCGATCGCAAGGTGTGCCGAGACTTGCACAAGTACAAGAACGCTACCATCTTGCCACCGAAGTCCCTATAATAAATATACAGGCATTGCATATACTGCAACTGGCTACTAGTGACCTTGAACTAACCTTGTTGGATACAAGAGTGACAAATCCAAAGCAGCAAAAATTATGGGATGAGTTGTAACAATTGCCCGAGCGTGCGCTGGTATAGTCTCGGCACCCAAGATTATTATAAAAATTACCCAATGCTTTTAAAAATGTCGAGGTAAAAAATTGATGTTCAGGATGCAGTCATTAAGGTATTTTTTAGCAGTGCTTCTAAAGTATTTATTGGTAATGTACCTAACGTCCATTTGAAAAAGATTTAGACAAAAAAAATCGTTTTAAGTTGCGAAGAGATGACAATGAATATTTTTTTCTGATGGGCAATTTATGATAACTTATAACTTATATAATTATTTTGAAGACTTATCAATACTTTAAAAGAAAAGGAAGAAAGAAAATTGTCTTTATTCTCTATATGGGCGAATTTTGGGCCTTTAAATAAATAAAAAAATAAAAAAATAAGGACTTTTTATTGTTTCTATTACTAAGCCAACCTAGCGGAGTTAGGGCTATAAAGCCCTCTCTTACTCTCAACTAGGATGACCCGGGACCGCCTGCTTTACATGCCCTCCGAAGCATGGCCAGAAAATGTAGCCAGTGTGGGACTCGAACCAACAACCTTTCGGGTGAAAGTCAGAGTCCGTACCACTACGCTACATGTCCTGACCTTTCGGCCCATTCTTACAATTAACCCATTAAGGTAGCATTGGGGTGTATGAAGCACTTTGGGACTCCTTTGAGACCCTTCCCAAATCATAGTAGAATTCAAATGAAAGCCGGCAGAGAAGAAAGGGGGGGGGGATTGTACTTACCTTTAGCTTTGCATCGTAATATAGGAATGGTAATCACTAATATATATATAACGTGCCTTGACAACAATGACAACACGACAAATTGAAAAGGTAACTTTGCCATCATTAGGCCGCAAATGCTCTTACAATTGAGAACAGTTCATTACCTTATAATGTTACAATATACATACGTTTTCGAAAATTTGCTTGAGGGTGGTGCCGGCTACCCATCATTCAATTAAGCAATTTATATTGTGCAAAAGGTAAGGGAAATCAGCAGACTGTCAGATGATTAATTAGTACCTATATTCCTAACTAGCTGGCTAAATTCATTATTGGGGATGATTGTGTAAACAACATGTTCTCCACTGTGTTTCCTCTAATTGTTTGCTTAGGCGAATTAATGCAAAACAAAAATATTTTTTTCTCCAATTTCAGCCAATTTATAATAATAATAAATAAATAATATATAACATAAAGATCGGCTGGTTTTGTGAAAATACGTTATTTATACTAAAAATGAAATTGCTAGTCTCTCAATTATATGCTTAAGGTGATATTCATTTTTTAAATTTTTTTATATCAACAATATTATGAGTGGAATAGCTGTGGGAAATTAAAAGTGAGCCCACGTTTTCTAGTCGGCGTTTAAGAAAGTAATAAATGCACGTCAATTTATGGAACATGCATTAAACAAATCTATACATTCAAAACTACAAGAGAACACAATAGAGAACAAAACAGAAATACTAAAAAATGACATTCATCCTTTAGAATCACAATAGAACGGAAAGCTAACCCCCTGCGTATTTTCAGTCAAAGATAATATAAAACTATATAAAGGCAACGAAATATTCCGCTATAACTTCCGTCGCTTGACCGAAAGAAATGACAGACACAAAGAGAAGGGTATAAGCATAGAAGCTCCCCCCCCCCTCCTACTTTCTTTATATCTATGACAAATATTGAATCGCTAAAAATTAGAATATTTTTGTACTTTATTTGGGAGTATACTGTCAGGTCAAGACGGGGGTGATTTAGGAAAATATATGAAGGATATTTGGAAAATTCTTCTGATTGACCCTCTATTCTTAACAACGGGGGTGGGTAAAACACCCTCGCAACTTTTTCAATGTCAATTTTTTATTTCTTCAATGTTTTGTCTTCATTCTATGACTTTCTCCGCGTCTCCCTTACCCATAATCTGATTGTTTTCGGTGAAATTGAGCCATTTCAAATATTTCCCTGTATTTTATATGTTTCATTTTTCTCGGCACTTCAATCCCATTGGAATATTTCTCAATTTTTTGTTATTTGGGTCATCACTCCGGAGTAAATTTACTTTCAGGGCGATTTCCAGTTGTTTACTAAGTTTCATCAATATAATTGTGAACTGTTTAACTTCGTTATTTATTTGTCTTGCCTTTAACTTTAACAACCATATCATTGATTTTTTTTTTTGCAGACAATGCGTGTATCTATTATTTAGAGATAGGGGCATGACTCCTTGGTCTTAATCTTCGGTAAAACTGTTGTTTCGCTGTAGTATGTTCAAGATGAAACTTTCATTGGGTTTCACATTTACCGAGTCGTAGTTAGTTACTAAAAATTGGATACAGTGGATACTCTATTTAGGTTTAGTAGTATGGTTGGACACAGTCCCAGGCCACGGTGTGGGCCCATAGGACAGTGGACCTCCTGATTATAGTGGATTCCGAACCACTTGGGAAACACAGTGAAGTCACACGATTAGTTCGGAGGTGACCAGGACAAGTCCTACCAGCATGTTTCCCTACCGGCACTGTGCACACGACCAAGTTATCTGCATCTTTGAACCTGCTCTGGTCCGCTGGATTCAACTTGGTATGGCGGCCGGCGGAGACCTATTTAGGTTTAAGTAGACTTCTATATGGGAGAGATGGCACATTCATTCCCACCAAAAATGTCTGGGGCAAATGGCCACGTCTATTCAATGGCTGGTCATAGGAGGAAATAAAAAAAATATTTTTGCTGGTAAGTGAATGTCTCATCTCTCCTATAATGTAGAACTTGTTTAGGAATATGGGACTTAAGAATGGTGTTGGAATATTTTCAGTTTGGTTTGTAGCCTTGTGTTGTTTTTCCTGTTATAATGTAATTTTTGATGAATGAATTATGTATTTGTAGCCTAAGAATATATAGTACAAAATTGACAGTTTTGCCTAATAGCCCAATGAAATAAATATAATATAATTTTTTAGTTTCTTTTTAGGTGTCCTTCCCTAAAACCAGCCAATATGTTTAAAACAAATGCAAAAATATCTAGCCTAGGCCAATGCTCCCCCCCCCCCCCCGGTCTAGCCCTATCCAACTAGTAATCTAGTAATAGCTTTATCAATTTGTTAATAATAAAAATCAGCAACACTAAAAATGAATCGTCATTTTTGATGCCATCGCACTGCTAACCCAGGAATTTTGCCTAGTACTTGTAACAGAACACCATGTAGGTATCGACTGCTGAACTGTCAATTGGACTTTCCATATAAGTATCTTATAGGTACTACTTAATGTTTACCGTGTAATTCTTCCTGTAAATCAATACTCCAATTTCAATATTATTTTGTACATCATGCTAGTTTTATTGAGGTCATTGCGGTAGGCTAATTGTTTACGTGTTTTCTCCATATTTGGAGATAAAGTGATGTTTTTGTTAAATTTATTGGTTGTCAACGAATCAACGATATCACAGGCATCATTTCCGCAAATAGAACACGATATTAAATAATACGTAGAAAACTTTGCAAATGCTGTTTTGTTAAGAAATCTTTTTCCCAACGTAAGCTGTGCAAGCTTAAGAAAACTAAATCTGTCTTAAAGACGCTCAAAGTATTATTTTTTCTCAACTTGACAATTTTCCATGTATTTATTTAAAAAAAAAAAAAACATATCTGCAACTCGTTCATTTTTTTTTTATAAATTTCTATTTTTAAGCTTTCACCATCTCCCTCTCTTAATCACATTTCGAGAATAGTACGCAATTTAAAATCGGTCCATTAGAAGTTAAATAAAATTATGAGCGAGGTAGTATTTCATCATTGCAAATACGCGGTCGCAATCGCGAAAATAGTATCGGCACCTGTCCTCTATCATTTTCACGGAAAACCGCAAGCACCCAAACTTAAAAAAATTCCTTATTGAAATGAAATGAAATAAAAAACAGCTTTTTATTAGGCGAGCTTTAGCACCGAAGGGCTACTCTACAAGCTACCCTTATTTTACTATGTATGACCAATGCCTCAACAAATTGGATACTCGAAATGTTCAGTTCAATGACTTGTAAGGCCGTAGCCAGAATTTGTTATCGGGGGGGGGGGGGGGTCCGGCTGACGTCACCGGAGGTGAGGTAACCTCAATATATTTAAAACTCCATTCTAAATTGTCTAGTGTACGCTGCAAATATTTCGGGGGGGGGGGGGGGTTCAGGCCCCTCTGGCTACTACCTTGATGACTACTTGACGTAGTAAAATTAAATAAAAAACAATACCGCCAGATTTTGATAAGATTATGTTGCAGGAGTGACTTCGGTGGCAAGGTGGTAGCGTGCTTGTATACTTTGTGCGAGTCTACACACCTTGCGGTCGGCAACGTGTCGTAACTCGACACAAGTACCTATTAGGTTACTTAATAAGGCGGACTGAAGAGGTTAATCGGATACATTCATTAAATTGTTTGTACGCGATTTAACATTTTATTTAAAAAAAAATTAAAAAAATATAAATAATACTGTATACGGTCCTCTTAACCATAGGCGGATCGAGGTTTTTTCTTTGGGGGGAGGGGGGGTTGTTAAAACATGTAATGAACATTAAGTTTTTGTATGCGATTAACCTTTTTTTAAAAATAAAAAAATGTAAAAAATATATATTATAGTGCTGGGTACTTGTTTGAAACCCCCCCCCCCCCCCTCCCATATGGATCCGCTGTTGCTCTGCTGTTCCACAGTGGCCGCATAAATAAAATATCTTCGGGTGGGGGCATGACCAGATCGCCTCTAGCCACCATTCTACCAACTTCTTGCCTTTGCACAGGTCCCCCATGCATACGTCCCTGCTTCCCTTTTTATCTAATTTGACGCCGAGACAATAAGCTGTCACTAAATTTGTAAGTTACGGAAGAAAGCACGTCGTTGTACATGAAAAACAGGTGAGCCGCCGTTAGCGGACCGAGAAGAGCTCGGGTTGGCGGCAACCTACGAAGGGGGTGGCCGGTGCACGAGCGCGCACCGCCCGATTCCCAATATCAATCAGTTATCGGTTCGCAGCAATCAGCCGATTGGTTCAGTTCTCTGTCTTTTTTCCCGCTCCAGTCAACCTCTCTCTCTATTCCATGCCCTGGAAGGTCGTTCCAGTCACACTACCTACTTCCATGGGGGGTAGGAGGGTGAATCGATGCCATTTAACGACCTTTGACCGTAAATCCTGGCGCCGCTAACATACATCATTGAGTTGGTGCAGTTCATTTTCAGCGAGAAAATGGTCTATCTCGCATGCCATAGTTCTTACTCGTAGTTTTTACCCATATCAAACAAAATGCCACTTTAACGAGAGAATGTATTTTTTTTAATTTTTAAAACATTATTTTATTATTTATTTATTTATTACAATTACAAAGGTTTTCAGGGCCAGAGTTACGTGATGAAGCAATACAATCCGGGATAACATGCCGTGGTCATTCTGAAAGCGTACTTCCAAAAATTTCGTCAACATCTGCCGTCGACATCTTCAGTGGAACTGCGTAGATTTCTACGATTGTATCTCGGAGGATCAGCAGCTTTCAGAACGACCGCGGCCTATCCTCCCGGAATGTTTATTAATTATTTTTTTATGTTAGAATTTGAGAAAAATACAACATTAGCAGAGAAAAATACAACAATCGCTGCAAACCAATCCCTAGATTGCAACTCAAGATGAAGATGTTAAAAATCAAGATACACTTGCGTGACAATGTGTTGTCGGAGGCATATAGTTATAGGTACAATAGGTAAAGTATCCGATTTACAAAATATAAAACGAGGAGGCAGAAATAAAAGATTGGACAGAGCAGAGTGATAACTCAGGTTTACACCTAAAAAAACATTCGGTGTTAGTTTAGTAACGGCCACAAACAATTATAATGTACGAGAACATTTCTTCTTTTTACTAAGTTATCGATGGTAGCGTTTGATAATTCATATTTCATGTGAAATTTGAATTTGTACAACTTGATCCCCCTCCCCCGGGTTATCTGTTAAAGTAAACTATTAAACTGTATATGTTAATTAATTTTTTCCGGAGTTGCAATCATTGTGTAAAATGTTATTCCGTCAGAAATCACATAATAATAATAGTAATAATTAGTTTCTTTTTTTAATTAACTAAAAAAAGACGGATATTTATGGGTACAATTTTATTTTTCTATATAATTATCAACAGTTTCCAAAACTAATAATGCTTGATAGATATTACGATATTTGGGAAATATCAATACCATGGACGGATACAAGGTGGGACAGGGGGGAGGGGGTAGCTGCTTCCCAAAATTTAACAAATCAGTTGTAAGTTAATTTATTACACTCTAATTTAATCGATACTATGCATTTTTGTTACTTTTTGACTCCCAACTACCCCCCCCCCCCCTCCCCACATGAGCTGGATCCGTCCCTGATCAATACTCAAATGGAAAATGCTATAATAATTTCGTTTATATCAATTATAAGACTTGGTTTATGCAGCATTCATTCAATACCAAACAGCCAACAGGCTGGAAGTTAATAAAGAGATTATGCTCCTTCTATGTTATGGGAATGGTTATGTACCAGTATAATAAAATCTGTTCACATTTACCTATACGGTAATTGAAATTACCCCGGTAGGCCCTGAACACACGATCAATTAGTATTGGCCGACACGGTTCAGCTAGTAGCATTGCAACTTTACGTTTGAAGGCCTCCATTCATGCACTGAACGATCCATTGGGACAAGTCAAACAACAAAGGGTCTTTGGTAGGTCAGAGTGCAAAGAATGGGCATTTAACTTACACTATATCCATTTCTAGTGCTTTTTGACTTGTCTCTGCTCGATCTAACGGGACAAGCCAAATAATTTTTAATAGTTTTTCTCTGTGAAAATAATAGGTATTTAACATCCTAGAAATCACTTTCAATACCTTTTCTCTTCTCTTGTACAAAAGAGCTACGTTTTTAACCTGAAGGTTAAATAAATAAGAATGAGCCACAAAGAAATTAAAAGTTTGCTTACAAAATTATTAGAAATACTAATTGTAAATAATAACGTCCAGAAGCCTAATTAATTTCGATATTTTGCGAAACATGAAAATTAGGACTAAGCGCAATTTTTGAGTAATGTAAACCGTGGATACTCTACCTACTAAATTGTTTGCTATATTATTACTATACGCATTTTCTATATTAATGCATTTTTATATGAACATGTGTTGTCAACATCGTGGTGAGACATAGTGCACTGAACTGTACTGTATTGTTCCATCATATTTTTTATATGCTGGCAATTGAGGAGTAGCGTAATTTGGGAATTAAAAAAATAATTAATTAAATTAATTATTAATTAATTAAAACGATTAACGATAAATATAAAAAATCACACTTTAGCTTCATCCCGTTACTGAAATAGTATTCCAAGCCTGAATAATTTTAATTGAGTAATTGAGTAATTGAGAAAGACGACAAAGTAAGATCGAAACCAGTGTTATTTTATTTATTACTAGAAAACGAATATTAATTTTTAAAATTAATATTGAACATAAACAATGAACTTAAATGCGCCTCCCTGAGATGACGCTGTGGCGTCACAACCTCTTTTCCCGCCAAAATATCTCTCTTACCTGCTTGTATTGGGCCCTCATCAGTAGTTAGGTTACCATAGAAAAATCTATTCCCAAGGCCCAAGTGAAAAGAATGCCTTCAAATCTAACCACTCACTTGCTACTACCGTTTAGTATTACCAATGTCTAGCTGATACGTTCATCCAGGTAATAGGTATTTACCGAGATCTATAAAACATGTTTTTAATTGATTACAAGCCTATAATTGATATATAATGGGAATGTTATTGTTATTTCACTTATTTGTTTACTTGTAGATTGCCAATACATTGTTCAAGTGATTCGCTGAATTTATCATTTGATTATTGATTTATGTAGATTAAATTCTATACAATTAATCATCATACGCTTGTCCTAATGTTTGTACATACGGTATAATTACACTGTCGTGTTTATGATAACGTAATAGTTAGCAGTAGATCACATTAATTGTTAATGGTACAATTGATATAGTAGTAGTAGTATGGTTGGACGGTGTGGGCCCATAGGACAGTGGACCTCCTGATTATAGTGGATTCCGAACCACTTGAGAAACACAGTGAAGTCACACGATTAGTTTGGAGGTGACCAGGACAAGTCCTACCATGTTTCCCTACCGGCATTGTGCACACGACCAAGTTATCTGCAGCTTTGAACCTGCTCTGGTCCGCTGGATTCAACTTGGTATGGCGGCCGGCTACAATTGATATAATAATATATGTTATATCAATTACAGCTAATGTGCGCAGTTGTTAAGCCAGAAGGGTGAGCGTCTAGGAAGACTGCCTGTATGCCAATGGAAAAAAACTAATATCGCTACTGTTTTTTCACATTTTAATTGAAGGTGGTTCAAAGCTACAGATATAATATACGTTATCAGAATGCAATCACTTTTTATGGTGACGAGAGTTGGCAATTGTGTGAGGCGGTTGCTGAGTGGATGCTATAATAAGGAATACCAGGCCCACGATGAAGTACATACATGAGTTAGTTCAGCTTCCTGAGCAAAGAAAAGGTAATCGAAATTAGAAGATATAGTGAGGAGGTTACCTTTTCAACCAAAGTTAGTTAAATGTCACTGTTATGTGTGAATACTGCAATATGAAGAAAAAGTGCCGAATGGCAAGATCCTAGTCCTCCGTTATAGAAATAGGTATTGAGGAAAGGTTTTTTGTTTGTTTTCCAACAATCCAGCGCCTCTCAGCATTTCTGCTTTTAAGCAACCCTGTCAGCCTTGCGGAGCCGCTACTCTTAGTGGCCGCTAAGTGGAATAAGCGCGTAGCCTACGCAATGTAAAAAGAAACAAAAACTTCAAAAATTTACATCACTAAGTTATATGTTGACCTACTGTAGTACTGTATATGACGTCATTCGTCACTCCCTGATCATATTACATATTTCGTTTCCTTCGAAAATCCCATGGGGCAAATGACCTCTCCCTTTCTTGAAGGCTCTCAAATTACACACCCCTTTCTTTTCCTTATTTTTCTTATTCTCTATTTATCTATCTTTATCTATCTTTATATTTATTTATTCTTAAAAAAAAAAAAAAAGTTACGGTGGGTTCTCCATAACCTACGAGTAACTTATACTGCAATCTAAATAACAATTCAAGTCAATGGAACCAGGCCCGTACTAAGGAATTTGTTTAGTTTTAAAATGGAATTTTTCCCCGCACTTCTCCTATATGTAAGCTTCTGCGGTGAATCCGCGAAATTAAGTTGCATCAATAATAATTATTACTAGTCTGTATCTAGTGACTATGTACCTACGGTTTGAGGTTTCTGTACAGTTTTATAAAATTCATGTTAAATCATCAATTTTTCCAATTTTCGGGGGTGGGCGGCGTCTACGGCCCCTTTGGTTACAAACTTGAGGGGAACTTAAAACATTCTGCAGGAAAAGTTTTGACATAAGAGCTAAGCCTACGATCTTACTGCTAAGCCTTGAGAACATTAAAGAATGAAGATCTACGTATTAAAAAGCACTTAAGTATTAGTTCATGTCAATCAATCCATCAATCAATTGTGTATTTTTATCGTAACAAATTTAAGAATATCAAGAATGACACGCTATGAGTTCCGAGTGTCCCCTCTCATCAATTTGACAATTTTGACACACTAAAATTATTTACCCTTTGGCTTTGTTCTATTTCTAGCCACGCGGCCGCATTTTAGTTTTATAATAAAATCAAAATTTCATACTAACAATGCAAAATTTAATTTTTAATTATGACAATGTGAAAAAATAAAATAAGCACTTTTAATCATATGTATATATATATCATTTCAGAAAGGTTTGAAGTTATTTCCTAACCGTAGTGGTTGGGCCCGTAACAAGGATTTTATTTCGGGGAGGGCAATCTTATAGTATATATGCAAATAGTTTCAATTTTGGAAAGTAAAATTCTATCTAGTGTAAAGTCAAAAAGTTTCGGATGGGGTTACAGCTAGCCCTCCTGGTTATGGGCCTGGTATAGGTTTTTATTCTAACCCTCACAGGTAATTAGAGAAAGAAAGGTATCAAAAAATGGTCGGAAACAGGATTCTCAACCTTGCCAGGTGACACACGGATTTGGTCCAGTGGTCAGAATACCAGCCCGGCAAGGTCAAGACTCGGGTTCGAATATTGTTTTTTATATATCTTTATTTTATCATATCTTTATATCTTTATCATATCTTTAAAAATCTGTGAAAACGCTTAGCCCATTATACCAAAAAATCGTGAGTACACAAAGGCAAACTGTTGTAGACGGTACCTGGGCAACTCGTTGTGTAGCGCGCTTTTTAACGACAATAGCTCATCACACCAACCCATATTCAAAACCACAGTATTGCGCTACCCATAAACATACAACGCGTAAGCCCCAGAGGGCGTTGCGATATGATAATTTAAAAAAAATCTACTGCCTGTAGAGGGGTTCCTACAAAATTAAATAAGTACCCTGTAAATTATTTTTACATAATAACATACAATATTGATTCCACACAGGTACCCACTGCTATGTTAATACATTAATAAAATATATTCATCAGAATTGCATTGGAAACAACGGCTTTACGGATTTGAAAACTTATTAAAAAGTCCCTGTATTAGTGTTAATACAAAATTACATTTTCTATCATAATTAGATCATAGTGAAATTAAAGTGCTGTGGGCAACGAAGTATTATGGGAAAGAAGAGGAAGGGGAAGCAACTACAGCAATTCTAACTATTCATAGCTTATGTGAGACAGGCATATACGATACATTGTGCATAGGAAATAATTTGAGAAACTAAATTATAATAGGCAATGAATTCTGTTCATACATGGGCTGTCGTATATAAGGCAAAAGTTGGGAGCATCGTGGTGCTTTGATATGGCAAACTTCTATCTATCAAACTTTTGAGTAAATGTCTTGTAGTCTGTAGACCAGACTATTTCATTTACTTCGCATCACAGGACGCAGAGTATTGGACTCTGTTATTCAACTATTTTATGCTGTCAAAGTACACCCCTATACAAAAAGAGCCAGCTGAGGCAGCTCAGGGGGTCGGGGAAGTCTGGCTGGCTCTTTGAAACTTTGAGTGTGGGGATCTCATTCATAAAATCGAAATGTATGAGAATATGGAATGCATCGGTGAATGACAAAGCAGTATAATCCGAGATGATAGGCCGTGGTCGTTTCATTGACTACAGATAACGTTTGAGAGTACGCTTTCAGAACGACAACTGCCTATCATCCCATATTCTACTGATTTGTACCGGCAAATATTGCCAAATCCCCAAATCAGTCAGTTTTTTTATTTTATTTAATTAACTGCACAAGCTATTAAAAATTTAGTTAACTCAAGTTTTAGCAGACTATTTCATGCATCATATTTTAAGATAATTTTTATTTTTGATGTTGCTATTTCCCATGAATTGTAGTCCCCAGTAATTTTAACGAAATAATAAGAACCGGTCCGAGTTTACTCCAACATGCTTTCCAATTTATAAATTAGTAGATAGACATGTGTAATTTCTTCAAAAACTAATTTTCTGCACAGAACCAAATATTCTTTTGGGAAAGCAACCTGATTGGTTTTGTTACTCTATTGAACACCTAAAACATACCTGAAGTTAGAAATCATTGATAGAAAGGTTCCGCAGGAAAATTATTTTTTAGTAATTTTTCATGAAAATTGAGTTATTTTTATTTTTTTACCCCCAGAAGCAAACTATGAAGGGGCAAGTGACCCACCGCATTTTTTTAACATTAAAAACGACTACAATATATATATATATATATAGGCTATATACATTTAAAAGAAATCGTTGGAGCCGTTTTTGAGAAATAATTTTTTTAGACGTTTTTTTGAAGTTTTTTTAGAACATAACCCCCCAATCTTAAGTTCCAAAGCCCAAAATAAATAATAAATAGTTCCGAGGTATGATTTTTGAGAACCTACCGGTACAAATTTCATAAAAATCGACCGAGTACTTTGCCCGGAAATCGATGAACAGACAGACATTTCGTAAAAACCACTTTTTGTGGTTCCTGGGACCTCAAAACGTGTAAATCCGTTGAAATCTCAGAGTCAAAAATTTTGACCGTCACAAAGCTTTCCTTATATATTATATATATGTTATATATATTATACTACGTATAAATTAGAATGCAATAACAATAAATACATCACTTTTTTCCTTGTCCAGTTATCCCGGTCAAGTGCTGGCAATATATTGACAATTTTTACAAAATGCAATATTTCACTTTCAAGCTTTCTCTTATCGAGCTATCTAGGACCAGATGGCACTGCAAATCAATAAGTAATAATAATAAATAAATAATAATAAATAAATAAATAAATAAATAAAAATACAAAATAATAAAACACGTATAGTTAAAAATTCATGATGACATGATGTATGTAATAGTCTTCTAAAACTTGAATATACTAGATCATTAATAAATTGCGAAGTAAATTAAAAGAAAAAATTAAAATTGTCTGATTTTGGAGAGTAATTTTCAATGGTCCTCCCTACAAACATTTAATTAAGAAATTATGTCTTTTTTCACGTTGGACCCCCAATAGTCGATGGCCCGCTAAGAGACAACACAGCATATAAGATACAAGAGCAAAAATATAAAAATATACAGTATATCAGTAGACAATTAGGATACATGTATATCTTAAGAAATCTGCTATTTCACATTATTTTCTAACAATTCCCGTAATCCTACCCCCATGATAGGGAAGGGTGGGTTAGACACAGGAAGGCCCTCAGTTTTAAGGCCATCATTCAGCTCACTCTAAAAAAAAAGTTCCCAGCATCACAACTAGAAAGTTCCTATAATGGCCCAGTTTATTAAAAAAAATCATCTTTTACGAAATTAGTTATATTGATTTATTGAAAAGTATGTAGAAAACCATATGTTACGAGGTAATGCTAGATGTTATACGAGAGCAAGAATAAATCAAAATATACAGTGTATCTGTAAAAATGTAAGTTAGGTTTAAAAGTTTAAACGTAAGCAGAAAAATTGCAGACACAAAAACCAGAAAAAATAATCAAATCATTAAAACACATATAAGAGCAATGCAATTTTTGTGCTTTAAATCTGTACATAATTTGAACGTACAGGCTTAAAACTATGAAGTCAAATATAGAAAATAAGGGAAAATTTGGAATTAGGATTGAACGTGTCGCGACAGTGAAATGAAATGAAATTAAAAACGTCTTTATATTAGGCGAGCTTTAGCCCCGAAGGGCTACTCTACCATCTAATATAGTAGTGAAGTTGTGAAGTAATTAGTCATGGTAGTCTCTATAGTGCATAATTGGTTTCCTATTGTACCTATATTTATTTATAATGGTCATTTTCAAGATTTAAGATAAAATAATGATATATGCTGAATACACTATAAAATGTATTGGCCATAAACATGAAAAAAATTAACCGAAATTAGAGGATATGGAAAAACTGGGCTTGGCAGGATTCGAACCCACGATCTACGCCTAAACGGGACGTCGTCTTAACCGCTGGACCACAAGCCCTCTAATTTCGGTTATAACGAGGAGGTTACCTCTTCAACCAAAGTTAATTTGATGTCAGTGTTATATATACCATATAATACTACAATGTAATGTAATGAAAAAAACTAACACTCAAAAGATAATGAGAAATTTAAGGATAGACGTGGGACACATTTTGAACCAATACACAAAATATGAGGACCCATCTGAATGAAAGAAACAAAGAAATTGTCTTTATTTTCATTTCATAATGATGTCTGTTAATGGAAGTTCCCTTGCTTATCGAACCCACCTCTTAACAGACTTTTTAAGACACGTTATTCGAACTTCCTCTACCATCAATAATGTCAAGCCCATGGTACACGGGTTCCATTACATTACAGTTACATTAAGTCTACTTAAAAATCATAAAATCCTATAAAAATTTGAAGCTAAAAGTTAACTATGACAACAACAGATCCCACTTAAGAGATTTTGTGCGTTAGAAATATCCCCACGTACCGCACCCTATACCTCCCCTCTTTGCGAAGGAATGCGTTTTCACATTTTTCCCTTCGCTTTTCTCCTCGGTTGAGGGAGGTTCCACAAAATATAGGACACGGCCCTATAAATAGGTGAAGAAGGGAATATTTGAGTATATAATATTAATATAATATAATTTAACTAGATGTGTTGAAATTTCGCGTACATAAACATGTTATAATGAGACATTATGTTTAAAATCTCATGTGTCGCACGGATGACTTCGAAAAACCACTTGACAATTAAAATCGGTCTGTTGCCACGTTCACTTCAGACTTCAGTAATCCATTTTAATTTTCAGATTTTCATTGTCAGACGGGGGGTGGTCAAATTCCCTCTAAATCGGTCATCTTCTACGTGTTTCATTTAGCTCTTCATGTGCCTAACTTTTCGTTTCATATCATAGTATTATACCACTGAGGATTTTAAATTGTTTTAATCATAACTGGTTTAGTAGTATAAATAATAACGAATAATATTTTAACTAAAAAAAAATGGAAATATTATACACAAATTGAAGGTTTTGCAACTATGCATTTACTGCTATTAAATTTATTTTAAGTATAGTTGTCCAGTTATAAAGAAGCTGTGAGTAAGCGTAAAGAGCAAAAAACGGAGCACATTAAAGATTATTATTAAAAACTGTAGGTATTATGGAATGTCTGATAGGTATACTGAGGAGTATTGAAATTCACACTTGTTACTATTTAATAGAATTTTATTGTAGATTAATTTCGATATTTCGTGAAACATGAAAATTAGGACTAAAAAACACAAGTGATCTTTGGGTTCGATAGCGAAATGTTTTTTCATTGCGAAATATTGGGTTGCATTAATAATTAAATGTTAATTTACTAACAGGTCTATCTGTGGATATGATACAAAAAAATCGCGGCGTCGTGATGGCGACGACTCCGAAGTCTTAATGAAAAGAAGTATTATTAAAATTAGGAAATACTCGATAAAAATGACTACAAATTAATTATATAAATAAATAAATAACTATAACAAACAAAAGTACCTACACTCGGACAGGGAGATAACAAAATAGAGCTTTGGGTACCTACTGACCGATTCCGAGACTAACTAAGAAATTTTTCAAAATAATATAATTTCATGACAATGTGTATTGTATACAAATCTCTTCTATTGCATGTTTATTGTAGTGTATGAAGTGAACATTATATTATCTTATCTAAGCCGCCTTTCCCCCCATCAGAGTGTTGGGAAACACCCATTCCTACAAATCCTGCATCAATCAGTGTTTAAATTTTATAAAGGCACTAAACAGCTTGGCTATATTTTCAATTTTAGGGGTATCAAATTTGGGCCAATAATTTATATGTTTCGGGAGACTTTTAAGTGACCCATAAGAAAATAAGCCAGTAAAAAGTGAAAATGTTACTCGTTATCTGGATACACTGTATCATGTCTATGCAATTTAATTTAAAGTAGGTTATTCGTTATTATTTAAAAAATTTCTTGTAATTATCACCAATGTCAATGGCTAAAGTGGAGAGCAAATCGAAAAAACATTTAGGCTCAATATTGGCAGAGCCTACAGAATTTTGCTAGAATAGTAGCTAGTCTAAGAAAAAATCTTGAAAGAACTTACCTTAATGATGAGAAACACTAGCATGCCGGTACACAAGAACAATTTGGAAGTTTAAAAGCTCAGTAGTTTTAATTTGTCTTAATAGAGATGTTATTATTGTGAAGTATTCGAAAGGTCAAATTGTTTAAAGCAACATATCATAAATATCTATATCTGCAAAAAAAAGGGAGAGCGTGCTAAATTTTGGAGATCACACACTTGTAGGTATAATCACAATTCACTAATCACTGAGGATATGTTGCTGATTTGCTGATTCACTGATTGAAGGCTTTCAAGGAATTTAAGCAAAACTTGGAAATTATTAACAAAATAGTTATTAATAATTACAATAGTTAATATATGAAAATATAGATAGAGCCTGGACAATCCAATGGAGTTAATGGTTAAACTTACAGGTACGCACTTTAATTAAAAAATTATTTAAAATAATACAGTAAAATTGCATAGAATTAAAGAAAACTAACAGTTGGATTTTTAACAAATTGAAAATTGAAGTTAGCTTAAGTATAGAAAAGTTGATAAATTGGTCCCGGATCTCCATTTATTCTTCTTAATCTTCTTCCTTCATCGATGATATTGTTGACAAAAATAAATGATCCAACTGTTTTTTTATAAGTTAAAAACAAATCATAAGATGACACCGGCGACTTCTGCGATGACATAAAAGTTAGTGGTAAATTTGCGGCCCGCGCAAATTTAAGAAAATAAACACAGCCACATGTTGATTAAAAACACTATTAATATTTAACCGGTTTTTAAGGAAAAAATGTAAATTTTGACTTCGGATAAAAAAAAATTTGTTGACAACTTTTTGCCCATTCATTACATAAAAAAATATTTAACAACACAAACTTTTTATAAAGCAATACACACCTAGAATTGTTATTGGCAGGTGAAATAATTTAAATAACGGCTAACTTTGGTTTAAAACTGACGACTGAAATTCGGGTAATCACTATTGCACAAATAAGTTACCGAGCGGATAGAAGTCCGGGGTCTCGTAGAAAATTAATGGAGTGAATCGAACGTACTCCCCCTACCGCTAGATACAGTCGACTGAGAGTGTTTCGTATATTTCGCCGCTCCCTCGACAGACCTAGCTGGGAAGTGGCGCCCCTACTGGAGTTTATACGCAACTGTTTCACTCTCCAGTGATACACTTCTGAATCTAGATGAGCATGCAGTTCTTTTATCAAAAGGGACCATGGCACTCTTTTGTGGGCATTTACCTCGGGCGCCAATTTTTTTTTTTCATTTTTTTTTTCTACTTGAAGCAATAGCTCATTTTAGACCTGATTTCTTTGGGTTTACTACATACACCATTACCCAAACAAAGCACAGTAAGCAGATTACTAGACTATGAATCGGGCTTCGAGGCGCGACACGAGAAACTAGCCCCACGGCTGTTGGGCATGTTGCTGACCACAACATCTCTAACAAAACAATGGTCAAGAAAAGTGGACTCTGACAGTTTTCAGGGTTGAACCCTTTGTCGTGCCACATCTTTGTTTGCTGCAAATTCTTTTGTTTTTATTACACACCCGGGGTAAATTACAAGAAACTATTTTTTTTTATGATTTTGGTGATTTTTTTATTAACACCAATCAGCTTAGATTAGGCGGTAGGCTCAAACCTTCCTCTTCTATCCATCCATCGAAGGTATTCTTACACTCCTGGGAATCAACCCATCTAGAGCCAAGCTAGTGTTCGCTCGATCTGAGTTCTGACAGGTTCTTGACAATCTCTGATTGGATGTTAATCAATTATTTTTCAATTATTATCAATTATATTACAATTAAAAACACATACAATATCATTTCATAAAAATTATTATATAGCTGGGCTTTAGCTGCCCGCACGCGATCAGGACCTGCTACATTGTTGTTTACATTTAGTTACTTACATACATTTACATTTGTTGCATAGATTCGTTTTTTCTCAAATAAAAAAAAATGCATTGTACACGGTTATCGAGACTATATTGATCACAGCATTTGCACAATGATTGAGCATAAACTTTATTTCCTTTTAATTTTAATTTGATTGAGAACTAACATATCTCCACAGTGGAGGAACAGTACAATTACTGTAATATTCCTCCAATTTTTAATTCTGTGTTAATGTGAGTCAAAGGTTTGCATTAGTTAGTGCCACCCCGCCGTTTTTAAAAAGTATTACAAGCATTTCGGACGGCATTTCACGACCCTGAGACTTTCGAACTGAGCAGCGCCAACGAAATTGCTAATTCTACCAGTTCTTTCGGACCACGGCTCAACTGCCCGGAACAGTTCATCTTATGGAGTTCTCTAACAATTTTCTTGTCATTTATTTATGAGGTTTAAGGTCTGCGGTACAGGGCAATTTACGTACCGTACGTGCAGTACCAATCTCCCTGTTCAATCCGGGCATAATGTCCTGTGTATGTACCATCAAACGACTGCATGATTTGTCTTTCTGGGTACACGATGCTTTGTCATTTGTCCCAGAGTGGATCTGATGGCTCCAGCACGCGCTGGCGGTCGCTTCTTTGTCTGGAAATTAGATACGTAGGCGGATATCATGAAGTATGACAATGTTTTAACACTCTTGTAGCTTTTTTCGCGAATTCGTTGAAGGGTGCAGGGGGGAAAATAAAGTTCAGCCTCGTTCAGAAAACAGGAGAGCATAAGATCACTCGCAGTCTGGCAGAGGCGAGGCTATAGGGAAGAAGAAAACCGATGGGTAGGTACAGAAACCAATGGTACAGATAAAAGAGGTAGGTCACGTTTATGCCGGAGCTTCGCACGCTGGAAACCGAGCAAGCGGATTTTGCGAATTGGATTAGAGGCGCGCCTTTACATTGAGCTCGGCACAAAAGGGAAGAAAAACAAGGGTTAACTAAATAGGCTAAAAAAGCTTAAAAAGCTGGACATGAGTGCAGTGACACGTCAGAGAACAATATTGAACCATTGTGTCGACTGCTGTTATGGCCACTGGTCTTGGTAACCATGTATATTCGAGCTGCAATGGTCAAGAGTGTGTCTGAACGTGAAAACGCTTGCTTGGATGTGATTTGGGAAGCGTATCGTTGAATTGAGCGTGGAGTTGAATGATATATTATTTATAATGACTTTTTGATGTATTAATAAGTCAATCTAGTGGAGTTTTAATATATTTTATTGACTTTTTTGTCCTAATACTAAGCCAACCTAGAGGAGTTAGGGCCTCAAGCCCTCTCACCTGCTTTACATGCCCTCCGAAGCAAGGCCAGAAAATGTAGCAAGTGTAGAACTCGAACCAACAACCATTGGGGTGAAAGTCGGAGTCCGTACCACTACTCAACATGCAAGGCCCTGCCCGGGTTTTGATTTCGGGGGGGGGGGGGGTCGAACAATTTTTTTATCGTAAGTTATTACTGAATTGATGGATAAATTCTTCAAACCATATAGGTTTACATACAAAAATTTATTTCGGGGGGGGGGGGTCCGAACCCCATGGACCACCCCATTGGGCACGGCCCTGTCAACATGTCCTGACTGGAGTTAGAGCTATAAAGCCCTCTCTTGCACTCAACTAGGGAGACCCGAGACCGCCTGCTTTACATGCCCTCCGAAGCATGGTCAGAAAATGTAGCGAGTGTGGGAGTCGAACCAACTGCCTTTCAGGTGAAAGTGTGAGTCCGTGCCTCCACTCTACATGTCTTGATCCCAGCAATAAATCTAGGCCTACCAAATATTACGTGTAAAAACTACTCGGCGTTAATGACGCAACAAGCAACATTTTATCACTTCTGTACGGTGCGTATAATTTATAATGTCCACTCATCTTTCAGTTACTATGTCGATTCACGATTGTTGTTAATCTTAAGTTGGAATTAAAAATGTAAACAAAGGGTAATTTTATAATGCAAAGTGCTATTCAAAATTGTTTTGTTTACATTTTAAACCCCAAAATGAAGCTAATTGCAAACGGCAGAGTAGGCCCGCTGATATAAGTTTATGATGTTAGAATGTCAGAAGTTAAATAATTAAAAATTAACAATGGAACGGAAAGTATCAATGGCGGCCAATAAAAATTAAAAAATATTAAAATTGTTTACAATTAGAAATAATGAAATTGAACGCCTTTGCGTTAAAAGTCAAAGGATAGCTCAATTACATTCAGCGAACAAACCACAATACGGCCTATCAAAATAAGGTGGAATAAA
This sequence comes from Psococerastis gibbosa, assembly GCA_963971405.1. Classification (NCBI taxonomy): domain Eukaryota; kingdom Metazoa; phylum Arthropoda; class Insecta; order Psocodea; family Psocidae; genus Psococerastis; species Psococerastis gibbosa. Next base: position 7,079,984 of record OZ020492.1, read on the forward strand.
ACGTTCCGTCGTTTTACATATAGATTCCTATGGTTTGGTCTCGAAGATTGCCGGCAAAAGCTGCTCAGAAATTTCACTGAGCAGGCGCGAACCTTTTTTCGTTTTTTCCTTCGCTCTCTTTCCTTTTTTTTCGGCTGTCTTCCTTGCACCCCCTGTCTGTCTCTCTTGGGTCGATGCGAATCTTTTGACCTTTTTCGTGTATCGAGCACTTTGACCCCATTGTGTGTCACTCAGAACGTGGCCTTAACTGCCTGATGCTGCCCTCCAAAAACCCAATTCTGTCATACCATGCTCATGTCGCGCTGCCTTTTAAAAGTAGTAAGGTTTTCAACCCCCCCCCCCCCTACTTTTCCTTGGCCCCTCTTCTATAACCCTGAACCCTTGAAGCATTCGCGGCTATATCTGTTTTCATTTTAACTTCTTTGTTGTTTGGTTTCGCTTTCGTTTCAAATACAATTTACTGTTATGTAACTGTCCTTGCTGGACGCAGCTTCCGGTTTGAATCATAATACGCGGGATGATTTTGTTTTCGTTTTTTTTTTTTTAAACAAGAAATGCAATGTCTCTTTTTATAACAGACTATGACATTTTGTCTATAATAAACTCGTACAGTATATCAGGCCTACAAATGTTTCTCAGAAGGAAAACAATTTTTGACGGTCCTTGGGTAACAATGTGATCTAATGTGCTCCCAATAATAATAATAATAATAATAATGTAAAAATGTATTGTATTGAAGGAAATAAATAAAATATTGTATTGTATTGTATTGTAGGCCCATCATAAAACATACACAGGGGCCCGTAGAAAATACAGTTTCAATGCAAGCAGCGCCAAACTGTTTAAGTTAGACGGTCCTTGGGTAACTTTGTTACCCAAAGTGCTCCCGTTAGCAGTTTGTAAAACAGCCTATAAAACTACCCAAGACCTCGGTGACTCCATACAACCTTCGAAGTCTACGCAGCGCCACTGAAGATGTCGACCGCAGATGTTGACGAAACGTTTGGAATTTAACTTTCAATTCGACCACGGCCCATCAGCCCGGATTATACTGGTTCTTCATTTGACTCCGGCCGTGAAAGCCTTTGCAGTTACATAATACTATTTTACCGATATTTTCTACTTCATTTTAATTTTTTGAAATTTATTATTCAGTCAGTACGCATTAGTATGTATTTTTAGTGTCTTTTAGTAGTTAAGAAGCGATCGCAATGTAACCTTCAGTCAACCTTTTGTCTCTTCTCGTAAGCTGTCGATTCCACAGAGCGTAATAATGTATTTGAAGCAGATAACAAACCTTCAGTTACTACCATGTAGACACATTGAAAAAGGCCTTTTGTCTTATTTTGAAATCCAACCTTTTGATGTTTAGCAAGCCTGCTACAGCTATTATATTGCTTTATAATTATGGTATGATTTTATTGTCAATGCTATTAATAAGGCTGAATTCAATTCTACCATGAAACTTACGACCGTGCTGTCTACAATGTGATAATGATGTTGAAGCCCGCCTTTTGTCGTCTACAGGTGCTTTTGCTGTTTTCAAGAACATTGGAATCGAGGTTTATTAGTTTTATCAAAGGGGAAGTTGGAAGAAAGAGTAGAGATAAAGGAACAATAATTCTTAGTCAGTATTCACTGATAAAATTCTCTACAAATTTCCTGTCACATGTTTAGGTTATTAGCCATTCAATAATGTTTGTTTTCAGATTATAAGGATACGTTCGATATAAATCCGGCAAACACAAAGTGTCAATTAGTCGACTGTTAGGCACTATATTGAACTGACAGGTTTCTGTCGAATCTCCGAAATTAAGCAACATCTGGTCTGTAAAGAACCTGGATAGGTGTCCACTGACGAAAGCCATTGATTGCTGAAAGTCAAGATTGTATTGTGTTTGTATAGAATTTCAGCAGTGGCTAAAAAGTCAAAAGAGGAGCTTCTACCAGTTGAACCTAATTGCCTTTATCCTCAATCAGGGCCGCAGCAAAGGCATGTTCGTTAGGGGGTGGGGGGGGGGGGGAGAATGCACAATTTGACAACTCCAACAACAAAAACAAAAACAAGCTCAAAAACATTTTTTAAATAACTGAGATAAATTTCTTCCTGGAACTGTGGGAGGGGGGCGGGGGGCGGGCCGGTAAGCTTGATGAAAAATTATCTCCGCCACTCAAATCATTTAATTTAAAACATGTGAATTCCAATGTTTTGTTAGCAACCACAGCACAATAGATGCAGTGAAATTGTCCGAAGACGAAACCACCGTGGGCCTACCGCGGTGACGCTGCACCAAACTTTTAGTAGCAGTTTTGTTATTAATACATAAATTTTTTTATTATTATTTTTATTATTATTTGACCAATTAATTGCATTAGCCTCTGGTTTAGCCTTAGTAAATGGCTATCTTAAAATTAATAAAAGAAGAAATGCGAATATCCTCCTTTGCATAGCGTACTTGAGACGCAGACACCTCCCTACCTTACACCCCTTTCCGTCCTTTATCCTCTTTCCATGCACGGAATACAAGAGAAAAAAATAAATTATCATTTCCAATCCATACATCCCAGGCCTTATCTTCTTCCTTTTCGGTGCAGGTGGTGAGGCTTTGGAACTCCCTACCGGATCCAATCAGAAATGAAAAAAGTATAAATAAATTTAAGAGGTCGTGTCACGATTATTTTATGAGTATGTATGTTGTATAAATGGTGTGGAAATGGTCGCTTTTAGTTTAGTTTTTATTTTAAGTTTTATTATAAATAGAAGGTATTTAAATTAAAATTATGGGTTAATTGTAAGAGTGGGCCGAAACCACGGCCCATCAGCCCGGATTCTACTGGTTCTTCATTTGACTCCGGCCGTGAAAGCTTATGCAGTTACAGTGGGCCGAAAGGCCCAAAAGTCGCCCATATGGAAAATAAAGACAATTTTCTTTCTTCTTTCTTTCTTATCTTTCTTTCCAAAACTTTGAGCAGCTAGCCAAGGCTCTGAAGTGGAATCCTGACCTAATTGAAATTACAGTCATCCTATCTTCTTCTTTAAAAGCTTCTTCCATCGAAGATCGGCGATCACCATGGCAATTGAATGAATGAATGAATAATTATATTGAAACACACCGTACAATGCAATAAAATACAATTGTAACTAAACTAAAAACACTTAAAATCTAACATTTAACTTAAATAACTAACTACAATAAAATATAAAAGTATAAATTTACAAAACGAAATAAAATTAGTCCATTGTAAGGAACAATCGGCCAAAATTATTTTACGCATTCCCCAGGAACTCATCAAGCGAATAGAACACACCCTCCACCAGGTAAGTGTGTAATATTCGCCTGAACTCCCTAGCCTCCGAACGCAGTCTCTTAATGTGGTCCGGTAACTGGTTGAACAACAACCTTCCCTTTATTAGAATAAAGTTGTCGGTGCCATGTCTTCGGGTTCGGGGAATGTGGAAGTCGATATCGGCCCGCCTTCGACATCGATGGCCAGGTGGTAGCGTGCTTGTACTTGTGCAAGTCTCTACACGCCATGCGATTGGAGACGTGTCGTAACTCGACACAAGTACCTATTAGGTAACTTAGTGAGGCGACTGAAGAGGTCAATCGGATACATTCATTGAATTGTTTGTATGCGATTAACCTTTTCTTTAAAAAAAAAATTGAATAAAAAAAAAAAATTGATGACATGACGATTATACGTCTTGTAATGCAGTGGTTTCCCGTTGCCTTCTGCATTCTTATGCCGTTGACTTTTCATTGAGTTCCTTCCCCTTTCAGGGCCATTTTCCCAAACCCAGGACAAATGAGTGCACTGCACAGAAAAGACTTTCACATTGTTTTTCACATATCCTGGCTCAAACTCGGTTCCTTATCGGTTCAGTCTCGCGCTTCCACCTTCACCACGAGGAGGCAGGCCCGTACCCAAGGGGGGGGGGGCAAGGGGGCCATGGCCCCCTAAATTTAATAAAAAGTAATAAATAATGCAAGAGTTTTAGCTAAAACTACTAAAATCACTACGGGTGTACCTATCATTTTTAAAAATCCCAAGGGTGGGGGGCTGGAACTTGTTCGAGCACCAGATGAGTAGAAGAGACCAAGTGAAGGTGGTTCGTTTGAGAATAGGCCATACAAGGTTAACACATGGACACCTAATGGCAGGCACCCCACCACCCATATGCCACAATTGTCAGATACGACTAACTATTCCTCACATTGTCATAGAATGCCCTGTCTACTCAAGATACAGAACCTTCCCTCCTGATACAGATTTCCAGAAAGCAGTCTCGCACAATACAATACTTGTCCAGCACACCATTCCTCTTCTTCACTCAGCAGCTCTGGCAAGCCTCATCTAGCAAACAACACACTGGTTTAATACAAGCATTGGCAAACTGCCCTTAGACGGTCACTGGGCAACCCGTTGTCCAATGCCCTCCTGATCGCAGTTTGCCACCACCACCAACTAATACCATACACACACAACACAGACAACAACACCGGCAAACTAACTACAAACCAGAAAGCGCGTTTACCCACGCGGGCCTGGCGCTTCTTAAAAAAAATAATTATTTTCTTGGCCCCCCCCCCAAAAATTAAATCCTGGGTACGGGCCTGCGAGGAGGTACAGATTAGGGCTTCTCGCTGTTTCGCTTCTGAAACCTTTAATCATTACCGAGACATGTAGAGTAGTGGTACGGACTTATCTCCGCTAGGTTGGCTTAGTAAAAAAAGTCCTTATTTATTTATCATTTATTTATTTACTTACTCAGAAGCTTAGCTGAAGACAGTCATTCTATATTATTATTTAAATACTGCTAATTTTCTACATGAAAATACTATAATGAAACATAAGTTATCCCCATAGCCTTGCGGACTATTTGTACGTAGTACATAGGGAGCAGCCGATCAATAAAAGTATCATGTTTCATTCATTTCATGTGTCAGCTCCTCTATTTAAAATCAGCAGTTTACCCTGCCGTGTCAACCACTACTTAAACCTGAGTTAACTCCTAACTAGAAGATAAATCTCTCAGTCCACGAATGTCGTAAATAAGGAATGTTAAAAAATGCATAAATTTAACATAAGGCTTTACATGTCCTGAATTGACGATTATTCACATGTCCTCCGTACGTAACCCTTCCCTCCTTGAGAAACTTTAGATGACTGCTGTTGTGCATGAAAGGTTGGTTGTTAGGGGGTGGTTTTCTACGGTAAGGGTTGTTGAAACCCCTTGCATCATTGAGCAAGGCAGATATAGCTATAAAACAACGGGGTTTCACCGATCATATCAATACAATCGTCCCCTTACGTGTGCAGGGTGTCCTATAAAGAATGAGTTTCATTCTGCATCAATGCCATGACGTAGTTGTATCTAGGGCGCAGAATAAGGACTTTGACTCCTAATTATTATTATTTTTAAACAGTTACTACAACAAAATCGGAATTAAATTTCGCAGGCAATTTTAGTCATAAAATAGGCTTAAGCCAAGATTAAAGGGGAATGGCTAAAACAGGCACAACTCCCTTGATTCAATTTAAGTATAAAATTATCAATTCTATATCAAATCTTTGTATAATTAGTAGTTACTAGATAACTCGTTAAAAAAGTACAATGGCTCTAGAAACCAAAAAAGATATTTGCATGAGAAACTAGAAAATAACATCCAAAGCGACCTGAAAAGGAGTACGACTGGTTACCCTATATAAAGATAAATAAAGCCCAGATGTAGAGTAATTTTAATAGACAAGCTGTTGATAAAAATGTTAAAGTTGAAATCAAAGCTATACAAACAAGCCTGGAAAAGCAGTGAAGTGAGGAATGCTGTCGCCAGTCAGTGTAGAATATGGTATATAATGGGTTTCATATTACCTACTAGTATTATTACAGCGAATCCTGTAACGTCAAGTTGCTAATTGGTTGCTCCATGAAATTGGCTTTTTGGAGGGATACTTGGAGTTAATAATTGGGTGGGTAGTTCCCATCATGGCTTGAAAAGCCCGAAAGGTTGTAGGTTCGAGTCCCACACTTACTACAATTTCTGGCCAATTTTTTTTTTTAGGCATTCCGGGTTTTCCTTGTTGAGTGAGAGAGTGAGAGGGCTTTATAGCCCTAACTCCGCTAGTTTGGCTTAGTAATAGAACAAAAATTCTTTATTTCTTTCTTTCTTTCTTTACATGTAGTATTCCTAGCAGTTACTCATCAAGCGGTGGCGACCGGGCGGAGTGGATATGAGGTTGGCTGATTTTTCGCAATTTTACAATATTGGTTATTTCAATGTAGGCTAGTATAGTAATATACTATAATGTATGGAGAATAGGTCGATTTTACAGGTTGAAATCTGAGGTGATTTTATTATAAGTTTGTTTTTGGCACTAATGCAAGTTCTAGGCCTAGTTGTTGCCCTAACCTAGAGGCTACTGGTACTACTGACCACACTGGTCGCCATATTTTGCCTACGTTGAAAAAAGATGCTGGCGCTAAGCCCCACCCTAAATGGTAGTAATAAAAAGTGCATTTTTACGTTGGGAAAACACTTGTTGGCAATTTGGTGATCACTTCCCTACCAACATGTCTTGGCTACGCCCTTGTTTAAAGCTAAACATGGTGGCAGCTCGGGGTATTGGGTCTCGTTTTCCCCAAATTAATCTTAATTATTGACAGTAAGTTAGCACTAAACCCCTTGGTAAATTGCTTTGATTTCTGCTAGACTTGCAGAAACCGCTGTCTACCTGGATGGTTTCCTTTTAACTTTTACCAGGAAAATTTTTCCCTGCCTGATATACATATTTTATAACAAAATACTATGTAGCCCTACTAGCTTTGAAAAAATGTAAATACTAGAGTCCCATGTAGAGGAGATGGGACATTCGAGTGCCCCAAATAAATATATATTTTGAATCCTAGGCCCATCTGATGCCACGTTTCCTATGAACAGTCATTTAAAAACAAGGATTTAAAAAAAAAAGAATAATCTCACACAAACAAAACGCACTAAGTTATTAATACATGCGCCGAGTTACGACAGTCGACCGATCGCATGGTGTATAGAGACTCACACAAGTACCAGCACGCTACCACCATGCCACCGATCGAACTTGTAATTAATTAAAACCTAAAAGCAGTCACATGTAACATCACGCGATAGCCTAAGACCATCTGCTACAGGAATGCCTAATGAAATATCACCGTGTGGAGTATTTTACATATTGACCAGTATATGGGCTCTCAAGTGGAACTGGGGTGGTCTCTAGAGCCAATTCGACTACTTGACATTCCAAATTTTGTTACTAGCTTGGCCCTTTCCATATATATATTGTTACCTTACTTGTGATTTTAATAATATAGTTCGTCTTGTTTACCTACGTGTCTGGTGAATCATATTACATTGCTGTTAGACCTTTCTTTAACAGTTTCCCTTTTAGTGGTTGCTAAAGCTTTCAAAATTCATCTTAGGTGTAATCTGTATATAAGTTGGCGATCGTCATGGGAATTGATGTCATGATAGTTATACAAGGGCAGTGTTTCCCAAACTGTGCACCGTTGTGCCCTATGGGCACCGGGACAATTTGCTGGGGGCAATACAATACAATACAATACAATTTATATTTCAGTTAAATTATACAATACAAGTAAAGTATAAAATAAAATCGTCAGGGGCACCGCGGCGCCATGGGGCAAACGAAAAGGTAGGGTAGGTACTAGGTAGGATATGTTATTATTTAGGCCTACATGTACAATACTGAATATGCATTAGCTATAAGTTGCTGGGTACCTCCTATTAAATCCCTGTAAGAATGGGCACCGTCTCCAAAAAAGTTTGGGAACCACTGTACTAGGGAATTACAATGCTGTGGTCTCCCTTTGCCTTCTGCATCCTTATGCCGTTGCCTCTTCATTAACTTCCCCCGCTTTTCCCAACTCCATGGGCAAAAGAGTGTCCTGGACAAAAAATACTGTATGTCCGGCTCCAACTCGAACCCGTATCTATTATGTTGCCATCACGCGCTTTAATTTCCACCACGAGGAGGTACAGATTAATTTAATTTAATCTTTTTAATATTGAGTATTTGTTCTATTACTAAGCCAACTTAGCGGAGTTAGGGCTATAAAGCCCTCTATTACACTCAACTAGGAAGGCCCGGGACCGCCTGCTTTACATGCCCTACGAAGCATGACCAGAAAATGTAGCAAGTGTGGAATTCGAACCAAAAACCTTTCGGGTGAAAGTCGGAGTCTGTGTACCGTTACTCTGCATGTCCTGACATGTCTTCACAACTGAGACCATGAGGCATTACTCAGAAGTTCAGCTATTTTGATGAACATGTAACATCACATTATTGCTATTTTTTATATTAGGTATTTAGGTTTTTGAGTCGTTAACGTAATTTAAATATACAATATGGCCTGGATTTATTAGTGGGATTTGATGCTATCTAGCATGTTGCTGACCACAGTCAAAAGAGTCCTCAGAGCTGAGCCTTTTATGGGCTGTTGTGCCACAGCTTTGGTTGCAACGTATTCCTAAATTTATTTTATCAATTGACAGTTCATGAACTCTTTCTTGGGGCTACCACATCAATAGTTTTTCTACAAATCATATTGAGTAATTGTTCTATGTAAGAACACGTATCATGTATCAAAATGCTCAGAAAAAATTCTTCTGTTTCTCCTAATATTTTTAACAAATCTACGATTGGTTTTTCATGAGATATCTAATTTTTACACTTATAGGCTTTTCCCCCTCCAATTGTATCTTAATCGGGTACTGGTTGGAGGTTCAGAAGTTGTTTGGGTAGCTGTGGTGTAACACAAATCAGCTCCAACGCCAAACTGACAGTTTACTTATTTGTTAAAATAACTAACTAAAATTACTAAATTATTCCCATCGCTTCACCCCTGTGCAGAAGAGGAAAGGGTTCGAGGGGGTGTTGGCAAGACAGAAGGCACATTATTGTATATTAATCAATACACTCGAGGATATTATTTTACATTACGATTCATATGCACAAAGGGCGTCTTGAATTCCTTGATTTTGAGCTATATCGTATCTGGTTTCATTAGCCCATAGATATGAAGACATTCGGTGCAGTATGGGGACATGTGACTCAATGATAAAGAGTTTTTCTGTATTTATTTTTATTTATCGACTTCGATGGCAAGGTGGTAGTGTGCTTGTACTTGTGCGAGTCTTTACAAGCCATGCGATCGAAGACATGTCGTAACTCAACACGGGTACTAATCTACAGAGGCGACTGAAGAGGTCAATCGGATACATGCATTAAATTGTTTGTATGCGATTAACCTTTTAAAAAAAAAAATCACCTCAAATGTTGTGGGTTCGAGTCCCACACTTGATTTTAATTGAGAAAAGATTAAATGATTTAAAGGCTTAAAGCAACATAAACTTTATTGGAATGTCCCGCCGGACCGGATCGGCCGTGAATAGGAGACTGTCGCTCATCCTGGGTACGATACTAATGCACATCTGCACAATTTATAACTATGGTGAATAAATGTATAGTTTTGTTTAAAAACCGCCAAGCACTCATCATATGAAAAATGAGTGGAAATGGTACGGATGAGGGTAGGAGGAGATTGGGCCCCAAATTTGAATATTTCCCCTTTAAATCATTTCGCATTGCATCTTAAGGGATCTTTATGTACCCGCGCTCGGTATTGTACTATCATATTTCCATACGTAATTTAGAACTTGAGAAAGCTATTCAATATAACGGAGGGAATGACAGATGTGGCGTTTAGGACGTGGAAATCCCTTCCGATCTCTAGATGTCGATGATGACATACATTAAAATATTTAGGGCGCTCCCTTTTAAAATGTAGATTATGCAAAATTACTCGTGACGTAACCATACCATTCGGAGGGTTTTCATTGTCATCTCATTTAAATTTCATATATTTCAACACAACTTTGTTCCCATTCAAACCGATGACGGATTATGGGCTAAAGAGTTTTTACGCATTTTCAATGCGGTAACACTCCCCCAAGCTGTCGCCATTAAACCGCATCACATTAAGACTACACTAAATTCGTCTATAAGGGCAGATAATGTAGATCAGGGGTTCCCAAACAGTGGTCCACAGACATACATCAGGTGGTCCACGGTCCAAAGTAAGAAATAAGAAAATAAATCTACTGAAATATTTGAAATTTGAAGTAAAATACAGTAAGTCTTGGCATTGAACTACAAAAGCCGCCCAATACCAGTTTTAAACATTTAATTTAATAGCACGGAATTGTAGGCACAAGCTACTTGATCTTGGTCCTAGAATTTAATGATTTTCCTATCATAGCCATGGGGGTCCATGGAAAGTCATAAAATAATCTGGAGGTCCACGGACAAAATATTTTATCGTGGGTTCAAGCCCCACTTTCCTCAATTCTCTTTGTCTTACCTAAGGCGCCCATTCCACCAATCGGCTAGGGCTATTTACAAAAACGGTGACGTGGTAGCAAACATTCAAGACTTAGGCGGGGTTTTCACCGACCTCTCATTGCAGAATTGAAGGAAATGTTTATTTTCCTCTGAGCCATAGTTAAAATTGATCAATGATCATACAGTAAAATCACAAACAAACAAACTAAAATTAAAAAATGGCGTCATGGGATATGTTAAGTACAAACATTTTAATAGATTTCTATAAAAAGAAAAATTCTAATTTCCGTCAATGTCATTAGCATTCTGCAATGCGAGGTCGGTGGAAACGCCACCTGAGTCTTGAATGTCTGCTACCACGTCACCGTTTTTGTAAATAGCCCTAGCCGGTCGGTGGAATGGGTGCCTATAGCTAATACACACCATCATTGAGGACACAGTGAAAGGAACCATTAGAAGAGGGTTGCCGAAGAAGGCATTCATGGATCAACTGAAAAAGAACGCAGAAGCTCCAACGTACTAAGAGCTAAAGAGAAGTGCGCAGAACCGAGAGAGCTGGGGGATGTTATGCATGGAGTTGCTGCCAACCAATCGCTAAGATTGTGACCTCAGCAGAAGAGCTAATACAGCCGTTAATATATAGGGCAACTTTATAAAAAGATCACCTTCAGCTATCGCGTTTAATAATATCGAAAAATTGTTATTTTTTCACCCCTCCCATTTGCACCCTCGACGAGGTAACGAAGTTAAAAAATTCAATCGACTGCTGCGATCAGCGAAAATTATTCTTGACCTGGAGAAGACTCAACTTGGAAAATTAGAATCTAAGGTATAATTTTTTGTTCATCAAGAAGTAAATCTTGTTAGAAACAGATTCGGTTTCAATTTTTTCCTCTAGCTATAATTACATTTAAAAATTGTTAATCATTTTTCTGATGAGGCGGGAATTGAAGGAAAAATTATCTTGGCCAGTTTCATTTTTTAATAAAAGACATAAAAATGGTTTATTATTAGTCATATTTAGTTAGTCCTATTTGCAAGTAAATTGGGCATGTCGCTGACCACAACATCCTAAATAGAACAATGGTCATGGCAGAGTATCCTCTACCTGTGCTCAGGCTTAGACCTTTATTGGGATGACGTGCCATGGCGTTTTTTTTTATTTGAACGCGAAATGAGTGAAGTGAATGTTTAAGAGAATGTTTGTTTGAATCAACTAAAAATAATTGTCCACGTCACACCTACGCAATATAAATTGTTACTTGATTCGATACATTCACAGAAAAGAAATTACCCAAACACGGTATATTTCAAAACAGTACTTACAGATGCGATTCAACTAAAACTTTACGACTTACTAAAAAAATTTTTGGGGGTTGCACACGGCTCCCACAGAATATTCGAACCACGCGCAGTTCAACTGGCAGAGAACTTAGTTTGAAATGGAAGGTCGTAGTTCGAGGCTCGACACAAAATGAAAAATTTTCTGCTGGGCATTAGATAACCCAGGGTACCTTACCTTCACCGGCATGGGGCCGCCGGGCATAATGCTGACCCTAAAATTCCAAAAGTCTTGAAGAGTGTACCAGTCATCAGGCACAGTCATTGGGCTGTAGGAATTGGCAGATTTGCCCAAACTACGTTACCCCGGCCCCAAAAACCTAATGGCGCGTGGCCCGTTATGAAGGTACACAAGGCCGTGCCTTGTAAATTGTCAGTCGATAGTTTTTGGGCGGCAGGTGCTTTAACTCCACTCATCAGGCACCTGTGTTTACACCCACAGGCCATTTCCCTATGTTAGGTACAAACCTCATTCGACTCGTATTTCGTTAAATGTATATCATACCCTTTACCCAATTCCACTGCATTTTTGTTTTATTTTAAAAGGACGCTGACCCCAAAATTCTATTTCTATTTTAATTGTTTATTTAATTTTCTAGGCAAGCTAGTAATTAATTAATCTAGTACATGTTGAAGGCAGGGGCGGGGGGGGGGGGGGGGGTTAGGGGCTACCTAAACCTGTGACTGCCATAAACCGCTATTCAGCGTCGTTAAATTTTTTTCTCATATTTTTCAAGCTTATAATTTTTTTTAGTTTAGAAATAATAGGGGTTTACCCTTTTTTTGGACGACAGAAGCTAAGTTTCGATTTTGCAGACCAAGACTTATTCAAATTATTTCGTACACCAAGGCCCGGGGTGTCCTCTATGAAATATTCTTATAATATAGGATCGAAATAGTCGTTCACAGATTCAATGGTTCACTCCTAGATGTCAACCCACACCGGCTATACATGACAATGGACAAGCTGAGAGGTGCTCAACATTGACATTGTAACGTTAACTTGACTTAAACAAGTATGGGGACGAGTCTGCACTATAGTAATTATACTATTAGGATTTTAGATTAGTGCCATGATTTTTTTAGCAAAATTAATCGGGGGAGGGGGACTTGGTACCTGAGGAACTTTACTAACTACAACGTTTTTCAATTTATATATATATAAATTTTGATTGATTGATTGATTGAGTGGGCCATTCTTATTTGTTGTCCATGGCCCACCCAGCAAGGGTGGATTTTAGGGAGGGGGGGGGGTCAGAGTGTCTGGACCCCCCCCCCCCAAAAAAAAATAACATATACTAGATAACAATGGGTTTACAGTGGGAATTAAAAATAATTATGTTTTTTAATGCTATAATCCACTGAACCTGTCCGCTGACCCCCCCCCCCCTAAATTGGAGGCAAAATCCACCCTTGCCACCCAGGTGAATGTCTAAGGCATGAAGTCGTTACAATGTTGGTAGATAGAAGCTGTTACGAGAAATTGTAAATGGTTTTTCCCAAAGAATGAAAAGAGCCAAATATTTATCATTACAATAGCAAAAAAAACAATGAAGAATGGCCCATCAACAAACAATTTAACGGGGAAGTTTTCAAACATAGCAAAAGGTCTGGTGGCAGGATGGGACTTAAAAAGAAAACCAAAAGAAAAGAATAAATGATAATGTGCTGTGTTCAATAAAATATATTCAGATGGTAATTTTGTGTCGGTGAGCATCCGATTATCACATGCCGCAAAAATATCTTGTGCCAAAAATATAGCAGGGCAAAAGTGGATAAACAAAATTTGCATATAGTTGACATAAGAGTCCAGCTTTTCATATATCACCCCTTCCTAATGCTCGCATTAGCTGTTTTTTTTTTAACGCAGTATAACATTGTTTCTTTAAGCCAAGTTCACCAATATCGAAATAAAAATGTTTGTCAATATTTATTCATTTCACGGACAAGTGTTGTTTATTACCTCACTACTCTGCTAATCACATAATTGCAAAAGAGGGCCTATGGCCCTATTAATCGCTGCGAAAAATTTTATGCTTTTCTTTCATTAAAGGCGATTTATTATTTTTTTTTATTGTTATTTATATTTTTTACTATATTATTCATTTTTAATTTATGCCTCATTAAAAAATTATTATTATTACAAATAAGAGCAATGGGGCACGTCACTATCATTTTATTGTGTGTGGAAATTTAAATTTCACAGAAAATATTGATCGTAGAGCCACCAATCAGATGAATAATTAGAAGAAATGTTCCTTTAAATTTAAATACGATAGAATATCAATTTTCAGTATTGCCACTACCGTAGGCGTCGCCAGCTATAGGCAGGGAGTAGCTCCCTCTATAGAGGGTCAAAACATTACATGGGAAATTAGTTTTAATTTAATAATTTTTTTATTTTCATATTTTAAAGTATTTCAGTACTGATAACCTTCCGTGCTTACCCTATTTAGGTGTGAATGCCTATAGTCGGGGAGCTGGCTCCAGTCCAAGCCTTTCATTCTTCTAATTTGTCAGCCCATTGAAGAACCAGTAAAATCTGGGCTGATGAAAGTGAACTTCCAAACGTTTCGTCAACATCTGCGGTCGACATCATCAGTGGCGCGGCGTAGACTTCGAAGGTTGTACCTCGGTGGCTCTGTAGCGAGTTGTAGTTACATTGTCAGCCTATTGATTTCCGTGACATTTTATTTTGTAAAAAAAAACATACAGCTCACCTTTTAATGGATATTTGACATATATTATTATACATTAGACGTATTAGATAGCGGGGGTAGGGGAACATCTTTTATGTTAGTAAAATCAAGGTTCATTGGAAATAACATTAGAAGATTATTACAGCAGTGCCGACAAAAAAAAGATGTGTCATCGAGAATGATGCATGAGTAGGTGGCTGAGCCAAAAAATCAGACAACTGTAAATTATCACTCCCAAAAGGCAGAGCAATACTCAACGGATAAGGCATAATCCGGTTTATAAAAGCGCTACGCATAAGATGGCTGGGACACGTCGTAAGAATGACAGACGACCGCATGCCGAAAAAGGTGTACAAAGCAAGCATTATTGGAAGACGACTGGCGGGACGTCCTCGAAAACGCTGGAAGGATGAGCTGGAAAAACTGACCTTCGCGAGTTGGGAGTCCGTAGATGGTGGGGCGTAGTACAGAACCGAATGACTGGAGGAGTGTTGATGAGCAGGCCCAAGCTCATCAAGGGCTGTAGAGCCAGAAGAAGAAGAAGAAGAAGAAGAAAAGGCAGAGCAGCACTTGCAATCCTCTTACCCTCTTGCTACCGCAACACTAGCTAAATGATTTCCCGGAAGGCAGGATGACCTCTTAAGACCTCTCATGGGCTGTTAAGTCAGCAGGAGAAGAAAAGGCATAGCAGCACTTGCAATCCTCCAACCCTCTTGCTACTGCAATAGGTAAAACCCTTGGAATAGGTAGACCTCTAGCGGGGCACTGGCATACTAAACTACTAATAGCATTCCAGCTATCAAGAGCCCGATATAAGAAGTAACACTTGAAGAAAAGGATATTGGGGTGTCCGATAGGCAAGAACTGAAGAGGAAGATCGAGGACCGAGTAAACTGGAGGACGATATACAGGGAGTTGCTGGCAACCAATCGCTAAGATTGTAACGTTAAGAAGAACATAGGCAGTTAAGAAGACAGTCGGATCCTTAAAGCCCACACGAAGGCTGCTGACACCTGAATCCGGTCCTATTTCATTGGAGAACCGTAACCAACGAACCGTTGCCCTCGAATGCCGTTCGACATGAACGCTTGACGAATTTTCCTTATGATCGGGCGATAGGCAAGAGATGACCGGAAGCAAACACAGGTCCAATATTACCAAGTCAAATATGTACGCCCACGGTTCACTCAGGCACGACGAGCCTACATCTGCTCCCATACTACCTAACCTTGGCTTTTAATTCGAAGTGCGAGTTTTCGCCAACCTGTATTGTAAAAACAAGTGTCAGCCGGTAGGATACAGGACTCAGAACTGGAAGGTTCCACTACCAATTCGGAAGAAATAAATTCTAGGTTCAGTTGCTTGTGCGATCACTACACACGATCTGATTGGAGACCTGCCGTAACTCAACACGACTTCGATGGCAAGGTAGCAGTTCTACGTGCCCTGCGATCGGAGACGTGTCGTAACTCAACACAACTTCCATGGCAAGGTGGTAGCGTGCTTGTACTTGTGCGAGTTTCTACACGCCATGCGATGAGAGACGTGTCGTAACTCGCCACGACTTCGATGGTGGTAGCGTGCTTCTACTTGGGCGAGTTTCTACACGCCATACTATCGAAGACATGTCGTAACTCAACACAACTTCCATGGCAAGGTGGTAGCGTGCTTGTACTTAAGCGAGTCACTACACGCCATGCGATCGGAGACGTGTTGTAATTCAACACGGGTACTAACTTACAAAGGCGAGTGAAGAGGTCAATCGGATACATTCTTTTATTTTGGATGTATGCGTTTAGCCTTTTTTAAAAGGATAGGAAAAAAAAGAAAAGGTATTACCTACAGAACAGTCAGGACATGAAGAGTAGTGGTACAGACTCCAACTTTCACCCAAAAGTTTTTTGGTTCGAATCCTGCACATACTACATGTTCTGGCCATGCTTTGGAGGGTTTGTGAAGCAGACGGTCCCGGGACTTTCTAGCTGAGTGTCTGAGAGGGATTTATAGCCCTATCTCCGCTAGGTTGACTTAGCAACAGCTCAAAAATTTATTTAATTATCTATTTATAAAAGCGACTTCTTCTGTGGAAAGTAAGATTAGAGGCAAAAGGGTAATATATATATCATGACTGAAGAAGATTCCGCTTGAAATAGACATCAAACGAAGAATCAGTAGCATTTTCCTAAAGAATTTGCTCAAATATGTAAACTTAAGTGCAAACTTACAATAGATTTACTAATTATTTTCTGGGGGGGGCTTCCCTGCCCCCCTGACCCCCCTGTATCCACCCGTGTTCGTGCTAGATCTTATGTAGTAGCAAAAATAATCACACACACAGCTAACCTATCATTGATGTTGTAAATAAACTCAGCAGGTACCTGCGAGTACATGCAAAACTAAGTTCCTGATTATTTTGAAAAAAAAATAAAAAAAAAATGCATGCATGTAATTTTTGTCGTTCGCTAGAACTTGATGACTTACGGTAGTCGTATGTTAACTCTAATAATGCTCATGAATGCAATAACTTGTAGTTTTTTTCCTTCAACTTCAAGTCATGAACACGACAAACAGTGAGCACGGCAACATCCAATTATTTACTTCCTGTAAAATGACTGGGGACTGGATATCTAAACAATATAAGTTTGATGCTAATATTGATTAACTACGAGGTCATGTAACTAATATTATATAGTGATGCTTGCAGTGGCGGATCCAGCTTTTTATTTGAATGGGTCATAAACCGGTTTACTGTAGCCTAAAAATATAATTAATAAATAATGTCGTGAAGGAATTTTTATGGATCTTGGCCAATGACCCCATGGATTTTGAATGCTCTACCTAACAGAGATAGGCTACTACTTATGATATTATGGGAAATGGTGTACTTATCAAAACAATAAAAAAATAATAACAAATAACTTAGTCTAAATTAGCTACCTATAGAGCAGACATATGCGTATAATAATAATAATAATGTTCGGAAGGACTTTTTACGGACTCCCTTGTCCAATGCCAACGACCCCATGGATTTCGGACATTATTTGTATTGTTTCCGTATGAATTTCTCCTGCTTGTAGAGGCTTTCTATAAAGTTAAATTAGTGTTATTTATGTCTAATTGTTTTTGTATGGCAACATACGATATTTACCGTCATCCTGTTAATTTTTACTAAATATATTTCCATAGGTTTTGACGGCGACGCGTTATATTGTATTTTAGCGTGCTATGGAGTCATCAGGCAGATGATTCGCATCGTTGCCTATCAACTAGTGCGAATCATATTGGTAGAGTTAGAGCCGGAGACCCTATAGAATTATACAGAGTGTCTGGCGAACTAGCGAACAATGTTTACCAGCGGTCAATGGACAGGATCATAGTAAACAAGTGGGGCATACGATAAATAAACATAGATAAATAAATAAATAAATACCTGAGCATGACGACCCATTGAAAGTCTAGGCCTGCCAAGTAAAATTTTGGTTTTTAATATAAAAAAAAATTTTTTTGAAGGGATTATGGGCAATTCATGATCCAACACACAAATAAATAAATAAATAAATATTGTCTTTTTTTGGTCTATTACTAAGCCAACCTAGTGGAGTTAGGGCTATAAAGCCTCTTACACTCAACTAGGAAGACTCGGGTCAGCCTGCTTTACATGCCCTCCAAAGCATGGCTAGAAAATGTAGCAAGTGTGGGACTCGAACCAACAACCTTTCGGGTGAAAGTTGGAGTCTGTACTAGTACTCTACATGTCTTGACACATGACATACCATGACATTATTACTGTGTTGTATTGCATTGGTCTGTCCGTTCTAGACTATTATGCACTATGTCAATTTAGTGCTTTGGGATAGGGAAACTCGGAGCAACCGAAATTTAGCCTTAAGACAATTATTTACCGTGGAAGTATTGCAGTACCTATTCTTATTGATGCATAGGAAAACATGTAAGGGCTCACTCGCACCGCTTCTTTCATTTTGGGGTACGTCTTTTTTTTGTATTCCACGTATGCACTTAATCCAAATCCTTAACTATATCTTCCTTTGAGTGTTCCAATGAGGAAATTCTTTAACAACTGCGCCACTTATACAGTTATACAACAATCCCTCGTTAAAAAATTATCTCAATATGCTTCGTAGTCCTCAAAAACCGGAATGGATTGAAATCAGTCCGATCTCAATGTATTAAAGCGTAACATTATTGAAATCAACTACCTGTAGTGCTCATGCCACAGAGAGGCTGCTAACACGACCCACTGTAACTGCCGCCATATTTAAATTAGAGTATACACCTTAATTAATATTCCAACATATATTGTCTCACGGGCTGAGAAAAAAACATCTGAAATACTAACGCATTACCGGGAGCATTGTTCCAATAAGGGGTAGATTCATCCCTTAGCCAGACCCTTTTGTTCTAGACGAAGCCCCTGGGAATATGTCTTGAATGATTTCTTGAATATTGAAGACCTAGTTATAAATTCTAGAGCAGTATTTGGGAATTAATTTATTGTAATTTTATTATTGATCGTTTCGCATCTGCATTGTGTTGTCTTGTTCTACTCGCTGTCTACTGATTTCAGTTGTTATTTCGAATTTAAGCATCTTCCCATGAATTAATTTTGATAATACAGTAAGACTGTTAT
This sequence comes from Psococerastis gibbosa, assembly GCA_963971405.1. Taxonomy (NCBI): domain Eukaryota; kingdom Metazoa; phylum Arthropoda; class Insecta; order Psocodea; family Psocidae; genus Psococerastis; species Psococerastis gibbosa. The sequence goes on from OZ020492.1 coordinate 7,099,073, forward strand.
ATAAGGGGAGCTAGCCACTGGGAAATTAGCTGGAAAGCTCTATCAATAGAGAGCAGCGCAATCTAGAAATAACTACATAAATGAAAAAACTACGGTATGCAATTTGTTAATAGGGTGTTCTCAATACATCCGATAATTTTACTTTAAGGATAAAGGTTGACATGCCACAGCTTTATTCTTAGGATCTACGGGTACTTCAAACCATCCGTTATGAACGATGTCTGCGGTATGAAAACAGAGACCGGCGTGTGTGAACAAACGCCGACATTCACGCAATGCTCAAATATAAAACCATTAACAATAATAGCTATGGTAAATGTGGGTGTAAGAATGCCAGTAGACTGCATTCTGAAGACAATCCGTGACTGTTTGACAACTACAGTCATGTGCACGAAACCGCCGGAAGTACGAATTAGAAACCGACCTCCGCAAGTTGGGAGTTGATAGATGGTGGAGCATAGTATAAAACCGAGATGACGGGAGGAGTGTTGTCAAGCAACCCTTATGAACGATATCAGCGGTACGAGAACGGAGATTAGCATGTATGAACAAACGCCAACAAACGGCACGCAATGCATTAAAGCATAATGGCTATGGTGGATGTGGGTGTAAGAGTGCCAGAAGACTGCATGCCGAAGACAACGCATAACTGATGCACGAAACCGCTGGAAGGGCAAATTAGAAACCTACCTCCGCAAGTTGGGAGTTGATAGATTGTGAAGCGTCGCTCGAAACTGAGATGCCGGGAGGAGTGTTGTCGAGCAGGCGGAAGGAAGAAGAGGATAAGAAGTTTGTGGTACCAACAGACCGTAATACTATATGCTGAACTTTCATTGAAATTCCGTCTCGGCGTCTCACAATGCAAGTCGAGATCAAGATGGGACAAGACGGGACAGCTGTCTCGCGTGCTTCTCTTGCTACGACTAGTGTTATGGGATTGGACACATGCTCAGTACTCATGTGGTGTACATGAAGAACGGCCTCGGGCGGTATCGAAACGGGGAAGATAATTGTACAGGGCAGCTCATCAGAATCACCTGTCTTTTTAACCCGGTAAACGAAAAAACCACCTGACAAACACCCGTACCACATCACTCAATCGCCAAGTCAGTCCTTTGGCTCATACTTATTGTTTACCTATTTATTCGTTAGTTGAGTTTTATAAAAGAGAGATGGGACGGGACGTTCGCTTTCCGCCAAAAATCAAATTTCTGGTAAAGTTGCTTTTTTACGGCACTTGGCTCTTGGCTCTTGGCTTAGTGTGGATTTGATACGTGGTTTCCTGGTGAGTGTGAGAAGGTACTGCGTTCAAAAATTGACAATTTTTATTATAAATAATTCGTTGTTTAAACGGAGCACGCCATTTTCAGGACGTGTAGGTTGTGGTACAGACACCAACTCTCACCCGAGAGGTTGGTTCGAGTCCCACAAGTTGTTACATGTTCTGGCCATGCTTCGGAGGGCATGTAAATCAGGTGATTCATAGTTGAGTGTAAGACAGGGCTTTACGGCCCTAACTCCGCTATGTTGGCTTAGTAACAGAACAAGAAGTCAATATTTATTTATTTTAATTATTTTGAAAGGCAAATACTTTAAAAATTGTTAAATCGCAAAATACCGTATACTTCTTTTGTAGTTGAAAACTTACCTTAAAATTAATATGGTAGCTTTCGGCCAAGCATGACTGCCAGTGATATATCCCATGGCAATTTTCCTGAAATAACGAAAATAATAATAATAAACTCAGAAATCTCAAAGAACTAGTAAATTATTTAAAAGAACAAAAGGTAGAAAACATTATTTCATTAATAAATTTTGAATCTGTTATGCTGTCTATCAGTTCCTACTTTCGAAGCGACTGCTGTCACTTCTACTAAATTGCCAAGATGTCTTCAGGAAAACAGGATCGACCCCTTCCATTCTCTCCGCTCTTTGAGTAATTTTAAATTTTGAGCAAGAATCTAAAACGAAACAGACCCTATGAGGGCTAGGACTGGAAGAATATCTTCTTTCTATACCACTAAGTACTTTACTGGGAAATTTTCGTCCGTATAATGCCCGGGATCCCCTGCCGGTAAAGTACCCATTACGGTTGGGTGGACCCAGGACCATGATACAACGAAAACACGTACAGAGCAACAGTTCATGCTCGGGTTTCATAACAATAATACAGCGCGACATTTTAGGACCTAAGTACGCAGCGCTCTTCTGTCAGTTCACCCAGGTTTTGATTTCGGGGGGGGGGGGTCCAAAAATGAATTAATGGATGAATTCTTCAAACAATACAGGTTTATATTTTAAAAAATATTTCGGGGGGGGGGGGGGTGGACCCCTTGGACCACCCCCCCCCGCCCCCCTAGGCACGGGCATGGATGTGTGAATTAATTGTATTATGTCAAATGTTAGAAAAACATTTTCTGCAAGAGATATGCAAAATACGAATGCTGTCTATTGAGATGAGTTGGTGCATTCCATGCATGGAATGGGATATGGGCAGGGGGAGGGGGGTCTTTAATTTAATAAAAAGTCCCATGCGATTCCTATATTATCAAAGAATATTAATTAAAATTTTACATCCCATAATGTAGAAGCAATTAGATTTTACAAGTTTTTCGTCTCTCCTGCTTTAACAGTTTTAAGTGACAAATCTCCTTTAGCAAACATTCTCCACATCGCATTGCATCACTGAAATTAGCGTTTTTTATATAAACAAATATAAACTTAGTGTTTTTTTCAAAACTTATTATAAGAACTATAATAGTAAAATCTAAATTATCGTTAACAAATTGTCTACGAAATCCACTAGGCACTAGTGGTATTACGAAACTCTGAGCGCTTCGGGCAAGAACTGCCATAATTATACAGAGGGAAACCCACTAGCACAGCTACACATTATCAGCGATTTCAGTCTTGCTCAACTCGAAAATGAGATGTAATGTTTTTTAAATAATAATTAATCATAACACAATTTCATTTTAGACTGCTGCAATTATCCGGTCGTCGCCTGTAAAATCAATATATGACATATATACATATTATATATATATATAATATATATATATGACCCCACTATTTTCCTAAAAAAAAAAATCATGCGTTCATTATTATATGCATATATATATTATATACGATATATATCGATAAAGCGCGGGAACGACGACTATCATGGTGGGGCCACGTCGAGAGAAGGCGGCCAGGTTAGCTTATAAGGTGGATAAAACACATCGAAACCGAGGGAAAAAGAAGACGAGGACAGTAGAAGCAAAAGTCCGCCAACACCTCAAAATTGTAGGAGCAACCGCAGTTGAATCACAAAATCGCAAAGAGTGCGGAAGAGAACATGCCGTATCGCTGGCCCCTCTTCCGGACAAAAGCGAGGAAAAAGTAAAAGTAAAGTATATGAAATTAAATTAAATGAAATGAAAACGACTTTATTGCAAATGAACTAATGGCGGACAATAAGACTAAAAAGTCTTGTTTTCATGCTAACCTTAAAAACTAAAACAAATTTTTTGAATATTTGAATTATTTATATATATTGTATTATATTATCGATCAGAAAAACCACGAGCTGCCACTAAGTACAACTCAAGTGAGTTTTTGAAAAATTTAACCTATATAAAAATTTAAAATACAAAAACTGTGGTAGAAATCGGTTGGAGTCGATCCGATCTGCATTAATAACAAAGTCCCTCTCCGGTATTGGAATGAATCCCCACCCCTCGCTGCAAGCATTAAAACGCCTGAAGGCTTTGATAATGACACATCTTGTTAGATTGGAAATACCGCAGCGCAGGCCTGTCTGCCCCCCCCCCTCCTCTCCACTGCCTTCCCCTTCCCTCAAAAACATCCCAATACGCTTAATTACAATTTATGCTATTCAACTTTTTCCCAGAATTATCCAGAATTTTGTATCGGACTTCGTATTAACTTCTGAATCATATAAGCACAGGAACTGGTGATCAGCTGCATTTTACCTTTGCGGGTTAAATGACGGGTCCTATAAATAAATAAGGACTTTTTTGTTCTATTACTAAGCCAACCTAGCGGAGTTAGGGCTATAAAGCCCTCTCTTACACTCAACTAGGAAGGCCCGGGACCGCCTGCTTTACATACCCTCCGAAGCATGGCCCGAAATTGTAGGAAGTGTAGGACTCGAACCAACAACCTTTCGCGTGAAAGTCAGAGTCCGTTCCACCACTCTACATGTCCCGACCTATGCATGAAATAGCCCTCTGCTATTTGAACAGTCAAATCTTGGGGGGGGGGGATCAGGGGGGTCATGACCAACCCCCTAAATAAGTAAATTCATTAGATAGTAAAAAAAATTGAATAAAACTCAACTTTTCAACAACAATAAAATTACATTGCAGACGTGCATAAAACTTTTGACCTCCCCCAATTTTCCGCTGTATCCGCTCTTGATCGTTATGACGTAAGTATTGAATTACATAAAAAATAGAAACCAACCTATATTGGAGTGATTCAGGGGTGGCCAATATCAACACTAACCTGCCTCCTAATATAAAAGTCCACCTTCTTTATCACACCATCTACGCTATCATTATATAAGTATCATTGGGAAATGAGAATATTATCACTGCCCCCCCCTCCAGTATTTCCCCCAAGATAATATCGACAAGCTTTTGGAACTTTCGAAGTATTTTTTATCTCCAGGGGTCAAATTTTGTCATGTTATTAATAATGTGCCGAAACTTTGTAAACTACAGCTTAGTGCTTCGGCCCTCGAGGGGGAAATTTTCCGAACTTTATAATGGAACAAGTGTTGTTTATTTATGGCTGCTGTGGATTTTAAGATCGAATCTTTAGCCTATTTATTGCCAGTGTATTTGGTTTTCATAGCATTGCAACACATGGCTTTAAAATCACTAATTTTGCTACAACATTCATTTCTATAATTTTATTACATTATATTAAAAAAATATTATTTCAAATAATATCCATGTTCTAATACACAACAAAGATTTTGTATAGCAACAAATAAGGGTGAACTGATTCGTAGTCTGCCAGACCAGACGTTCGGTATAGTTCAGTGATTTATTCTAGAAATACAAAAGTTATAAAAATGCTTAAAACCATTAATTTCACAGTATGTATTCCGTAAGTGACCTATGTAAAATAAACGCCACTCAGATGAAGTGCCTAAGACGGATTGCTGGTCGAACAAGGTGGGACCGAATCCGATATGACCGCATCAGACAAGACAAGATGGAGAACAAGCAGCTGCAATGGCATGGCCACGTCCAAAGGTTGTAAGAGAACAGGATCACCCGGAGGTTGGCGGAAGCTAGCCGCAAGGTAGAAGACCCATTGGCAGACGACCAAGGACAACCCTCGAGGAAAAACAGAAACAAGAAGAGGAAAAACAATTGCCGAGCTCAAGACGTTAGCGTCAGACAAGGTCGAGTATACGAAATGGGTCCAGGGCGCCCCCCTCACGCATGTGGCACTAAGAGGGAAGAGGAAGAAGAAGAATAAGTATTCCGTAAGCAAAATTTAAATTTGCTTTCAAGAATTAGATAAGCAAGTTGTGCTACAAACCACTTATTTTATACCTATTAAAGGCTACACCCCTGCATTTTTTTAAACAGCGAAATAGAAATTTAATTGGTTGAAATAAATCGGTTTATTTGTTATATTACATTGCATTAAGGTGGCTCCATCGGCCCGTGAGGACCTCTCGCCCGTCGCATCAAGCCCCTATAAAGCGCGCGATTCTTCGCCAGCGAGGTTCATTTGTGACGTCATTTTGTAGATGGCAGCACCAGTTGCACTGATATCAAAGCGTTGATTGTTCCATAGGCCTCAATACTATTTTAAAATTATTTTACTTATGTATTATTTTAAAGTGGTATTATTCTATAAATCATGGAGAATATATATATTAAATTATATGCAGCGAAATAAGGTTCAGGCATAGTAAAAATATTATAAAAAATATTAAAAGAATTAATTAGATGCTAAGAGCTTAGCTTTCACATGCAAACGGCGGCCATTTTGAATAATATGGATATCGGTTTGTCGTCAGCGAACCTAGTGACCAAAACTGTCCCTACAGAACCTCACTCCCTCCATGCGTCGAAATGGATGCTGCAGGCTCTCAGATCCTCGGCGTTGTTATAAGATAATATATTAGGTAAAGCAGTGTTTAAGAAAGAGGTTGTCAGGTCCTAACTCACGACAGGCTAGGACTAGGCCTCAGAGTTTTTTATGCTACATCCACTTATATAAAGTATACGAGTACGTTTTCATTCGTTTCACATTAATATAATAATCTAATAGTAATATAATATAATAGAAGTTGTTCAGTGCCACGTTACAATGTGTTTTTTTCAGTCCATATCGCAAGGCAGGACCCGTATGCGACTTATACTATCTGGCGCTGGCAAATTTTACTTCTTCTTCTTCTTCTTCTTCTTCTTCCGGCTCTACAACCCTTGGTGGGCTTTGGCCTGCTCGACAACACTCCTCCATTCTTCTCGGTTTTGCACAACGCTCCACCATCTGGAGACTCCCAACTCGCGAAGGTCATTCTCTAACTCGTCCTTCCAGCGGTTTCTTGGCCGTCCTGGCAGTCGTCTTCCCGTCATGCTTGCTTTGTACATTTTTCGTGGCATGCGTTCTTCAGACATCCTTACAAAGTGTCCCAGCCACCTTAATCGTTGTGCTTTAATGAACCTTACTATGTCTTCTCCGTTGAGAGCGGCGTCGATTTCAGCGTTGTGTCTTATACGCCATTCTCCGTACTCGTAAAGGGGTCCATATATCCTCCTTATTATCTTTCTTTCGAGTACACGTAGTTTGTTGGCATCGTTTACAGTGAGATTCCAGGTTTCCGATCCGTATGGCAAATTTTACTTATTTAACCGAATAATAAAATGCATAATTCAATCTTGAATACGTCAACATTATATAGTATTCTATAAAATAAATTAAATAATTTCGGAAGACTTAATGTCATCGAACAAATCTGTCCTCACTGTGCTTCGAACTCTTATTCAAGGCGGAGTTCTCTAGCTATTTAGCCACTAAGATACGGAGAAATCAGCAGTACAGGCAATGCGCTGAAATCTATTGAAGAGCGGTAATAAAGTAATTTTGTTAGTTTTCAAGGGATGTCCATCTTGATAAGGAATTCAATTTTCTCTGTAATCTAAAGCGAAAAATACATGGTTCCCCCCCTCCCCAATCGCACGTCGAATTAAAATGCCACTTGTTTCCAGTTAAAATCGTTCCATTATTCTTAGACAAAGTAATTCAACCCAAGACTAATTTCCTAATTTATGGCTCATTTTAATTTTAATTTAAAAAATAGGATGATGTGTTGTTATAAATACCGTATATATTTATTTATTGTATAGTTTCAATAGAATATTTTTTCCAGCAGTAGACGATAGTATGGTAACTAAAAGTAGTATGATATTCTCCCATAGCGCAATCCTTTGGGATAACTTAGGGTAGGGTATGATATTTATTATGTATATTATATTATATATTTATATACATTTATATTATATTATTATTGTGTATATAATGGGCGTAAGGGCTGAAGTAGTACGACAATGGAACGCAAGATCAAATCAGGAAATGTAGTGTAGTGGTACGGACCGACTTTCACCCGAAAGGTTGTTGGTTCGAGTCTCACACATTTTCTGGCCATGCTTCGGAGGGCATGTAAAGCAGGCGGTCCCGGACCTTCCTAGTTGAGTGTAAGAGAGGGCTTTATAGCCCTAACTCCGCCAGGTTAGCATAGTAATAGAACAAAAAGTCGCTATTTATTTATTTATTTAAGATCGAGGTTCGACACTACAAAAGGAGAAATTTTCCACCCTATAGGTACCTATATATTTATTTTTATTTTTATATAAAAATTATTCACATACATACAATTCAATGAATGTATCCGAATAACCTCTTCAGCCACCTCTGTGGGTAATACTTGTGTTGAGTTACGAGAGGGCACCGATCGCATGATGTGTAGAGACTCGCACAAGTACGAACAAGCTACCACTATGCCATCGAAGTCTTAATATACTACCTTAATAGTACCTAGCGAGCCCAGACCGATATTAATTGACCAGCTGATCTAACGGACTCTCTATTACCCTTAACTCAATAAAACCCATAAGGCCCAAAATTCCCCCATATTGAAAATAAAGACAATTTTTTTTTTCTTTTTCATGCTGCCCATCACTAGAATAGTTCTAATGGCGTCCCTCTGAACCAAAAAGCCAAAAATTGTAAATCAACCCTATTTTTAAAAATTTCCAATTCTGATTCTCCGAGAAAATTCAGTATATAAAAGTTAATAAAACATCGAAAAGAAGCGGGGCACCACATGCAGCAATAAATTTTGGGAACTGATCTTCTCGCAAGGATTAGATCCAAGCAGTCTTTCAAATTTATGATGTGGCTAATTTGGGGAGGGGGGTGGACATTGAGAGGTCCCCACTACTGCAGCAGGCCGGCTGCAATCACAATAAAGTTGAGTTAAAAGGAGATTTCGGTTTTATAGCACAATTTATTGATTAGAGCTGCGGCAGTAAACAGAAAGCTCTGACAACTCTTCTGGCGTCGCGTAAAAGCTTCCTCTACAATTTTCAACCAGGCCTGGGTCCAGCCAGCCCTAATGGGTACCTGTTTTTGCAGGGGCAAACCCGGTTGGGTTTGGTAGCTCTTTCTTAATGCAAGCCTCATTATGTAACCTGAGGTTTAATATTATATTCCTCTGGCTGTGCAACACTTCTTAACTCAGGCAGCTGTGATAGTCCTTTGGACTAACTTCTGTTTTTGCTGCGCTATTGGTCGGATATCATTCTGTCATCTCAACAGTAGCCCCATACGCTGGATAATTCCTATTAAAAAACAAAACAAATATTGGCTATTTCAAAAATTATATTTGAGTGTGATCGGAGACGTGTCGCAGCTCAACACGGGTACTAACCTACAGAGGCGACTGAAGAGGTCAATCGGATACATTAATTGAATTGTTTGCATGCGATTAACGTTTTTTTAAATTGAAGAAAATTAGAAGTCTTTTAGGGTTTAGGAGCGCTTATGGTTAAAACCACGTACGAAGCAAAACAAACAAGGCAAATTTTGAAAACGGGATTTTAACACAATAAATAAATAAATATTGATTTTTTGTTCTATTGCCGTCTCTTACACTCAACTAGTAAGACCCGGGACTGTTTGCTTTACAATGGTTACACGGATGCCATATGTTGCGAACTACACCATTTCTTCTTCATGAAATATAACAAAAACAAAAGACACAACAAAAATATATAAATACAAACACTTTCACGGTTAGTGTCTTGGGAGTCTTAAAGTTCCCTTCAGCCGCGGCCCATCAGCCCGTATCACAGTAGTCCTAAACAAAAAAAAAAAATATTTCCCAACGTAGTGGCTTCGAGACGGAATTAAGAGATGGAAATTATTTTGGAAATCCCATCGAAAATGCAGTCTCTGCCAGGAATTACGATGGTCAAAAACCAATATAAGAACTTATTGAATGGGCTGTCAGTGGGAGCGCGCTATCTTCTTAGTATTAAACTTAACCAATTTTATATGTTGCACCAATGCCTCCCTCTACATTAGTGTCTTAGCCTTAGAAACTTTGCGCTTTACAAACCGAACACTACCCCCCTCTTTATATAATAATGAGGTATGTAACTTTATAAAATGGTCAATCTCAAATCAATAACGTTTCTTCTCAACGTTTTTGCTTCCCAATTTATACGTAGTATAAGGAAAGCTTTGTGACGGTCGAAATTTTCGATTCCGAGATTTCAACGGATTTACACGTTTTAAGGTCCCAGGATCCCAAAAACGTGGTTTTTACGAAATGTCTGTCTGTCTGTCTGTTCGTCGATTTCCAGGCAAACTAGTGGGTCGATTTTGATGAAATTCGGCATGTAGGTTCACAAGAATCATACCTCGGGACTATTTTTTTTAATTTGGGCTAACTCAATTTGGGGGGTTTTTATTTTCAAAAAACTTCAAAAAAACGTCTAAAAACATTATTTGCCAAAAACGGCTCCAACGATTTCTTTTAAATTCACATATATTGTAGTTGTTGTTAATGTTGATAAAATGTGGGGGGTCGCTTGCCCCTTGATAGGTTGCTTCTGGAGGTAAAAAAATAAAAATAACTAAATTTTAATGAAAAATGACTAAAAATTAATTTTTCTGCGAAACCTTTCTATCGATGATTTCTACCTTCAGGTATGTTCTAGGTGTTAAATTGAGTAACGAAACCGGACAGTATCTACTATAATTGATAAATTGGGAAGCATGTTCGAGTAAACTCGGACCGGTTCTTTTTTAAGGCGCGGGATCCTTGCGGATATTTGCGCCGTTAGGTTGAGGGTTTGTGATAAGTGGTGATAGTTAGGAAAGTAGTTGGGCTTTAGAAGCCCATACGCGAACAGTACCTGTTACATTGTTGTTATTTTTTCTCAAATAAAAAATATTCTGCTAAAATATACACGCTCACACTTGATTGGGGGCAGCCATGACCAGCCCACAGAACTGTTTAATATTGAGAAATATTTCTTCTAATGGATGTGACATAATTGATAGCTTTACAATATACATTTCTAGTGGAGTTAGGGCTGTAAAGCCCCCTCTTACACTCAACTAGGATGAACCGGGATTCCCTGCTTTACATGCCCTCCGAAGCATGGCCAGAAAATGTAGCCAGTGTGGGACTCGAACTAACAACCTTTCGGGTGAAAGTCGGAGTCTGTACCACTACTCTACAGGTCCCTTCTATCACGTCTTCATTATCTGTCTCTACAGCCCTTGATGGGCCTTGACCAACAGCACTTCTGCAGTCATCACGGTTTCTTACGACGCTCTGCCACCTACGAACTCTCAACTCGAGGAGGCCTGTTTCTAATGCGTCATTCCAACGGTTTCATGGACGGCCCTGTAGTCTTATTTCCGTCATGCTTGCTGCTTTGTAAATGTCTATATCCTATTTTCTGACATTGCCATGTCCCAACCATCGTAAACGCTTCGCCTTTAAAAATACTTATTATGTCTTCTCCATTGAGTATTTCGGAGTTGTTTATTCATACCACTCGCTGTTTTCGCAAAAGGGTCCGTAGATTGTCACTTCTATTTACTTTTTGTTTCTCTATGTTATATTTCTCTCAAGTTCTTATTCATATTATATTATCCTGAAGGACTCTATGGACCTAGGCCAACTTATAGTGGCCCATAAGCGTTACCAAGTTGAATCCAGCCGACCAGAGCAGGTTCAAAGCTGCAGATAACTTGGTCGTGTGCACAGTGCCGGCAGGGAAACATGGTAGGACTTGTCCTGGTCACCTCCGAACTAATCGTGTGACTTCACTGTGTTTCCCAAGTGGTTCGGAATCCACTATAATCCTATGGGGCCACACCGTGGCCTGGGACTGTGTCCAACCATACTACTACTATAGTGGCCCATTGCCCCCTTGTCCAATAACAACGACCCCATGGGTTTGGGTCATTATTTATATTGTTTTCATCAGTACCAGCCCCCACAAAAATTCCTAAAATTCCGGCCCCCACTAACGAGATTTAAGAAATAATAATAATTTTAATAAAAAAAAATTTTGCACCCACGCCCCCCCCCCCGGGCTTAATCCGGCACTGTTTTTCGTATGAATTTTTGGCCATTGGCAAACTGGCATACGTCCTCGATGACTCGATGTCAACCTACACCGGCTACAAGAGATAATGGACAAGCTGAGACAAGCTTGCCAACGCAATGTAACAGGCGAAAGCATTACCAAGTCGTTGTTCCTATCCATAGTGGTATCGAGGCGCTTTCCTTATCGAGGCTTTTCAAACCATCCTGAGACCCTCGCTTAGTCAATAGAATGGTATATATTACTACATATTACTGGAGTAGATAAGAGCCGAATGGAAATGGTTGACAGTTTTTTCTAAGCCTAGCTCGACGACGCGTTTACCTACGCTCGATTTCTGAGAGGGAGTTAACAGACTCCTATGGGAAATTTGTAAAGCAAAACCTTAATGTCTCGCAACGGGGAATACGTATGTGTTGTGCTTCTATACGAAATACGGAGAAGGGTTAGCCCAAGCACAAAAGACAAATGGGCACCCCCCATACCCCTCCCCGCGCGAAGATGGACTGCGTTCTTGAGGGGAACTTTAAGAAGAACCTTCTTCGAATGCTAAGTCTAGTCCTCCCAGCAGTCATTCTCTTAAAGTCAATTACTCACGGAGCGGAAGCATAAGAAGAAAGTTAACGGACGTCCGACTTTTAAGTAAGAAAACTGTTATTTTAGGCTAAGGATCTAGCGTCCTTCCGCTGCTTGTAAGAGAACCTCTTGCTCTTAAGATTGAGAAGGTTTGCGGAGGTTTTGGTGGGGGTATTGTTGTTTTTCAAAGATGCAATGACAAGAGTTGTGGCCGGATGACACTGCCCCCCCTCCCCTCCCATCCTATCCACTGCGTCCCTTTCCCAATTCAACAACCCCCCAACCCTGCGCCTATCTTTGTGTATTAAAGGATTCAGCCGCTGTGGCCTTTGAGATTATCAACTTTCGCGCCTTCTAGTACTCTAGTACTCTAGGGAGGGATTGGTTTGCAGAGAAGATCTTCTCTATTTTGCTGCTGGACAGTTCGAGGTAGGTTCCACGTCTGATTTCTTGTTTTATTTCTTCATGCTCTAAACATTTAACTCAGTATGGGCCGGCCCCGTCCCGTCAGCAAAGCTAATGACGGAGGCGACAAACGGCAGCCGTTACTATAAAGCAGCATACTATATTATGTATAATATATTGAATTGAATTGAAAATCGCGCAAGGACATGTACGCTACCACCTTGCCACCGAAGTCGCTGGAAAAATGAAGACATGTGTCAGTTTATCAACGTCAATGGCCAAAATTCATGCGGAAGCAGTACCAATAATGTCATAAAAAAACGATGTGGTCGCTGACAAGGGAGGTTCTATGGGGAATGGGACACTAACACTAGGCCTAGTTCTATAAGAACGCTAAATAATAATAATAATAATAATAAACCTAAGTAATATTTATAAGAGCAAGAATAAATATTCAACGCAGGAACGCTTGTAATTATTTAACGAAAGCTAAACACTGCCTTTTAATGATACCATGGAATATTAAAGAATTGAAAAAAGTGGAAAAATATTATTGTTTTATTTCGAAAGAGAGGGTGTATTCAGGGGGTTGAAGGTTTGTTGATTGAAGGTCTCTATGCAAAAAGTGCTAAACAATAGTAAGCAATTAACAGAAAAAGAAGTGAAATGAACGACTTCGCTGAATCAAATGAAAATGTTAAATAAAAGCGCGGGAAATAATTACTTTTAATATTGTTCTTGAGAAATCTCTTTTGCTTGCAAAAAAAATATCATTTTTTAGTCACCTAGATATGACTTGGCTTTGCATTATATCAGATAAATTATACCATATTGTGACTAAATGCAAGCAAAAAACGCAGCTATTCACAAGGCACAAGAAAAACTATGTGAAGAGTTTGCTTCAATAGTAAAAACTGAAGGTAGGTAAATAAATAAATATAGAATTTTTGTTCTATTACTAAGCCAACCTAGCGGAGTTAGAGCTATATAGCCCTCTCTTACACTCAACTAGGAAAGCCCGGGACCGCCGGCTTTACACGCCCTCCAAAGCATGGCCAGAAAATTTAGTAAGTGTGCGACTCGAAGCAACAACCTTTCGTCTGAAAGTTGGAGTCTTAACCTGTGCTATTTGTTTAAATGCCGATAAGTGCAGCACAAGCTTTAGCTCCTCCAACCAAAACCTTCTTCTCCTGAAGCATTTGCTCAAAGTTTATGGGAAAGATAAGTCTTTACTTCTTTTTATTATTTCTATTATTGAGCCCGATGTAAGTTTGAATCAAGAACACCTGCCAGTTAGCCAACGCCCAAAACAAGTCGAATTACTCAGAAAATTGACTAAAATGTATTGTAATCAATTTTCTTAATAGTAGACAACTAGTTGAGTATCTGCCCACTGCAGCAGCAACGCGCAAGAACCACATTAAAACAGCATCAAACATAGGAATATCAATACATAGGAATCGAAAATTACAATAGGATAGCCTACCCATAAATGAAGAGCAAACTTTCAAAAGGCGCCCATTCCACCGACCGATTAGGGCTATTTACAAAAACAGTGACGTGGTAGCAGACTTCAAGACTTAGGCGGGGTTTCCACCGACCTCACATTGCAGAATTGACGGAAATGTTTATTTTCCTCTATGCCATAGTTAAAATTGATCAATGATCATACAGTAAAATCACAAACAAACAAACTTAAATTAAAAAAATGGCGTCATGGGATATGTTAAGTACAAACATTTTAATAGATTTCTATAAAAAGAAAAATTCTAATTTCCGTCAATGTCATTTGCATTCTGCAATGCGAGGTCGGTGGAAACGCCAACTAAGTCTTGAATGTCTGCTACCACGTCACTGTTTTTGTAAATAGCCCTAGCTGGTCGGTGGAATGGGCGCCAAACGGCACTAATCCATTTTCGTAAAATGTTCAGGAAACACGAAAAACATAATTATTTTGGCTTTATCACAACGGGGATATAAGACTTTAACCCTTCAAAAGACTGGGTTAAATTTTTTTTGTTTTTGTTTTGATTAGCAATCCTGATTCAACTCATCTTCAAGATGGAAAATCGATGATAAAATCAATTTTTAATTTTCATGGATTTGTGACGTTTTGAAAGTTTGCTCCTCAAATATCAGAGCAATTGAGAACATCAAATCATTTAAAAAACTATTAAAAATATGGATAAAGCAAGAAATAGATGCATAAGATAGACAAAAAATAAATAACACACAGAGTATCTCCAATCGTTTACGTACACAATACTAACACAATACTAATTACTAATACACTAACATGAGGAGACGGAGGAGTACGAGCAGATCGACCACGACCTATTAGCCCGGATTCCTCTGTCTCCTCACCAGACAGCCTGAAAGCCTACTTCATTATATTAATATACTAACAGAACAACAAAACAAGCATAATTTTACCTTGGTTTCTATACAGTTATAAATTATTTGTATAAAAACATAAACCGCTTAAGGACTAGTCCTGCGGTAAGTCACTCCTGTTATTGTAAACACACTTGTAAAAATATACAGCTTTTGATTTGATTTGATTTTTGATAGTATCATTTTGACTACTGGGTCAAATTATAATAACTTCTCTGTAAAATGAAACACAAAATAGTCCTTATAACTCTCATAATAAATTGGAAAAAAAAGTGTCGGATGAAGCGTCAAACATAGGGACGGTTCCAGCCCAATTTTGGATTTGGGGAGGGAGGGAGGGTAGCTGTGGGTCAAAATAGAATAAACATATCGATTAAATTGTAACGTAATATATTAACCTACAACAGACTTACTAAATTTGAGAAAAAATTAAATTACTCGTGACTTCACGATATTTCATTTTAAAAAACAAACAAAAACAAAAACCTAGTGTTTTAGCATAACTTGTTATAACTGCTATAACTAGAATTAGTAAAACCCAAATAATCGTTAAAAAATTAACTTTGTCTATGAAACCTACTGGCGTCAGTATAAAACCCTGAGCGCTTTCGGCAAGAACTGCCAGCTTCAGAGGTAAACTCTTACACCTTATCAGCGATTTTAGACTTGCTCAACTCAAGCTACCCCCCAGGAGTGACCAAATTCTAGATACTCCTCTGAAAGACGTTGAAAACACAAAAACCGTGTTGTCTGTAATGTATAATAGGATTTTGTTAGTGTGGTGAAATGAAGAGCAGCTTTGTAATATACGTAAGATCTGGAAGCTTCGTATTTGATTAATTATATACAGTCTTAGAAACGGCATTTGAGAAGTAGATGTTCTCAACTGAGCTTCTAAGAAGAAGCTACTGGGACGTGTAAATACATTCAATTACAGGCGGAGAAAAGGTAGGGAATAGGATAATTTGTGAACGGGTCGGAACAATGCGTTCGTGTATTGTAATTAGGCGTTTCGCAGGGCGTAAATAACTCTATTAATGGTTTAATACGTTCGCGAACGCCTTCACTGTCGCGTAGCGTTGGATCTCAAACCCCCTCTGTCTGTTCTAATACCAATACATTAACAGTTGATGAACTCGCAATAAAAAGCTTGAATACTCATTTCGAGACATGTCATATGGCATTGACGTAATTATAGCTTCAGCATAGGGGTGGCAAAATTAGGAGGTCCGTCTTGGAAAATATTTTCAATGCCATTCATTCATATTATAATTATACATCATTGCTTTCCTTTCTGTATTTTATCTGTTTCCTTAAGGAAAGCATTACGAAGGTCGATTTAATTAATTTTGAGATTTCAACATAATTACTCGATATGGGGTTCAGAACTCCAACAAAGTTTTTTACTATGCATCGAACTGAACAACTAATCTATTGTCTTTGATTAAATTTTTCGTCTACTCGTAGGTTCACATTAGATGATATATCAAGTCAGTTTTTTTTTTCAATTGGGGCTAGCTCAATTTTGGCTTAGTAATAGAACAAAAAAAGTCAATATTTATTATTATTATTTTTTTTTTAAAAGGCTGGGAGTGTAAAGGACAGTTTTTGCTTTACTGTTTATAAGTTAGCATGATGACAGCTTAAAGATGGTCGAAGTTTTCCGGAATACCAAAATATAGTTATTAGTTTAGTTATTATTTTGTAAGTACTGTACTTTTTATGGACCCAGGCGTACTTATAGTGGCCCATAGGTCCCTTGTCCAATGTCAACGACCCTATGGATTTCGGACATTATTTGTATTGTATCCGGATGAATAGCCATTGGCAAACTGTAATACGTTTCTGATGTCAACCTACACCGGCTACAACCGATAATGGACAAGCTGAGACAAGCTTACTATTTGCGCAATGACACAGGCGAAAGCATGACTTAACCAAGTACAGATACGAGTCTATACCAAAAAATGTAACTCTAGGACAATTATTTACCATTATTTAATCATGTAATCTATTTATACGTGCTACTATACGTGAACGGATGGCCCCATCACTCTCTAGGTCTGCCATATAAAACTACACGGAGTAAATGACTGTTTCATTGCGCCAATGCTAAGCTTGTCCATTATCGCTTGTAGCCGGTGCAGTTGACATCAAGGACGTTTACCAGTTTGCCAATGGCCAAAAATTCATACGGAAACAATACAAATCATGTACGAAATCCGTGGGGTCGTTGGCATTGGACAAGGGACCAATGGCCCAGGTTCTTAAAGAGTCCTTCAGGCGCGGTTTCCACCGATCTCTAAGTGCAAAATACACATACGGTGATGTGGTAGCAGACATTCAAGACTTAGGCGGGGTTTCTGACGACCTCTCATTGCAGAATGCACATGACATTGACGGAAATTTGAATTTTTCTTTTTATAGAAATCTATTAAAATGTTTGTACTTAACATATCCCATGACGCCTTTTTTTAATTTTAGTTTGTTTGTGATTTTACTCTATGATCATTGATCAATTTTAACTATAGCATAGAGTAAAACAAAAATTTCCGTCAATGTCATTTGCATTCTGCAATGAGAGGCCGGTGGAGACCCCGCCTTTATTTATGATATCTGCTACCACGTCACCGTATGTGTATTTTGCACTTAGAGGTCGGTGGAAACCGCGCCTAAGGACATTATTATTGACTCTGCGTAAAAGACGTAAAATCTCACAATTTACAATAACAAAATAAGGTATAATATATAGCAAAAATTGATTTTTAACAACTGTCGCCGACAGTCTGAACAAGACCGGTCCCCAAAAAAAAAAATTAAAATTAAAATTGGCTAAGCCAATAGCAGGCCGAGGTACTGCAGCACAAGCTTAGTCACACATAAAGCGGGATTACGTCATTTAACTCTCTTGCCAGGTGGACCGACGTTACTCCTGCTTCATGGGTAGTGTTGTTTTTAAATTAACAATTATGGAGCACAGAAACCTTGGGGTTAACGAGCTTTCTGATGTGCGTAGACACTGTAATAGTGTAAGGATTTGTCATGGGTAGTTGGATAGAAACAGCAGTTAGGTGGGCAAACTGTTTTTTGACGGTGCCTCGGCAACCTCGTTTATAACAGTAAGCCTAATAAAACTGAGAGCATACTCGTGGAGACCCTGACACCCTAAGCCATAAAAAACGTTGGGAACAGTTTGCATTCACAAAGTATGTAAGTCATTAAAATTAAAAAAAATATATATATGAATAACGATCGTAGGAACAAAGCAACTAAATAAATAATTAACGGACTTTGCAGTAAAACAAAGGTAATAAATCAAAAATGGATAAACAAAAAAATAGCAGAAGAGGGAAGAAAAAGAGAAAAATTGTTTCCCGACGAAGTAATCAATTAATAAGATTAAAGAATATTCCTATGCGTCAAAGGAATTGCTATCTTCCATTTCGAAATATTCCCCCTCCTCCTAAAAAAAAGCTGAGGTGAGTAAAAAATGGGTATTGCGTGAATGGGGAGGGGGTTAAAAGGAGAGCTGCAGTAATGCGGGGTTGTAGGGGGGGGGGGGGAGGGGGGGCGCAGATGAGGATGGGACAAGAAAACCGACAATGCAAAGATCAATATATGACGTCACTGTAGGACAAGTGAACAACACACGAGTTAGCGATACAGCATGGCATAATGGGAATGGGCTTTTTTTATTTCATTTTATTGACAACACATAAGCATGTTTTGGTGCTACTTTTTAATTAGTGAGACTTGTGGGACATGTATAGCGTAGTGGTACAGACTCCGACTTTCACCCGAAAGGTTCGAGACCCACAATTCCTATATTTTTTGGCCATGCTTCGGAAAGCCTTCCTAGTTCATTTGAAGAGAGTGCTTTATAGCCCTAACACCGCTAGCCTGGCTTAGTAATGGAGCAATAAGGCAATATTTATTTATTTATTTATTTATTTATTTATTTATTTATTTATTTATTTATTTATTTATTTATTTATTTATTTATTTATTTATTTATTTATTTATTTATTTATTTATTTATTTATTTATTTATTTATTTATTTATTTATTTATTTATTTATTTATTTATTTATTTATTTATTTATTTATTTACATTGACGGGCAACCCCCTAAACATAGTCTTAGATAAAAACGGATTTTGTTGAGTCCGGTTCCATTCTTCAATGACGTCACTATAGGGCCAAGAATGTTGGGCTTAAAGAAAATTCAGTAATCACTACAGTAAAACTACGGTGAGTTGTGTCACAGCAAAAAAATCACGGTAAGTTGACTGATGCGTACTGCGCAAGTGATACGCGACCAACAGTCATTTCCCAAATTATATATACGAAAGCTCGCATCGCGCATGCCACTGACCAAGGCCGTTTTGATTTCGGGGGGGGGGGGGGGGGGTCAAAATTTTTTTTAACGTAATTTATTAATGAATTAATGGATAAATTCTTCAAACCATACAGGTTTACATACAAAAACCCCTCCCTAGGCACAGCCATGTCACTGACAACTTATTTGCGTAACACTTTTTTATTCCTGAAATTGCCCCAGTGATACAAGTCTCTTTGAGTACTTAATTTATTTATTTATTTTTTTTAAAGCGCGGGTCCTGTTGGGAATTTGCGCTTAATACTGAGGTATACTTTGAAAACTGCACAAGAAAAACTGTAATATACTATTTACTTACCTACTTACTACTTGCACAGTACCTGTATGCCTAAGTCAACTTGCTGTTTTCCTACTGTGACGTATGGTTCGACCCAACATAGTTTTACTATAAAACCGTTAGCTATATTTTTGGAAGACATGGATCTAACCTGACCATGAATATTTTGGAAACAGTGTAAAAAAATAAATTAATTGTAATAACTAAAACATCAACTTGTTAAAAACCTTTTGATTATTTTCATTAAAACAAAAACATTTACACCTAGAAAAATTTCAAAAGGGAATATTAAATTGCAGGATAGTACAAAAAAAGTTTTGATAACTTACGATATAAGAGACGCTTTCTACGCCATTGCGGTAGATATCTTTCCTTCTATTTTTATCTGTCAACGAACGAAACAATTCTAAATTACTTTCACACGTTCTCTTAATGCAATGGCAAATTCTTCCATCACATTTATACACTTCAATTTATACTTCGCAGTCAAACTCGTCAAACCCCGTTTTTGCTTTTCCTGTTTTTTTTTTTTTTTTTTTTTTTTTTAATATTACGATGTATGTCTATACTTCGACATTACATGTTGTAGGATTTAAGTGGGGTTATTTCTCATTGAAATGAAAATTAACTCGGGGATGTTTTGCTTGGGCACTTTAGTTTCATTAATTGTCTACCGGCTTTTCAGTAAAGTAAATATTAATTAATGTTACACAGTTTTACCATTGGGGGTTCAAAGGGACACCGTTAGGATGTTCCAGAGATCGGCACCTCAAACTAAGATTAGTTACTAGCCTAACTACAAACTTATATATTTAAAAGAACCGGTCCGAGTTTACTCGATCATGCTTTCCAATTTATCAAAATTAGTAGATAGAGAAAATGAGTAATTTCATGGTAAATAATTTTCCTATGGTTAAATATCCGATATCTCGGGGGGGGGGGGGGGTTGTCCACCTGACGTCACTGGAGGTGAGGTAAATTCTAGTTAGGTCAGACCAACACATTACCACACAGCAATACTGGCAGGGCACGCAATGCACTGATTTTTTTTGCACTAAACCAAATACTTTTCTGGGAAAGCAACCTGTTCGGTTTCGTTACTCAATTTAACACCTAAAACATGCCTGAAGTTAGAAATCATCGATAGAAAGGTTTCGCAGAAAAATTATTTTTTAGTCATTTTTCATTAAAATTTAGTTATTTTTATTTTTTTACCCCCAGAAGCAACCTATCAAGGGGCAAGCGACCCTCCGCATTTCGTTAACATTAATAACGACTACAATATATGTGAATTTAAAAGAAATCGTTGGAGCCGTTTTTGAGAAATAAGTTTTTTAGACTTTTTTTGGAGTTTTTTGAGAATAAAACCCCCCAAATTAAGTTAGCCCCAAATAAAGAACATTTTTCCGAGGTATGAGTTTTGTAAACCTACATGCCGAATTTCATTAAAATCGACCGAGTAGTTTGCCCGGAAATCGGCGCACAGACAGACAGACAGACAGACAGACAGACAGAACGACAGAACGACAGACAAACAGACAGGCAATTCGTAAAAAACACTTTTTTGGGTTCCTGGGACCTTAAAACGTGCAAATCCGTTGAAATCTCGAAATCGAAAATTTCGACCGTCACAAAGCTTTCCTTATACTACGTGTAAATTGGAAAGCAATAGTGACGGGGCACTACAACATGGCCTGAGCACAGACAGAGGCTCTGCTCTGTTATATTTGGGATATTGTGGTCAGCAACATGCCCAAACTTATAAACTAACTTCTCCTCGGTCTGCCGGGCCTTCTATCTTGTGGCCTCACTTCCGCCCACCTCCGGATGGTCCTATTCTCGTCTATCCTTTGGACGTGGCCAAACCATTGCAGCTGCTTGTTCTCCATTCTTCTATGGAATCAACTTGCAGATCTTGTCTGATGCGGTCATTTCCAATTCGGTTCCACCTTGTCCGTGCGACCTTGTTCGACTTAAAAAATTACGCGCTCGTAAAAAAATCCTTTTGAGATGAGGCACACTAAATGAGGTCATCCTTTGCGTTTAATTTTTTCTTTGTGAGCTTCCACATTTCTAACCCATGGGCGACCACTAGCAATATGGTTCTATTCTTCACCTCTTTCGAGATACTTTTCCCGTTCCTTCCGTTTCGTTCCGGGTCCTTCAATGTTAATAGTCATCTTAACTCCATCGGTGGGGGAAACGCGGCTGTCGGCCATGTTGCTGACCACAACATCCCAAATAGAACAGTGTTGATGAGAGAGGATCCTCTACAAGTCCTCACGTCTATATATTTAATGTCAGGTATGTGACTATACGCACCGCGTCCCCCCCCTTGCCCAAAAACTGGCAACGTCCTTGGATGGTTCTATTCACTTGAGATCTTTCAACTTTTTCTAGATATGTTCGCCATTAACTCCATTTAATTGATGGAATACCCGGTTCCCTTGCTCTATTTCTCATTATTAGTGGTTTCTATGAATGCGTAGGTTCACATAGTGTCACTCGACGCGCAGGTGTTATTTGTCACACACGACACCTTCAGTTAATTAGCCATACAGTTTTTTATGTCAATTTCCGCTGCCATAGATATAATTGCTAGATGATGACGATATGGCGTACTCAACCACTAATCGGTGTATTGTGTCCTCTGTGAAGGCATAAGCGTAGTGCGGGGTAACGGTGCAGAAGAACAAAAAGGAAAAATTGATGATAAGCAATGCTGGTGCTGGCTGAGAAGATTGGAGTGATGATACGGTGTTGCGCAGTACACAAAACCCATAACCGTACGAATAGTCACACTCACAATTATAACTACTAGTCTTACCCATTACAGACATAATTGATTGAGAAGTCTGTCCGTCTGTCCCTGCTCATACATAGGCAGCACAGCCAGTGCCAGTACAAGTCCAGTCCAGTCCAACCACCCGGGCCACCCAAATTTATTTTGGGGCAAAAATGCAAACCACAAAGTGTCATTAAAATCTCCCAATACGGAGAGTTACGTCATACTTAAGGCGCCCATTCCACCGACCGGCTAGGGCTATTTACAAAAACGGTGACGTGGTAGCAGACATTCAAGACTCAGGTGGCGTTTTCACCGACCTCGCATTGCAAAATGCAAATGACATTGACGGAAATTAGAATTTTTCTTTTTATATTAATCTATTAAAATGTTTGTACTTAACATGTCCCATGACGCCATTTTTTAATTTTAGTTTGTTTGTTTGTGATTTTACTGTATGATCATTGATCAATTTCAACTATGGCATAGAGGAAAATAAACATTTCCGTCAATTCTGCAATGCGAGGTAGGTGGAAACCCCGCCTAAGTCTTGAATGTCTGCTACCACTTCACTGTTTTTGTAAATAGCCCTAGCCGGTCGGTGGAATGGGCGTCTAATTCACCAAATCCGTCTGTCCCTGGCAGCCATGGTCCCTAGCAACGCACTAGGTTAAACAACTATAGGTTCGACTGCTTGACCAGATCAGTCATCAAATTAATTAAATGATAAACTGACATTAAATCAGCTTTGGTTGAAGGGGTAACCTCCTCGTTACAACAGAAAACTGGACTTGGTGAGATTTGAACCGACGGTCTACGCCTAACCGGGGCGTCGTCGTAACCGCTGAACCACGGCGCCCTGGTTAGGCGTAGAACTTAGGTTCGAATCCCGTAATGTCCAGTTTTTTCTATATCCACTCATTTGGGTCAGTCATCAAAATATGATCGTCTACCACTCGAGTCAACTGGTTTCGTGTCAGGGACGGTTTCAGAAGTAGTTTTCGGGGGGGGGGGGTGGCCAGAAAAATATCGCGTTTCTTTTACTTGAGTAATAATTTTTCTTAATTTCCATCAAAAGTCCATTCTATCTAGTATAAAGCTTTTTCTCTCCGCCCCCTCCCCCCAAGGATTCGTCCCTGGTTCGTATCCCCGGTGGCTGTATTATTACTATTTCCTTCCTAGCTGAGAGTATAATATGTTACTCTCACTATTATTATTTTCAAGTGTCTTAGAATCAGTTACCCAGGTTAGGTCCCACTAGTGTTAGCTTGACGAAACATCTGGAATATATTTTCTATTATGACCACGGCCCATTGGCCGGCATAGTTCTGTACCTCATTGAAACGCAAGCTAGCTTTAACCTTATGAAAGTGGTTGTTACAAAATGTCTGTCTGTCTGTCCTTCGGCTTGTCTGTCTGTCCGTTCGTCCATTTGTGGGCAAACCACTAAGTGGATTTTGATTAAATTTAGCACGGAGATTCAAAAAAATCATGTCGCAGAAACCGTTTGTTTTAATTTTGAAATAACTCAATTTTAAGGGGGTTTTACCCTCAAAAACTCCAAAAACCGGTTAAAATTTTTTTTCTCAAAAACGATTTCAACTATTTTTTTTAAAATTCACATTATGTAATTATGTTGTAGTCGTTATTAATGAAAAAATTTCTATGGATCGCATGCCCCTTGATAATTTGTTCTAAGGACCCAAAAATAAAAATAAACTCAATTTTCATGACAAGTGACTAAAAAAATATATTTTCTGTTGAAACTTTCTATCGATGCTTTCCGACTTGAGGTATTTTTTCGAAATAGAGTAACAAAACCGACCAAGTTGCTTCCCCAAACATTGATTATTTTTCAACAAAAAAATTATTTTTTGAAGACAATGCACACCCTGCCATTGTTACTGCGTTGTATTACATAGGTCTGCCCACCCTAGACCATGCAATCAATTAATTCAGTACTTTGGGGTAGGCAAATTCAACCCTACGACAATTTTTCTCACTGCTCACATTATCTATTACGGTACCCTTACTAATTGATAAATAGGAATGCCTGTACGGGTTCACTTGTATCGGTTCTTATTATTATTATTTATTATTATTGTTTGTAGGCCTACTTTTCTGGCCTAATTGAACCTTGCCTGCCAACGACGACCCCATAGGCTTTCGGGCATTATTGGTATTATTTCCCAATGAATTTCTAGCCGTTAGCAAACTGGTTCCTCGATGTCAACCCACACCGACTACAAGTACCAATGGGCATGCTGAGACATGCTCGCCTTTGACATTGTAACAGGTGTCAGCTTGACTTAACCAAGAGTAAGTACAACCGTAACTTTAGCACGAGCTCGTTCAGTTGGTCCAGTAATAGAACAAATAGCAGCTACTTCAGGACATGTAGAGTAGTGGTACGGACTCCAACTTTCACCCGAAAGGTTGTTGGTTCGAGTCCTGCACTTGCTACATTTTCTGGCCATGCTTCGGAGGGCATGTAAAGCAGGCGGTCTCGGGTCTTCCTAGTTGAGTGTAAGAGAGGGCTTTATAGCCCTAACTCCGCTAGGTTGGCTTAGTAATAGAACAAAAAGTCCTTATTTACTTCTTTATTTATTTTTGTCCTCTAAGTGGCCTAAAAGGCTATCTTTCCAGCATCTTTCTCGGCACTTATTAGTTATCGTCCCCACTATCTACAGACATCCTAGGAGTGTGACTTGTATTCAGTAGCAAGGAACTAGTTCGGCACAAGGACTTCTAGTGACAATATATGAGTATACAGTCACTGCATGGCAATTATTAGCCATACTGTCATTACAGGAGTGTACAAAAAGTACGCCCATGGCGTGGAAATACGATTAAATCGGTAGATAATAGTGTAGCATTGTCATCAGTAGGCTCGCATGAAGCGTTAAGGTACGCTTTCCTCTGTCATTAGAGCAGTGCCGTAAAATACATGTGCGGTAATGAGCTACCCGAGTGGCGAAAACCCACAAATCCGCTACGGTGTAGGAGGACGCCGCCGAATAACAACAAGAAAATAGATGACTACAGAGCAAATTAACTATGATATTTTTCCTAAATCGCCAAAAGCTGTCAGAACGCACTGGTGTGATCGGGCCAGCGGTACGATACTTGTGTCATCTGATAAAGGTACCATAGCGAGAAAAAAAAAAACATGTCTTGAAGTTGTAACCATAAATGGGTGGAATTCCCACAAGATACTGGCACAACGTGAGATTTGGTTTTGAAGAACTGATATTATAGTAATACTGAGTAGAGGGTAAAATAGGCCACTAAAGGCTTAAGTGCATACGTTACGTGCCCCAAAAATTAGAAAAAAACTGGACCCTGGGCTTAAAGTGCGTGCTACACAAGGGTCTCAGGTTTGAGCCCCAAATATGAAAGCTTACTTATTGACTAATCAACTTGGAATATGCTATTGCTATTGTGCATGAGCTAGCCCTCTACAACTATTTTTAACTTACGCAGCAGTAGACTAAATAAAAAATACCAAACGATTATTCCAGGGGCGACAAATATTTACGTTCGAAATATTCTTAACTAATTTTTGTTTCAAAATCAGCAATTGAATTTATTTTCCATCAAAACAATTTAAACCATCAATCGTACAAACTTCATTCCAAAGTGCGGGCAGGGGGCGGGGGACGGGTTGAGAGGTAGACCTGACGTCTCAAGTGTCCTATGGGAGTTTTAAACTAAGGGATGGGCAAACTTTCACACTTTAATATTTAATTGTTGCGTTAATAGCTTTTTCAATATGCTCAATTAAGCAATAGTCTAATAACTGAGCCAATAAAATCTGAAAGATGCAGATTCCTATAGAAAGCAGTGCTCAGTACAGTAGTCAGTACTTACAATACAACTACAAGACAAGTCAGCATGTAGATTAGTGGTAGGAGCTCTGACTTTCACCCGAAAGGTTGTTGGTTCGAGTCCCACATTACCTACATTTTCTGGCCATGCTTCGGAGGGCATGTAAAGCAGGTGGTCTCGGGCCTTCCTAGTTGAGTGTAAGAGAGGGCTTTATAGCCCTAACTCCGCTAGGTTGGCTTAGTAATAGAACCAAAAAACCTTATTTATTTATTTAACTACGAAATTGCATGCATTGTATGTTTCACTGGCGCAGTCCGGTTACTTGAGTACTAAGTCTACGACACCAAAGATCGAGGTAAGAGATTCAACAGAAAATATTCAACTCAAATGGGCATCGTTCCTTCACCTCAGTAGCGTCATTTCGGATTTAGCTTGCCCCCCCCCCCCCCCAAGACGCCTCTGATCCACATTAAATTTGATAAACATTAGACGCATAATGGTAGAGTGGAGTGTACTCGAATGCTCGCGAACTTTAGTTCCGATCGTCGCGTCTGAATTTTTCGGTTCGACAAATCAAGGTGAACCGAGACTAACGAGTCAAAGCTCGCCTAGCCTTTGCTTAGCTTGTGGACGCTCTCGTAGGCAATGATGAAATTCGAATGACTATAACTGCTAGTAAGTCGCGCCTTGATTTCATCAAAATGTTAATTACTGTGCAGTTTGTCTTTTACTTGTATAAATTAGCTCTGCATGTTTGTAAACCAACGTCATTAACGTCTGCGGGTCACGAAGCTTTGAGCCCCGAAAAAGTTCTAATTAACATTAATGTGGGAAATTATTTTATTTCACGGTTTACTGCAGTAAACAAGCCCATAGAAGAGTTGCTCACTCTATTGACGATTTATTTTTAAGTTTCCCCTTTCTTAGCCACTACCCTTTTTTCAAAATATAATTTTGAGTGAAATATTGAGCGTAGAGCTGTTAAATTCGAAACGCATACAAGAAATGTTTATTTACATTTTGACATTCAGGGTGTCCCAGATTGGGTTTCACGGAAGCGGTTGAAGATATTAAAATCTAAGAAACTAAAGTAAAACTTTAATTTATGGGACTATCGAGTAACAACGTCGTACCTGAACCTGCAATGAACTAAGTACCTAGTAGTACCCTGTATTATATTAATATAAATAAAAACCACTTCGTGTATAACAGAAAAAAAGTTTCGCCAAATAAAGTTGTCGGTTATAAAAGTTGCCCATATTCTTTGGCTTGTCATGGGTGTGAGATAAGAAATCGGGCCAAGCTCTTTGTTAGAACATAGGCCACGAACATGAGAAAGTTGGCCAGTTCTTTTGCGCTTATTACGTGTGTTAATGCGTTGTAAAGAGTATTTGTAAAGTTGTAAAGTTAATCATGTCCAAACCCTTACTGCATGGCATTAATTAATTAAATAATTCTAGGGACTAATTACGAAATATTACTTCTTCCCTATTGTATTTATTTTAGTCATTTTTTAGCTACCGCTATCTTGCCCTTTAAGATATCACCATTGAAATATATACTATAAGTTGACTCCAAGTATACATAACAACTCCCAACTCGCCAAGGTCAGTTTCCAACAGCTCATCCTTCCAGCGTTTTCGAGGACGTCCGGCCAGTCGTCTTCCTGCCATGCTTGCTTTGTACCTCTTTTACGGCATGCGGTCCTCTGACATTCTTACGAAAGTGTCCCAGCCATCTTATGCGTTGCGCTTTTATGAACCGGACTATGTCTTTTCCGTTAAGTATAGCGTCTATTTCGGCGTTATTTCTTATACGCCACTCTTCGTCTTGGCATAGGAGTCCATACATCCTCCTTATTGCCTTTCTTTCCAATACTCGCCGTTTGTTTGCGTCATTGACATTAAGATTCCGGGTTTACAAGCCGTATGTTGCAATAGGTGTGATAAGGGTTTAGTATATCCTTAACTTAGTGAAACGGTTTTGTACAACGCTCCACCATCTACGGACTCGCAACTAGCGAAGATCAATCTCCAACTCATTCTTCCAGCGTAACGATATGGACTGCTAAAAGTGAGAAAAGGGGCGGGGGTAATAAAGGTGTCACTCAGTTGATCTTCTCTTCCCCCACCCACTCTTTTTGAATTGTTGGTGGGGCCCCTACGGGGTCTCCTTGGACAGCCCTTAGATTTCCCAGCACCAATAGTTCATTAAGGCAAGTCAACAACAACACGGTGAGGACACTTGTAGTTAACAAGTCTATGCTACTTACGCGCTGTCTTACGGGCTAAGTCTAACGAGAGAGCCTCTTCATAGCCCCCTCCCCCACTTTTCGGACTGACAGTCTGTCTTCAAAAGGGTTAGAAAAGCACGAACAACTCAAAGCATTTCTTCCGCCGACACCCTCGTATACTCTTTATCTTAGCCTTACACCCCCTTCCATGTACCCCTTTATTTTGCACAAACAATTGTTTGTTGTTTTATGGTGTCTTTTTTCCTGTATTGTTTTTGTCTCTCGGGGGCATTTGGGATCCCTACGGAGAAGTCAAACTTCGAAGCTTTTAGCTGCAATAAGGATCTTGTTTTTAGAGTGTACGTCCCGTTACAAATAGGTACCCCAAAATCCATTGTTATTACTGACTTCTTATTTTTTTATTCAAAGATTTGGCTCATTTAAGTTGTAGAAGACATGCATCATATAACAGTACAATTTTAATTTTTGGTGCCGTAGCTTTTTCATCAAAATTAAAACAAAATTGCTCGTAAAATAGATATCATGAAAAGAATACAAAACCAAAAATTAATAATACCCTATTTTATGATGCATAAAGTAGTCTTCTACAACTTGAATGAACCAATATTTTAATGATTTGCTTAGTTAATTAAATAATAAATAAGAAGTATTAAATTTGGGCTGCCTATTTCCAACGGGACCTACACACTTAAGAAGATATGAAACGTATAGAAACTGGGCACAATAAAATCTAATGTATTATTGCCTTTTTATTTAATTTACTAAACAATTTATCTAGATATCTAGTCCATTCGAGTTGTAAGTGACTATTTCGCATATCATATTTTAAAGTATTATTCATTACTTGCGCATCAGTTCATCTATAAAAATTGCTGGTAACTAAAATTCCTCCAATGTAAAATTCACTGTAAACAATAACACAAAAAATTAAAAATACCTTAAAATATGAAAAGTCTCCTACCACATGAATGGACCAAATCTTTAATAACTCACTTAGTAAATTATATAAATTATAACTGGGCTTGGAGTGATTCAGGTTTCATACACTTTTAAGAGAAAAATTTCACTCCAATTTTGTTAAATCTTCAAAAAGCTGCGTTTTGCGATAATTTTTACAATAAATTAACTTCACCAAAAATTAAAATGTATAATATAAAATAGTTACATACAACTATTATTCATTACAATTTTGTTTCGTTGTACATTAATAAAAGAAATAAAAACAGTCATATTTTGGAATGGAAATTTTCTAGGGCCCATTTCTTTATCAATCTGCCTTAAAAAAACCTTGAACTATCTATTATGTTATTAGTTGTATGTATGCGCAATATATTATATTCATAAGAGGTATTTAGTTAAAATTTTCCAGTAAACAATGATCATTAGCTTTGGAATAAATCAAATCACAAATATACATAATGTCCGTTTAAATAATTTTGCTGGCGGCCGGCCACGAAAAAATCAAATAAATTCAATCCCCACCTAAAACCCTAAAAACAAAGCCTTGGCTAACTCTGGCCTGTACGCCTGTTGCAAAGAGTCAAAGTAAGAAAACCTCAGCATGTCTAAGTCGCTAGCAACGTGTGTAGGCTGGCATTGAGGCTTTATCAATACCACAAACGAAAATTGCTTTTTAAATTCCAGCGTAATAGACAGCAGTGAATTGTGAAATTGAAATGTTTGCATAAAGTGGACTATTCTAAACACATAACACACAAAGAAATTTTCTAGCAGCTGCCACGGGGGGGGGGGGGGGGAGGGTTAGGAGGTCCACGGGGCCGGGCGAGGGGGGGGGGGGATTTCTAGTGTCGCTGAGGCGAAAACAACGAGTTATTCTATAGAGTTAACTCTCAATCTCTCGAAGAATTTCGCCATTTCGCCAGGAATGTTTTTGGAGTAATAACTCAACGGTTTTTTCTGCACCCTACCGTCACTCTTGTGTTTGTAACGCAGGGCCACTCCTTTTCGCTTCTTCACCTCCCCACGCACTGTACAGCACCCCCTAATGCTGCCGAAAACATTTTCATATGATCGCACCAAAATTTAACCTCAGGCACCCTGGCACCCTTCCCTTCTACAGCAAGAGAAAATTTACAAACTCTATAAGGGATTAGGCAAACTAGTAATTTTGTCGTCTTGAGAGACAACCAAAGGTTTAATAAATTCACAAATAATGACTTTTGCTGAAGTCAACCTAGTGGAGTTCGGGCTATAAGGCCCTCTCTTACAATCGAACCAACAACCTTTCGGTGTAGGTTGGCATCGAGAACAAATAGCAGCAAGCCAATGGCCAAATATTCACCGGAAACAATACAAATAATGGCCGAAATCCATAGGGTCAATGGCATTGGCCAAGGGACCTGGGTCCATAAATAGTCCTTAAATAAATAACTACTAATAACTATAATGTCATCGGGCTTGTTGTGCAACAACGTTTTTTTTTTCTTCAAAAATATATATCAATATACGAAACATTTTAAAATTTCTAATAGCGCAATTAGCAAATTTCTGCAGGCTCCATTCGAACGCTCTCCCATTACAAAGAGAATCTTCATTTTTGCAAAAGACATTTTATTATAATAAAAGTGACACTCTAAGAGGCCATTAAGTAAATTAATTTTTTCTCCCGTGAAATTAGTAGCAGGGGAGGAAAGAAATAAATAAATTGTAAATATAAAGGATACTGCGATAATTTCATTTTACAAATGTCTGCCAAACAAAAACAAAGAAAAAGAGAAACATGTATGAATTATAATGAATTATAGATAAAACTTTCAGCGCTAAGTGTAGGGTGAAGTTTTCTCTATCTTACTGGGGTTGGATTTAAGCACATAGGCGTGGGCTAGCGGGTGAATAAAGTTATTTTTCCTAATTTTTCACTTTTCTATTTATACGTAAGTGTAAGGAAAGCTTTGTGATGGTCAAAAGTTTAGATATTCCAACAATGGATTTCAAAGTTAGGCGGCTATTCCATCTGTCAATAAACCGTAATTTGTGCATCAATAATAAGTCTCTACCATATTATAACTTAATTTATAATAGATAAGTTAAGTAGCTACATAATAGTCTCCTTAAAACAAACATCTTAACAATTTTTGACGCACAAATGACGGATTATTGACAGATGTAATAGCCACCTTATGAGATTCCAGGAATAAAAAAGGGCTTTTTCGAAATGGCTGTCTGTATCTGCCTGTGTATGGATTTGTGAACAAAACACTCAATGGATTTCGACGAAATTCGAGATGTAGGTTAATAAAACTAATATCTCGGAATAAATTTGTATATTGGATTACATCAATGTTGGGGGGTTCGATCCTAAGAAGAAAGACCGAAGTGTCTAAAAAAATTCTCTAAAATGTCTTCAACTTTTTTTTTTTTTTAACCACATTTATATTGTAGTCGTTTTCAATATAAACAAATCCCATTGGGTCATTAGGTTCTGGGGGCAAAAGGAAAAATTACCAAATAATAATTTTTCTGTGGAACCATTCTATTTATGCTTTCCTCAGGCTTGTTTGAGGGTTTTAGTTTTGAAGGAAAAATTGTTTTTTTAAGATAATATAGATACCATGACATTTTCACACATATTGTCTGGTGGTGTTATATTGGTCTGGTTATTATAGACTCTGCTTATGCATAATTGTCCGAGAATAGGAGAGATATAGGCACTATACTCCTGCCAACATCTTTTATTTTTCAATAGTTTCAATTGAACAGAATCCCAGCAGATCCGTAGAATAAGCGCACGGGGGAAACCAAATTAAAAAATGCGCTAAATACTCGTAAACTTCCTCAAAGGTGGCGTGGAAAATGGTGCATATTATGGCGATTTAATCGGATTACAACTCTTTCAACTTTTTGAATAGTTATATCTAAAAAACAGTGGCCCGTAGAAAAAAAGTATTTATACGTTTTTTATAGATAATAAACAGATTTACAATTTTTGTATGGGGTAATTATACGATAAAACTTAGCATTTTGCAGAAAATGGCGAAAAACCGGTTATGTGACCTTTTTTCCAGGTATCGCATCAATGAGGACTTTTTTAGATTTTATTTATGACATGATGGTGTTTTCAACAATCCTGCCAATTTTCGTACTCTCGGATGTCTACATTGACCGGACTTCTGAGCTAATAGTTCAATAAGCAGGCAATGGGATAACTCGTACTGATTCCTTTTCTTATTGTTCTTCAGAAGCTTATTTATCTCTATTTTATTTTTTTGAAAATACAGTATATAATATACCTCAGTATTTATTTTACAACAAGCTGTTGCATTTTCTCTTTCTACGACTATATTTTACCCGCCTATTGGTTGATAACGGAACAATGGAACGATTATGAAATTTGGAAGTTCAGGGATAGAGACTCTACATAAAAGGAAATTGTTTCCACCGGACCTGGGTCAACCCAACCCAACCCTTTTCTTCTGGAGTTTCAATCTATCGAAGGTGCCTTACCTTCACGAAAAACGTTGGGCATGTTGTTCACTACAACATTCCATATAGGACAGAGGTCTAGACCGTCAATGGGTTGTCGAGCCACGGCGTTA
Source organism: Psococerastis gibbosa (assembly GCA_963971405.1). Lineage (NCBI taxonomy): Eukaryota > Metazoa > Arthropoda > Insecta > Psocodea > Psocidae > Psococerastis > Psococerastis gibbosa. The sequence goes on from OZ020492.1 coordinate 7,132,209, forward strand.
CATACTTTAGCCTATGACAGTCCATAACTAGTATATTTTCAATTTTGTAATTAATTATGTTGATCGATAAAGCCATAAAGTTGCTGAATTCAACACTTTCTATATATTCCAACTGTGGGGACCACTTGGTCCCACATACATAGCAACCAGCCTGCTTCTAGCTTCACCTTTTTCCCGGTAGATGGCGCTGTTCACATTCACACAATTCAATATTTCTAAATCTTTTCTTTACATATTTATTTCCTTTATTCAATAATATCTTTAAGCTACCCTCTGTGTCTGATCAGCTCCTTTAGCTGGGGACACAGAGTTGGTTTGTCTACATGAAAGCAGGCTGGGTCAAATCCATTATTAATTGTAAGCATGTATCATTCTTTTCACACACCTGATATTGTAATCATTGTTTGTTAACTCACTCTTAACATACTCAAGTGGAGTCGAAAACTACTTCAATACAAATCATCTTAAGTATTCAACCGTCCATTCAATTTCATCGTCCAGCGACCCCTACACAACTGTGCTTCGGAAGGCATGTAAAGCAGACAGTCCCGGGCCTTCCTGGTTTGGAGTATCATTAATTGAAAGAACGTTTTACGTGGACGACTTGTAAATAACCCATTGAACATTGCCCTATCAACGACTACACTGGTTTTTCGGATCTTGCATTGTTTTGAATTTTGGCCGTCGGGAAACTGGCGTACGTCCTCAATGTCAAATAAATAAATAAATATTGACTATTCATCCATTACTATGCCAATCTAGTGGAGTTGGGGCTATAAAAAAATAAAAAAGGGCTAAAAATCACACCGGCTACAAGCGATGATGCATAAGCTGAGACATTTACATACTGTAACAAGTGTGAGCCAGACTTAGCCATGTTCATGAGCGAGTTAATAGAGACACTATTTATTAATAAGGAAAAGAAAATATTTTTACTGGATAAATTTATTTTCAGATTTGATAACGAATCCAAAATTTCATAGTTACTTTAAAGTGGCTAATGGTGGACAGGGACGGTTTCAGAAAAAGTTTTCGGGGGGGGGGGGGCGGTGACCTGAAAAATATCACGTTTCCCTTACTTGAGTAACAATTTCTCTTCATTTCCTTCAAACGTCCATTCTATCTAGTATAAACCTATTTTTCGACCCCCCCCCCAAGGATCCGTCCCTGATGGTGGAAAAATGGCGTAGCGGAGTTCATCAATCAAGGGAATAATTGCTTAAGTTTCATTGTTTAGTTTAATTATAAAGGCACTGACTTATGGAACACATTTCACCTACGTTTCCGCTCTTCATATTTATCTGTACATGCATCGACCACGGTCTCTGACTTTTTCTACATTAGACGAGGGATCGTCAAAAAGTTTTCACTGTTAATTCATGACAGTATAAAACTGTTAACCCAAAATTAGAGAATTAAAAAAAAAAAATCTAGACTTGGTGGGATTCGAACCCACGGGCCACGGGCATAGACCAGGGCATAGTTTTTATTTGTTTATTTCGTTAAAAGCTGTATTTATATGCCATATAATGCAGAGGGTTCGGACCCCCCCCCCCCTCCCCCTAAAATAAATTAACTTACACTAGATAACAATGGGTTTACAGGGGGAATTAAAAATAATTATGTTTTTAAATGTTATATAATCCACTGAACCTGCCCGCTGACCCCCCCCCCCCCCCTAAATTGGAGACAAAATCCACCCTTGCCTTTACCTTAAAGGATCTGCCATTTCAACTTCCATATAACAGTAAACGGGCACTGTAACCTTGAACAAAGCCCAAGTATTCAATACATACATTCATACAAATTGAATGCGGTCTTTGATGGTATAGTAGTAGCTTGTTACATGCGATCGGAGACTTGTCGTAACTCAACACACAACATTTATTTTTTATTTTTTTTATTTTTAAAAAAATGTTAAATCGCATACAAACAATTTAATGAACGTATCCGAGTAACCTCTTCAGTCGACTCACTAAGTCACCTAATAGGTACTTGTGTCGAGTTACGACACGTCTCCGACCGCAAGGTGAGTAGATACTCGTACAAGTACAAGCACGCTACCACATTGCCACCGAAGTCGCTACCTACAGAGGCAACTGAAGAGGTTGCTCGGATACATTCATTGAATTTTATTGTTTTTAGTCGAATAATCTTCCTTAATTAAATAAATAAAAAAATAATAATAATGACAAAACTACATTACCTATAAAATATTGAATTTTTTTAGTTTTTAATAATAAGGAACATGGCACTAGTTCAGAGTGGCAAGAGTAAACCGCGCCCTACGTCTTAAAAAATTATTTTGTTGCGGGAATAAATAATTTTACATTTAAAAATATAAATATATACCATATTCACCTCAAATGTTCAACACAAATTTTTTTTTGAAATGCGGGGTGATAAGAAAAAGTGAGCAAGAACAAAAACTCTTTGAACACCCCCGGAGCATAATCCCTGAAAGAAAATGCGCAAGCGCAGTGAACGCAATCAGGTGCAAACGCCAGGCAGTGACTTATATACCAGGATGCCCAGCACAGCGTAACGGAACAACTATAACGTAAATTCACCTTACTAAACATATCCATTGTAAGGAAATTAGGTTCCTCTAGATGTGTTCCCCGTTGATATCTCCAAGAAGATAGGCTTTGCTAGTGTAAAATGGGAACCGGCGGAGTCTAGTTGCCATCCTGTGTAGGAATAGGTGACATTTGTAAGCTAAACTTCAGCAACTGGAGAGAGATGTGTGGCTGAAAGATTTGTTTGCAGCGGTCAACATCCATAGATTTAGTCCAGCTACCTCCGGTTTATAACAGCACTGGGACACGTCGTAAGAATGTCAGACGACCGCATGCCGAACAGGATGTAAAAAGCAAGCATGACAGGTAGACGGGACGCCCTCAAAAACGCTGGAAGGATGAGTTAGAAACTGACCTTCGCGAGTTGGGAGTCCGTAGAAGGTGGAGGTCCGTAGAAGGTTGTACATAACAGGGATGACTCGAGGAGTGTTGTCGAGCAGACCATAGCTCACCAAGGGCTGTAGAGCCAGAAGAAGAAGAAGCAGAGTCCAGCTGCCTGAGCTAAGGAAAGTTTAACCTGAAAAGGGTTGAATTGCTACAAGATCTTAGCCCTTCATCAAGGTAAAAGGTCATGTGAACAAGTAAGAGTAGGGCTTAGGAGCAGGCATGCATATGTAAAAATGCATCCCATTGTATGAAAACAAGAAAAAGAGGATAGATCTAATAATCCTCAGATTATCCTCTCCTGCCACGATTTTTTCTTTATTTACACCGCAAATGTCCTTCAATATCCATCTCCAAGGTGTCAGGGCAATCCTATGGGCTGCAGATTACCGCGAGAGAACAAAGGCAGCGAAGTCAAGTCATTAGGGAATTTTAAAGGCAAACAATAAAGCAATAATATATACAGTTTCAAGGCTTCTAATTGGAAATTACAAGAACACTTGCTATGTGAATCCAAACAAGGTCGTCATAAAGATAATGAACGATGTGCGATCCGGCAAATTAAGAAGTAGGTTACGTGAGTCTCAGGCAGGAACGTATTCAGACTAAGGCAAAATTTAAGGTGGGCTATAATATGCTCTCTGTAACGTTATGGCTTACTTTATGTACATATTGGCCGATATTTTCCACTATGGCAATTGTGTTGTCTGTTGTTTCCAACGCCTGCTTTCAGCATTTCTGCTTTAAGCAACCCAGTCAGCCTGCCGGGGGGAGTGAGTCTGTATGATAACTTGAGGCACCCAAAGGGCAGACTCTTTCATCTCGGGGAAAGGGGAGTCGACTGACTGGGTGGACCTCCTGATTATAATGAATTCCGAACCACTTGGGAAACATGGTAAAGTCACATAATTAAATCGGAGGTGACCAGGACTCGACACGCGCGTAGACAGACTGGTATAGTCTCAGCGCGTTATCATGTCCCACCATGTTCCCCTGCCAACGCTGTGCACACTGCCAAGTTTGTTGCAGTTTGAAACATGCTCTGCTCTCATGGATTCAACATGGTAAGGCTGTTGGCGAATGGTAAATGTCTGTTTGGACGAACTGTCCTATAGGCCCCCTGTGTGACCCACAACATATTTCGTTCCATGTTATATGGTTCGCTACAGCGGTGTCTTTACTTAATTTTTTGACTGTATTTGTGGGATGTTTCTCACAAAAAACTATTTGTTTTCCGTTTCACATCATCTGTTTTATACAATAATATTTTTTATTACATTTAATTTATAATAAATAGGCTACATAGACTTCGTTCAAGGTTAGAGCCTCTGGAAAATGCTGGAAGTGGAAATTACAGATCATACAAGGCATACTTTGTCGACAGTACTTTGCTGGACAAATTAAATAATTCTCACGCCGTAGTTATGAAGGAGGATGGCACCCCAGTGCTCTAATGCATAGTGGTGCCATCCAATAATCCTAAAGACAACTTCCCAAGCGTTGCGTTGCCGATACCTGGTCTAAAGGTCAATGTCACATCTTAAATATCTACTTGGGGATGTATTATTTTTTACTATTGAAATCTAAAAATGTTCTTTAATAACTGAGGAGGTGTAATTTACTAAGTGAGTTAAAATTCAATAGCAACTTATGAAGCTAGAGACTAAAAAAAATTCTTTACTATCCGAGTTTCTTCCTAGTTCCCTTTCAGAAATGCCAGTATGTTTGCAAAGAAATTGACAACAAAACATCCAGAATGTTCCTGATGAAAGATGGTGAATTAATTGAAAATATAATAGATATTTTCGGAATTAAAAGGAATCAGAAGCAATGCCTGAATTCCTGAACGCCTGATTTTTGCCTTGTTCCTAAAGGTCTAGATGATATAAAAAATTATTTATTACAACAATTTACTATATAAAGAAGCAAAAAAAATTCGAACAAATAATTCGCTACGTCGCGTCGTCATTGGTAACAATATGCAAGGGCAATAAGTACGGGAAGTTGAATAAAATTTATATCACAATTTTAATCAGAAAGGTGCCTGTCAGACTTGAAATGGTGAAATAGAGGAGGGATAAGAGGGGAGGGGGGGATTGGGGAGGAGCGCTGAATGAGTATTGTGTTCCTGTTGCAAAAAAGAAGTGATGATGAATAATAGCGTGGCAGCGTCCACAGTATAAATGTTTAAGGATCGGAGCCCAACACGAGTTGAAATTTTTTACACAACAGCTACATAAAATTCAATTCAATTACATACAATAGTTACTTCAAAACAACTAAGTCAGTGTGTGTGACGATATGGAAAAACGTTTTTGCTTTCATTCTCACCTGAAGGGATGTTGGTTCGAATCTCATTGGTGCAATAGGACTATTGAAATATTTTGTGCAAAAACCAAGCCATTGTTCCGTTGACCATAGCTGTGGAAGGACAATTTTTGACAGTAACTTTTGAACAACAGGCCCGTATCCAAGAAGGCTGCATGAATCACCCTCTCTTTCGGGAACGTTTTATTTTGTCGGCAGGAAACCAAATAATCAACATAGAAAAAATTATATGATATTTAGTAAATGTAAGTAGAAATGAAAAGTTAAGTGTCTAATCATAGTTAAATTATATATTATATAAAATAAATAAATAAAACTAATTTTAAAAATTAAATTTAAATTGTTTTTGTGCATATTAAAGATTGCCTAAGCCTACCACAGAGCAGGGGCGGACCCTGCTCTTTTTTGAGGAGGGGTAGGGGTGGGTCAAAATAGAATAACTCATTTAGTATCGATTAAATTATAACGCAATTAATTTACTTACAGCAGATTTACTAAATACCCCAGCCCCACTCCTGTATCTGTCCTTGCCAGAGAGCAAACAGTTGCTGGTCTGATGGGAGTTGGCGATAGTGTGAGAAGGTTGTTGACTGTTATGCGGCTTCGCAATGGTGATGCTGAGGCATACCCCGACCATAGAGAACCATAATGGATCACTTCTCTGAGCTTAGAAAAGTGTAACCTGATAAGGTTCGAATTCCCTTAAGATCTTAGCCCTTTATTAAGGAATTAAGGAAAACGTTCTTGAGGAACAAGTAGTTGAAGTACTATTGAAGTACCTATCAGCAGGCGACACGATAAATCACAAGGCATAAGTGCGTTCGGAAAAACGTATGGCAAAATTAAGAAACAATTATTATTTTTAGATAAGGAAGGCCTTACCATGTTGATTCCATTACAGCAGAACATGTTTCAAACTGCGGCAACTTGGTAGTGTGCACAACGTTGGCAGGGGAACCTGGTGGGACATGATAACGCGCTTAGGCAGTATAAGTCGAGTCCTGGTCACCTCCGATTTAATCGTGTGACTTTACCATGTTCCCCAAGTGGTTCGGAATCCACTATAATCAGGAGGTCCACCCTGTTAGTCAACTCCCCTTTCCCCGAGGTGAAAGAGTCTGCCCTTAGGGTGCCTCAAGTCAACAAACAGACTCACTCCACCCGCCAGGCTGACAGGGTTGCTTAAAGCAGAAATGCTGAAAGCAGGCGTTAGAAACAACACAGATAAGGAAGAGGTATGCCAATAAATAAGCATTTACAAATAAATCAATTAAACTTAATGTTCGACATACTCTATGGAAAGTTTTTGGCACGTGGATAGAAATTATGACTATGAAGGCGATAAAAATTCGAGTTTAAACTTCTTAAAGGCATATGAAACTTGCAACACTTTTACTTACGATTCTACCTAAGGGTAAATTTTTAACGTTCTGCTGCGAATGAGTTATTCTTTATTCCGGGTAATTCCATAGTCAACTTAAAATACTCTCTGTGACTTACTGTTAAAGCAGAACATTTCTTCTGCCGTCTTTAACATTACTTTAGCCATCGGCATGGTGACGAAGCAGTAAAATCCGGAATGGTAGGCCGTGGTCGTTCTGAAAACTGAAAGCGTACTTCCAAACGGTTCGTCAACATCTACGGTCAACTTAAGTTGCTACTGAGCCTCCGAGACATAATCTTAGAAGTCTTCACAGTTCCACTGAAGATATTGACCGCAGATGTTGGCGAAACGTTTGGAAGTACGCTTTCAGAACAACCACGGTCTACTATACCGGATTCTACTGCTTCACGACATAACTCTGGCCGTGACAGCCTTTGTAATAACATCTTCATAGCCTGTGGAAACACACTGCGTGTTGTTGGAATCTCTGGCTTGCAGCATCTTGTCAAAGTGGACAATCCAAACAATGTGTATTCTGCTACTGCTGCTGTTCCTATGTGTGATTCTCTTAATGACCGTGTACATAGTAGAGAATTCGAAAAAACCTTTCAGAATGTACGTGTAGCCTATGTTTGTTTCCCCGAAACCAAAGTTAATTTAATGTCAGTGTTATACATACCATATAATGCTACAATGTTTATTATGTTTGTTTCTTTTGCAACGTTTGCTTACAGTATATTTCTTTTTTTAACAACCCAGTCAGCCTGACAAGGGGAGTGAAACTCTTAACTTGAGGCACCCTAAGGGCAGAAAATGAGACCTCAGGGAGAAGAGGAGTTGACTGACAAGGCGGACCTCCTGATTATAGCGAATTCCGAACACTTGGGGAACATAAAGTCGATTTTATAGAAAAATTCGTTCGTCCACGTATCGTCCTACACACCCTTGCCAATTTCCATCAGATCCGAGTAATGTTTACACGTTCAGATAGGATCTCGGCAATCACACCTCGGATATGATCATGGTTTAATGAGACTTTAGATTTTAGATTACTATCATGCCATGTCACTGGCTCACTGCACCCACGAGTATCAACATTGTGAAGCCTTTTTGGCTTTGTGATGTCACCGGTTTAGTAACAATTATTGTGATGTTTTTTTTTGTGTGTAAATACACGCATTATTATTATTATTATTATTATTATTATTATGAAGCCATGAGCATCGGCGGACTGCTTTTGAGATGTATCTGAGACCACGATGATTTTACCAAAACTACCCAAAGACTTAATAAGCAGAATTTATATTCGTAGACAACTTGCAAAATTTATTTGAAAAAAAAGGTTATGGCAGTGAATGTTGAAAAAGACCTTAAGGGATGCTTGGAGAGGATTTTTGATAAGGCAGGGTGGTCGGGCCAGTGCCACCGGTGACCCTGCGCCTAGCTTTGTAACCCTTTTCCCCGATCAGTCCTGAAATTCCTTCGAACGATCGACGTATCAGAATGTAGAGAGACTGGATCCAACGAATCAACGTTCAAAGTAGGAGGTTTCAATCGGAAACCAATCAACCCAAAGTTAAACATATGCGAAATCCATTGATCCGATACCCAATAACCAATATTGCCGTATTGGTTGAATGGGGAGGTTCTAAGTAAGGGCGTCCTAAAAAATTTCCTTTCTTTACAACAAAAAAAGGTTCCCATATAGGTTCCACTGCGCAGATGACGAAAGGAACGGGTATGGGGCGAAAGGTTCATAAAGCTTCCGCGAACGTAAGGACTTGTTCGGTTTTGAGCGAACGGGGTAGCGTTCGATGTTCCATCGAAGGGGGTAGGGGAAAGGGTGTATTTTGTGCTATCCTTCTATACCGTATTCTGCCCCCGCGGAGAACGGTTCACGACCTGTTTTTTCTTCAATTGCTTCCCCCGAGCTAACGGTTCTGTTATAAGCTCCGCTTTGGTCTGCTTTTTCGCCCCTGGCCCCCTTCTTCATTATTTGAAGCTTTGACATGACCTACTTTCGAACATATGGACAAAGGCTCACTGATAACCGGATGAGACAAATTCTAGTGCGGTGTCCATTTTTTGGAGCTCATCAAAATACATCAACGTGTCAAATGAACACAAAAATACTCTAAAGGTCAAAAGCTATATTATGAGGAAACCGGAGGGGGAAAACTTTATAAAAGTAAAAAATCAGGATGCAGGAAGTTTCTAACGTTGATCAAAAGTCACATCCTAATTAGCAAGAAAGAAAGAAAAGAAAGAGAAAAAATGGATTTATTTCCCATTTGAGCTAATTTGTTTCATCTTCCGGCAATGAAATATTCGTGAAATATGCAATAACATAATATTAAACAGGAAAACAATTTTTTTTAACTATATAAGAAGTGTTTTTTCCATCGCCTGCTTTCAACATTTCTGCTTTAAGCAGCCCTGTCACCCGGGGTCTGCTTCTTAACTTGGGTACCCTAGGGGCAAACACCTTCACTTCAGGAAGGGGGGAGTTGACTGACAGCGTGGACTTCCCAATTATAGGGGATTCCGAACCACTTGGACGCAAGGCCGCAGCCAGGGCCCCGGTTCTTGGGGTTCTAACCCCCCCCCCCCTCCCCGAAATGAAATGGCTTGATACTAGATAGAATCGGATTTTGAGAGGAAAAATAAAAACTACTATGAAATATCCAATGGTAATCTCACTCAGCGCGTTATCATGTCCAACTACGTTCCCCTGCCAATGCTGTGCACGCTACCAAGTTTGCTGCAGTTATGAAGAAGCTCTGTTCTGATAAAAATAAATAGAGCAGTGGTCAAGGAAGAGGATCCTCTACCAATCCTCAGGCCTAGATGGATTGTCGTTCCACGGTATTTCATTGAACCTTACAATTAGGAAAAAGCGGCTGCTGGGCACGTTGCTGATCACAACATCACTAATAGAGCAGTAGTCAAGGAAGAGGAACCTTTACCAACTCAATGGGCTATCGTGCTACGGCGTTTTTGATTTACTACTCTATTACCTGCGAAAGAAGGAGAGGTTTCCCTTCATTTTGGGCTTCAAACTCAAACCTTCCATACCATATTCCAGTTCAATGCTAACTGAGCCCCATGAGCAAGGAAAACCCCTCCAATTCGGACATAATTAAATAAAACAGTTGAAAAATTGTAAATGCGGTGCCGACTGAAATCACAATGTTTTCTTTACCTCTCCCTTATACGCGCCAGCCCCCCCCCCTTTCCATCGTTTCTCCCAAAATTTCATTAAGGGAACAATCCACAAGAGTCGAGGAGCAAGGGTAAGGGTACGGGTGGGGGAGGGGGGGGGGGTTGGGACGGTCAACCAACGGCATTCAAAGGGCAAACCTCAATAATAAAGCCTGTTAATAATTCAGATTGAGTAAGTGCACGGTAGCTGCCGAAAGAATATTTATGCCGGTCAATGTTTGTTTTACTATTGTTCAAATTCAACCCCTTCTAAGCCTAAGGATTCGCTTGAGGAATACTAGGAACTTTCGAAGCTTACTCGATGATTCGGAGTACATATTATAACAGTGAAACCAGTTTGGATTGGATCTGACGCGATTTCCTTAGAATCGATAAGAAGATTAATTTGTCGCGTGGCCCATAATTCTTATGCGTCGAAGCCACAATATTACATATATTACATGGAGGAATTAAATTAATTTAATTAAATTCAAGAAATTAAACTTAATGAAAAGTGACTAAGACCAGGAATCTCAGAAATTATAAATTAAAAATATAATTAAATATAAAAATTAATTAAATAAAACCACGTGGTTCACTGCTTATGGGCTGTATGATGCACCCAGAAAACCAATGATGAGCCAGACTAAAAATTATTTAACTATAATATCCAGATAAAATCAGCACCAGCATGCATTTATCATATTAAATATATTTAGAAAAATTAAATCACTGAACAAATTGATTGACAATGCAGAACTCAAAATTATTTTTGGCTACCAAATGTAAATAAAAATGGGGTATTAAGCTAAGCAAACTGGGTATAGGGAAGGGAAGCTTCCCATCCCGAATATCCCCATGGGCTCTGACAGATTTCAAATTGGTGAAATGCATTTTATTTGTTTATTTGCAAAAAACGCAAACACTGGTTTAAAAGTGGGAGGGATTTTTTGAACTCAATTTTGCGTAATTGGCGTCATCCCGAAGGATTTTAGGGTAAAATTATTGGTGTTTTTCATAACACCCTTGTTGTTTAATTTCTTTGGCTTTGGGTGTTGGAATTTTAATTGATTAAATTACATGTATAAGGAAATAGGTTATTTTTAACGGCCTCGGTAACCCCAATATTTTAATGAGAACTTTTACTTCTTGCACAACAAGGTAAATGTACAGTGCTGATTTTTACGATTTCGATGGAAAACATTATAATAAAATGTACCCAGTATGTCACTATCAATTGTCTCAGGGATCGCTTACACGCGACGGCGATCCTTCTTACTCAGGGAAAGGTCGTCAGCATCATAAACCACCCCCGGTGCCTTCTTATTCCCTATTATCTAATCTTCCCACAGTTGTACCGGGTACACATATTTCATGATATTTTATTAGGCTCTTCTCCCGCAGTTACTTGACGGACTATAATGGTCTTGAAAGGCCTACTTATTTTGGTCTCTTGTGCAATGCCAACGTCGTCATGGATTTTGGACATTATTTATACTGTTTCCGTATGAATTTTTGGCCATTGGCAAACTGGTATACGTTCTAGATGTCAACCTACACCGGCTTACCAATGAAACAATGAAACAGTGCCGCAATGAAACAGGCGAAAGCATGACTTAACCAAGTACAGATACGAGTACTGATGACATTATACTTTTGGTCCTCGATGTCAACCTACACCGGCTACAAGCGATAATGGACAAGCGGAGACAAGCTTACCATTGACGCAATGTAGCATGCGAAAGCATGACTTAACCAAGGGCGGATCCAGCAGAAAATTTAGGGGGGGGTCACATTTTTTTGTAAGTTTAAAAGGTAATTTTTTAGTTGAAAAAATGAGTTTCATCCATTTTTTTTTACCAGGTGTCTTATGAATATACTATAAATTTACTCATTTATGGGGGGGGGGGGGTCATGACCCCCCTGTGGATCCGCCACTGGACTTAACGAAGACGTACTAATACAAGTTCGGAGTTTTGTCTTCTGCCTTCTTGGGCACGCTAGGTCCTCCGAGTTAGTCGGTAAGTTGAACTAATTTTGCTTTCCAGCTATACATCCCTCCTGTAGCCTTTTTACATGTTACCGCTGTTTTCTGTCTGTTTTTTAGACACGTACTACCACCATTTGATTTGATTTGATCACCTGGCCACTAAGGCTACGTATACTACTAGCTTCTACCATCAGCTACGGGCACCCACAGCAATTCCTGTTCCGAAGAGCCTCACACTACATAGTATGCTATCCCACGCTACGCTCGAGAGGAGGTGGGGGGCAAGAAGCAGCAGGTGCAGCCGTGCTGGCACAGATCCAGCCCATTTTTTGGGGGGGGGAGGGTGTAGAGGTTGGTAAAAATAAAATAAACTTATGTAATAGCTGCCCCCGTAACCGGTGTCCTTGATCAGGTATCTATTGACGTATTCTCAACTTCCGTGAAAAAAAACCGTTAGTATACCAATGGCCAGATTGGATTTGGCTGTATACCCTTAAGCCAATAAAAAAAAAAAACCAATGGCCAAAGTATGTATAGAAACAATGCCAGTAAACAATCAAAGTGGTCATAGGCAGAGTGAGGCTCAAAGGGTAAGTGGGCCTTCGTCCATAAGATGCCCACAAACAAAAATATCACTCACACAATACCAACGTGTGAGACCTAATGCTTCACATGTAACTCGTATAGACTTGTGAGACGTGAGCAATAAAATGTAATACTATTTGCTAATTGTATTATAATTTGGAGTTATCCGGTTTTATATGGTCTTTCAATTGAACCAAAAGCACAGAGTTACTAATTAAGTTGCCCTGTCAATTAACCATTGTTTCAATGCTAAGACTTGGTTCAATAGCCTACGGGCAGTGCAGAGCTATTCAGGGTTTCCCATCGCCCAGTGCGAGGGGATTGACGCGATTGTGTCAACATTTCAGACTGCCGTGTAGTAGGCAGCCCTCTCATGATCCGACGGAAGATCCTACTGCTAATACGACAAGCGTTATGAGAACCATTGCATAGCCGAGTCTGGGCTTATCTTTATAGAATGTTGTTAGATTAGCTGTTTCTTAATCTGTCCGTACTGCGGCGTTTGGCCTTCTGGTTCACCCCTTTTTATAACCTGGTGTCTCACATTGTGTCCTTCTGGTAACACCTTCCCTTAGCTCCAACAGCTGGACGAAGCCCGTTTCTGTTTTCCAATTTATACGTAGTGTAAGGAAAGCGTTGTGATGGTCGAAATTTTCGATTTCGAGATTTCAACGGATTTACACGTTTTGAGGTTTTGGTTTTTACGAAATGTCTGTCTGTCTGTCTGTCGCTCGCTCTGTCTGTTCATCGATTTCCGGGCAAACTACTGAATGGGTTTTGCAGAAATTTGGCACATCGGTTTACAAAACTCATACTTCGAGACCATTTTTTTATTTTGGGCTAACTCAATTGGGGGGGGGGGGGGGGGGGGGGGTTTATTCTCAAAAAACTAAAAAAACTAAAAAAAATTATTTCTCAAAAACGGCTACAGCGCTTTCTTTTAAATTCACATATATTGTAGTCGTTTTTAATGTTAACAAAATGCAGGGGTCGCTTGCCCCTTGATAGTTTGCTTCTAGGGAAAAAATAATAATAACTAAATTTAAATGAAAAACGACTAAAAAATAATTTTTCTGTGAAACCTTTCTATCGATGATTTCTACCTTCAGGCATGTTTTAGGTGTTAAATTGAGTAAAGAAACCGGACAGGTTGCTTTCCGAAAAAACTATTTGGTTGTGCACAAAAAATTAATTTTTGAAAAAATGGTAATTAATGTGTTGGTCTGACCTATCTAGAATTTATCTCACCTCCGTCCTCCAGTGACGTCAGGTGGACAACCCCCCTCCCCCCCCCCCCCCCGGAGATATCGGAAATTTAGCCACTGGAAAATTATTTACCATGAAATTACTCATATTCTCTGTCTACAAATGTTGATAAATTGGAAAGCATGTTCGAGTAAACTCGGACCGGTTCTTTTTGCATCGCTACAGTCCAGGTATCATTTAGCAAACACCTCACAAACTTGCCAACTTTAATCGGACCAAGTTTTTACATTCTCTAACATGTCATGAACACTGTCATTGAGACCTTCGAACACATCAGTAACAGGATGTTCGTATTGTTCTTATCGACATGTTTCTTCAAGTAAGGCGGGATTCCACCGACCTCTAAGTGCAAAATACACATACGGTGACGTGGTAGCAGATATAATTAATAAAGGCGGGGTTTCCACCGACCTCTCATTGCAGAATGCAAATGACATTGACGGAAATTAGAATTTTTCTTTTTATAGAAATCTATTAAAATGTTTGTACTTATCCCATGAAGCCATTTTTTAATTTTAGTTTGTTTGTTTGTGATTTTACTCTATGATCGTTGATCAATTTTAACTATGGCATAGAGTAAAACCAAAATTTCCGTCAATGTCATTTGTATTCTGCAATGAGAGGTGGTGGAAACCCCGCCTTTATTAATGGTATCTGCTACCACGTCACCGTATGTGTATTTTGCACTTAGAAGTCGGTGGAATCCCCACCTAAAGAAATACATAAGGCTTTTTGTTGAATTGCTAAGCCAACCTAGCGGAGTTAGGGTTATAAAGAACCCTCTTACCCTCTTACGGGATACAAACCAACAACCTTTCGTCAGAATTGTTCCTTATGATACAAAATTCCGTGGCATGACTTTCGACCACCTATTGAGGGTCTGGAGTCTGGACCTGAGGACTCGTAGAGAATACTGGGTGTTGAGGATATTTGGTCAGGAACATGTCCTGCAGCCGATATTATTATATATTTATAAATATATTACAATTATACAACCCTACACCACTTACATGCGCATTCCTCATTTTAAATGATAATTAAAACTAATTTTTGAATATGATATTTGTAAAAAATAGTCACGGGAACATCCAGTTCAAATGTGATAAGTGAAAAAATGTTTTGGACATTCACAACTGATGAGAAATCTCTATAAGCCATAATGCCCGTACGGACCTATGGGATGAGATACAGTAAATGGGCCAGAAAATAGCACGGCTGTAGCAAATGCGGTGTGGCGGACTTTACCATGGTCTACTGCCCCTTCCCCCTCCCCCAATTCTCTGCAAAACATTCATACAAATAACATGTGTCATGGACTTGGGCTCCCGTGGGGTGGGGAGCGACTCTCCCCTTTATACTACAAGTTTTCCAACACCTTCAAATCGAAATCTCATCAAATTCTGGCCATGCTTCGGAGGGCATGTAAAGCAGGCGGTCCCGGGCCTTCCTAGTTGAGTGTAAGAGAGGGCTTCATAGCCCTAACTCCGCCAGGTTGGCTTAGTAATAGAACAAGAAGTTATTTAATAACAAAAAATTATTTATTTATTTATTTATGAAGAATGTACTCACCCAAAAAAAATTTATCTCTAGTCTTACGCCCTTGCTGCATTTTCAGGGCATGCTTTGGAGGGCATGTAATGCAGGTGGGTCCCGGACCAGCGCAGGCTTTTTAGCTGCAACTCCGCTATGAAGGCTCTGTAATAGTACATTATAGTTGTTATTTATTTATTCAAATAGAAAGAAGTTTAAATCGGGTGACAATCTGAATTAATCTTTCCCATAAGTACGGAGTCCGTGGTAAGAGCTTTAGGCTAAGTTGCTTCGACCAGCCATGGTAAATTCTATGGGCAATATTTCAATCGAAACCCACAAAGCAAATACTGTACCAATGGTTTGTGTTGATATGGTACATACCTTTTGAAAGTCTCAGTTTGTAGTTAAGAGATAAACGTAAGACGATCATATTTGAGGCTAATCCCAAACAGTGAAACAAGAACAATTTAAGAGGAGCCGTTCTCAGTCACTGTAAATTATTTCCGATGTGCTACTATGACGTCATCTTCCATGCATTTAATATTGACTTAATATTGCCTCTATTACTAAGCCAACCTTGCGGAGTTATGGCTATTAAGCCTTCTCTTACACCCAACTAGGAAGACCCGAAGCCGCCTGCTTTACATGCCCTTACATGGCCAGATAATTTAGCAAGTGTGTGACTCGAACGAACCACCTTTCAGGTGAAAGACGGAGTCTGTACCACTACTCTACATGTCCTGCATTTCTCCGTCCCTACGCACCATACTGTCCACAGAAAATCCTAACTAGCGGACAATATATATTTAGGAAAACAATTTCCCACAGATGGTCGGTTTAATTTGGAATTTGTTTTTTTGTTTTCGTTTTCCCGACAGACAAAGGGTTGGGTGGCCCTAGAACCTGCGAAGAACCTTTTTATTTGTGTATCTGAACTCCCACTCAGGCTTTCCCTTTCAAACTAGGGTACAGTTCCAGAAATAAACGATATAATACTAGATAATTATGTTGACTGAGAAGATTAGAAAAAAACAGAACACATAATTTTGATTCACTAGTAAATGTGGCGCGTCGGTCGAGAAAAAGAATTAAAATAACAAAAAAAATGATACCATCACAGAATGCTAAAATATGCAGCATCTAATTAAATCTAACCAAAGCAGTCAAATCTGATAAAACATAGTGAAACTAACCAGAAAATTTAGCCAGTCCTTTGAGTGGTATAGAGAGAAAAGGGAGAGAAAAACTGAAGCAAATTTGGTCTAATATTATAATTCAAATTTAAAATTCTTTTATAATGTTTAAATGTAATTAAAAGGTAGAATGAGTCCTTTTTTAAAATAATTGCAATGCAATAATGAAATACAGGCTACGGTCACGGGCTGAAACATGTTGTTTTTGAAACAGTCCCTCGTATCTCCACCGCATTGATGCTGGGAACACTAAGAGAAATTTTTCGAATTATTAATTTTTCTGCTATTATTATTATTATTATTATTTGTTGAGAGTTAAGCTGACATAGGCCCCTTTTAACTATTCTAGAGATAACATAGTGTATCCCAATCATTCAAACATAAAATTATTGCTAATTTTCCCCGCCAATTTCAAAAGTTTTTATAGTTTTAAATTCATTGTTTCTTTATTGTTTGTGTCCATTGTGGGGGGCCCTTTTCAACGGTTTTTGTGTGGGGGCCCTGAGGCCTCGGCCTCATGGGTCTCGTGGCCAATCCGGCACTGACTATGACCATGGCCAATTAATCAACTGTTGAAAAACAGCAGCTTAACCTTGTTGCCAATAAATAAATAAGGACTTTTTTTTGTTCTATTGCTAAGCCAACCTAGCGGAGTAAGGGCTATAAAGCCCTCTCTTAAACTCAACTAGAGACCACCTGCTTTACCGAAGCATGGCCAGAACCAACAACCTTTCGGGTGAAAGTCAGAGTCCGTACCACCCTTAGCAATGACAACCATGCCCTTCAATGGCAGGTCAATCAGATGGACCTGGTCGATGTAGGCACAGGCAGTCCCAAAACAGTCCAACCGCGCCAAATTCTTTTGTTAAGAGAGGACAATGCGTTTTAAGAGTCAACAATTAATTGGAGTTTGTTGTTTTATTGCTTTCCAATTTATACGTAGTATAAGGAAAGCTTTGTGATGGTCGAAATTTTCGATTCCGAGATTTCAACGGATTTACACGTTTTGAGGTCCCAGGAACCCAAAAAAGTGGTTTTTACGAAATGTCTGTTTGTCGCTCTGTCTGTTCATCGATTTCCGGGCAAACTACTCGGTGGATTTGGGTGCAATTTGACAAATAGGTTCACAAATATCATACCTCGGACCATTTTTTTTTATTTTGGGCTAACTCAATTTGGGGGGGGGGTTTTATTCCCTAAAATTCCAAAAAAAACGTCTAAAAAAATTATTTCTCAAAAACGGCTCCAACGATTTCTTTTAAATTCACATATCTAGTCGTTATTAATGTTTTAATTAATTTAATTTAATTAATACGCTTTTTACCATATCCAATTTTATTTAAACTATGATACAATGATAGTGATATATAAAGCACTAGTAGAATCTCTTATACGATATGGAATACAAGCATATGGAAACACAACACCATCACAAATACAGAACATTGAAAATATACAATATAGAATACTGAAGATTATAAAAAACTCAGATAAAACAAATAAATGTAACAAATTGAGCAAAAAAGACCTATTCAATAAATATGACGTACTAACAGTGACGGCTCTTTTCAAATACATTACCATCATTAAGTACTTTTATAAAACAGAATACAAACAACCAGTAACACATGACATAGAAACAAGATCTATAACCGAATCAAGACTGCTCACACCCACCATAACGAACAACTACGGAAGACAGACATTAAAATACATGATACCTCACATTTTCAATGATATACCAAATACAATAAAAGATCTGAAAAAATACAGGGAAATAAAACAACAAGTAAAGTCATGGCTCCATAGTAAAATCGAATAAATTTTTAATTTAAATTAAAATAACAGAATACTAGACATGGCCTACAGACGTCTCAAAAAGGTACAAGTACATATAGTGAAGAACTTGCAGACAGACCAATTGGTCTTGCAAGACTTCAGACATCCTGACAAAAACATTAAATAAATAGAAAAAAAAAAAAAAAAAAAAGATAAAATGCGGGGGGTCGCTTACCCCTTGATAGTTTGCTTCTAGGGGTAAAAAAAATAAAAATAACTTAATTTTAATGAAAAATGACTAGAAAAAAAACCCTTTCTATCGATGATTTCTACCTTCAGGCATGTTTTAGGTGTTAAATTGAAAAAATGAAAGCAAATTCACGCTCAAATGCATTGCGTGCCCTGCCATTATTGCTGTGTGGTAATGTGTTGGTCTGTCCTATCTACAATTTATGTCACCTCGAGTGACGTCAGGTGGGCGACCCCCCCCCCCCCCCGTGATATCAGAAATTTAACCATAGGAAAATTATTAACCATGAAATTAATCATTTTCTCTCCCTACTAATTGATAAATTGGAAAGCATGTTCGAGTAAACTCGGACTGGTTCTTTAATATAATCTTTTAAATTCTTAATTATTAAAAATTTTATTTACAAATTTACTTTGCTTTTCCCACTGTGGATTGACCATCAGCAATTATAATCAAATTTAAAATAATGCTATCTACTACCATATACTGGGCGAATTATTTACATTATAAAAGGTTCATCGCGTAAAAACAATTTAATGAATATATCCGATTAACCTCTTCAATCGCCTCACTAACTAACCTAATTGGTACTTGAGTCGAGTTACGTCACGTCTCAGACCGCAAGGTGTGCTGACTGCTGAGACTCGCACAAGTGCAAGCCCGCTACCACCTTGCCACCGGGTTAATTGTAAGAGTGGGCCGAAAGGCCGAAATTCGCCCATATAGAAAATAAAGACAATTGTCTTTCTTTCTTTCTAAATAAATACATAATTGATTATGAAGATTGTGTTTTGGACCATCAAGGTTACGACGCTACTTCGTATTTATGATGGCATAGAGTACTTAAGCACTCTTATTACCCTGCATGACCTGTGTAAATGGCTGCCACTCACCTAAGGTCATATGTGGCTTAAAATTCCTCACTCACTTTCATGACTAAAAATGAGACTCTCTAAGTCCCCTTAAAGAGGTCGACTTCAGGCATTTTACAAGTCTCTAAAATAAAATAAATTTAAAAAAAATTCCTCAATTAAACATTTTGCAGTGCCCTGAATGATTAAAAAAGTAAAAAAAAATGTTTGACTAGGAGCAAGACTGGCTAGTGATTTCATTTATTCAATATAATTCATATTCTATTAAATTATTAATATGTTATTACCTACAGAGGCGACTCTGCAGGTTTTTTTTTCTGTAGTTGCAATCTAGCGATTGGTTTGCAGTAAGTCTTTCCACCTCCTTCTCCACTCCTCCCTCTTTAGTTCCAAGTAGGTTCCGCATCTCATATCTCTTTTGAGGTCTTCTGCGTACGCCTTCCTTGGTCACCCTCTTGCATTGGTGCCTTCGATTGTGCCTTCTATTATCGTGCTTAGGAGTCCCTCTTGTCTGATCAGGTGGCCCATCCATTTTGCTCTCCTCACCGAAATAGTGGTAATTAGGGATCTTTTATCGCTTATCCTTTGAAGTACCTCTTCGTTCGTTAAGTGGTTCTTCAGGTTATTCATAAATATTCATTAAATTATTTATTTGCGAATAATCTTTTATTAAATAAAATAAAATATAATATTGCAGTATTGTCAGAACACTGACATTAAACTAAATTCGGTTGTAAGTACAATCACGCTACCACCTTGCCACCGAAGGTAACCTCCACTTATAATAACCGAGATTAGAGGACGACGTACCGATTAGGAGTAGATCGTGGGTTCGAATCTCGCCAAGTCCAGTTTTTCTAAATCCAATAATTTCGGTTAGTGATTTCATAATATTCGAGAAAAAACAGCTACAAATTTTCCATCAATACAAAGATTTCTTTTTTCTAACTTGAGTTAACTTAACTTTAATAAATAGGAAAGCGAAATACAAGTAAGCCAAAATTTTATCAAGTACTGTGCTTCACAAAAAGGGGCAATATAGAGGATATCACACGTAAAAAATTAAAATTAAAAAAATTTAATTTAATTTTTTGTTACTAATTAGTTACGAGATCCAATTTTAATTTTTTGTGAATTAATTTCCTCGTAAAATTATAATATATAATGTTAATAATTAGTTACGAGATCCAATTTTAATTAATTTAAGTTTTAGAAAACTATTTTATGCATTGAATTTGAATTACAAGGAATTTTTAATTTTTTGTGAAGTAATTTCCTCGTAAAACTACACAAAAAACACCGAATATTATAATTTGGAAATAATTATCCACAACTTAGATTAATTAACTTTTTACAACTCCCGTAATCATTCAAAGTGCGATTTTTCCTTGTGCGATATCCTCTTAATTTTATTGTGAAGTTTCGCTTGCCTCACCCTCAGGGAAAAGAAACAAAGAAACCCCTGTTATTAATATGGAAACACAGAAGAAACCGACCTGGTAAAACATTACATGGAAAATATATTATAAATGAAATAATATATGAGACTATGGTAGCCGCAAATTGTGATATGAATATGGTATAACCACACTGCATGCTACGCATATGGATCTTTCCTGAGCTCCCTTCTTTTGATATACCTCAAACGAGGGTCGTCTAATGAAACTAATTCCGGATTTGTGTTTTCTTTCTGGACAGGGAAGTATTTTTCGGCTAACGCCCACCGTAAAATGTATTTATTTAAATTTTCTTCTATGCAATTAATTATCCAGTTTTGAAATTTACAAGTCCTTCATGTCAGCACTGATCGTAATATTTCTGATATACCTTCCCAGATGATGACACCCTGTTTATTTGTAACTGCAAAGGCTTCCACGGCTGGAGTCGAATGAAGAACCAGTAGATTGTCGAAATGAAAGTGAACTTCCATTTCTACCACGGCCCATCAGCCCGGATTTTACTGGTTCTTCACCCTGTTTATTTCTTTGAACTTAATGATTGGCTGGTCATCAAACATTTTGATAAAATGTTAGTCCTGATCTATCAGTTCAAATTAAATTATTTATTTACTCATAAAATTTTATTATTTAAATTTTATTTTATTACCTTTTCAACTGCTGCATTTTAATTAATAAATGCTGAACCAATCGTAACGGGTCTATTTTAGGACTGTTAAGTTTTTGTAGTGTAATTTAAATCAGAGGCCAGAATAATAAATAAAAAACACAATCCATTTTATAATTTTACGATGATGATGGACAATAAGTTAGCGTATTATATATTTAAACCCAAAATAAGCACCGTAATTTAATAATTCAATAATGAATTTTTTTTTGCCAAGCTTCAGCCCCATTCCCCATATGGAAAATAAAGACAGTTTTCTTTCTTTCAGCCTGGACCACGAGCGGATCCAGGGTGGGGCATGGGGGGAAGGGGGCACCCTCCTGAACGAAACATTTTTCCCGAGTACGTTTAAGAATTGCGTCTTCTTCAGGGGGAAAGAAGTGTGCAATGGTCCATTGCTACTTGCTCCCCCCCCCCCCAAGAAGAGAATCCTGGACCCCCTTCTATGGCGCGGATACGGTTGCTTAAAGTACTTGTACAGTGTATAAACATTGCACATACCCCAACAATGCTATTATAATTGCATCAAACAAATGGGATATGAAAACTCTTCTTCGGCAATAAAAATTCAAAAGTTGTACCTTTGGCAACAAATGTATTAAATGTGAAGGAGAGGTAATTGCAAGGCTCACAACGTAAGGGTTGACTGAAAACTCTTCTTTTTTTTGAAAGTCGAAGCACGTGCCCTGCTAACATCCCGTACTTCCTACTCCAATTGTAACCTCATTCAATTATCCCATGTCTTTCTTGTCAGCAACACTTCAAGGTTTCTTCCTTTCAAACTCCCCATTCCAATTCTCTTCTCAAATTTTACTCAAATAATCTAACTTGTGCGATGGTATTTGATCCCTAGTTCTCCAAACGATACTGGGTGTGCCCCTGGCATCTTCGCAGTGGCGTAACTGAGGTGGGGCAAGTAGGGCACGTGCCCTGGGCGCCGTTCTGCCAGGGGCGCCAAATTGGCAGGCTGTTATAATAAAAAGTGTATTAATTAATTAAAAATAGCATTCAAATTTAATTATTCGCACTCAAATTCATTGTCCAATGCGGCGATGAGGGTGTCTTTCCCAATCTCCGCATATCCATCCAGATTTTGCTGACTATTGCTATATCTATTGCAAGTTGTGAGAGGTCCTTCAGCAAGCTAGAACTCATTCTTTCCTATTTGAGGGCGACAATGAACCAAGAGCGGCTGGATGATCTCGCTCTTCTGAGCATTGAGAATAAAGAAACTGAGCTGTGCGATATGATGAAGTAATCGATACCTTTGCCTTCCAGAAGAAGCGGAAAATTGTTCCTTAAATTAAAAAAAAAAAGATTTAGCCCATATAAATAACCTATGTGTACAAATGGTTCCATCCATGTTGTGTAGGCAAATGTTCATCATAAACCTAAATTTTAGTTTTTTGTTAGCATTTTTTTGAATAATGTTAATTTACATAGATGCATTAAATCTCCAACTATAATGGTATACCGTACTAATTAATGCCCCTAGTCTGTATAGCTACACCTAAAGTAGTCTACCATGGTACCTACTAAAAATAAAATAAGCTTAATAGGTATAAGAAAATGAACGATATGAAAAACATATGGGCAAAGTCGGACGGGGGAGGGGGTGCAAATTTAAAGCTTGCCCTAGGCGCATTCCACCCCAGATACGCCACTGCATCTTCGGCCTCTTGCATAGCTTCTCTGACTTAAGGTCGCACCACCGTTAGTAGGTAAAGCTACGGAAAATAGAATTCTAAGAAATCTGCCCTATTCCAATGCATGGTGACTTCCTTCCGAGCCGGAGCTACTCTTAGGCAGGGACGGATCCAGCCCTTTTTTTAAAGTTTCTTTAAAAAAACAAACATATGTAGTATCGATTAAATTAGAGCGTAAAAAATTAACTTACAACAGATTTACTAAATTTCGGGGGGAGTGAGGTAGCAAAAAAAATTAAAATCAGCGAAATCCACCGAAAAAACACTTATTTTGGTTCCAGGGACCAGAAAAAAATTCCACTAAAATCTCGAGGTCTGAGTTTTTGGACGGTCACAAAGCTGACGTGTTGTATAAATAGAAGAGAAATAATGTCCGAAAAATCAATGGGGTCGTTGACATATGCACCTACGACGATAAAGACTTCAAAAATAATTTCCCATTAAAACGGATACGCCTTGTCTATATTGGACTGCCGTTCTTCTGAACCTCAAGTACTGCCTATACCCTCCAGATTAGGTACCCTTCGGGCTCCAATTTTCAGCTTCATTACTGATATACAACTGAACTTGATTGGTTCCTCAAGTATAAGTAGTATAGCGCACCACTTTACACCTTGGTCTCCAAATCAACGACCATTAGTTTTGCGTCCTTATTGGGAAGGCGTGTAAGATAACATTTGCTAGGTACACATAGGTAGTCAATATTCATCACTGCTTAGAGCCCACATCCCTATTCCCAAGCCAACTGATCACCCTTTCGAACATTTCGAACATTGAATTTGAATAGACGGTGCACATTAGTTTCGACTATGCCAATCCCTGAATAGAGGGTAACTTTTCAAACTGAAACGGGTGGAATCGGGCCGGGTGGGGGGGTGAGGGGGGGGGGCTGATGGTCTTTCAAATAATCACCCGGAAACTAAGTCCGCGGTCGCAACCTTTCTGTAAAGCCCGAATTTACAAAAACGTCGCATTCTATAAGCTCAATATTGGGAGATTGAAACGAAAACAACGAACTTGTTACTGTTTAATGGGCTGGGTACAATGGACGTTATTTTTTGAAGGTCTCCTAGTTGTAATTGGAACCCTAGTTTTTGTTTTCGCTCTGTTAATTTATACACAATGTGAAAGGCAACTATTGCCACTCGCCCCCCCCCCCCCCACCCAACAGTGGAGGAATCAGGAATACCAATTGCTAAGGAAGGTTAAGTGAAAATTTAAAGACAGATTTATTTGTTAGATTTAATGTCTTTGCCTTTAAGAGGATATAGTGCATAGAAAATTTGTAGCCCAAAATCTGATACTTTTTATTTATTTACTTCCAAAGTAATAAAAATGCAATTAAATAAATAACTGTAGATAGATAATTGTTGATGTTGTATATTGTAGATTGCAGATGTTTTGTTCATCAAATTATAAGGAATTTTTATTTAATTTAATTGTTTATTATATTTAAGCGCGGGTCCCTGTTGGGAATTTGCGCTAGGAAGTTGGGGATGTTTACCTATTAATTTGTGGGAGGGGGTTATTCGCTCTGTAGTGAAAGTAGTTGGGGGGGGGGGGTTAAATGTTGTAGAAAGAAAACGAAAAAGAAAGAAATTTAAGTTTTCGTAAAAAATTATCATTCAAAAAACTGCAATTTTTTCTCTATTAATATATTATACAATATAATATTATATTACTAAAGGACAATGACATTGTCCCTTAGATATAATACATTAATAGCATGGCTAAGGCAATGATAATTAAATTATTTAAAACTAAGCACTTAAAAATGTAATTAAATAACATGCAAATTAATGATACATACGCAGTTAACATAATAAAAATATCTATAGGATCAGTTTAAATGAAATTTGCGTGACTTCGAACTAAAAATTCCTTATAATTCAGTGCATAAACTATAGTTGGGTACAAAAACCGGACAGTGTATAGTGTCCAGTGTAAGCATTTAACCCGATTGTGACCCATCAGTGACAGTGACATACAACGCATCAAAATGTACAGGAACACTTCTTCTTTCAAGTAATTCCTCAATATTAGCTCTGGAATCTATGTTTCGGAAAATTTGACGAGCAAAAACGGATAACGTCCGGTTAGTTTCTAACGAATATTTTTTCAGTGAAATAGTCATTACTAACGCGTGAGTGCTATAAATAAATAAATAAAATAAATATTTACTTTTTTGGTTCTATTACTAAGACAACCAAGTGGAGTTAGGGCTGTAAAGCCCTCTCTTACACCCAACTAGGACCGCCTGCTTTACGTGCCCTCCGAAGCATGG
This sequence comes from Psococerastis gibbosa, assembly GCA_963971405.1. Lineage (NCBI taxonomy): Eukaryota > Metazoa > Arthropoda > Insecta > Psocodea > Psocidae > Psococerastis > Psococerastis gibbosa. The sequence goes on from OZ020492.1 coordinate 7,157,667, forward strand.
CCAGAAAATGTGGGAAGTGTAGGACTCGAACCAACAACCTTTCGGGTGAAAGTCCGTACCACTACTCTACATGTTACATTGTAGTATTATATGGTATATATAACACTGACATTAAATTAACTTTGGTTGAAGAGGTAACCTCCTCGTTATAACCGAAATTAGAGGATACGGATATGGATAGGCGTAGATCGTGGGTTCGAATCCCATTCCCGCCAAGCCCAGTTTTTCCCATATCCTCTAATTTCGGTTACTCTACATGTGTTGCTATGTATATTCTAGAGCTAAAAGATGAGTACAGCGACATCCGAAAGTCTTAAACTAGGAAACCCCCTAGCCCCTAATTGAAAGGATAACTATTAAAGATATTAGCTGAAACCCCCCTCCTCCTCACGAAAAAGTTAGGGAATAAAATCGATTGCCCATTTGGACTGTATAGAATAAAAGGCTTTTCCTCCTCCCTAGCACAAGGGCTTTTGTAACCTTTGGCAATAGAGTGGCGACTCCTAAATGGACTTGAAACGAATTCAGCCTCTAAATTTGAACCCTCCCGACCTCATATTTGGTCAACCCTGATCCAAACTTTTAGTGAACGATCTCAAAGTCGAAATTTATAAACAGGGCTCGCTGCCACTTTTACTGTTACTGGACTCGGTCCTCAAATTGCGGCTTGCTTCAGCCGTACTCTTTCGAAATTTAGCGGTTCGCCCCCTTGTTCATCCAGAGGAGGACACCCCAACTAGTACTACACCTCCTTCCTAATTACTGTTCAGACACTTTCTGGGGAAGCATTAAGGCTTTTCTCAGTGATCTAAAAGATGACTGCTTCGATTACAGGTGTATTGTCGATACTAAATTAACACGCCCAGTCATAACTTATTAAAGTTATTAAGTCTGACAAGTCGTCAGAAAAAGCACCGTGGCGGTCTAGATCTAAGGAATTCTAGCTCTCTCTTGACTTAGCTTGTTCGTACTTGTGCGAGTCTCTACACATCATGCGATCGGTGACCTGCCGTAACTCAACACTGACCTGCCGTAACTCAACACAGACCTGCCTACAGAGGCGACTGAAGAGGTTATTCGGATACATTTATTGAATTGTTTGTATGCGAATAATTGTTTTTAAAATATATATATATACAGTATACATAAATAAATAAATAAATAAATAATTGCCACTTGCAAAGTTGTATATCCGGAAATTATCTTATATTATCTATGGCAAATGGCAAATGGCAATCAGACTTTATTTATCCCTTAGAAAATATTATTATAAAGAAGGAAACCAAACGGAAAGATTCCTTCAACTCATTTGACGGGAAAGAAAGCCACCCTTTCGTTAAGACAGGGTATGTAAATACAGTGGCGGATGGTGGGAGGGGGAGCTGCGAGGGGGGGAGTATCGGACATAACGTGTGTATGAAAGCATTGAAGACGAGTAGATGTTCTCTGGCAAGCCCAAGGAAGTTAGCCACTCAGAGTACCAAAATAAAGCATTGTGCCCCCACAAGCTAATTGCCTGTTGCAAAGTTGTATGTGCGGAAATTATCTTATATTATCTATGGCAAATGGCAATCAGACTTTATTAATCCCTTAATATAGAAAATATTATTATAAAGAAGGAAACCAAACGGAAAGATTCCTTCAACTCATTAGAGGGGAAAGAAAGCCGCCCTTCGTTAAGACAGGGTATGTAAATACAGTGGCGGATGGTGGGAGGGGGAGCTGCGAGGGAGATGGGGGCGGGGGGGGAGTATCGAACATAACGTGTGTATGAAAGCATTGAAGACGAGCAGATGTTCTCTGGCAAGGAATGATAACACTACAGTCGTTTCTGATTATTGTTTGTCTCCCAGTAAGGTTACGCCATCAGCAGCATTCATTTCCTAACACTTCCGAGTGAGGGAAATTCCTTTGCTTCTGTTAAAGGATCATCCGTGAGAGTGCCCCCCCCCCCCAAATAACATTTTAGCCTCTGCTCATTGTGTCATTGATGCGTGTAATAATAATTGTATTGTTTCGCGAAGGACATTATTTATTTATTGTTTCTCATTATCAGCACTATCAACATCTGCTGAACAATAGAGGAAATTGTTTAACACTTTCGAGAAGTTTTTGAACGAAATCGTTTTTTTTGCTGTTTAGCTGTTGCTAGCTAGAGGACCTTGTTGAAACGATTGCAACAAATTTTATTTATTATTTTTATTTCCTATGCATGGGACACCGGGGATCCATTTGGTCAGTGGGACAAATTTAGAAAAAACTGGACTTGGCGGGATTCAAACTCACGATCTATGCATAGCCTATCCGGGGTTGGTCCAATCCTCTAATTTTGGCTATAACGAGCCTAAGGTTGTTTAATGCTATTGTTATGTACCGTATAATACTTCAATATATTGAATAAAGGGACAAGTTGGGCTCATGCGACCAACTAGGGTACAGAGTAGAGGAAACCCGATGTTGTATAGCAGATTCCACTGTAGTAATGGGCTACTAAAATAGATACAAGGGACATAGATAGTGTAAATGCCTTAACTGAATGAAGTTATTGCTTTCCAATTTAAACGTAGTATAAGGAAAGCTTTGTGATGGTCGAAATTTTTATAACCATGGTGTTAATTCATCAGATAGATTTATCAGTTCCTATACGAGTTAATGTGGCCTTACATTGCTCAATAACTACTAAGTAATTAAAAAATGACCTCGTGGCGGAAGAAAGTTAATTTAACCCGGGGGTTAGTTGCAGATAGACTGATCCGTCCCTAACTGAGTTAATGCGGCATAACAAAGTTCAATAAATGCTAAGTACATGTCATTCAAATCTATCCCCATAGCATATTGACGTTAAGTTGACGCTGGTGTTAATGAAATAAGTTAGGTTACGCTGCAGTGGCTCGAGCACGAGGTACCAATTTAACTTATTCCTGGGATTAAAAATGTAAACAAAAATAATTTAAATAACACTTTTCAATATACAAATCTTCTATTTATATTTTTAATCTCAGGATTTAATGCGGCCTTACAAAGCTAGTAATTCTAATCTGACCCCATGGCGGAATAAACTATATTTAGTCCTGGTGTTAATGTGTTAATCAAACAAGTTAGGCCATGTTGCAGATGGACTGATCAGTTCCTTACGGAGTTCATACGGCCACGGCCCTTAATAAATACTAAGGAATACAAATATAAACCCGTGGTAGATAAAGTCAATTTAACAAGTCAATTAAACAAGTTAGGTCACGCTGCAGATAGATTGATCAGTTCTTAACCAATCATTAACTGGGTAGCTTAGCCTGGCGTAATTTTTTATCCGTGCTCCATGACAAAGCTACTTACAATTTGGATTCAACCCTTTCTATGTTCGGTGACGCTATGCAAGAACCGGCACCCCCCCCCCCCCCCCGGGTCTCCCCTACCGCCATTCTTGTACCTCTCATCTGCGATTTTCTTCCTTTCCCTACACATACATTCAATGCCTAAATGTTCGTTTTAAGCTAATTTCTATTTCTTGCTTCTTCTTGCTATCCCCTCTCCCTTGTTTGTATATTTAACTGTTTATTCCATGTAAATTCTTCTACAGTTTTCGATTAAATGATTGCTGATTAACAGTGGTTTTTTAGTTCTTTCACTAATATAACGTCATAATAAATGCCATACAAAAAGTTTTACAATAGAGGTTACACATAATTCCTTTACCCTGGGGAGAAGTATACATGCATTGCAAATTTTGGAACAAAATGGCCCTTAATAGTTGTTAGCGTTATACTAGCACAACAGTTTGAATGTAGATTATGGAACCGTAACGCAATTCTTCAAGCAGAATTTCCTTCCTATGTTCAGAAAATAAACAAACTTTATTTAACCATTACGCACCCTGTGTACATCAGCTCATTCAGCTGGAACTGCCTAGATCCTTGTGTACGCCTACCTGTATCATGTAACATGTACCTGTTTACTGAACTAAAATACATGATTTCTAAGTTGTCTGGGTAGTGTTCTTTCCCATTTCAAAGCATCCCATCCCATTTTCTGTAGCTTTACTGACGTTGCTGGGAGCGACCCTTCGCCAAAACTTCATCCAGGTTCGACTTGATGTTGACCCATACAAGGAAATATCAGCGCTCACTAGATTAAAGTAGGGATTGATCGAACGTTGGCAATTTTGTTAAGAGTATTTAAAACTTATTGAGTATCTAAATGTCTTATAGTATAAATTATAAACTATTTACAAATTTTTATTTTAAAAAACCTGAAAGTTACGCGGGAAATCTATAGACGAAGATGAGATATTGTATTGAGATCGCGAATGATAGTTTCGATAATTTCATTAATAAATAAATTAATAAATTACATATATATATACTGTTAAATGATATTAATTAAATTAAATTAATGTCTTCAGTTGGGCCTTGATGCGGAGAAGATTGCAATTACCAGTTAACGTCTGTCCGTTTTTGCTTTCTTATTTATAGCCTACGTTGGTATAAGGAAAGCTTTGTAATGCTCGAAATTTTCTATTTCGAGACTTTCCAGACGAAATGTCACATTCCGAGGTCCCAGGATTTCAAAAAAGTTTAAATTTCTTCGTCGGTAAAATCTAAAATGTTCTGCATTCAAAATTAATAAAACTCCAATATTTCAGTTACAATGCATGTTTTCTTATATTATTTAAGTTATTAATAATATATCTTAATTCTCATTCCTTTATTACTATAATAAAATCGCGGGAAGCTGCATTTGTAACCAAAAATGATTGAATACGTAGCGAACCTCAGCGGAGCTCTAATGTTTATTTGTAATTTGACGAGAACCCTGTATAAGTTTTGAAAGTTTGAGTTGAAATTGGCGGTTTGAGCATATCCTACGTCGACAACGCATCTAACTGTGAGTTGCCAGATTCTGCTTATTAGTTTGAAGGTAAGATTGGTCCCTAGAGGAACACCCTGAGAATTGCGATGTGGTTTTCAACAGGGGAGGTGTCGAAAGAGCCTCTTTAAATTGTGGGCTCTTCGATGAATTCAAACCTTATTGTTTTATGTTGCTTTGTCCTTCCGGCAGGAGGTTCAATTTCCTGAGTGGGCTCATCAAGATTAGAAAAACTATCCTAAAAGACACTGAAAATATTATTTTTCCATTAGTTCACAAGGGTCCATCTATTTCTTGGAAAATTCAATGTTTGTAACAGGAGAGGTGTCAAAAGAGCCTCTTTAAATTGTGGGCTCTTCGACGAATTCAAACCTTATTGTTTTACTCGTATGTTGCTTTGTCCTTCCGGCAGGAGTTTCAATTTTTTGAGTGGGAGTCAATGCCAATGTCGAAGTCAATGTTTGTAACAGGGGAAGTGTCGAAAGAGCCTCTTTAAATTGTGGGCTCTTCGATGTTCAAACCTTATTGTTTTATATTGCTTTAAATAAACAAAAAATAACAAAAACTTAGAGTTTTAGAAAAACTTGTTATAACAACCCGAATTAGTAAAACCCAAATAATCGTTAAGAAACACAAGACACAAGTGGGTTTCTTAGACAAAGTTAATTTCTTAACGATTATTTGGGTTTTACTAATTCGGGTTGTTATAACAAGTTTTTCTAAAACTCTAAGTTTTTGTTATTTTTTGTTTATTAAAATGAAATACCACGAAGTCACGAGTAATCTAATTATTTATTATATTGCTTTGTCCCACCGGCAGAGGTTTCAATTTCCTGAGTGGGTTCTTCAAGAAAAACAATGCTAAATGACACTGAAAATATTATTTTTCCTTTAGTTCACAAGGCTCCATTTATTAATGGGAAAAGTCAATGTTTGTAACTCACTTACTTTTCGATCAATTTTAGTTGTTTTTCGCCGATCAATTACTTGTACCTCTATACTTCACATTTAATTCTGTTGAATTTTTATTGCTGGCGAAATGTTATCAGCACCCATTTGGTTAATATCTTAAATAATAAATAAATAAATAATGACTTTTAATTATTGTGGCTATAAAGCCCACTCTTACACTACATGCCCTCCGAAGCATGGCCAGAAAATGTAATAAGTGTGGGACTCAAACCAACAACCTTTCGGGTGAAACCAGTGAAACCACTACACTTCGGAGGGCATATAAAGCAGGCGGTCCTGGACCTTCTTTGTTGAGTGTAAGAGAGGGCTTTATAACCCTACCGTAGCTAGGTTGGCTTAGTAATAGAATATTTATTTATTTATTTTCATTGTAGATACTTTTAGCCATACCCTTCTATCCATCAGATCTGGGTAAGTGTTTGCGCGTGCTGACAGGTTCTTGGCGATCCCAGCTCCGATGTATCCCACTGAGGCCTCTGATCATGGCATATAGGATGCACATGCAGAACGCCAAGAGTCAAGATTATTCAAAATTAAAGGGAAAAATCAGCAGCAGAATTTGGAAAGAGAAGTATCCGCCCTTGGCTGTAAACAGCGAAACAGCACAGTTTCCTGGGCACATACTGAGGCGATCAATATACCTGGTGAAGACCTATAATGGAAATCGAGCCCATTACAGGAGGTTTGCATATTTACGCCATTATCCAAGATATCGCTCAAATTAAAAGATCCCTCCGTTGCCCCTCCCCCCCCCCCCGAAAATCCCCCTACCCATCAGCATATATCATCTCCCCGGCAAGATTTACAGCACACTTCTTTTCCTTTCTTTTATATTTTTTATAATTTGAAATTGCCGTTTCAAAAATATTATCTTTCGAGAATAATGTAAGTGGTTGCCTTTGGAAGAAGGGGGAGGTCCTATTTCAGTTAAGGTAACCGTCTTTTATCTGTGAAGTTTTCCCTAAAATATAAAAAATTTGATCATTGATTAATCTTAATTTGCTCAAGGCGACGTTTTATAAAAAGGCTCGCTGTGAATGAAATTTTCATTTTACGAAATTGACCATGATTATTTTTTTCTTTTTTGACTTCCTCTTCTTTAAGGGTTGTAAATTTTTTTAGAAAATTTCGTTCGGGAAATATTATTTTTGCTCATGTTTATAATTATGAAAAAAATACAGGGAATGAAAAAAACCGCATGCATTTCGTCATTTCACCTACCTACTTAAAACTTTTTTTTAATTTTGGTAGCTGTTATGAGCAGAAACCGTTTAATGGCCAGATCGTCAAGTACCAGTTGGGCAACTATTCATCGGATGAAATTCAGGGCATATACAGTAGATAATTATATATAGTACATTTACATAATATACATATAGCTTAATACATGTCAAATGAGCTCCTTACTTGCCAAGTTATTTACATTACACTTTGTAGCCCTAACTCCGCTAGGTTGGCTTAGTAATAGAACAAAAAAAGTCAATATTTATTTATTTATCGTACTTACTTCAAACACACAGTCGGGCTCGGATATAAGCGACATGGTAGGAGTTCTCTTCTAGCCGAGGTTCTAAAATAAATTCATCCTCTAACCCTTAAAAATCAATTGGAGCAGGAATATTTTCTGCATTTTAGTTCAATTTTACCTTTAAAAAAATCTAATGTTCTTTTATAACCGAGGTGTGTTCTTTATTAAGCGAGTTACGCTTCAATGAACCATTAGATGTGCTGGCTAGACCAAAAGAATCATCATCCCTTCAATCCTTGTCCTCATTGATTGAGTTTATTTCTATTTTATAGACTTTTTAAATTTAATGTGCTTTCTTCTTGTAAACAGTACTGTAAAATGACTAGATAAAATAAATAGTTCCGAAAAAATTAACGAAAACTGCAGAACTGAACTTATGATTTGAGTTCAGCCCTTCTTCCACTGGCTCTGCCGTAAAACAATACAAGATTTTGAAAAAGGATTGTACGAATATTAAAAGGTTGAACTGTTCCGTGCTATGCAGTTAATTACAGCTTTGAGCTTATCATAGCCATGCAACCTTTAAAAACGTAGCTTCTATCTTCCCCCTCGTTAATCCGTCCAAAATTTCTCATCGAAAACTTTGAATTTAATTAAGAAAAACAGTTGTAATTATTATTTTTCGAATCTACCCAAAACTTTCTTCAAAAGTCTTAACTCTTTCCTTTTTTATTGCTCGCGTTTCCGGACCCACTGCTAGGGAGGCCTGCAGGTTCTTGATAAAAGAACAGAAAATTAGAAGCAATTATTTATTTAAGAAACTGAACGACAAGATAAAAGATTGTTTGCGCAAGATATCATTGGAGTCATTAATTAATTGATGCGAAATAAAATAAGCTAACTGCTCAAGGTGGAAAATTGGAAAATTATACATTAATTTTTCGGGAAAAGTTTGTCGTCTTGTACTTCTAATACCATACTGCAAAGTTATTTAAAAAAAAAATCATTCAATAATTTAAGCAGTCACTTCATTCATTTTTATTTCCAGCGAAAGGGAAAAATTGGTGTTGGGAATCAGGGGATTCTAGGACCCAGAGAGCATAGACGGATACAGGGGAGGGTGGCAGGGGGGTAGCCGCCCCCAAAGATTTAGTAAATCGATTGTAAGTTAATTTATTACGCTCTTATTTAATCGATACTACATATGTTTCTTCTATTTTGACAACCATCTACCCCCCCCCCCCAAATGGGCTGAATCCGTCCCTGCAAGAGGGTCATTAAGTTCGGTGGTCAATGGCCAAAGGACAGACCTCTTTTTGCAAATTCTAATATGTTCTTTCTTTTCTTTTAAAAAGGTTAATCACGAACAAACAATTTAAAGAATGTATTCAACTATCCTCTTCAATCGCCTCACTAAATAACCTAATAGGTATACTGCCGTCGAGTTACGACACGTCTTCGATCGCAATGTGTGTAGAGACTCAGTAATTATTTATTTTTAATTTAAGTATTTAATTAAACGGTTAAGCATACAAGTCGAATGCCTCAAAAATTTAAACACATTTCATATTTTATTTTTTAAATAGCTCTCAGTGACAAACTGTGCCAGGGTTCGTTTTGACTTACAAATGTCAGCCGATCATAGTTCTAGCTCTGGATACTCCATGAACCGACCATGTATCAGATAGACCGGCTTCTGTGAACAGACCAGCAACATGTCCAAACCAAGCCGGGTGAAAATTAAAATTTCGGGGGGGGGGGGGGGTCATGGCAAGTTAACAATAACAAACCCAAATCAGCCATATTTTCGTTTTCTCCAGTAACACTAGCCCTTCATTAAGGACATACATTATCATTATGAATGATAAACTCATGAATTATTAGTACTCTGTAAGCGGGCATAAAGGCTTAAGTGCATACGCTATGTAACCCAGAAATAAATAAACAATCCCCACTCTGCCCAATAATTTATATAATCTATTTGTTCAGTTCAAAACCATTCCAATTCTCAAGTCATTGCCCATTTGGAAGCTAAAATTTCAAATCAGCTGAAATGGGCAAATGCAAAGGGGAAGAGGGGGGGGGGGGAGTGTAGACACCAATCGGGGCGTTAAAGGTCTAGTCAAGGCAGTTGGGGGGCGTCGGGGGGCAAGAGGCGAAAGGCACTGGAGTTGAACGACTTGTTTTTGCAAGGGGGGGGCAACCCCTTCCATCTTAAAACAATTCCCAATGTTCTCAAGACCTTACGCGACCTTACGAAGGGGGCAGGAAGACACTAGCTTGACCCATACCCCCAGGGACATTCATCCTATAGCGCCGTCCCTCCCCCTCCCCCCTCCCCTCCCCTCCCCCCTCTCTTCTCACTTGAAAATTCACGGCTTAGTTCCTGTTATATGAGGGGACGAATAAAGACGATAGAATTGATTGTACTGCATTATTATTAAGTCTGTAGACTTGTGCTTTGGCTCGTTTATAAGGCGGCTATTCCACTTGTCAATATTCCATCATTTGTGCATCAATAATTGATGAGATTTTTTTGTTATAAGGAAACTATTACGTAGATACTTAACTTATATATTATAAATTAAGTTATAACATGGTGGAGACTTATTATTGATGCATAAATGACGGAATATTGGCAAGTGGAATAGCGACTGCCCCGCATCAACTCGTCAATCTAATAATTGGGGTTTTATTAGTTAACACTTTAATAGCTGTACTTTTCACCATATTTGACGTTTTTACCCATTTTTGCACTCATTTCAGGGGGGAGCTGCAGCCACGGCCGTAGCCAGGAGAATACCTAATTTTTATATTTGCCACTCGTAGGTTACTGCAAAAAGGTGGGGTCGGGAGGATATATTATTGAAAACGGAGAGGGGAGTTTGTAGAAGAGTGAAACCCGAAATGGGTAGGGCATTGATTAAGACAAGAAAATCTGGCACACACCACCATTGAGGACACTGTAGAAGGATCGCGACTGAAGGAAAAGAAGGAATTCATGGTTCACCTGAAGGAGGATGTAGGAGCTCGAGCTACAAAGAACTGACGAGGAAGGCGCAGGACCGAGAGAGCTGGAGGGTGATATGCAGGGAGTTGCTGCCAAACCAATCGTTGAGACCTACGAAGAATAAGAAGAGGGGCAATAACAAATTGAATTGATTGATTCGACTCCTACTATTGCAATCATGGGCGCCGGTCGAAAAAAAATTTCAGGTAATATTATTAGATTATAAAACGAAAAAAAAAAATTTGGAACACCATCTTCTTTTAATGGCAATGAAGAAAATGATTATACACATGCGTATATTGTATTGCATTAGATATATGAATTTTTCGTGTTTCCATTTTAGGGGGAGAGGTGAACACCCCTCCCCCCTTGGTTACGGCCTTGGCCCATGCCCTGTCGCTGGTCAGGGACGGATCCAGCCCATCTTTTGGGGGGGGAGGGGGTAGTTGTCGGTCAAAATAGGAAAAACATATGTATTATCGATTAAATAAGAGCGTAATAAATTAACATACAATAGATTTACCAAATTTTGGGGGGGGGCAGCTACCCCACCCTCCCCCTGCCCCCCTGCAACCATCCATGTCGCTGATAACAAATTAGAGTGGCCGCATGAACAAGGCTTAATAACGAAAGCACACCACCCAACATAATAGCTAGTTATGGAGAACGATGAAAATAACAGCTGAAACGGTCAGCTTTCAGTAATCAAAAAAATGAGGCACTTGTTTATTTCCTCATTCAAAGGCAGCTATCATTGGATAATGAGACGAGATTAGTGGAACAAGGGCGTAAATGAGTGGTTTAATGCTCGCTCACAAGATCCCATACGCACGCGACAACCCATGGCTAATTTGAATGGCCACCTACGGCCAATATAAAAGTCAATTCTCAATGGGCTCCAATTCTTTCTTATTACTCGAAGACTTTCATTCAAAAACAGAATTGGCATGAGTTGGCGACCATATGTCGTCAATAGAGCGATAATTGCTGACTCGTGTGCTTGCCACTACTGAATGTGATGAAATTAAACTCATAACCATCAATTGGTTTGCATAGAGTTTTATTGGAGAGCAATGTACTGTTGAAAATTGAGAAAATTCTGACACGATAACCCATCGGGGGTTTAGACCTGAAGACCGGTAGCTACCTTCGTGAGTTGGGAGTCCGCAGATAAGGAGTGTTGTACAAAACCGAGATGACTGGAGGAGTGTTGTCGAGCAGACCAAAGCACATCAAGGACTGTAGAGCCAGAAGAAGAAGAAGATCAGTTGAGAATTTATTTTTCTCCCTAATAAAAACTGATCTATTTGGGATGTTGCGATCAGCAACAGATCGGCAGCCGCGTTTTCCCCCACCGATGAAGGCACCCATGAAGTTTATATGGAAATATAAAAATAAATAAAATATAAAATATGCGCATATTAAAAAAATATTCTTTTTTTACTAAAAATTCGGTACAGCTAGCAAAATTTGGAACATGAACCATTGCAGAGCAAAGATATTGAATGAATGAATAAACAACTTTTTATTGCAATACAACTGGCGAACATATTAAAAAATACAACAATAATCCAAGATTAATAAAAATTTAACCTAGTCTTTGACGATTTTATTTTATACCTTCTCGTCGATTACATTTTGATTACTGTATCATTGAAAAAAAAATATTCACTAATTTATTTATTTTTTTACACCTCGATTTTTTTTTTTAAATAAATAAATAAGTCTTTGACATAATAATTTGAAATTTCGAACGAGAAAACAATATCAATGGTTCAAAATGGCAAAACACTTGCCCCATATACTGCTCATAATATGCAAAAGGTCATGGGAACGCCTTGAGGCGAGGCGAGAAGTATTCTTCGCCAAAGAAAATAGAAAAAAAATAATGATACAAACAGTGATTACCCACTCGATGGGAAGGCCTGATAGTCCATCTCAATCTTCACTCATCAAATGATAGTTTTACTCGTTTTTTTGTAAATAACTACACAAATTAGGAGTAAGTACTTAGCTTGGTATATTTTTTACAATTGTATATCCACGTCAGTGTAATAATTTTTATGTGGTTGTATACTTATTACTTACTACCGTCCGTAATTTCTATTCAACTCATTGTTTTTTGATATCATATAAAAAGGTACATAATAAGTTACAATAGTTTTCCTCAATGCATTTTGTGTTTATATTTATATTATATACATAAATAAAAGAGGGAGGGAGGGACATAGAGAGTGGCGTATCCGTAGAAATGACGAGCTCTGCGGGATATATCGAGAACCTCCGATAGTAGCCGAAATCAAGAGAGCCAGCATCAATCACGTGACTAGGGCACGTGGAACGAAGGCCAGAAAATAGGGCTACAAGAGCATCCTTACACAAAGTGCCCCAAGACGAGTGGGACGGCCACGAATCCGATGGCTGGACAACGTCGAGGTGGATCTGGCGAAGGAGAGCGCAGGACCGCGCAGGCTGGTGCGATGAACCTTAGCGCCAAGGAGTAAGTAAGTAAGTAGGTAAGACAAATAATACAGATCCTGTTTATTAACTTGAGGCACCCCAGGGGCAGACTCCTTAACCCCAGGTAGAAGGGGAGTTGACAGACAGGGTAGGCCTCCTGATTATAGTGGACTCCGAACCACTTGGGAAACATAGTAAAGTCACATGATTCATTCGGTGGTGACCAGGACTCGTCACAGACTGACAGACTGACTGGTAGTCCGAACACCATAACCTTTAAACACTAGATAGGTTGGCAGTCACCACAGCCCCCCCCCCCCTCCCCCCGATAAAAATCCTGGCTGCAGCCTTGTTGTACACTATATATTGAATCGGATTTTGTTGAGTGCTGCCTAGTGAAAATTCCTTAAAATATACTCACTGAAGAACCTCGCTACCAACAAGGCAAATAAGGTAAGAAGAAGAATATGGGTATGAACATATTATGTTGTAACGTTTTGTTAGGCGCCCATTCCACATACGTACAACGTCAATGAAAATTATGAAATTGAAGGTGGCAGCAGACATTAAAGACATACTAAAAATTCTGCTACCACCTTCAATTTCATAATTTTCATTGACGTTGTACGTATGTTGAATGGGCACCTAAATAACATCTGCGCTGTTACAGGTCGTAGACAGCAGGACAAGCCAAGCAGTCTGACAGGATGGAGCAATAAAATATCCAAGACCATTAAAAATACTTAAAAAGTCCTTTTAATCACTTTACTTCATTTGAGCAACTACCCTAATCAATGAATTAGTGTCAATAAGCTTTCCCTATTATTTAGTATGAAGACTAGCGTAAGCATATAAAAAGTTATCTTTTGTTTCATCATTTAACAAAAAAATTGACTTTCACAATTTTTATCAATTCCTGTATTTAACATCAGATGGAACTATGTGTCAATTACCATGGTATTAATAGAAAGAGCTGAGTCATGCAGCTATAATTTAACAATCATTTACAATATTGAGACGTCTATATGGCTGTCTATATTCTGCTTCTAATACAAGCATAACAGAAAACCCAGAAAGAAAATGACATTTAAAAAAAAAAATAGATTCCAAATATTCGCTTGATGCAGGTGCGGCGGCGTGTGGGCTGCCATTGGGGACGTTTAAAAAATTTCCAGCGGCCTAAATTCAAATGGGAACAATACCAATACTGCCCAAAAATCAATGTGGTCACTGGCAGGTCAAGTCAAAACTTAGTACACTACGTCCCCCAAAATCCCATTAAAAGAACCGGTCCGAGTTTACTCGAACATGCTTTGCAATTTATCAAAATTAGTAAATAGAGAAAATGAGTAATTTCTTGGTAAATAATTTTCCTATGGTTAAATTTCCGATATCTCGGGGGGGGGGGGGGGGGTTTGTCCATCTGACGTCACTGGAGGTGAGGTAAATTCTAGATAGGGCAGACACATTACCACACAGCAATACTGGCAGGGCACGCAATGCATTTAAGCGTGAATTTTCTATCATTTTTTCAAAAAAACATTTGTTTTTACAAAACCAAATGCTTTTCTGGGAAAGCAACCTGTCCGGATTCGTCACTCAATTTAACACCTAAAACATGCCTGAAGGTAGAAATCATCGATAGAAAGGTTTCACAGAAAAATTATTTTTTAGTTATTTTTCATTAAAATTTAGTTATTTTTATTTTTTTACCCCCAGAAGCAACCTATCAAGAGGCAAGCGACCCCCCGCATTTCGTTAAAATTAATAACGACTACAATATATGTGAATTTAAAAGAAACCGTTGGAGCCGTTTTGGGGAAATAACTTTTTTAGGCCTTTTTTTGAGAATAAAACCCCCCCAAATTGAGTTAGCCCAAAATAAAAAAAAATATTCCCAAGGTATAATTATTATGAACCTACATGCCGAATTTCATTAAAATCGACCCAGTAGTTTGCCCGGAAATCGACGCACAGACAGACAGACAGACAGACATTTCGTAAAAACCACTTTTTTTGGTTCCTGGGGCCTTAAAACGTGTAAATCCATTGAAATCTCGGAATCGAAAATTTCGAACCTCACAAAGCTTTCCTTGTACTACGTATAAATTGGAAAGCAATAAATAAATAAATAAATAAACAATTAAATAAGTATTATAATAAACGGAAACACTCCAATTTTGACAAAGTTGTTACTAGTGGAATAATAACAGTACATATGGTATTACTAGTATAACGCATGTTGTAAGGCTACCCTCCTAATAAATAATAATAATAATAATTCTAACATCAGCAAGTATTGCTCGAACTGGCCCTTAAAATGCAAATAATAATCAACGCAACACAGATTATTGCCCATGTCTAAATTTTCCATAACAGGATATTAATAAGTACCCATCGAAATATTAGTAATTAGGCAGAATTCAAGAGTTGTGGTACAAGAGACTATGAGAAAAAAGTTTCCGGGCCAGTAATTTCATACGGATATGCGATACATTTAGATTTACGCCCAAATATGATTACTAAGTCCATGTGACGGTTTACTGAAGCCGGTCTTAAAGTATGCGCAGCGGAAACTATTATTTTTAAACCTGCTATTTTCGAGGTTCACTATTTGGCGTGCGAAATTCGACTTAGATATTCCCAAACGGTCGCCACCTGTCACCAATGACTTTTAAGAAAATATTATCCATAGACGGTAACTGAGAAGTCCTTAACGTCAAATTGTCAAAAGTCAAATGAAGAAACAGTAGTATCCGGGCTGATGGGCCGTGGTCGATCTGAATCGGATTCTACTGTTTCTTCATTGTCCATAGAAATTTCTCACCCTTATAATAATATAAATATAATTGTATACTTTGCACTAAATTTCAAGAATTTCATAGACGAAGACATGGGTATAATTTAAATTGAGATAAGCCCTCAACATCTGCCCAAAAAGTTGTTTTAAGCCCGCCCATACAATTTAAATGGGGTGTTCAGGCACCTCATCAAGCGTGACGCGCCACAGGGTGCCGTCACGATCCAGTCCAACTTAATACCCTGCTAAAATCTGTGTGTGGTGCGCCTATAGAAGTTTCACTTTTAAAAAAAATTACTTACGGCAGTCGACACCCATTTTAGAGGGTTCAGCTTTTGGACTCATGTTGTGGTTATTTCTGCTACACCGAAGTGGCTCTGTAAAAAAAAAAAATATATAATATTGAATCGTCCACGGTTATCAATGATTTCCATAACAACATAGTAAATGTTTGACTTCTTATGCAAAAGTGAAAAAAAAATGTATACATATAATCAAAACAGCTAAACCTCTAAATAACCAAAAATAATGTTAAACGAAAAAAAAAAATGGAAGTAACTCCTACTACCTACTATCTTCATGTTCCTATCAGGTTTATTTTCAACACTAAAGCTCAAAATGACACCGACATAGGCCCATCGATTGAGAACTGTACTACCAAATGGAAGGTCGAAGTCTGAGACTCGACATAAAAGGAGAAATAACGGTAAACGTAGGGGGAAAAGGCGGCTACAGCCTACAGGGTGTGGTACTGGCAAAAACATCCCAAACATTGCAGTGAGCAAGAAAGAAAATCCCGTCTGTATACTTCAGTTATAAAAATATAGGGCCGAGGATGATCCACAACACCATTAAAAAAACAATCCAAAATAGAAAGAAGGCTACAAGTATCGGCTTTTGTTTTAAACTAAATGAGATGTAAAAGAGACCGACACAGCACCTCATGTGAATCCTTTCTACTTTATAAATAACTTGCAATATGTACATGAAAAATTGTCTGTTTCAATATGACACTGCATGAATTATTCATAAAAAGACCTACATCAAATCGTGACAGGCTAAATACGTGCAAACCCTCTCGAAAATTCATCAAACAGCAGCAAAAATATGAAAGAAAGTATAAAAAGGCTTCGACCCCCATTGAAAAAAATCTACAAAAATAAAAGGGTAAAAAGTATTAATAATTAACGCAGTGAAAGATAGTGCAAAGAAGACTTAGTGACAAATGTACACACACGGACAAAAGGGCACGAGCCTTGTCAAGAGGGATTATTGTTCGAGGAGAAATTTTTCGAAAAAAAAGGTAAGGAAACAACGTCAAAGGTGATTCACCCCCCCCCCCCCATAGCCGGACTTGAAAATTCCTGAATTTAAAACTCTGATGCTTTTAACAGATTGATTGCTTAGTTATATACGGGGATGTCTCTAAAAAGGTTCCCTTATTGGTAGCTTACTGTTTTGACTTACCCTTTCATCGGGTCTAACCTCTGACGAGCTGGAAATCCAAAGGATATGAAGGGTTTCAGCCCATTCATCCTGTCTTATGTGGATGAATGCCAGGTGAATAATATAGGCGGGGGGGGGGGGGGTCATTTGTACTGGCGAGTTTCATAAGAAGACATCTTATTTCCGGTATCCGTCTGTCATTTTCGTAACCGAGCTTGGTGAAATCACGATCACGCATTTGATGTTGCGTCGATTTTAAGCATACATCAGCTTGTTCATTGTCGCATGTAGCCGGTGTGGGTTGACATTGAGGACGTGCACCTGTTTGCCATGTCCATTAGAAATAATGTCCAAAAATCAATGGGTTGTTGGCAGGGCAAGCTTCAATGAGTGACAAGTTGACCCATGTCTCTGAGCAACCCTTTCAAAGATTTTCAATTAAAAAGAAGCGGTTGTTCAACATCTTTAGTGGAATTGTGAAGACTCCTATCTCGGAGGCTCAGCAGCAACCGTTGACGTTTGTTAGAAGTCTACGCAGTTCCACTGAGGATGTCAACCGCAGGTGTTGACGAAACGTATGAAAGTGGGCTTTCAGAACGACCACGGCCTATCATCCCAGATTCAACTGCAAAATGGCTGTATGATTAGGGCGAATGATTCGGCTAGTAAAGATAAATATGTTACGCTTCAAAGCTTCCCATATCGAAGGGTCAAAAGCGTCGAAGAAGGGAAAAATTAAATGAATAAGAAATTAAGTATTTTTTCCTATTTTATTTTCTTAACTGATAGATTACGATTTCTTTAGGAAATAATGTTGGCTTTCAAAAGTTTGTGGTCATTAAGTAAAAAGTTGTAGAATAATTGGAAAGTTCGAATAACCAAAATTAGAAAGATGAATCAGGACAACTCTGTTCATTAAGCACTCAAATATTTTCAGTTGAACAGTTAATGATGCAAAAGAGTTTATGGAAATGTATACAAAAGAACAAATTTCTAGCTCTGAGTTCGCGAGGTAGAAATTTTACATCAATAAGAAAATAGCAATTCCCAGAAGATCTCTGAAACATATTTTTCAGTAGATTTAAGTGTTGAAGATAAAACAGTTTTCTTACGATTTTCTAATTGGGGGGCGGAGAAATTTTCGCTAATTGTATAACTACCCTTCCTTATACTATAGGGAATTCTCTGATTTATACTCTCCCCCCCCCTTCCAAAGATTTGTCTTATAATTTATCGGAAAGTAATTACCTTTTCCAAATATTATAATCCATTTTTCACAACTGAAAAATTAATTTTCGGAACCAGAGCTGAAAATTTTGGATTTGCGACAGGTTTAGAGACTTTTGCCTACTGGAAAAGTTTTCTAATCTTAGTATAATATTTGTTATTTCACGTATTGGTCACAGTTCAATTCACAAGAATTAGAATTAAATTAAACACGTACGTAGACGGTACCTGGGCAACTCGTTGTTTTGTAGCAGTTTGCCGAAGGACAATAGTGCACACCACACCAACCCCCATTCTAAACCACAGTATTGCAGTACACATAAACATACAACACGTAAGCCCCAAAGGGCGTAGCGTTATGATTAATAAAAAAAAAAAAAAAAAATGAACGCGACATCAGCGTCATGAGCAAAAATGAATGAATGAATGAATTAATATTATATATAATATCACGTCATAACATACAGATGAACTAGCATTAAGTACCCCTCTGGGCTTTTTCTTGTTGAATAGTCGAATAAAAAGAATGCATAGCATACATAATTATAGCCTTAGAAACGGTACTCTGAACTCGTAACTAATTACACGTAACATTAATCAATATTCTTTACTAAGTTAGTTCAATTCAGAAATAAGTACAATATAATAATAGTAATAAATAGACGGCTTATAGGAAGAAAAATATTTTTTAAACCCAAGCTAAAAGAAACTTGGAAAGATGAGAATGCGAAATAAATCAATAATGCTATTATTTTCAAAAACAAAAAAGTTGCATTAATTTTACTTTTAAAGTAACATTTTCCCATTTCTTTTTTAAGTCACGGTGAATGATTTTCAATTGAGAAGCTTCGAAAAAAGTTGCGAGATGCCTTTACTTCTTTTTTAATATATTTTCTTGTAAACTAACGCAATATAATACGTTACTGCAACGCTGATCTTGTTCTACTTCAGCTCCCAGTGATTGAGAGTTTTCAAATTTCTTTTTAGACAGAATACATTACGTTACATAATAGCTATGGGGCCTTTACCGTTTACGTTTTTATGCAAATTTTCAATGTGGTATGATTAAAAATTAAAATATTATTTTTTTCTATTTTAAAAAAGACTATTCGCATACAAACAATTCAATGAGTGTATCCGAACAACCTCTCCACTCGCCTCTGTAGGTAATACCTGTGTTGAGCTGCGACAGGCCACCGATCGCATGATGTGTTGAGACTCGCACAAGTACGAACAAGCTACCACTATGCCAAGTCCTTAAATGCTGTATTTTTTATAACTTTGAAAAATTTAAAATTATATAATGAATTGAAAAATTATTGATTGATTCGTATCTGTACTTGGTAAAGTCATGCTTTCTACTGTTTCATTGCGTCAATGGTAAGCATGTCTCAGCTTGTCCATTATCACGTGTAGCCGGTGTAGGTTGACATCGAGAACGTATACCAGTTTGCCAATGGCCAAAAATTCATACGGAAACAATACAAATAATGTCAAAAATCCACGAGGTCGTTGGCATTGGACAAAGGATCTATGGGCCACAATAATTAGGTAGATAAAAAGTCCTTAAAAATAAATTACGATAATAGAAATAACACTTTTGATTTGTGTTTTATAAAGTTATTGTTAAGTAGTTGTAGTGCTGTGAGACCGGAATAGTCCTTTTCGTAGTGAGCTGGACTTAAAAACGGACGGTCCAGGTTCAAACTCGACATAAGCATAAAATATTTTCCACCTGCCCTGGTGTCACCCTACCCTAATAGGTAATAAATAAATATTGACTTTTTGTTTTATTACTAAGCCAACTTAGCGGAGTTATGGCTATAAAGCCCTCTCTTACACTCATCTAAGAAATCCCGGGACCGCCTGCTTTATATGCCCTCCGAAAAGGCCAGAAAATATAGCAAGTGTGAGACTCAAACCAATAACCTTTCGGGTGAAGTCTTTACCACTACTCTACAGGTCCTGACTGAAATAGGTACCTTAACATCATCTGTGGGAAAACGCGGCTGCCGGTCATGTTACTGACTACAACATCCCCAATAGTGCAGTGGTCAATTGAGAAGAGCCTCTAACAGCCCTCAGGCCAAGACCCTCATTTGTTTGTCTTGTCACTTATACAATATGACCTTCGAGAACTCACATCTTGACATTCTCAAGCATACCACCTTATCTACGTATGGTAGGTCCACAAAATATGGAAAACCAATAAAAAATGATAACGTAATAAAACAATAGGTAGCAGTGTATTAGAAAGTGGGTTTCGAAAAATTATGAAGCTTGCTTGACCCTTGCAGCAATAAGCAAAAGGTTACGCAGCCCAACAGCCCCAATAAATCATCAAATGGGACCTGTGCTCCGCTCAAAAAAGAGGGGGGGGGGGTTGGATATGGTCAATAAAGGCAAAGCTATACGAAAGGATATCACAACATGTAATGAATCGTACAAGGTAGCACACCTCCCTTAACACTGGTTAAACACCAACAGGGGTGGCGGCTGAAAAAAAAAAACTTTTTTTAAATTTGCCTCGGCCGGCCGAGGATCCTTTCCACAGTGTTTTACTGAACAAGGGCCTATTGACCAGGGGGTCTCGATATCCCCCCAATCGTTTTGCTTCTGGATGGCAACAGGTGGAGGGGGCGACAGATTCAATATAGCAAGCTATCAATGGGCTTCCGATGGGTGGTTTGCCCCGTTCCCACGACCCTTAGCCTCTTTTTAAATTCTTTTTCTAACCCGGAAAATCTTATAGACCTTTTTTTTATTTGCTGCGTATTTCTTCGGTTTCTGTGTTTCCTTATTGCTTACCCTTGTTTCTTTTTAGAAATTTCTCTTTCACTTTCTCGTTGTTATGCTGATTGCAAATAAAGCAGCTCCATAGTTTGAAGTCCTGTTTGTTCTGGTTAAACATAACAAACCTAAAAGAGGCAGCGGTTATTTTTTTTATAAACCACCCGTAAATAAACCATGTAGCTGTTATTTCCTATTAATCTTATTATTTATTATGCTCCTTGCCTGATTACTGGGTGAGGAAAAGAGACAGACAGAGGTTTTTTTTTTCTTCAAGTTTTCTTCTTGTAGTGGCCCAATGAACCTTGCCAACGACCCCATCCATTTTCGGACATCATTCGTATTGTTTCCGATGGATTTTCCAGTCCTTGACAAACTGGTTCACTCATCTATGTCAACCCACACCGGTTAAAAGAGTTAATGGCCATATACTTCTTACCAATGGCATTATAACAGGTGTTAGCTCAACTTAGCAAGCGAACCTACAATACCGTTTGGTATTAGCTTATTCTTGGGGGGTTAAAAATATAAACAAAACAATTTGAATAGCACTTTCCACTGCAAAATTATCTTGTTCGCATTTTTAACCTAAGGTTAGGATTAAAAATAAGCGCCATAGTAGGCCGGCAGGTACGGTCTATTATAGCCCAAAGCTTGCGAACCTCTAGTCTTCTAGGCAAAAAAGATGTTTTTAAGTCGACAATTAAATAAATCTTACCTCTCGAACTTGCCAAATAAGCATTTACCGCCTAAAAGAATACTTCCGAGTTAGGCAGTATTGCTGAAGCGGATTTTAAAGATGTAACAAAATATTTTTAAGGATTCAGATAACTAATTAACTTAGCCAGTCACTCCAGTGTATTTTATGCAGAACCACCAGGGTCAAATACAGGGACAAGACTTAAGGTTTTAAGAGAGTGCTCCAAGAAAAGCAACTAATCGTTTAACACAGATGCCACCAGCAAAGCATAGCAAAATCAGAGATTTAATTGACTTCCAGGACGCCTACCAGTTTCCTAACTGCCCAAAATCAGACGAAAAAATTAGCAATAACGTCCAATAAATAATTAAAAAAAAAAAAAATCATCCCTTGTGGGGGTCGAACCCACGACCTTTGGCTTAGGAAACCAACGCGCTTTCCTCTGCGCCAAAGGGATGGTTAGTATGAAAGGAACAATAGAGCGTATTGAATCCAGCTCAATGGGTGTGGGCGTTGATTGCCTGATTGGCTCATTTGAAACGGACGAGATGACGTGGACCAATCACAGGGTGACAGCTAGACGGCAGCCCAGGACGGTCACGTGACCAAGCTGACATCAGCGCCGCGGTGAAGGTTTACAAGTACTGCGTGGCAAATTAGTCCAAAATTTAGGAAGTTATTCTACTTACTTACTATTACTTGGAAGAAGGGTCGGCGGCATGATAGCGGCGTTTCCAGAAAACTCAGTTTAAAGCGTCTTCTCTGTTTAGGGCGGGAGTTCAAGTTGAAGTGATTCTTATATTTAGTTAATTGAAATTACTTCGTGATTATTTTAATTATATCTAAATTATTAAACTTACCATCAGTGTTTTAAAATTGTTAATTAAATGTCAAAAGACAGTCAATAATTCCAGACGCCATCTTCTCGTTATTTTCAAAATAATAATAATAATAATAATGCAGTGAATTTCCCATAGTGCTAGAATTACTCGTAGTTTAAAATACAAAATTACAATTGAAAGGGTAAGAAATAAGCAACTTTTTCATTGTCTTTTAATTTATAATTTATAATCGATTGCATATTTTAGTATTTTAACGGATTTTAAACATTGCTATACAGTAATCAATACCTATATATTTTTTTAAAGACTTTTTATGGACCCAGGCCTACTTATAGTGGCCCATAGGCACCCATTGTCCAACGACCCCATGGATTTGGGAAATTATTTGCATTATTTCTCGTTCTCGATGTCAACCTACACCGGCTTCAAGCGATAATGGACAAGCTGAGACAAGCTTACCATTGACACAATGAAATAGGTGAAGGCATGACTTAACCAAGTACAGATACGAGTCATTTTTTTATTATTATCATTATTATTATTATTTATAATAGCACCACAACTGTTTGAAAAATAAATCTAGGGGAATTAACGTAGTTTCCCTCACCAAAGAAAATTGAGCTGAAGCACGAAAAAAAGGGAAGATTGCTGGTAAATAACAAGGCAACAAACGAATGAATATCACAAAAGAACTGAAAATGGAGCATCAAAAAAGACCCCACGATCGATTTAAGAGGGAGAGAAAAAAAAAGTTGTGAACGATAAAAATTCTCATCTTATTGGGAACAGGGAGATTTGTCTGGTATACAATAAACGAAAAAAAGCTTTAGGATAGAAAAAGCGATAATACAACCAAGAATGAAAATCAATGGGCAAATGACAAAGAGAAGATAATGAAAATTTTAAAATTAATATAAAAAATAGAACGCAAAGGGATCCCGATCCCGATTTAATGAAATAATAAAACCCGGTTCACCCCCCCCCCCCCCTCCCCAAGCTCCAACCGCTCCGATAACGGCAAGCCCCTTCCATTTTATTTTATATGTTCAATATCCGACTCCAAGTTCCACAAACGATGCCGATTTTCCTTTCACAAGGATTTAGCTACACAATACAACGTTATATATGAATCTTTAGTTATATAAATTAAAA
Source organism: Psococerastis gibbosa (assembly GCA_963971405.1). NCBI lineage: Eukaryota > Metazoa > Arthropoda > Insecta > Psocodea > Psocidae > Psococerastis > Psococerastis gibbosa. Next base: position 7,181,397 of record OZ020492.1, read on the forward strand.
TTCACTGTATTACGTATCTCTAGCGCGACTCACATAGTACAGGTTTGTTATGTTTCGGTCTTCACTCACGTGGTGCTATCGTGATGCGTCCAATACGTTTATTTCAAGGATAAAAAAGGCCAGATAGCAGGGGTTACCTACGTCAAGTGTGATACCGTAATAGGCCTACGTTTGATGGTTTGGAGCAAAAGGTACCAAATTTTGCTTGGCATGCAGTTGTCCGAAGAGGAATGAATATAAATTTGAATTTGTTTTGTTATAGTTCTACTTCTTCTTCTTCAGCCAACGCCGTCTTTGGCTGGTAGGCCATTGGACGCCATAGTAAAGCTGAGCCATTATTCCCTCCCTCCCTGTATTTCGGTTTTCTACCTCAATGCCATTGCAGCTCAATAGGTGATCGACGTTTCCTTCCCCTTGGAAACAAAGTGGTTATTGTTGGTAAGTGTTGATCTACAATAAACACATTAATATCGTAGTTAAATCAACAGTACCAATGCAGTAGAAATTTAGGTATTTATAATTGCGAAATATCCACAGGTACCTGTTAGATTCATCAATATTGAAGATAGCACTATCGAACCTATCACGAACGCATAGCGTTCAGATGGTTCACTTTGAAAGGTGTCTGCAATTCAGAGATTCGAACAAGAAGAAAGGTGTTCCACGAGCTAAGCAAATGGTTATCTAAGTGGATTACAAGGGTAACCTTATTTCGCAGTGGCGGCCTCTGCCCAGCAAAATTTGGGAAAGTTTAGAGTGCATTCCGCAAATTTCTAGAAAGGAGAATGAATGGACTAGAAATATATGTGGGTGTTGGGAAAAGCTCACCAATACGGACACGTTTCTTATCATCACAAAATGAAAATATTATCACACCCAGATATACCTTTGTAGAATTCTGAGAGGAAAAAATTCCATGGCGCGACAACCCATCGAGAGTTACTGTCCGATGACTAAGGACTGACAGAGAATGCTCTTTCATGACAACTGCTGTGTATCGAGTCCTGGTCACCTCCGATTTAATCGTGTGACTTTACCATGTTCTCCAAGTGGTTCGGAATCCACCATAATCAGGAGGTCCACTCCCCTTTTCCCGAGGTGAAAGAGAAAGCCCTTAGGGTGCCTCAAGTTAACCAGCAGACTCACTTCCCTCGCCCGGCTGACAGGGTTGCTTAAAGCAGAAACGATGAAAGCAGGCGTTAGAAACAACATGACAACTGCTGTATGAAAATTTGTGGTCAGCGACAGTCAGACTAACATTAGAAAGTCACGCACTTGTGATAACGAAATCTGAATACACTCACTTCTACTTCCGTGGCTTCACGGTTTCTTTTTCGTGGCAAAAAAATAGGTTTAAATCTAGTAAAAGCTTACAAATTGCGACTTTATCCCCTTTAAATGTAAACACTTTTATATTACATATATTTAAATTAAATTAATAACAATATGACTTTTTTATATTGGTTCTAGTTAGGGCTATAAAGCCCACTCTTACACTCAACTAGGACCTCCCGGGACCGCCTGCTTCACATGTCCTCCAAAGCATGACCAGAAAATGTAGCAAGTGTGGGAATCAAACTAACAACCTATCGGATGAAAGTCGAAGTCCGTACCACTACTCTACATGTCCTGACATTATTATGTATAATGCAGAAAAACGCGGTTGCTTTTCATGTTGACGACCCCAACACAAGTAGCAGCTACCGTTAAATGAGAGTGGCTATAAATTTGTATGATTTTGGCGAAACCTGCCCCGAATCTGTTTTCCGAACGATTACGTATCTAGGTGAAATATATTTTTTAGCATCTACAAGCTCCGTAATTCGAATAAGCATGTGCTATTCAGCTTCACCAATGTAAAGCAGGCGGTCCCGGGCCTTCTTAGTTGAGTGTAAGAGAGAGCTTTATAGCCCTAATTCCGCTTAGTAGTAGTACAAATAATTATTATTTATTTATTTATTTATTACTAATATGAAACAATTTTGGACGTTTACTACTTAATACTGTTAACTCATTAAGAGTTGTCATAAAAAAATAACAATGACCTGCCCAACGAAAAAAATAATCCTAAAAAATTTCACGACAAGAACCTCTTTACCAAAGTTCAAAAAGCTAACGGTTAAAAATAGTTTAGACGCAAGGAAAAAGTAACTGCTCATATAAATCAGTGTGGGCCTAACCCGTTCCCGAGGAAAAGGGGTTTCCTAAAGGGGTGGTTCCCAGTCGAGATATTTATTGAGCCATTCGTCTGCAGGGGGGCAACGAAGGAACGGGGGGTAGGGGAGAGGAACTGTCGTTGGTTTTTTACGGAAGAATCCCCCCCTCCCATTTGGGCAATTCATTTTACGTAACAACATGCACAAGTGATAATCATCTATGGGGGTAGCTTTCTTCCTGCAAGAAATTGTAAATTGACTGAAACGCTAGTGGCGAGTTTCTTTAAAAAATGTTTTTCATACAATTTGTAAAACTTACTTTCCTATATGTCCCTTTTGTGTCGCTACGAGGATATGTATCAGTGTTATTGCGTTTTCAAATTTTGAGAAGAGTTGCATATCTTGGGAAATTTAAATGCTCTGTACCATATGGCGGAAGCCTCAAATAAAAATGGGTTAATTGTAAGAGTGGGCCGAAAGGCCCAAAATTCGCCCATATGGAAAATAAAGACAATTTTCTTTCTTTCTTTCTTTCTTTCAAATGAAACGTTGTATATTTTCTTCCTCTTGCACGTCGCCCTGTACCTTCTCATAAAAAAAACAGCATTGGCGGCTGCTATTATTGTTTTTTCTTTTTTATTTCATTTCATTTTATTTGTACAATACAGTTTTACACCAATTACATTGTACAAAAAATTCCAATTGAACAGTAAAATATAAAAAGAAAAAAAAATACTTAATATACAACTACAATATATAAACAATAGCAAATGTAAAGGAGTAGGTAATAGCTTAAGACGTATTAAAAACTACTACATAATTGTTATGATATATAAAATTATAATCTATCTACGTTTCCCAATACAGCACAAGGGGAGGAAGGGGCTCGTATGTAGGAAGGTTGCTGAACTTATACAATACATAATTTATACTAAGTCAATTTATAATATTGTGTATATACCACATAACGCTTCAATAGACAATAGATTTAAAAAATAAATTATCATGGAACTGTCCTATGCCAACGACCCATTTGCATTTTGGTGTTGGGACAGTCTCGCTTTTTAACTTCTTCCATAAGGCGGGGTTTCCACCGACCTCTCATTGCAGAATGCAAATGCATTGACGGAAATTAGAATTTTTCTTTATATAGAAATCTATTAAAATGTTTGTACTTATACATACATACTAACATATCCCATGACGCCATTTTTTAATTTTAGTCTGTTTATTTGTGATTTTACTCTATGATCATTGATCAATTTTAACTATGGCATATAGGAAAATAAACATTTCCGTCAATTCTGCAATGCGAGGTCGGTGGAAACCCCGCCTAAGTCTTGAATGTCTGCTACCACGTCACTTTTTGTAAATAGCCCTAGCCGGTCGGTGGAATGGGCACCTAAGTCAATTTATAATATTGTGTATATACCACATAACGCTTCAATAGAAACTGACACAGATGCGAATTTAAAAATAAATTATCATGGAACTGTCCTATGCCAACGACCCATTTGCATTTTGGTGTTGGGACAGTCTCGCTTTTTAACTTCTTCCATAAGGCGGGGTTTCCACAGACCTCTCATTGCAGAATGCTAATGACATTGACGGAAATTTGAATTTTTCTTTTTATAGAAATCTATTAAAATGTTTGTACTTAACATATCCCATGACGCCATTTTTTAAATTTAGTTTGTGTGTTTGTGATTTTACTCTATGATCATTGATCAATTTAAACTATGGCATAGAGTAAAATAAAAATTTCATTTCAAAATGTCATTTGCATTCTGCAATGAGAGGTCGGTGGAAACCCCGCCTTAGCATTCTTCAGGGATACTAACGGTTCCTCCAGAATTTTAAAGTCCGTTAGACCGCTCAACGTTTTCCTAGAATTCGCCATGCCCCAAGTGCCGGAGAAATGTTTTTTTTTTTTACAGTGACATCCAGGTGCAGCTAGTTAACCATACATTAAAAGCCCTTTCTAACGGTACTGTCAATGAATGATACCATAAAGTTTTTTATTGGGCAAAAAAGCAGCGCTTGGGACTGAAAAATTTAAATGAAGCTTGTCCATGGTTTTAGAGGGCAGACAGACATTCCTAATGGGCCGCAACGACCCTCATAGAGTGCAGGTGCCCTCATCTAGACCATTTTAATTCAGAAAAGTCCTAGTCTTCGTGCATGTGAAACGTCTCACTTCGTCTTTCTTTATGAGGCATGCTTATTTTTGTCTCGCCACGCATTATCTCTAGTGCTTGGCAGTCGTAATAACTGCTACAATGATGAAGATTTCTTCTTATCGCGGACACGAGACATCCGTGAAGACCATGAGGCTCCGTCTGATATTTAAGCACGAAACGCACATTCAAGTGGTTGCAATGTATATAGTACATATGTGACTTATCACAGGGAAGGTTCGTGAGGAATTGCTGTCTTCTTGTAATGGCAACGGTGCTGGTCTACTGCTTGCACAGTCCCGTAATTAAGCCTAATTGATAATAATTTACGGAGCGTGAGGATGGAGCACTGAAGCTGCTTCACAGCAAAGCGTCGCGAAAGAACCATTTATCGTCGGGTCTGTCCCCACCCAACCACAAAAGGTACCTCTCCTTTACAGGTAGGGAACACGCGGCTAGAGGGCATATTGTTGAGCTCAACATCCCAAATTTAGCAGCGGTGAAGACTGAAAAGAGAGGGTCCTCTATCAGGGCTCAGGTCTAAGGTGTGCATAGCCGTCCTGTAACATTCCCCATTAGCGAAACTAGAGTTAGATATAGGATAAATGGGAAATTCGAGCGCGCCAAAAATGTTTTGAATTCTGTGGCCACCTGCTACGTTTTTTCAATGGGTGGTCAGTCATAGGAGACTGGGCATCATAGGAGTCAAAAATATTTTTGGCGCGTTTGAATGTCCCATCCCTCTTGCATACAACTCCAAGCGAAACTACTTACTACCGAGTACCCCGACCGCGTAAGTATGTAGTAGCATCTAGTATCTAATATAGTTCCACGTACCCGGAATAGAAAAATATACGTTTTTAATACCTTTCTTGTTCCACTTCACTCCGTTATAGTATGTACAACATTATTGGTTCATTTCTGTCTAGTGTCAACCCACTTCGATTTGGAGGGGGTAATCCCCCCCCCCCTTGGGCCTGACTACCTTGAATTGAGGGGATTTATGATTGCCAATGCTGGTCAAAATTCGTGTCTTGCCACTAAAACATTAACTACCAGAACGTATGAGTTGTTAGAATGGGCAGATTTGGTACACACCATGCCAGCAAAGACGGAGACTTTGTTTCAAATCCCGTTCGCGTAGAATTTTTCCATAACTTGCCATCTCTCGGTTCCAAGAGCTCGTCTTTAACTATTATTGCGGTTTCACAAGTTCTTGGTAAACGGCCGTTGGCATGCAGTAGAGTATGTAATAAACATAAATTGTATGGATAAAATTGAAAAAATGCACGCCCATATTTGTTCGAAAGAATTCATTTTCAACGTGAGAATACACTGTGAAGATTACACTTTTCAATGCAATATCGCAATTAGCCCAAGTCGTAAGATTACCAAGAATTATAGCGGATATTCGGTTCACCTATCTTCGTACCTCGCACATGCGCAATGATCTAATCCGAGCATTCTGTTTAATTACACAGCATATTACAAGAGTGGTCAGTATTTGAGAACTGAACCTTTGCTATTTGTCCGCGGATAATGAACTCAACTACGATTCGGGTACTGTCCAGGCAAGAGTATAAGTGAGATGGGACATTCGGGCGCGCCAAAAATATTTTTTGAATCCTGGGGCTACCTGCCACTTTTTCAATGGCTGATCTTAGGAGACGTGGCATTAGTGGCACCAGAATTCAAAAATTATTATTGGCGCACTCAAATGTCCCATACATTTCTTCTATGTAGAACTCTAGTCCAGACGATAGAGAACGGGACTGTGAAGTGGAAAGTTGGGGTTCGAGAATACACATAAATGGTGGAAAATTTTTCTAATAGGTAGCTTACCCTCACAGCATTGACAGCATTGTCGCAGCAACCATGGGGGGGGGGGGGGGGGGTAGACCCCTAAGACCAGACGGGGCAGAAGCTATTTTTAAATATGGGATTTTTATTTCCAATGCGTAGTTGCCAACCATTACCTCTTCCTCTGCAAATCTGATAAAGATAGATAATTTAGCTTAAAAATAATTAACCAATCCCAGCTCGTCAGTGAACTAAGGCACTAGGACAATAAAATGAACTCATGCCAGACCGTTAAGAAAAAACCCAGGCAAGGAAGTAATTTTAATTAATTTAATGCTTATCAAATGGACGTAAATGCATGCGAAAAAATTGCATTATGGCAACAATACGATGCTATGTAAATGCAATTGTATGGTACCGTCATATCGTCATGTATCGCTTGCTTTAGCTCTTTTAACTGAGTCATATCCTTGCACGATTTAAGTCAGTTCTTCTTAAGTAATGGAAGCCTTAGTTTGCAGCTCATAAAAGCCAATTAAATGGCAACTCTATGTTATCTATCGCAACCATGTTTCATGTTACTTTTTGCTTTCCAATTTATACGTAGTATAAGGAAAGCTTTGTGATGGTCGAAATTTTCGATTCCGAGATTTCAACGGATTTACACGCTTTCAGGTCCCAGGAACCCAAAAAAGTGGTTTTTACGAAATGTCTGTCTGTCTGTCTGTCTGTCTGTCTGTGCATCGATTTCCGGGCAAACTACTCGGTCGATTTTGATGAAATTCGGCATGTAGGTTCACAAAAATCATACCTCGAGACAATTTTTTTTATATGGGGCTAACTCAATTTGGGGGGGGGTTTCATTCTCAAAAATCTCCAAAAAACGTCAAAAAAAATTATTTCTCAAAAACGGCTCCAACGATTTCTTTTAAATTCACATATATTCTAGTCGTTCTTAATGTTGACAAAATGCGAGGGTTCGCTTACCCCTTGATAGTTTGCTTCTGGGGGTAAAAAAATTAAAATAACTTAATTTTAATGAAAAATGACTAAAAAATAATATTTCTGCGAAACTTTTCAATCGATGATTTTTACCTTCAGACATATTTTAGGTGTTAAGTTGAGTAACGAAACCGGACAGTTGGCTTTCCCAAAAACCTATTTGCTTTTGCGCAAAATTGTTTTTTTTTAAAAATGATAGAAACTTCACGCTGAAAGGCCATTATTACTGTGTTGTAATGTGTTTTAAATATATTGAGGTTACCTCACCTCCAGTGACGTCAGGGGGGGACACCCCCCCCCCCCCCGAGATATCCGAAATTTAACCGTAGGAAAATTATTTACCATGAAATTATTCATTTTCTCTCCCTACTAATGGATAAATTGGAAAGCATGTTCGAGTAAACTCGGACCGGTTCTTTATAATGGAAATATCATGCCAACACCGGTTATAAGGACTACCGACTTAAGGACGATAATCATGTTTAAAAAAAAAGGGGGGAAAGAACCGGTCCGAGTTTACTCGAACATGCTTTCAAATTTATAAATTAGTAGATAGAAATAATGTGTAATTTCATAATAAATAATTTCCCTATTGTTAAATTTCAGATCCCTCGAAGGGAGAGGGGGGAGGGGGTCCACCTCAATATATTAAAAACCCCTTAAAACTCAATTGCAATTCAGGAACGAACAGACCAATACATTGTAACAGTAGTAACAATGGCACATGGCATGTAATAATTGGAGCGTGAATTTTCCATAATTTCTTCAAAAAATATTTTTTTTTTTGCACAGAACCAAAGGTTTTTTTGGGAATACAGCCTGTCCGGTTTTGTTACTCTATCGAACATCTAAACATACCTGAAGGTAGAAATCATCGATAGAAAGGTTCCACAGAAAAATTATTTTTAGCCGTTTTCCATAAAAATTGACTTATTTTTATTTTTTTACCCCCAGAAGGAAACTATCAAGGGGCAAGCGACCCCCCGCATTTTGTTAACATTAGTAACGAGTGCAATATATGTGAATTTAAAAGAAATCGTTGGAGCCATTTTTTAGAAATAATTTTATTAGACGATTTCTTGGAGTTTTTTGATAATAAACCCCCCCCCCCCCCAAATTGAGTTAGCCCAAAATAAAAATATAATAGTCCCGAGGCATGAATTTTGTGGACCTACAAGCAAAATTTCATCAAAATCGACCGAGTAGTTTGCCCGGAAATCGATGCACAGGCAGACAGACAGACAGACATTTCGTAAAAACCACTTTTTGGGGTTCCTGGGACCTCAAAACGTGCAATTCCGTTGAAATTTCGGAACCGAAAATTTCGACCATCACTAAGCTTTCCTAATATACTACGTATAAATTGGAAAGCAATAATAAATATTATAGCATGTAGCATGTTAATTTAACCTAGTTCTACCACTAACATGTAAGACACACGCAACGTTACTGCTACGTCTAACCATCGGATCGCTTGAGAAGTATCACTTCTTTTTCACATTTTTCCTTGCCCAGTAACCCCGGACACATATCAATAAATCAATCAATCAATAACGTGCATTTTAACAGAAATACCCAATACCTGTAGGGCAAGATGACCCATAACAGACTAAAAACAAATAAATAAATAATTTAAATTCAAAATATTGAACCATTGAAAAATAAAACTAAGATTAACTTACGTGCTAATGACAGTTCCGCAGAAAAAATTTAAAAAAAAAATTCTTTAAGTCTAATCCACAATTTGAAACAATGATTCCCCCTCTTCCCGTCCCATCAGCCATTCCCGAATAAATTTTGAAAATTATTTGTGGTCAGGTATCCAGGACCTAATTTTAGTAGATTAAATGTGTATGGCGCTAGGTATTGGTAGGCCTTTGTAAAAATTGTTGTGTATATACTCTAGGTACTGTATTTACTGGCCCGGGTCCCTGTACCATATTACCACTGATGGAATAAAACATTTTTAAAAAAATTTAAAATATTGAAAAATAAATGAATAGGCTACTTATTATAAATATCTGCTGCCGCACAAGGTACTTAAAAATGTATAGGAACATTTATTCTAAGTATGAGACATGTTTGGAGCTCCACAATAGATATACAAAAGACAGAAATATAGTGGGTAATTAATCACAAGGAAGACTACAGCTTATAAAGTATTAACAGATACAATAATACATAATTTTAAAATTATCGCAATAAATCAACTTAATGAAAGCGTTCGAACTGGCCCCATCCTGTTATGAAGGGCCACCCCCTACCCAGAAGACGAATGTCTTATTTTCCTAATCATAGTTTTTCTGGCACGCAATCCAGAAATATTTGTTATTTATTTTTGGTTGTCAATGTGGGAATTACTTCGGGGGTGAAGACGGAGGGAAAGGGGGGGGGGGGGCAGGGGGTGGTGAAGACAGATTATCAACACGAACCAACCAAATCTATCTCTTTCTTTCATTTCGCCATGAAAATTTTCAAATCAGTGTCGTGTCCAGACAACAAAACTGGAGAACGCAGTCAAGTACTGCTCAAAGGTCACGCAAGGCCATGCAGAAGGAGTGATGACGTAGCACAGGGTACGCACAGGCCCGTACCCAGGAATGTTTTAAGAGGGGGCCGAGACGGAAAACTTTCTTAAGCTATGTTATGTAAACTTATCTCCAACGGCGCAGCCACGAAGGAAAATATTCAAAACTATTAATGGTTACTTGCACGTTACTAAACGCATCAGCAGGCAGAGCATGGAGATTTTAATCCTGGGGGTAATATAATACCATGTCACGTGATGGGATTAATTCAATTGTTTAAAATAAAAGACAAGCAAATTTCAGATTTTTTTTTAATTTTTGATGATGGTAACCGTCGCAAGCGCAGAAAATTCAAATTGCGTCTATTTAAACAACTGAATGATTTTCAGCTATATTTTTGGTGAGTTTCTTCATTTTTTCTGCCTTAGATTTAGAAAAATTATTTATCCTTATAATATAATTATTAATTCTAAATTAAAACATGTTTATTTCTAGGGGAATATGTGTTTATATTTGTTATTTATATTTGCTACGGCAGCGTCGCGTCAGTTCAGCTCTTTAGTTCTGCCAACATCACAATTTAAAAAATTCTGAAATTTGCTTGTCTTTTATTTTAAACAATTGAATTAATACCATCACGTGACATGGTATTATATTACCCCCGGGGTTAAAATCACCATGATCAGCCTGCAGGTGACCCAAGGACTCAACAAATATTTTTGGTGCACTCGATTGTCCCGTCATTTGTATAAAACTCTAGGTAAAGCATAGATTGTTAAGTTCAAGTCTGTATCTGTTGAGACCAGTTTGGTTCATTTCCATTTTTCGGATAACAAATCATCAAATTTAATAACATCTTTTTTTTATTACTCTACTTTAAATGGTTCTAGAGCCTCTGCAACCGTATCATTCTGTCACTCGTCACTTTTTCCTCTTCCTCGCTCTTCCCATGGATTTCCTGGTTTATTTGCGTTCCTTGTGACTGTATTCAATAGGGGTCTTCACAGTGTTGGTGTTATCGTGTTAGATGTGCTATCCAAGTTAACACACAATCGTGAGTGGACCTCGGAAGTGAGTTATCATGCTATATCGAAAATATTTAACCGAGTAAACAACGTGGTAGTAGTCAGACGTTCGTGGCACGGTTTTGAAGAAAGTGGCAGAACTCTATTCTAGTGCCACATTTGTTTACATTTTTTTTTTCATTTTGGTTATTATAATTTTAAGTATTTACGGTAATTGCTTGTGACAAAATTTTAAACGCGTGTTTCAAATCAATCGACAAAAACAAAGATGGCGGCGGTCGAGCTATCGATCGCAGCGCTAGCTATATAATAAAGTTAACCAACTTGGAAGTGCGTTTAGGATAGCACGCTGGTTACCTTGGTTATCGGGTTTCACGTGTGTTAACTTAGCTTGATGACTGTTGGGGTAGAAAGTTCCAAAAATATATTCTATTCTGTTGGTACGGAGGCGTCATTTTGAGGAATTATTTCCTCTTTTATTTGGCTACGATTTCAACTACTTTTCTGAGAAAAGTTTTCACATTGCATCATTTCGCAAAGTTCACAACAGTCAAGTGTCAGTGTAAAAACAATAGCCCATTTGGCGAGCCGAAAAAAACCAAGGTCAGCCCTAAGGAGACAAAAAAGAGGTTTTTGAAACGGAAAAAGACCGAGGCGATCTGAAAGGGGCGAAGGGATGCGGCGAACCTCAAATTACCCTCTGGCCAAGCCAGGAAAGTGAAAAAAATTCCTTTTTCAGCTCCTACTCTTTCACGTATCCTTTTTCCCAAGTAAATTCGTTTAAAACCCTTTGCCTACTCCCCCCTCTCTCTCCTTTAAGAGGAATCGCTTTCCCATCAACGCTTTGGTGCTCTTTTTTTACTGATTATCCCTCGCCGACAGTCTTAGAAAGCTTTGTTGCACTAATGGGCAAACCTGCATGGAGTTTTTAATGCCAAGCTTATCCCTCTCCGGCTACCTGGAGCCTCCACCAGCTAAGGCTTGTTAGTTTTTGTCTGTGAAAACCAACGGGAAGGCTTGCTTACCTTGATGGGTTATTATTATTATTTTAAAGAGCCTTTTTGGATGGCCGTAAGCCTACTTGTAAAGGCTTTTGGCTCGATGCGCTAGTGACCTATAAACCTTCTGAAGTCCGTTGAGAAATATACAGCTTTTTTGCGCCATCCTAGGAAAAGCCCATTTGCTCAGCGGGTGGCATTAGTGATTGTTGTTATATGATACGATTTCAATTTTTTTAGGAATTATGGAATAAAAAACTTTCAGGGGGTGCGGAATAAAAGAGTTTTTACAAACTAAATTATAAAAACAAATTCAGAATGCGTGGATTTACTTAAAGCCTTGCAAAGGTTGCCAGTTTGGGTACAGCTACGGTGACCAAGTGGTGACAGGAGTGGCGTAGCCAAGGGGAGGGGGGGGGGGGTCAGCGGGGTCCGGACCCCCCCCCCCCCAAATTTAGCAAAACCGATTTTTTTTAGATATTTATTCAAATAAAATTCCCCGGGGAGACCCCGGTCCCCCTGTTTCCAGTTTTGTTAATAATGTTATCGTCTGAAAAATCAAAATGTTTTTCCGACAAACTATTTCAGGCCTATCTTTTAAAAAAAATTCCCCACGGAAGCCCCCGGGCCCCCCTTGCTGGCTGTAATATTCTTCATATGTAAAATATGAGCATAACTGCTTTCAAACTAAATTCCACTATTTTGGGCCTATTCTTTTTCAATATAATTCCTCCTGGGGAGACTCCCGAGCCCCTCTTTCTTGCAGTAGGTCTACTATTCTTCGGCTGTAAAACCTAAACATTATTAGAATAGATTATAAAACGTCAACATGTGTAAAACTCCACAATTTCAGGCCTATTTTTTTCAAAAACCTTCCCCAGGGGAGACCCCCGGGCCCCCCTTCAGCCCCCGACCCCTCGGGTGGGGAAATAAAGATCATGCTCCTAATTAGAAGATGCCTACGCCCATGAGGACGGCTTTCCTATTTTTCTTCTATTTTACGAAAATACGGGGAGGGGCGCCAAATGAAACACCTACCTATTCGAAAACATATCGTAAACGGGCAAACTTTATGTATTGATGTTACATGAAAACTGGACCCCCCCCCCAAAAAAAAAAGTTTGTGACAGGACATGTAGAGTAGTGGTACAGACACCAACTTTCACCCGAAAGGTTGTTGGTTTGAGTCCCACTCTTACTACATTTTCTGGCCATGCTTCGGAGGGCATGGAATACAGGCAGTCCCGGGCCTTCTTAGTAGAGTGTAAGAGAGGGCTTTAGAACCCTAACTCTAGGTTGTCTTACTAATAGAACAGAAAGTCAAAATTTATTTATTTATAAGGGGCTTTATGCTAACGGCCCAAAAAAGCCTCCCCCCCCCCCCAAATGTTTGCAAAAGATAAATAAATAGAAACATAGTATTTGAATTGTAGTCAATAAAAATATTCCTAAAGCCGCTTAAGAAAGCTGAAAACGGTAATGGCATGCTCTTTCAGCTCTATTCATACCTTAATGGCTGAACCCGAGCGTATATTATATATTATTTACTTTACCAGAAGATCGTTTGATTTGTCAAGTGCAAAAGCTGAATTTTATAGGAAACACGGCCGGGAGTAATGAGCATACAGTAAGGGGTGAAAGAAGAGCGCCGTCAATAGGCAAAAAATTGAGAATTGCCGCGAAAAACGAGAAAAAACTCAAAGAGAGTCAAACCTATTCAAAATAAATTGTACGAAAAAAAAGACCCGCAATTATATGGGGGCAAACTTTACTAGGCCTGATCTTGCAATAGAGGGATAGGGTGGGCGGGGGGGGGGGAGGACAGGTTTGTAGTAACCCTATAGGTTTCCCCTTCGGGCGCAATTCATCCTTGATTTTTTAAGAGGGCCTTCCACACAATAAAAAATATAATTCCTGTCGGTTTTCATGGACCCCCATTGATTTATGATGAGCTTTCTCACCCTTTCAAACACTTTTTCTTTGAACCCTTTGAGCATTTCCCATGCCATCTCCTACTGGTACTATTCCCTGTTGACGAATGTATTATCTTTTATTTCTAAAATTTTCTTTTTCTTTCTTTTTTTTTAAATTTATTTTACTCTAACCCTTCTCCGAGCTTTAGAATTACTTTTAAGGTTATTTTTACGCTAAAATGAATTATCTACTTTATTAACTCACGACAGGCGTTTCTTATCTATATTTTTTTATTGTAACGAATGACTTGGGAAAACTAAAGTTTGAGTCAACGTAATTATATGCTTATGGGGACGAAAAACGAATTAGTGCACGAGAAGGTATTTTTTTTATGTTTTGAAAATATGATGAAGAAACAGTAGAATCCGGGCTGATTGGCCGTGGTCGATCTGAAAGTGAACTTCCAAACGTTTCGTCAACGCAGCGCCACTGAAGATGTCGCCCGCAGCATCTGACGAAATGTTTTAAGTTCAAGTTCAGATCGACCACGGCCCATCAGCCCGGATTCTACTGTTTCTTCATCATATTTTGAAAACATAAAAAAAATACCTTCTCGTGCACTAATTCATTTTTCGTCCCCATAAGCATATAATTACGTTGACTCAAACTTTAATTTTCCCTTAGTCATTCGTTACAAAAAAAAAAATATAGATAAGAAACGATAAGAAAAGGATCGAGGGGAGTGGAGACATCGTACCACATATTGGTTGGTGCCAACCAGCCAGGTAGCTGTAACTTGAAAAAGAGGAAATGTATTACGTTCCCCCCCATTCCACCGACCGGCTAGGGCTATCTACAAAAACAGTGACGTGGTAGCAGACATTCAAGACTTAGGCGGGGCTTCCATCGACCTCGCATTGCAGAATTGACGGAAATGTTTATTTTCCTCTATGCCACAGTCAAAATTGATCAATGATCATACAGTAAAATCACAAACAAACAAACTAAAATTAAAAAATGGCGTCATGGGATATGTTAAGTACAAACATTTTAATAGATTTCTATAAAAAGAAAAATTCTAATTTCCGTCAACGTCATTTGCATTCTGCAATGCAAGGTCGATGGAAACGCCACCTAAAAAAATATAGCCTGCAAGTGGCCTGCGCCCACGTCCATTAATATCAATAATACATTATTACACTGTATATAATACAATCATTAAATTGACTTCGGTTGAGAAGGCAACCTCTTTTGACATTATACTCGGGAAAGAGGGCCGCGAACCCACAATCTATGCCTATCAATTTCCAGTAAAATAAATAAACTTCAGAGTGTATTATTGACTTTTTATTAGAATAGATTACTGGGTGCAATACCTACCTTTATTAGTATTTTGAAATATAAACGGTAATACTACATGTAAATATAACATATGATATTGACCCCAAAAATTGTAGGTAAACTTAGGCAAAGGGATAAAGTGTTAGCCGAAATATCTTTTCGATTCCACGCACCGTAGGCCAGGTGCCTAGTGGATATGCCGGTGGCTAGTTTTCGTTGGGATTATTGGATGGCACTGCTATGAATTAGAACATGGGGGCACCGCCATGCTCCATTACAGTGGTGTCAGAAATTATTACCGAGGTATTGTTATGTTCCAACGCACAGCCGTGCCACCCAATAATCTTAACGAAATCTTTTCTTCCGTTGGTGGGGGGCCTTAATCGAAACGGCCATGCGCCCCTAAGCACAAGGCCAAAGTTGAGCCAGTGGGTCGAAAATTTATAATTTCAAGGGATGATCCAAAAATATACACAACTCTATATTTTTAGAAAATGAACAAAATTAATGAATGTATAATGTCCACGCAAAAATAAGTAAAAAACATTACTCTAATTCCTGTCAAAGATTTGGTTAAATAACAAAAGGGTTTTAATAAAATTTGAATTTAACTAAACGCCACTGACCCCCCCCCCACCCCCACGGCCCTTTTCCTGGTTTCCTTTCAAATCCCTAAGGCCGTCCCTCTACTCCCCCTAGTGTCCCATCTTTCTGTTTTTTTGTACCATCGATCTTTTTAATTCTTCTTTTCCAAATGCGGCCGTTGTCTCTTTATCCTAAGGCTAAGCTATCCTCGTTTCTACCTCCCCATTTTCGCCCACCCCCCACTCTTCTAACCGTCATAAATAGAAGCCTTGGGGATGCCATTTGTAATATTACAGATACTTCTTTTTATTGCTCGAAGTGACCAAAAATTTATTGTAAACGAATATGCGAGTGTTTGTACGGTTCCTATCAAATTCGCGAACATTGCAAAAAATTGTAGTAAACACAACACCTTCTGATTTGAATACGAAAAAAGTCATAAGTTATTCTCTACTTTATTATTTATTAATGATAGACGTACACTTCAGTGGCGGCCCAAAGCGGGGGGGGGGGGGGGTTCCCCCCCCCCCTCCGAGAAAAACCATTGAATACTAGATAGAGTGCACTTGTCACGTAAAACAAATACAAATAGTTACCTTAGCATGGCACCGCACCCCCCCCCCCCGGAGAAATGTTTCTGAATCCGCCCTTGGTATACTTAGGAAGGAAATATACTTAGAACATCACCCTACTATAGACGTAGAACTACTGGAGGAAACTGAAAATTTAGGGGGGGGCACAAGTTGTATGTGTAGGTGTGCAGCCTATACCTCCCCCTCCCGAGAAATAGTTTTTAAAATTAAGGTAATTATTTTTTTACTACCTTATGAATTTACTTATTTGGGGGGGGGGGTTATGACCCCGTGACCCCCCCCCTGTGGATCCACCATTGTACTGGAGTTCCGCATTTGCATACTATCCACAACCAGGTTGTGACAATCTGTCATTAGCTTTAATAATCTTTCTTTCTTTTCCATGTTCAGTAATCCCTGCACAAGGAGCATATATTACAAATAACAATAATCACTTTTTTCACTTTTTTCCTTGACCAGTAACCCCGGACAAGGTGCATATATTGAGTAAAAAACTATTTGTTATTAATTAACATTATCACGCTCAAGCTTTCCCTTATCGAGCGATCTTAGTGCAGTGGTACTGCAAGATATAAAATATAATTAATAATAATTAATAATAATAAACCATTATAGAGTACTCACTCTAGCCTTCTGGCAATGAATGAGATTATTCTGTATAATAATAATACTAATAATAATAAACGTCTTTAATAAATAAATAAATAAAATACAACAATGTTTTTTTGAATTTTTTTTTGCTTTGAAAACATATTCAGCCATGAATGAAGTTATATTCATTTATACGTCAAAATTGCAATCAGTAATAAATTCGTCTAGCATGCTAAACACAGAGACGTCACTACAACAATGTTCGCAGCGAATAAATATTAGGGCCAAAGGCCCTCCCTTACAATTAACTGCTTACTTTGTTATAATCCCTTGCTTAGATTACCTGACGCTGTTGAGCATATATATGAGATCAGAAACAGAATCAGAAACTGAAAGAAAGAAAGAAAATTTCTATTATTTATTTATCTTATTGTATATTTGTCTTTATTTTCACCATGAGCGAATTTTGGGCCTTTCGGCACAATGGTGTAGTGCCCAGAATTAACAAAATTCTTATTTTTCACTCTCCCCTATTTCTAAACTGTATAATCAGATACCTCTGGACAACAAGTCCCTACGAAACTACTCAAAAATTTAAAAAAAAATGTAAACAATGGTTAACAATGAATAACTTAGGGCACGACTAATTAAAGTCGAATTCTCGCAGTCAGCGGACTATTTATTTTTACTTTTATTAACCATTACTATATAGACTACTAAGGCGCCCATTCCACCGACCGGCTAGGGCTATTTACAAAAACAGTGACGTGGTAGCAGACATTCAAGACTTTGGCGGGGTTTCCACCGACCTCGCATTGCAGAATTGACGGAAATATTTATTTTCCTCTATGTCATAGTTAAAATTGATCAGTGATCATACAGTAAAATCACAAGCAAACAAACTAAAATTAAAAAATGGCGTCATGGGATATGTTAAGTACAAACATTTTAATAGATTTCTATAAAAAGAAAAATTCCATTTTCCGTCAATGTCATTTGCATTCTGCAATGCGAGGTCGGTGGAGACGCCGCCTAAGTCTTGAATGTCTGCTACCACGTCACCGTTTTTGTAAATAGCCCTAGCCGGTCGGTGGAATGGGCGCCATAGTATAATAATGGATTAGGGAACTAGGCCTACATATAGTGGCTCATAGGTGTCTTGCCCAATGCCAACGACCCCATGGATTTTGGACATTATTTGTATTGTTTCCGTATGATTTTTTGGCCATTGGTTAACTGGTAAACGTTCTCGATGTCAACCTACACCGGTTACAACCGATAATGGGCAGGCTGAAACAAGCTTACGATTAACTCAATGAAAGCATGACTTAACCAAGAACAGATACGTGTCAGCGGTCATAAAAACTGAAAAAAATGTAGCTGACAACAAAGTAAACAAAGCTAAAAAAAAACGAAAAACCACAATCTCAAGCACTTAATTGTCACGTTGGTAATATTACCTACAACCTGCGTAGACCACGATAAAAAAAAAAAAATTAAATGAACTAAATATTTCAAATGACAATCAACAATATAGCGGAAATAATGTAATATATTTGACTGATGGTGAACCTTAAAAGACAGACTTTATCACTGGAACAAAGGATGATAATCAAGCAACTTCATTTGCGGAATATTTTAAATTCGACTTTTTATTGTTGCTATTATAGCTCATTGTTAGAAGAAGGGGCGTTCTTAGGAGTGAGTATGAGCGTGACTGCTGCTTAGGATTTGTTAGATGTCGATAAATCTTCTGTAGGAATACAAAGGCTATGGTCATTTTCTTTGTCAGGAGGCCGGAAACGGCTAGGAGCTTCAATGACTTGAGCCTTAATTGCTTGACAAAACAGAAGGTTGAAAGCCCCACCGGAGTGTACTACTATCCAGTTTTTTATAACAATACCAAAATTTTTCAGGCAATATTGAGCTACCATCAGGCAAGGACCCGGTGTTTAGAAGAAATGTTCCGTAGTATGGGTAAACATCAATACAATCCATTGTATTAATACATTGCTAGGTGGATGACCAAAGACAACGGCTGATACACAGAGAGGGCAGGGGGGTTAAAATCCCCCCCCCCCCAAATTTAGTAAGTCTATTGAAAGTTGAAAGTCAATTTATTGATCTATATAATTTTATCGATACTAAGTTTATTCTATTTTGACCCACCACTACCTTCCCCCCCCCCCCCCCAACGGGCTGAATCAGTCCCTGGATTGAGAATGACTCATGGTAAAAAAATTAAATTTTAAGCACAGTCTTGCGTCATAAAATGTTTATTTTCTTGCATTGATGTTGGTATGCGCCAAACCCAGCCGAGTATTTTTTTTATTATAACGTTAACAGGTAAAACTCAACTGTCTTTTCTTTACTATGAGTAATAAGTTTTACAAAGTTAATAAGGAGACTATTATGATTATGCATACCCGCGAAATGGGTTTACAATAAATTTGAAATGAACTCGATATCAAATATGAACAGGTAAAACTCAAGTGCCTTTTCTTTACTATGAGTAACAATAAGATTTAAAAAGTTAATAAGGAGACTATTATGCATACCCGCGAAATGGGTTTACAATAAATTTGAAATGAACTCGATATCGAATATGAACTCAAAATCGATCATTGTCTAGGTTGGCCTAGGCATAACAATGAAGTGTAGGAGCAAGACAGTGGTTAAAATAACTTGCCATTTTCTCTAGGTATGCGTGGAATTGTTGCAGACAACTCGACATAGCCAGTCAGGGTGGGGAAGCTGTCTCTAGTTTCACTACAGAGGAATATTATAGAAGGCCTCTCTGTTCATCCCACTTCCATCAATGGAGCTTTATGGCCCAGAAGGCTGCACTTTACCAAACATATCCCTCTATTGTCGTTGTCAATCATATAACTAAATTCTTGAAAGTCTATATGGCTCATAAAAAGAACTAATAAAACCCAGACAAAACTTCATTCTACATTTCAAATACCGTATTTTCCCATTGTTTGGTAACGCTAATAGTAAAGCCTATATTAATTGTATGTGTGAGAAGAAAATATATATATGCCTAAATTTAATTCCAGGTATCTTCGTGCATTCTCGGCCGATCTTCTGGTTCTTCGTGCGCCAATGTTGCGTGTTTCACGGCCGGATGTCCTGTCTTCAGAGACTAATACCTGTCGCTACTGCTCTGACCACCGAAGCCAACCCTGACCCGGGGTCGACCGATGACCACGCAGGCAGCTTCCTGGGCATACCTCCTCAAATCGGGCCAAAATTAGTTTTACGAGACATACACGCAACTAATCTGACCGTATTCACATTCTCACACGCACTTCGAGCAGCTTAATATATTTCAATTGAAAAAAAAACTAATTAAGAGACTATCGGACACCAAACTATACGTATAGAGAAGTAGAAGAAATGTTCCTCTACATAGTAATACATACTATGCAGCGTTGCAGCCGGTACTAACACCGTTTGGGACTCGAATCTGTACTTTGCTAAGTCATGCTCCCGTCTGTTACACTGCGCCAATGGCTAGCCTGTCACAGCTTGTTAATTATCACTTGTAGCCGGTGTAGGCAATGGCGGATCCACGGGGGGGGGGGGGGGGTCATGACCCCTAAATGAGTAAATTCATAAGATACCTAGTAAAAAAAAAACTCAACTTTTCAACAAAAAAATTACCTTTTAAACTTACAAAAAACTTGTGACCCCCGCTGGATCTGCCCTTGGGTGTAGGTTGATATAGTATGCAAGTTTGCCAATGGCCCAAAATTCTTACAGAATGAATGTAAATATTGTCCGAAATCCATGGGGTCGTTGGCATTGGACAAGGGACCTAGGCCTTGGTTCATAAAAACTCGATTAGTCAAAGGCCCAGGATGGTCTCTTTTACATGAAATCCGGAGCGAAACCATGAGCAGCTTCCTTGGGTGACTTATTAAAAATTAGTACCACGAAGAAGCAAGCTCGAAGCGAATCTGCCGACATAGATTCGTACATGCACGCTGCCTAAGTGCAGGAATTGTTGTGGCCAAAACCCTTCACAGGCCGTAGCGCCATGGAGGAAGTAAAAATATCTAGCGATTTTAACTTCACGTATGTTTTCGACACTAAATACTAGAGGTTTTAGTTTTGAAGAAAAAAAAAATCTGCCTATTTTAGACTGTGGAATTTTTCCATTTCTTTCGGATAGGGAAAGTCTATAGCCAGCCGATATTCAACCATTAAGATTAAAATTGAGAATAAGATTAAGATAAGCAAAGGTTAAGTTAAATTAAGATTTGCATATTATTAGACTCTGTTTGCAAATAGATTCTTATTTATTTATTTATTTTATTTATTTATTTATGTAACTAATACAGTACCTATACTAATTGATGAACAGGAAAGCAAGTTGGGGTTCACTGGTACATACCGGCTCTTTATTTTAATACAGCAATAAAAAATGACTGGCTGGCTAGCACCTGCAACAATAACATAGCGTGTCAATGCTAATAACCAATTTAATACCTCAGATTGTTCGTTTTAATTACATCTTCAAAAAGTAAATAAATAAATAATGACTTTTTTATCTCTTACTGAGCCAGCCCAGTTCAGTAAGAGCTATAAAACCTCTTACACTCACTGGTGTGCCCGGGACCACCTGCTTTACATAGACACAAAATGCAACAAGCGTGGGACTTGAAGTCGCGAACCTAGTTTCTAGAATCCTTGTAACAATGTTACAGGTGCTGGTACAGTAGAACTCGGTTATAAGAGAAGCGGCCGGGTAGGTTAGAAGTTATCTTGCAACCGAGGTTCAGCGCATCAACCTGTACTATAGTATATACACATGATTAGAGAGAAATCCGGTTATTAAAGAAGATTCTTTTAAATTTTGGTCCACCGAAAGCCTCGTAAGGTAAAATATAAAATATAACTCGCTTAGATCACCACCTCGGTTATAAAATAACTTTTTCATAGTTTATATAATTAAAATCAACCCAGAATAGGGAAACAATCCCCGACAGATACTCCCTGACTCTGTTGATTTTAAACCTCATTTTGTAGGAAACCTCGGTTACTAGAGAACTTATAGCTAGCCTCAACCGTGCCTTTTTTAACCGAGTTGAAGGCCGTAGCCAAGGGGGGTTCATGGGGGTTCAACCCCCCCCCCCCCCCCAAATGAAATGGCTTGATACTAGATAGAATCGGATTTTGAGAGGAAAAATAAAAACCACTATGTAACACCCAATGAATTTTCTACCCCCCCCCCCCGAAAAAAAATCCTGGCTACGGCCTTGCCGAGTTCTACTGCATAATGGTGGAACCCGTTTATTGTGGACGTGGAATGTACATTCTCTGCTCTCTGCGCCTGGTCGAAATATACTGTCTCCTTTTTTTGGTTATATTTTCAGTTAAAAGATGGCAATACCCCTTTAATACCTAAAATGTTTCCATTATTCCCAGGCTGCGTCTGAAATAGCATGTATAGCGAGGTTGTTCCCTATTTACTAGTGCACGAGGTAACCAATTTTGTTAATTACGAGGGCGATCATTAAGAAACAGGAAGGACGTTATTAACTGATTTCGAACCTAGATATCCAGCTGGTTCTTGTATCGCATATGTGCCAGTGTCATTTGATGCCATTTTAATTCATTTTAGACCTTCTTACAAGGACTGCCTCACGCATAAGTTAAGTAATTTTACGCAATTCGAAAGTCAATGACAGGTGACGCTTATAGTGTGCAGTGGATGAAGGCGTTAACCGTTATTGAAAAGAGCTATCCCCATGGAAGAAGTGGTAAAGTGCCACTCTGTGATATAGTTGATTGCCTGCAAATAAACACTCTAAAGGGTGATAATGGACATGATAATTTTGCTGGGTTTTTGCTTTCCAATTTATACGTAGTATAAGGAAAGCTTTGTGACGGTCCAAATTTTCGATTCCGAGATTTCAACGGAATTACACGTTTTGAGGTCCCAGGAACCAAAAAAGTGGTTTTTACGAAATGTCTGTCTGTCGCTCTGTCTGTCTGTTCATCAATTTCCGGGCAAACTACTCGGCCGATTTTGATGAAATTTTGCATATAGGTTCCCAAAAATCATACCTCGGGAACCGTTTTTTTTATTTTGGGCTAACTCAATTTGGGGGGGGGGGGTTTATTTTAAAAAAAACTAAAAAAAGGTCTAAAAAAATTAATTCTCAAAAACGGCTCCAACGATTTCTTTTAAATTCACATATATATTGTAGTCGTCATTAATGTGAGCAAAATGCGGGGGGTCGCTTGCCCTTTGATAGTTTGCTTCTGGGGGTAAAAAAATAAAAATGACTAAATTTTAATGAAAAATGACTGAAAAATAATTTTTCTGCGAAACCTTTCTATCGATGATTTCTACCTTCGGGCATGTTTTAGGTGTTAAATTGAGTAACGAAACCGGACAGGTTACTTGCCAAAAACACTATTTGGTTTTTTGCATAAAATGTTTTTTGAAAAAATGGTAAAATGGTAGAAAATTCACGCTCAAATGCATTGCGTGCTCTGCCATTATTGCTGTGTGGTAATGTGTTGGTCTGACCTATCTAGAATTTACCTCACCTCCAGTGACGTTAGATGGACAACGCCTCCCCCCCCCCCTCCCCCCCCCCCTCCCCCCGAGTTATCGGAAATTTAAGAATAGGAAAATTATTTACCATGAAATTAACTTACTAATTTTCTCTATCTACGAATTTTGATAAATTGGAAAGCATATGTTCGATTAAACTCGGACTGGTTCTCTTAAAGGAAGAATCAACTAAATCACTTCTAGGCAAGAAAGTATTTATAAAGAACACATAATGCCTTCATCCACTTAATGAACCAGTGACTCAGTGTCTTTTTGTGTTTTGATAACGTCTGCTAGGCAAGGCCGTAGCCAGAAAGTTTTTTCGGGAGGGCCCCATCTGATGTCACAGGAGGTGAGGTAACTTCAATATATTTAAAACTCCATTCTATCTGCTGTCCACTGCAAACATTTCCGTCGGACCCCCCTCTTGCTACGGCCTTGCTGGTAGGGTATTTACTGGTAAGATAGGTTATGGAACGTTTTTCAGTGGAAGAAGCAAATATTTGATGTTTGCATTACTGGGCAGACTATACTCAACATTAAAACTTCAGTTACATAAAAAAGCCGTGGCGCGATAACCCAATGAGAGCCGGGAAGGAGAAGATGTTGTTGTCAGTAACATTCCCGGCAGTCTCTAGTTGTTTCTAACGCCTGCTTTCAGCATTCTTGCTTTAAGCAACCCTGTCAGCCTGGTGGGGGGAGTGAGTCTGTTTGTTAACTTGAGGCACCCTAAGGGCAGACTCTTTCACCTCGGGGAAAGGGGAGTTGAGTGACAGGGTGGACCTCCTGATTATAGTGGATTCCGAACCACTTGGGAAACATGGTAAAGTCACACGATTAAATCGGAGGTGACCAGGACTCGACTTATACTGCCAAAGCGCGTTATCATGTCCCACCAGGTTCCCCTGCCAACGCTGTGCACACTACCAAGTTGCCGCAGTTTGAAACATCCTCTGCTCTAATGGAATCAACATGGTAAGGCCGTTGGCAGTCTCTAATTTATAAGGTTGGGTGGCCCCAGGCCATGGCCAGATACAGGGGGGAGGGGGCGAGTTGCCCCTCCCCCCCAAATTTAGTAAATTTATCGCAAGTTAATTTATTACACTCTAATTTAATCAATACCATGTATGTTTGTTATATTTTGACGCACAACTCCCCCCCCCCCCAAATGGGCTGGATCCGTCCCTGATCCGTGCCAGGAGAAAAAATGTTCATGTCTTGGTCTTAAACCTCAACCTTCAGTTTCATAGTCTAGAGCTCTACCAACTGAACAATGCATGTAATCAAGGCCGTAGCCAGGATTTTTTTTTGGGGGGGGGGGTTCAGAAATTTCATTGGATATTACATAGTGGTTTATATTTTTCCTCTCAAAATCCGATTATATCTAGTATCAAGCCATTTCATTTCGGGGGGGTTCGAACCCCCATGAAATAGTTGGCTACGGCCTTGCATGTAATAAAAATTGTATATTCCATTTTACGCCCAGAAATCTCACGCAATAGTATACCAAACTTTAATTGTACCTTAAACACTCACATGTGAAGAAAAAAACCTAGGCGAATTAATATCCAAAAAAGGCTATTATAAAAATCATACACTGAAAAAATTGTCGTTGGCCGCATTGTCCCCCTACTGTCAAAACGGCCATAATCTAAATATAAGCGGTACTAACAGTTACTATCGCATCGCGTCTTGAAGAAGCGCCGTGGAAAAAGGTATTAACTATACATGACGTTCACATTACTTAGTCTGATTTTAAACAAACTGTGACACCGGTACTCCGACTAATACATTTTTATAGTTAACTATAGTGTTTGAACCGCAGATAAAAATCTGTTTGCATGGGTAACTCTAGTTTTAATGAATGCTTGATACTAATTCGAGTTTGCAATAGAATAGGCTAGTAGGGGAACGATACATTTTAAAACAAGCCAAGGCAAAATGCTTGCATGGTCCGAAGGTCACTAGGTGATATGATCGTATACAGCGGGGGGGGGGGGGGCATGTGGGGTTGTTGATTTGAGATAGGTTCACACAGTCAGGACATATGAATGAATGTATTTGTATTTCCAAGACAATATATGCACAATACAATAGAGTCAGGACATGTAGAGTAGTGTTACGGACTCTGACTTTGACCCGAAAGGTCGTGTTGGTTCGAGTACAACACTTGCTACATTTTCTGGCCATGCTTCGGAGGGCATGTTAAGCAGGCGGACCCGGGTCTCCCCAGTTAAGTGTAAGAGAAGGCTTTATAGCCCTCACTACGTTAGAACCAAAAGTCATTATTTATTTATTTATTGCATACAAATTGCCTTATAATTCCTATTCAGTTTATTATTGTAGTTGTTGTATCAGGGCTAATATTTTATATTTATATTAATTTATATATATTTTTATAATTATTAAAAAACCAAGAGGTTTGTCTGAACACATGTTCATCGCTCATGAAGTACGATACAAACGTAAACAATACTTTTCTCATTACGACAAATTACAAAAATTAAAAATTAATTATTATTACTATTAATATAATATAACTTATATAACTAATAATATAACTATTATTTTTCTATCTGACCATTTTGTATATTATAAATAAGGACTTTTTGTTCTATTACTAAGCCAACCTAGCGGAGTTAGGGCTATAAAGCCCTCTCTTACACTCAACTAGGAAGGCCCGGGACCGCCTGCTTTACATGCCCTCCAAAAAGTAGGAAGTGTAGGACTCGAACCAATAACCTTTCGGGTGAAAGTCAGAGTCCGTACCACTACTCTACATGTCTTGACATGTATATTGTATTTGCGGCTGCAGAACGAGGGATCAATTAATTTCGTCAAATTGACTCGGATATTCTTTGTTTACAGAACATTTTTAAATCTCTGCCTTAGTCTAATACCGTAAGAATTTCCTGGAAAATTTTTAATTTCCTAAAATTCTTCTTCATTCTTTAACGTTTCTTTTTTAATATTTCCTGGAATATTTTACTACATTCTTCAATGACTGCAGACTAAAGGTTACGATACTATAACCGACCTACTCTTGATGGGCGCCTCCCTTACATTGTAGTATTATAATTTTTGGTATATATAACACTGACGTCGAATTAACTTTGGTCGAAGAGGTAACCTCCACCAGCGGTTAGACGTAGATCGTGGGTTCGAATCTCGCCAAGCCCAGTTTTTTCCATATCCTCTAATTTCGGCGCCTCTCTTACCCTAATTCTAAGCGATCTACATGGAAAAAGCCAGGCTCGAAGCTCCGACCTTCCACCTCCTCCCTCTTATTTTATAATTCCCACCCCCACACATACAACGGTTTCATTCGAACCTGGCTACACAGACACTCAGGCAAGATTCGGATTGTAGCCGTGTGTAGCCTTATGACTTAAGGCATCCGGGCAGATGCCTCATACCTTAACTTCGTAGATCGATTAATGTGATTTTTTTTTCTGTTTTATTCGCATTTAATTACCCTTGCATGGAGGGAGCGGATGTTTAAATGACATGTGATTTCTTACCGTACCAGGTACCCATCCAATTTTTTTCATATGATCATTATCGTTAAGTACTAGTATAATTGCGAATACCGTGTAGTCTAATAAAGGATTAGCCGCAGAATTTAATACTTCTTCTTATATTATTGGTATACTTTGCAGGAGTCATTTGCACGTCAATTATTACAATACTTTGTGGCAGCAGACAAGGTAATGACTTTGATTCTATGATGAAATATGGTTGGTAAGAGTGCCGACCATGTT
Organism: Psococerastis gibbosa; assembly: GCA_963971405.1. Lineage (NCBI taxonomy): Eukaryota > Metazoa > Arthropoda > Insecta > Psocodea > Psocidae > Psococerastis > Psococerastis gibbosa. Next base: position 7,208,442 of record OZ020492.1, read on the forward strand.
TCGAGTGATGACATCTAGGATGGCTGGGACACGTCGTAAGAATGTCAGACGACCGTATGCCGAACTAGATGTACAAAGCAAGCATGACAGGAAGACGCGACTGGCCGGACGTCCTCAAAAACACTAGAAGGATGAGTTGGAAACTGACCTTCTCGAGTTGGGAGTCAGTAGATGGTGGAGGCATGTACAAAACCGAGATGACTGGAGGAGTGTTGTCGAGCCGACCAAAGCTCATCAAGTGCTGTAGAACCAGAAGAACAAAAAGAAGAAGAAGAAAAAAAATAAGAGTGATGAGTGATCAATTATTTCGCTAAACAGTCCAACTCTCGGATATTAAAGAACCTATGTTAGTCATTTATATTATTCAGTAGCAGTTAAAATATGCCAACTCCGTGCAATGAAGTCAATAAAGTCAAATAACGTTAGCTAAAATACTCCCACTAAATAAATTTTATATCATCACCCTCGTGGCTTTATGGAGTTTCAATTAATTGTATATTATTGTATATTGTATAAAAATCAGTGGAAGGGGGAATGTTAAAAAATAATAATAATGACGTTTTTTTATTACTAAGCCAACCTAGCGGAGTTAGGGCTATAAAGCCCTCTCTTACACCTACCAGGAAAGCCCGGGACCACCTGCTTTACATGCCTTCCGAAGCATGGCCAGAAAATGTAAATAGTGCAAGACTCGAACCAACAACCTTTCGGGAGAAAGTCAGAGTCCGTTCCACTACTCTACATGTCCTGACAATTAAAAACTGTTAAATTAAGAATGTAAAAATAATTAAGGATTTCTATCAAGTAGGAAGCTCCGAAATTTTTGAGCCATTGTTATAAAAGGATTAGTCGTCCGTGGAAGAAGGTTATTTGTCACAGTCGTACAATACTTCAGCATAGGTACCGTATGAAACCTCCTTTAAATTGTTTTACCATAAATTCGGTGGTTCCTTATCTGTTTCTAATTGTTTTAATTACATCTACAAGTTCTGATTGGTGTTTCCGCAATAATGGAAATAATTAACATCCCGGATTTGCAACTAAATTTAATATCAGGGTACACAGGTATATTCCTCACTATATATAACAGTGGTTTTGGCAGGCTGGCCTATTTTGTCAAGTCAAGACATGTAGAGTAGTGGTACGGACTCTCACCCGAAAGGTTGTTGGTTTCAGTCCTACACTTCCTACATTTTCTGGCCATGCTTCGGAGGGCATGTAAAGCAGGTGGTCCTGGGCCTTCCTAGTTGAGTGTAAGAGAGGGCTGTATAGCACTAACTCCGCTAGGTTGGCTTAGGAATGCAACAAAAAAGTCAATATTCATTTATTTATTTTATTATTTGCAGGTCCGGAGTAGTCCAGTTGGCAAAGAGCCCAACTATGAAATGGGAGGTCGAGGTTCGAAATGATGGGTAAGCTTTTCCCCCCGGATCTGAGTCCACCTACCCCTAATGTGTATCTTTCCTTCATAAGAAGGGGGAACCTAAAAACTGAAATAGCATTACTATTATCAAATCATATTCGATATAATTGAGGCTAAAGTTTGGAATTCAATTGAAAATGTATAAATATACTCCTTTTCCATTAATTCAAGCATTGTTGGTTTCTGGGATAAAGAGCAGGTAGAGTATCAGGAAGGTTCACTTATCTACAAAATTCAAAAAATTCCACTTGCAACCCTCAATTGTAAACTAGCATTGTCAATTAAGCCGAAAATAGGGACTGGCTGATTTTTTAGTAGTCCAGGGTAGGCTAAAATCTAAGTTGCATATCCTCTTTTTTTAAAAAATCCAAATTATTTCCAATCGACAGTGCAATTTAGGTCATACAAGTCGCCCCTGAAAGAAGTACTTTTGGTTGAGACACCCATTTTCTGTCGCCATCAACAACTGGCGACAAAAATCATTACAAAAATAGATAGCATTCTGTCTCCGAGACAATGAGTAAGCGAATTTTTGTAGACGGTGTAGTCATTCTTAGAAGACCATACATTGCATTTGAATTGCAAGGGCGAGCCAAATGTTTTCCCAGGTAGATTTTATAATAGCAGCACTTTCAATTGTTTATGTAAATTGTTGGGCATTGATTGGCCTGTGAACTGGGGGATTTTGGAGATTGGTCTCCCATCCAGGTGGATGTCACGGTTAGCTGAATTTGAAAAGTCCTTAGTCATTGGGTAAATAAATAAACGTATTAAATTTTTTCCCCCCTAATGCTGGCAATTTAAGACCAATTTACGAATCCATAACCATTTGGCACCTGTTAGGCTGGAAAACAAACAAATCAGGAACAAAGCATCGCTTGTTTGTTACTTTCCTCTTCATACGTAGTATAAGGAACGCTTTGTGATGGACGAAATTTGATTTCGAGATTTCAACGGATTTACACTTTTTGAGGCCGCAGGAACAAAAAAAAAAGTGGTTTTAACGAAATGTCTGTCTGTCTGTTCGTCGATTGGTGGATAAATTATTATCACATTTATGAAAAAACTACAATTTCGAAAATTAAAAATACCTTATTATATGATGCATGAAGTAGTCTTCAACAACTTAAATGAGCCAAATCTTTAATTACTTGCTCTGTTAATTAAATAAAAAATAAACAGTATTAAATTTCGGGCTGCCAATTTCCTACGGGCTGTACACTCTTAAGAGAACAGGCTGGACCGCCTACTGCACAAAGACATAGATAAAGCACATTCAAGTGTTAAAATTATGACATGGGAGATTCGTCAAAATGGGTGATTTGTAAACATCATCGGTAATGTCGAAATTCCCATTTCACTGCTGCAGCATCGAACGCATCAAGTTTGGGGGCAGCCGGACTCATCACCCATAAGCTAACCATAAGATTTTCCCAATACCATTGTATATTAATTCACAAATTAAGATAAAGTGTTAAATTCATTAAATCGTAGTAAAAAGTGCCGACAAAAAGCCCACCGCATTATCCTAAGAAGACTAGAACTTGAACGGACAGCTAGCCTGTGACGGATAGGTACGTATTATTTTCATTTTTTGTTTGAGGTTGAACCTATGTAAACTGCTCGGCTTGGAATTTCGCTTTATTTGCATTTTTCAGGTTCGATTTGGCCCAATAAGCGCACGATTTCAAACTCTTCAGATGGTTTCGATGCATAAATTATGATTCAACATTATCAAGGAATCGGCGTTTGACAAAGCGAAATAACACCGTGCCTAATAAGCCTGAAAATTCTTGAAAAATTTAGAGGCATTAAGACCAGTCCGTAGGTAGAGACCTGGATTACTAGGTTAGGAAACGGAAGGACGAAGTTCGAGACACACCATAAAACAAACAATTTTCTACCTGGCCTGGGCCCATTTAACCCTAATGTTTACCTTACCTTCCTCGGTAAGGCAGAAACGTGACTGACGCCCACGACCACAACCAAGGCCGTAGCCAGGATTTTTTTTTTTTTTGGGGGGGGGGTTCAGAAATTTAATTGCATATTACATAGTGGTTTTTATTTTTCCTTTCAAAATCTGATTCTATCTAGTATCAAGCCATTACATTTCGGTGGGGGGGGGGGGGTTGAACCCCCACTAACCCCCCCTTGGCTGCGGCATTGACCCCAACCAGTGGCTTACTTACAGATGGGCAAGACGGGACATCGACGTGGCCAAGAGTGGCAGATTTTAAAAAGTGACAAAAAATAAAAATTAAAAATTAGTAGTTTTTTGTTTTGTTCTGACGAGTAATTCTTTAGCCTTATTTTGAAAGTCTAACCCCCCCCCCCCTTGGTACGGTAAAAAAATTAATCGTTATAATCGTATGCAATTGTTTTTTAGAAATGAACAATGAAACATATGGAATAATCAATGGAGACGATATGTAATAAAATATTAAAATATGTTCAGTTTGCATACATTGGGAATTCAGTTAGGAAGGCAAATCAGCTCTGGCCCTGAGGCAAGAAATTTAAAAATCCGCCTCCGACCAAAACCTGTTGTTGTTGTTGTTTGTTTTCCAACGGCTCCTTTCAGCATTCCTGCTTATAGCAACCCTGTTAGCCTGGTGGGGGAGTGAGTCTGTTTATTAACTTGAGGCACCCCAAGGGCAGACTCCTTCACCTCGGGGAGAAGGGGAGTTGACTGGCAGGGCGGGCCTCCTAATTATAGCGGATTCCGAACCACTTGGGGAGCATAGTAAAGTCACACGATTAATTCGGAGGTGACCAGGTCTCGACACGCGCTTAAATTGCCTACGCTCGTTTTCATGTCCCACCATGTTCCCCTGCCAACGCTGTGCACACTACAAAGTTTGCCGCAGTTTGGAACAGGCTCTGTTCTGGTTGAATGAACATGGTATGACCAAAACCTCCAAACAGAGGAGTGGTCAAGAGAGAGAACCAAAATACCGTAGGTCTTTTTTGTAGAGATTATTCGCATACAGGCAATTCAATGAATGTATCCGAATAACCTCTTCAGTCGCCTCTGTAGGTAATACCTGTGATGAGTTACGACAGGTCACCGATAGCATGATGTGTAGAGACTCGCACAAGTACGAACAAGCTACCACTATGCCATCGAAGTCCTAGTATAGTAGTTGGTGGATAATCTGCAGACTACTTAAGCTGCTTCAAGGGCATACAGGTGACTGTTTGCTGATTATTCACTTCCGATAAAACAAAAAAAAAAGCTAGTATAGCGGTCAGTATAGCGTAGTATAGGAGCCCAGGGTGGTATGATTGTCAAAAAAGCAGATGAAGTATGGTCTCGTGGCAGGTGTGAGCCAACATTTTGAAGAAGCACCTATCTAGAGCGACTGGTAGTGCCATATATAAAAATAGGAGGTCCATGTATCATGGACCCAGTGAGGGGTATACAGATCTCGATACCTCATCACAACCTTTATGCCTTTCTGTACAGTAGGTGTGTAGCCTTAGCTAGTTAATTGAATAAACTATGGCACTTGTATTTTGTCATAAAGACACTTGTTTCAAATGAAATATGATACTCCAGAGTCCAGATATTGTTTTGATGAAAAGGTTTAGCGTAAACTACTGTATATGCGCCGAGAAAATACACGTACAATAAATGACTAGGACCTAATAGCCTGATGTATTCGTAAGCAGAGTCAGAATCTTAATTTTTTTATGTCGAAATGCGTATAACCTCACTGTTTTGCATCTATACGCCCTATTATAAAAAAATCTGGTGACTAGACTAGACTGATTTCTGGTAAAATTATCATTTTGAAACGTCTGCCAAAATTTTTGACTTCAAGTGATGATCCATATAGGGCACACCTACTTAATTTATAACAATTATAACAATTATAACATATATAACAATTTAAAGTTTCGCCACTATCTGTAAGCACTGTCCTGTTATACAGACTACAACGCCATGATGGTTCAGAGGAAAATTTAACCCGAAATTGAGAGAAAATCCAGAAAAAGTTGAACCTCTTTTATCAAAGAAAAGCATCTATCTTGCAGTTTTGCACATCCGTCACTCTTCACCAATGACTTCTACTGCAATACAAATCCCGCCACGCTTTGAAAAGCGGTTGAAATGAACGAACAGGTACTCCAAAAATCAAAAGAATCAACAGTCACTAACAACAAACGTATGCATCACGTTAAATGCGGGCTGCCATTAGAATAGGAAAGCAGCAGACCGGGTTAATTTTCCTAACGCTATTTGAAATCAAAATGAAAGTTCTGGGAAAACCGGGGGAAGCAATCCAAAACGCTTTCTGTTTGTACAAATGGCCGTCTACATCCATCACGACACTATTTCCTCATTGTAATTTCTACCAATAATTTATTCGCGACATTTGTCCCTTCCCAACCCCCAACCATTGCCCCCCTCCTCCTCCTCCTCCCGCCGTCAGCGTTCCCGCATCTCCGTTAGCTTCCGGCACTTCAGGGTCGAATCTCATGAAAAATGCATCAAGATGTTTCCGGGCCAAAATTTCGGTAAGGGTGCGTTTGAAGTATGCGGGATAAAGTGTATAGTTAACCTTCAATTGCCGTGCCGATATAGTCTGTCCAAGGGTAGCGCACAATTACTGCAGTGAGTACCATTATGATCAAAATTTGTTGGCCCAACTTGCTACACCACCGACCTAGGGACTAAGTAATAAGTCATTGTCAAAAGTAGTAGTAGGAGCAGTAATAGTAGTAGTAGTAGTAGTAGTAGTAGTAGTAGTAGTAGTAGTAGTAGTTGTAGTAGTAGTAGTAGTAGTAGTAGTAGTAGTAGCAGTAGTAGTAAGAGCAATAGTAGTAGTAGTAGTAGTAGGTGTAGCAACAGTAGTAGTAGTAGTAGTAGTAGTAGTAGCAGTAGTAGTAGTAAGAGCAATAGTAGTAGTAGTAGTAGTAGGTGTAGCAACAGTAGTAGTAGTAGTAGTAGTAGTAGCAGTAGTAGTAGTAAGAGCAATAGTAGTAGTAGTAGTAGTAGGTGTAGCAACAGTAGTAGTAGTAGTAGTAGTAGTAGTAGTATTTGAAGTTATTCTAATTCCTCTGGGCCTACTATAATGGCTTGATCCTTGACCAACCATCGACCTTATCGATTTTTCGGACATTATTGTTCCCGTATGAATTTTGGCTAGAAGTGGCAAAGGACAAGCTTAGACATGGACACCATTGATTCAATGTAACAGGCGTGAGCGTAACTTTACCAAGTTCGGGTACATACTGACCCTAAGTAACCCTCAGTAAAGAGTTAAAAAAAGGCACATGACTTTCAGAGTCACGGACATTGAAGGAATTTTCCCATGGTGAAGTATACGCCGTCGTTTAGCATCTAAGGCTAGCAGATGAATATAGTTAAATAGCGGATAACGTAGAGTCCATTTTGACAGTTCAATTTTGTAGGCATGACAGGCTTAGGCACCTTTCACGAGCTATCCGAACAATTCACTCACTGCTCTACGTTCCTAGAGCGAGGAGTGTTGATTGAAAGACAGAGAAGGGTTTGCGTTCGCAGTAGTTTCCAACTGCCACAATGTCAAATTCGTGTTTTATTATTTCGTTACCTGTTATAGTAAATTGCATAAATGCATAGACTAGAGTTCTACTTAGAAGAGGTGGGGCCTTCACTAACCGTCAAAAATATATATATTTTTAATCTCCTCAAACTAGCAGACAGGGGGAGATAAATAAATAAATAAAGCTTGTATTGCGTTGCCAATAGACACAGTCCAAATAAGACATCACTTACAATATAAATCATAAATAATACCATAGAAACAATCAGTAGGAGAATAAAAAAACATTTTATCGATTTGTCAAGCAGATAGCACCTATGTACGTAAACATTGTTCAATATGAAAGGTACAACATCGTCATTCGTTTAAATTCATTTAAGCTTTGCGCAAATGGTTCCAGTTTTGACCCTTCAATATGTTTTAAGATCCTTTCAAACGGTGCTTTCGAAAGGATAAATAACACTTTAGATCTCGTGTGGCCTATATTAATCCTAAAGTGATGCAAGTAGCCTCTATCACCGACAAAGGGAACGAAGACAGGCGTGGTTGGTAGGGCCACACTAAAAGAAGAAAAGATGGACACAACGCGTGAGGGACTCTACGGTGGAGGGCACAAGACCTATAGGACGACCGAGGATGCCACTTGAAACAAAAGGGAGGGAAGACCTCAGAACCCTCGGTCTCTCATCGGAAGATCCTCAAGACCGGAACACCTGGAAGTTGAAGATCCGTGCCGCCGACCCCGTGGGAGGGATAAGGCGCAGTTAAAGTAAAGTAAGTATGTGTGGCCAGTCATTGAAAAGACAAAATAATAAAAAAATTATAATAAATGTTTGGTGGGTTCAAATCTCTCCTATGTAGAACTCTTGCGTAGACCAGGGACCTCGCTATAGCTATAAAATAGCTCAGTTGGTAGAGAACTGGTCACTATGAACTGGAAGGTTCGAACTCAACCCAAAAAGAAAGATTATCCACCGACCTGGGTCAAACCAACCCTAGTGGGTACCTTCATTACAAGGGCAGGGGCTGCTGAACACATCATCCCAAATAGTCAAGAGAATGGATCCTCTATCAGTCCTCAGGTCTAAATGCTTGAGAGTCTTCTACTGTAGAATTGTATTTATTCAGCGATATCTATTTTTTTCGTTATTTTTTGACGTGCCAATTTGTTAACACATGCTTTTTTGTCAACTATATTCCACTTTTTACTTGAATTTTACATCTTTTAAGTTACTTATGGGAAAACTACGGTATAAAATGAATGAACACAACAGCAAGCTGACCGTTGAAATTAGCCACCTCTGGAACAACCTTTCGTCCAACTCGGGTTTCGTTTTCGTTTCTAATTAACGAAGGGTTAGTTGTACTTGCATAGCCTGTTGTGTTAATAGTCATTAGAGGCATGGTCATAGAAAAATTAGAGCGTGCCCATTGTCAGGGGAAGGAGCGACGATTCGGGAGTGGGTGCTACTCCCATCATCAGGCTTAATCCTGATAAGGACTGATGGTTTTTGGTCAATTGAATATTACCTCATCAAGCAAAGTTAATTTAATGTCAATGTTATACCATATAATACTGCAATATAATGTATATATAGCTACACCCATACCTTCGAGACTGTATTAAAAGCAGTTCTGCGCCATCTCTGCAATCAATCCAAGAAAACTCGATTAGAAATAAAAAAATTACTAGGTGCCCCTAACCTATAAAAAAAAGGAATTTAATCTTCTTTTAAATTAAAATTAGAACATAAAATTGTCATAAAGAGAGCAAGACAAAAATTAATTCTGGGCTATCTTGATAGATCGATAGCAACCCCTAGCAGAAACCCCGAAGGGGTGATAATGAAGAAGAGAGGTTGAAAATTTCATGGCAGACCTGGAAATTGATAATGTACAGGGGGAAGAGACTAGGTAGTTTGATGATAATTATATGCAAAATTTCAGAGAAGTGGAGGGGGGGGGGGGCTCAATCAATGAAGCCGAGCGTCCCAGGAGTGTCACAGTAGAAATCAGTTCTGAAAAACATTAGCAGGCCTATGAATATTCAAAATTTTGTGAGCAAGGGCCTCTTTGTGTCAATGAGTCTTAATAAAGTCTTATTTTTTAATTTTCCTTGGGTGCTAAGGTTCTGTCGGTTTGAAACTGCACGCGTTTACCTCATTTATTGAAACTTTCTTGCTTATCGTTGCATTCCCTTTTTGGATTTTAAGGTCTCATTTTATAAGTGCCCTTCCGTCTATATTTTTAATGAGTAGACATAAGACGTATAGACGTCATGGCAGTGCCCACGGGGGCGGGGGGGGGGGTCCAAGGGGTCCGGACTTCCCCCCCCCCACCAAATAAAAGGGCTTTACACAAATTTAAATTTAATTACATATTTTAGGGATACAATTTTTCATTTTAGGTAAACCTGTATTGTTTGAAGAATTGGAATAAATTTATTTGAATTTGAACACGGGATAGAATGGACTTGTATTTATATATGTAAAAAAAAAATTGTACCCCCCCCCCCCAACAAAAACCTGGCCACGGCCTTGATAGACGCATAATAGATTTATGTTACTGCCTTCGTCAACATTTTACATGTGACTCTGTAGCTCAAGATGCATACAACAGTCTAGTCTAGTAATATAATACAAAGTTCATTGTTTGTTTATTAAAAAATATTACTAGTCGGAAAGCAATATAATGAGTGAGAGACTAAGCAGGCCAGTCGCTGGTGGCCAACTGTGGTTATATACTAGGTACGAAGCCACACTGACCCCCCATGGCTTTATGAAACTTCTTTGATTTACTGGGCCTTCGTTTCAGCATGCTACTTGTTCAACCCAACCCAATACTTTATGACTTTTCTTCCAGGCGACTCCTGGTATTGATAAAGAGACTTCGAAACCCACACACACACACGCAAAAGTACTTATTCGATTGTACAACGATTTGCGTTCGCGTGCAATTTGCACAAATTTTGAGTACGCCGTGTCACGAGAACCTATATATTGCATATATAATTATAAAGAGTTACATGAGAAAGCAGTAGAATCCTGCATGATAGGCCGTGGTCAATGCGAAAGCGGAATCTCCGAGACACAATCTAGTCAATACAAGTCTACGCAGTGCCACTGAAGATGTCGATAGCAGATGTTGACGAAACGTTTGTAAGTACGCTTTCAGATTGACCACGGCCTGTCATCCCGGATTCTACTGCTTCATTATCTATTGAAGACTGTTGGTGGAACCTCTTTGTTAGCCACTGAACTACTTATGATTTCATAATAAGCAATAATTTGTAGGAAAGGTACCCATTACTCAGGGTTAGTAAGACTAAGGCCCCAGCCATGGGCTGGCATACGACAGTCAAGTCGGGGTCGCTCTATGGGCCTAAATGAGGCGTTATTAACCCGACGAACACTACTACTACTACTAAGGCCCCAGCCAACTCCCATAAGCCCGGCTAGTGTTTGGATGTTCTGACAGCTCCTTGGAAATTTCAGTTTGGATGTGCAAATTTGAGACCACTGATCATAAGGGCAGGGTGCTGCACATGATTTGGACTTTTTTTTAAAGAGATTAATCGCATACCAACAATTTAATTAATGCATCCGATGGACTTCTTCAGTCGCCTCTGTGGGTTAGTACCCGTGTTGAGTTACGACACGTCTCCGATCTTATGGCGTGGGAAGACTCGCACAAGTGCAAGCACGTTACCACTTGGCCATCGAAGTCAATGATAGATTTATGTTACTTACTTTACTTTACTTTTTCGTGTCCAAGCGCGTCCAAAACTGGGCGAAATTCATAGCCGCCACATTGGCCTCCCACAGGTCTTCAGGTGTGCAGCTGGGGGCAAAGGCTGCACAGGAACAGATGTTCTAAATCTTGGCGCTGGCCGCATGCATGCATAGTCTAGTCTAGTAATATAATACAAAGTTCATTGTTTGTGTTACGCCCTGGGCCTAACACAAGAGCATACGCTATTCTTGGCCTAGGCTCAGGGCTGAGGACAGACGACAAACCTCTATTGTGTAAATGTTATATCGGTCGTCACGTATGTCCTTAGCCATAATGTCTAAATCACGAACCTTCGGTTCGAAGAGGCAGAGAGTTTTAGAGAGCCGATAGAGTCCATAGAGTCTAGTGAGACAGAACTGATTCACCATGTGAGTTGATACACGGTGCAAGTAGGAGTAAGCTCCTATGGATGTATGAGTAAGTACGTCATCATGTAGCCCTTATGTAACTAAGTTGCCCCCCCCCCAATTCATTATGTTGTCCCTTGTCCCTTACGTGCTTAAGTTGTCCCTAAGTTATTATGTGGTATTAATGTTAAGTGTATTAATATAATATAAGGTATTTCGTACCATCCTATAAGCTTATATATAATTCCCCTCTCATAAGTCCACTCTTGAATACTCTACCACCTGTCCACCTGACGTCTCTGGAGGTGAGGTAAATTCTTGTTAGGTCAGACCAACACATTACCACACAGCAATACTGGCAGGGCACGCAATGCACATGAGCGTGAATTTCCTATCATTTTTTCAAAAAAACATTTTTTTGCACAAAACCAAATACTTTTCTGGGAAAGCAACCTGTCCGGTTTCGTTACTCAATTTAACACCTAAAACATACCTGAAGGTAGAAATCATCGATAGAAAGGTTTCGCAGAAAAATTATTTTTTAGCCATTTTTCATTAAAATTTAGTTATTTTTATTTTTTTACCACCAGAAGCAACCTATCAAGGGGCAGGTGACCCCCCGCATGTCGTTAACATTAATAACGACTAGAATATATGTGAATTTAAAAGAAATCGTTGGAGCCGTTTTTGAGAAATAATTTTTTTTGACGTTTTTTTGGAGTTTTTTGAGAATAAAACCCCCCAAATTAAGTTAGCCCAAAAAAAAAAAATAGATCCGAGGTATGATTTTTGTAAACCTACATGCCGAATTTCATCAAAATCGACCAAATCGACCAAATCGACAAAATAGTTTGCCCGGAAATCGACGGACAGACAGACAGACAAACAGACAGAACGGCAGACAGACATTTCGTAAAAACCACTTTTTTGGGTTCCTGGGACCTTAAAACGTGTAAACCCGTTGAAATCTCGGAATCGAAAATTCCGACCGTCACAAAGCTTTCCTTATACTACGTATAAATTGGAAAGCAACTTAGCTGCACACCAAGAGTTCCCCCATGAAGAAATGTGTTTCCCCAAGCAATGGCCATTAATTTATCTAAAGTTGAAAATAAGTATAAATATTGACTTTTTGTTCTATTTCTAAGCCAATCTAGCGGAGTTAGGGCTATAAAGCCCTCTCTTACACTTAACTAGGAAGGCCCGGGACCGCCTGCTTAACATGCCCTCCGAAGCATGGCCAGAAAATGTAGCAAATGTAGGACTTGTACCAACAACCTTTCGGGTGGAATTTGGAGTCTAGACCACTACTCTACATGTCCTGGTGATGTGTGATATACAACCGAGAATCAATGAATTCACATTTTGAAAAAAGAGAATCAGCAGCATTTACTTGGAAAATAAATAATTTGGCTTCATGATCGAAAGGCTAAAATCAAAAACTATTTCTGTAACCCAACATGAATACCTCTAATGCTAGTGAATGTTTCTCATTAAAAAAATGAAAACAACTATTACCAAGGAAAGTACAAAAAACAAAAGGTTAAGGAACCTACAAAGATATTCTATACAAAGAATCTAATGCGATGAATATTTTAAACAAGGACTGCAAAGAGGGACAATAACTCGTCGACCAAGCTAAATAACCCCAAGGAAAGAAAAAAGATGAGAACAAGGAAAGATAAAAGAGCTGTAGAATGATGTAGGGAGAAGGGGGGCAAAAGGGGGCAAGGTGTTGGCCACAGTCTCCCCCCCCCATTAAAAAAAAACAAACGAAGGGTTAGAACTCACCCCTTAAGAGTGGCGACCCGTGAAGTCCTGATCGGCAGTCGAGTCATTCATTATTAATTTTGTTAAAAGAAAAAACCGACTGGCTCCAACACCTGAATCAGAACTCCAATCGGTCAATATATTCACTATTATCTGAAAAACTAAGATATGCAAGAAGGAATTAGAAGCAATTTCAAGAAGTGCAATTTATGTCTTCTATTTTTCGATGCAAAGAACGCGGATACTAGCCTAAATTTTGGTAGTTATCGTAGTAGAAGAAAATTTGAAAAAATCCTCAACAAAAATTCCTTGGCTAGTAATTCCCATTTTTACTCTTTGCCTTTCCTAATCAGTTTACAAGAGGATCACTTCGACTCTCGAGTATTTCAAGGCTTCATGAAGCCTTTTTTTCACTGATAATTAGTCTCCTTTGGTATTTTTTTGTTTTTGTTTTCACCATTGCGTTTCCAATTTCTGCCTCAGTTCACAAAAGAGCAGTTTCCTGTTTCGTCCGAAAGGTGTAGATTGGAAAGTAAAAGTGAAAATTTTAACAATGGAAATTTTTTGAACATTTTTAATTGAAGGGAATTCTATGAGGCATTTGCGCGGTGCAATTATAATGAAACAATGTAATAAGTTAGTAAATAATGAACCTTAGTTATTAATGAATCAACCCAGCCAAGTGTCTGGTCATAGTTTATTAGGAGCTAAATATATATAAGATAAATATATATTGTATATATAAATATAAATAAATAAAATGGTAGTTTTAAGGGATATAGGTTATATAATATGTATCATTATTATTTAAAAAAAAAAACATTATTTTTATTTAAAATTCTAACTCATTCTAATTCATGCAAAATGGCGCCGGCAAAATCCAGTTGATAGAAGACTGAACTATGAAATGGAAGGTCTAGGTTTGAGACTTCACACAACAATAGGTGAGGGAAAAACGCGGCTGTCGTACACGTTGCTGACCAGAACATCCAAAATGAAGCAGGATCCCCTTCCAGAACCACATAGGCCCCAGCCTTCTTAAGGTTTTCACGACAAAGTGTTTTTTTTTTACATAAGTTATTATATTGCGTATACCTGTACATCATGAGTATAGGAAGAAGAACGCAATGAGCCATAGTAAAATACTTTAATAGTGACCGGTTTCGGATGAAATCCATCATCATCAGACTAACAACACATGAAATTTTACTGTGGATCATTCCGTTCTTCTTCCTCTACTCATGATGTTCTCCAAGTTCCACGAAGTCACCAAGGAAACTCTCACAAGTACCTGTACATACCTTTGAGGTATGCGACATCAACACCGAATAATTTGTACAACTGTTAAACTTCCCAGTGTGTTGCCCAACTAGAGCACTGGTAAAGCAGAAAGATCTTCTTCCAGTCCACAGACTTCAATGGGGGTTCGTATTCTTCTTCTAATTCCGGTAATCATTCTTGCCCGTTGGAATTCCATGTTATCATTTAATTCCTTTACATTGAATCATAACAACTTCATATGAGAATTTAACAAAGTAATAAGCATTTCTTTTTAAAACAGTGCAATTATGGTAGAAAATAATAGCATATACCTCTAACAATGTTGGTATATCACGAACAACAATATAATTGTTCATATATAAAAGAAGTTTTCATGTTACTTTTTTTTGATGGGATCAGCCCTTGCACTAGAGATTTTAACATATATTTCTTCTCAAATACCTGAAAATTTTCAGCGTTTATTTCGCCTTTGAGGCATCTCACCAACCTTTCGCTACCACACGCGTCCCATTTGTAGTTAGAAGTGTCTCGACCAAAAATGTGTTTTCGTTTGAAGTTTTCAAAATGTTAAGCATTGTTAGCAAGCGACGGAATCAAAGGAAACTCCGGAGGGTGTGCAGGTTTTCAAGTCACCCTAAGGTTTTTTCCGGAATTCAAAGGACAGGAAGTCGGAACATATACCACATAGGGCAGCTTGTTATTTTAAAGGGAAAACTTATAAATCGCCAGCACATTATAATAAAATCCGTCTAATGATAAAATTTACGTTTTCTTGTTTTATGTTGCCACCCATTACCTACGACCATAAAAAAGCGTACACCTGACAGAATTTTTATTAATCGCATACAAACAATTTAATGAATGTATCCGATTGAACTCTTCGGTCGCCTCTGTAGGTTAGTACCCGTGTTGAGTTACGACAAGTCTCCGATCGCATGGCGTGTAAAGACTCGCACAAGTGCAAGCACGTTACCACCTGGCCATCGATATTGTCCAATGGTTTTTTTCTTTACTTTTTTTCTATTACTAAGCCAACCTAGCTCTCTATTACCCTCAACAAGGCCCGGAACTGCCTGTTTTACTTGCCCTCCGAAGCATGGCCAGGAAATGTAGTAAGTGTGGGACTCACGTTTTATCTTAGCCTAAAACTCGCCAGAGCTTTTTTTTAACCTTTTTCGATGCTTTTTAACGTTTTAAGATGAAATGGGTTCTCGCATTTTCTGTTTATTTTTCAGTCAAATTTCTCATGGAAGTTCAATCGTAGAATCAATAAGTAGAAGAAATGTTCCTCTTCATTTTGATATATAGTAGGTGGCCGTGTGGCTAACACAAATTGGCCACAGTTTTGGAACTCCGTCAACCTGATATTCTCAGTGACCGTTATGTTTTACAAATCAAGTTCAATAACTGTGGCCAGCCAGTCTCTTCAACTTCCTCCCAGTAGCGGCACGTCTTTGACGCCTTGGGTACTCCCACCTTGGATAAGCGATTTCGGAACGGACCATGTTCCATCAGTAGAGCCGCAATGATTCTTGTACTGCTCCTCCCCCAGGAGATGAATTTAGAGGCACATTTCTTTTCAAATTGTATAACCAACCAACAATTATTGTATATGTGACAAAAGGTTGAAGTCTATTCTGTTCTAGGATAGCTTGCCTACTTGAGTGGTAAAGTAGCAAACTGTCCATCTTAGTTAATCTTAGTTAATATTTCTAATATTTCACTGTACCTAAGTGCCCAGGCGCGGATCTAGAATGAGACCAAGGGGGGGATTAAATACGATTTTTTTTTTAATGATAGGGCTGAAATATTGCGGTTTTACGCATTTTCAAAGCAATAAGGGTTCTACATTGTAGTTAATCAATACAACCGAGCACAAGAGGGGGGGGGGGGGGGGGGTTTCCCCCGGGAAAAAATGTGTGAAAAACATTATGCATTTTGAGAAACCTAATGGGGGGGGGGCATAGCCCCCATAGCCGCGCCTGTAAGTGCCCTGCGATTGGATTTAATATTATATATATTTATATTTATAATATTTCAATTAGTTTAACGCTGGGCTCTGCCAGAATTAGCTTCTGATTTCTCAATTTTGGAAATTTGTGGACTTTACCCGGCTTGCTTACCACTCACTTGTATCTGAATCAACTGGAAACTATTATAATTATGACATTATTCCATTATGATGACTACTAGTTTAATAGCAGTTTGACGGTAAGTAATTAGAAATAGGAATAATAAAATATTGCATTACATTTTCCCCCTATGATAAAAGTCCCAGCAATGGGTACTTAGCGCTGAGGAGGGTCGGGGGGGGGGGGGGGGTTGTGAATCTACACTGTTTGTAACATTGCAAGATAAGAAACATACTTGCTTAGTTACTCGCATTATATTCGAAAATTGGGTAACAAGAAAAAAACCTGTTCCAACGTCTGCTTTCAGCATTTCTGCATTAAGCAATCCTGTCAGCCTGGCGGGGGGATTGAGTCTGTTTGTTAACTTGAGGCACCCTAAGGGCAGACTCTTTCACCCCGGGGGAGGGGAGTTGACTGACTGGGTGGAACTCTTGATTATAGTGGATTCCGAACCACTTGGGGAACATGGTAGTAGTAGTATGGTTTGACACAGTCCCAGGCCACGGTGTGGGCCCATAGGACTCCAGTGGACCTCCTGATTATAGTGGATTCCGAACCACTTGGGAAACACAGTGATGGGGAACATGGTAAAGCCACACGATTAAATCGGAGGTGACCAGGACTGGACACGCACGTACTGGTATAGTCTCAGCGCGTTATCATGTCCCACCATGTTCCCCTGCCAACGCTGTGCACACCACCAAGTTTGCCGCAGTTGGAAACATGCTCTGCTCTCATGAATTCAACATGGTAAGGTTGGCCTAAAGAAAAAACTGAACCACCCATTTTTTATTCCCTGTTTTTGAAATTATGGATGTAATGCCCTGGGAAGGCTGCCAATTTAATGTTAAAAATTGATTATTATAGAAGTTACTGTTAAAAAATAGGAGTATTGTTTAAGTAGTACTGATTTTCACAAAAAAATATGCATTTAATTTCAGTTACCGTGACTGCGTAGAACCATTTAAGGAAAATTAAGAGCAGCAATGAAATATTTAATTAAAAATTAGATGTAAAAAACGTGGCCCATCAGAATCAGAAGAGGTGAAGCTGATGATGAAGAAAATTTTTTTACTAGATAGACGGATAAAGGGCAATAAACTTTCAATAAAACACAGGGAAGTAAAGAAAGTCACGTTTCGGGCAAATTGAGTTAATAGGAAAAAGGGTGAAAAAAATTATGATAAAAGAAAATGCAAAAATACTCGGTTCTGAGATCGATCCTTTAATCAGACGTGAATAATGAGAAGAGGTTCGCATACAACGTTTCAGGGTGGACAAATTTTTTGTTTTTTTTTATACCTTATCCAAGGTATCCATGCTCGCTTTCCCCACGTAGGCTTTTAAAGCTTAGCAAAATACCCAAAATACATTTTTGGCAATTTTCCATGTATTTCTTAGGGGATAACTCATTGTAAAAATTTAAAAAAAAATACATAGTATAGTTTTAAGTTATATTTTAAAAATGCACAATCGGTTTCAGTTCACGCCATCTTCAAGCGCAAGAAAGCAAAAAAGGCACAGCAGTATCCAGGATTGTAACTAAATTTAAATAAAAATAAATAAGGAATTTTTGTTGTCCAATTACTAAGCCAACCTAAATTTATTTATTGAGTTTAACTTCTATAAGCTTTCATCAACTCCCTCCTTTGAGCATCTTTCCTGAACGGTAATTATTTTGAATGCACGTTGATTAGAAGTCAAATTATAAGGGTGTAAGTAAGAGAAAATTAGAGGATATAGAAAAACTGGGCTTGGCGGGATTCGAACCCACGATCTACGCCTAGCCGGGGTAGGCGTAGATCGTAGGTTTCCCACCAAGCCCGGTTTTTCTATATATCTTCCAATTTTCGGTTATAACGGGGAGGTTACGTCTTCAACCAAAGTTAATTTAATGTCAGTGCTATATATACGTTATACTGGCTACATTTTCTGGCCATGCTTCGGAGGGCATGTAAAGCAGGCGGTCCCGGGTCTACCTAGTTGAGTGTAAGAGAGGGCTTTACAGCCCTAACTCCGCTAGGTTGGCTTAGTAATAGAAACAATAAAAAGTCCTTAATTATAATTAATTATGTACCCGTACCATATAATACTACAATTTAACAGGGTGTAAGTATTCCAGTATTGACGTCAAGGCCGTAGCCAAGGGGGGTTCATGGTGGTTCAAACCCCCCCCCTCCCCCCCTCCCCCCCGAAATGAAATGGCTTGATACTAGTAGATAGAATAGGATTTTGAGAGGAAAAATAAAAACCACTATATAATATCCAATGACATTTCTGAATCCCCCCCCCCCGAAAAAACAATCCTGGCTACGGCCTTGATTGCCTTTGAATCGGAACTGACAGGTCAACTAAACGGTGAACCACAACTGCTAGATGCACTCGTATAACTTAAGCTATAGCGCATCTCTTAAAGTAAATTAATAAAATGTCAAGTATTACTAAAAAATAAAATATAAAAGCGATCGGTTTCGGCACTAGGAAATCGTCAGGCTACAGACATACAAACAACACGCGCTGTCCTTTGTTTAGCCTTAGGGGACAAATTTCGAAACTAGTGTAAACAAGGAATCATCGTGAATTTTTGACAAAATGAATTAATTTCTCGTTCCACTGACGCAAAGAAATTAGAGTGGTCGGATGAAAAATTCATTTAAAAAATATAAGCTCTCTATTTCCCCTACTGATGTACTGTTCTATGAAATCTGTTAAATGCACTACATCTGGGCTTTCTGAAAAAATGATATTTCAGATGAGAAATAGTAAATTTCTTTATGGTTGTGAAACGAAAAATTACTTCATTTCGTCAAAAAAACGAACTGTTTCAAGTACACAATATTACAAAGTAAACACGGAGTCTACTACTACTACTACATTATTACCTATCCAAAATGGGTCCAAAAAAAATCAGTGGAAAAAAAGGAAAATCACTCACTTTTTTTTAAATGTTTCAGAATACAGTCCTTAAATTAGAAGAAGTTATTTATTAGATGGTAAAAAAAGGAGAAAAATAAACAAATTATTGTAAATCGCATTATATCACAAGTAACCTATACCTTACAATCACTACTATAACCTGTATAGTGTAGGGCCTATAGGGGCCCATCACAAAGAAATCCTTTTTGATGAAAACTCGAATAGAAAATAATAAGTAGTGACATTGTAATACTTGTTATATTGTTGTATTGATTGTATTGGATATTGTATGAAGGAAGGAAATAAATTATTATTTTATTAATAAATTAAATAGACTATAGAGGAACAAATGCATTTGGCGGAAAACAATGTCGGCAAATGCCTTACAATTGAATAAAGAAAAAAATTACCTTAAAATGGTGCCTTTTTGCCACCCCTGAGTATGAAGGGGTTTCTCAGAAAGAAGGGGGGTGAAACGCTATCAAGAAAAGAAAGGGTTGCGGTGTAATGGAGAATAAATAAGGGGGAAAGGCGATTGAAAAAACTTTATTACGCAAAAAAAGTAATAAATTTTTTAATTATATTTGATTTGTAGCTTTTGTTTTTTGTTTTACCCAGCGGAGACCAAGAATATTAAACTGGTTGAAGACTTGGTGACAACCCCCTACATTTTCCCCCTTAGTCAATTTTCGTCCTAAAGCCAAGGACTTTCATTTTTTTTTTTTTAAAGGATTGAAAAAACCTTCAGAAAGTTTTTTCGTTAAGAAATGAGAATAGAGACGTCATGTGAAGCTTTAGAAAATATAATTATTTCATTGTTTAAAATTTAGTTGTTTTAAAAAATTGTTTTAAAAAACAATACATATAGACATGAGTGTTTGGGAACTGATCGATGCAATGATTGGTGGGCTTTAATCACGGCCGTGCCCAGGGGGGTGGTCCAAGTGGTCTCAACCCCCCCCCCCCAAAAAATAATTTTTTTATGTAAACCTGTATTGTCTGAAGAATTGGAATAAATTTATTTGAGTTCGAACACTGGATAGCATGGACTATCAATTTTAAATTACGTAAAAAAAAACATTTGTTGATCTATAGTATATTTATAATTGTATAATAAAGAAAGAACAGTAAGACGTTATGCTTATGCCTTTTGTTAGCTTGCTCCTTGGATTCGGAAGACTCATAAGGCTGATACATAACTTATAAAACAAATTAAAGCCATAAGGTATTTAATATTTTATTATAAAAATCATTACTCTATTAATTTATTTATCCTTAGTAGACCTTTTCATAGATGTTTTCATAGCTCACAAAACCGCCAAATATCAACGACTTCCATATGAACAGTAATGTGTAATCCAATGCTCAGCCAGAACTGTTGGCTTTTCGTCTATCTACTCCCATAAAGACGAAAAACGCAACGATTTCTTATCAATGGCTCTCGAACTGAATTTGACAGTTTTGAACTCGCGAGCCGTAAAAAAAAAACGCCGCTGCACGACAACTCATTGAGGGTCCAGCTAGGCCTGAAGACTAGCAGAGGGACCTCTCTATTGAAGACAGCTTTATTTGGGAGGCTGTGGTCAGCAACATGTCCGGCAGCCGCGTTTCTCCCTCACCCAATGAAATGAAGGTACTGATTGGTGTGCAAGTGGACAATAATATGTGTCTTTATTGCGCGATGGAACTCGAAAGTGGATGGCACATTTTCGCTTAGTGCCATGCGCTCGGGCGACTTGGGCATCTAGGGTGCACTGTTGCCATTGATGGCTGGGTTCTAGTAGTCCAACATGGCGAGATTCGCAGAAGTAGTGGGGCTAAAACTAGTGCGACTGGGGAACCAATGGGCCCAAATTGTGGCCTGGGTCCCGACTACAAATTCATACTACTACTACTACTAAGGTACCCATTCGGGTTTGGTGGGCCCAAGGCCTTTTCCTTTTTTGCCAGGTCTCAAGGAAATATTTCAATATTTACTCCCGTGGATATTACGATATTAGGTGCCCATTCCATTGACCGGCTAGGGCTATTTCCAACAACGGTGACGTGGTAGCAGACATTCAAGACTTAGGTGGCGTTTCCACCGAACTCGCATTGCAGAATTGACGGAAATGTTTATTTTCCTCTATGCCATAGTTAAAATAGATCAATGATCATACAGTAAAATCACAAACAAACTAAAATTAAAAAATGGCATCATGGGATATGTTAAGTACAAACATTTTAATAGATATCTATAAAAAGAAAAATTCTAATTTCCGTCAAGGTCATTTGCATTCTGCAATGGGAGATCGGTGGAAAGCAATCTAAGTGTTGAATGTCTGCTACCACGTCACTGGTTTTGGAAATAGCCCTAGCCGGTCAATGGAATGGGCGCCTTAGCCTGAGCCAACTTGTATCTTCTAAATCATAGGAGTCGGTATAAATTGAAATTTTTTGAAGGACGATAAAAATGAACAGATATAGCGTGATAAGGCGCAGTAAAGTTCGGAGTATCCAAATCGCTAGTGTTGTTGACTGTCTATATAAAAATGTAAAATAATAAATAACTGGAATAATTATTTCTGGATTGGCATTTCACGATCGGCTCCACAGGGTCTTCCAAAAATACTTGGAGTATGTGCAGCTGCTTCTTGAGTTGGACTTATTGTAAGTATTCAAAAACAAATATTACAAGTTCCTCCTTAGTTAGCAAACCACAATCACCGGTTGATCAAGGCAAGGCTGCGTGTGAATATGTCAGAAAATGGTAGTGAATTAGTGTGACTGTTATCGTGAATGGAAGAAATTATATACAAAGATTTCAATTTAACTATCGTTAATATGAACAGTTAGGTGTAAGACGTAGGCCCTAATCTCGCTGTTTCTACTTTTTTTTTCAATAAAGACTTTATTGTTATTAATATTATTATATAAGCCCGTATTCCCAATAAAGCGCTAGCTTGGGGATGGGGAATGGTATTACCATGTATTTTATATTTCTGTGAATATATGCTCCTTGTCCAGGGAATACTGGGCAAGGAAAAGAAAGAGGAAGATGAAAAGTAAGTATTAAATTAAATGTTACCATTTCGGACCTTATGGTTCACATGAGTCGCACATACATGGAGGATAGGACCACAACAAAGTGTAACTTTACTGATCTCACACATAGTGTAGGTTGACATCGAGAACGTAGTTGTCAATGGTCTAAAATTCATACTAAAACAATGCAAATAATGTCCGGAATCCGCGGGCGTTGGCATTGGAAAAGGGACCTATGGGCCAGTATAAGTAGGCCTGAGTCCATAAAAAGTCATTAAAAAAAATTAGTCACTTAATACCCCCAAAATTGAGTACCCCAAAACACAAAAACATTTCCGCCATAAGAAGTTACACTTCCTGAAAGAAAAAAAAAAATACAGGACTCTAGATTCATAACCAAGCTAGGTTAAGTCGGCTTACGCTAATTACAATGTTTCAATGGTCAGCATGTCTCATTGTCCATTGTCGCCTGTAGCCGTTTCAAGGACGGATTCAAGGGGTGGCTGCCCCCCAAAATTTAATAAATGTATTGTAAGTCATTGTATTTCGTTATAATTTAATCGATAATAAATACGTTTATTTTGACCCACCACGACCTCCCCCCCCCCTCCAAATAGGCTGGAGCCGTCCCTGTACCGGTGTGAGTTGACATCAGTTTGTCAAGGGCTAAACTCATGCTGAAACAATATCAGAAATGTCCAAACTAATCAATGAGATCGTTGGTATAGGGCACGTTACAAGTCTGTAAAAAGCCGGCTAAAATAAAATTATTAAATATTAAATATAGAACTCTGTGTGATGCTAAAATAAATAAACGGGAGTAAGTTTGGGCAACGTGCTAGGGTGTTGTAAAAGCCCCCAGCCTGTATGCATAATAAATATTAATATAAAATTCCTTGATATTTACGGATATGGTAATTCGATGTACCCATTACCAATACCCACACCCACTACGGACACCTAAGTGAATATATATAATGACCCTGGCTATCCTATACATCTGGAGCTACTATTCATTTTATTACCAGCGAGATCAATGACTGGAAAGGCTTGGAAAAAAGGAACGGAAACAGGATTCGAGCCCAAGTGCCCCCCCCCCCCCGGCAAGGTCAAGGACGGACATTAAAATGGAAAGTGATATTCTAAATTGTTCTGTTTACATTTGTAACCGCCAAATGAAGTTACCATTCAACAGCAGTCAGGACATGTAGAGTAGTGGTACGGACTCCAACTTTCACCCGAAAGGTTGTTGGTTCGAGTCCTACACTTGCTACATTTTCTGGCCATGCTTCGGAGGGCATGTAAAGCAGGCGGTCCCGGGCCTTCCTAGTTGAGTGTAAGAGAGGGCTTTATAGCCCTAACTCCGCTAGGTTGGCTTAGTAATAGAACAAAAAGTCCTTATTACTTATTTATTTAGCATTGTAATTTGTAGGCCCACAGCAGCATGATGAAAGTAAGAAATGGAAAAAGCATTTTTCTGTGTTCTTCTCAAGGACGAATCCAGCCCATTTGGGAGGGGGGGGGGCGGGTAGTTGTGGGTCAAAATAGGAAAAACATATGTATTATCAATTAAATTATCAGATCGTAATAAATTAACTTACAATAGATTTAACAATTGGGGGGGGGGGGGCAATTTCAAGAATGTATCCGAGTGACCTCTGCAGGTTTGTACATGTGTTGAGTTACGACATGTATCCGATCGCATGGCTTGTAGATACTCGCACAAGTACAAGCACGCTACCCATAGACGAATACAGAGGGGGCATGGGGTTAGCTGCCCCCCCCCCCCAAATTTAGTAAATGTATTGTAATCTAATTTATCACCAATTTAATCGATACTACATGTTAGATATATTATGGCCCACAGCTACCCACCGCAGCCGCCAAAAAGGGGCTGGATCCATCCCTGGTAGCTTTTTGATTTCCCCACAATTGCCGAAACCTATCTGGGGCTAAGTATAATTAGAATGGCCATCAAGAATAGTCAAACCAGCAAAATTGAGGATGCAGCATGACGCATAAAAAACGGATAAATATCGTATGTACTGTATAAGTTATGAGAACAGGACGTAGATGCAAGCCTTTATTGCACGGATTTCGTTATAAATTAGCTATCACAAGATACGGGACCAGGCTTAATGGGGAATTGACAACCATGAAGACGCATGCTTTAAATCTAGGATTTAACAAATCTAACTGATTTATATTTTTAAAATAGTATACATCCTTTAGTAATGCCTATATGAATCCGAACAATCAGGACCTGAGATTGGTTGCCTCTGCTAAAATGAGTCTTCTTCTCGAGTTGCAATCTAGGAATTGGTTTGCAGCGAATGTTGTATTCTTCTCCTCCACTCTTGTCTGTTTTGTGTGGTCCCTTTTAGTCCTTTATAGGTGTCGCACCTTCATGACATCCTCTAGGTACTCCTTCCTCTGTCGTCCTCTTGAGTTGGTGCTCAATGATGTTATTGAGGAGCCCTTCGTGACTCAGATATGCCTCATCCACTTGCCTCTTCTTGTTCAAATGGTGGCCATAATAGCTCTTTTTTCATTAATTCTATGGAGCACTTCTTCGTTGGTTATGTGGTCTCTCCATGGGATTTTCAAGATTCTTCTGTAGCACCACAACTCAAAGGCTTCCAGTTCTTTTTTTTGTCGTGTTCGTAAATGCACCATGTTTCACTTCCGTACAAGAGCACACTCCACACTAGAGTTTTGAGAAGTCTTTTCCTTATATCCAAGTAAAATGAGTAAAGGATGGGTATTGTGCTATTCATAACATAAAAAAAATGATACCTTTTGCTTCACAGAGGACTTCGATGGCATAGTGGTAGCTTGTTTGAGTTTCTACACATCATGTGATCGGTGACCTGTCGTAACTCAACACACAGGTATTACCTACAGAGGCGACTGAACAGGTTATTCGGATCCATTCAATGAATTGTTGGTATGCGAATATGTATATTTTTTACACATATTTGCAGCAAATTCTTTAGAATGAGAAGGTCATGCAACAAAGAGTAAAATATGGTTCTGTACTTAGGTAATAGAACAAATTATAGTGAATCTCTTTTCTTCTACCTTGTCTAAGCGGCGCGACAGTCTATGCCAAACGAAATGCCTTCACTAGACATTAGTAGCAGGGACGCCGACTTGGGGGGGGGGGGGGCACGGTCCATCTTGCCCCCGCAGACTAGTTTCTGGGGGGCGGCGC
Source organism: Psococerastis gibbosa (assembly GCA_963971405.1). NCBI lineage: Eukaryota > Metazoa > Arthropoda > Insecta > Psocodea > Psocidae > Psococerastis > Psococerastis gibbosa. The sequence continues at coordinate 7,233,872 of OZ020492.1, forward strand.
CGCCCCCCCCCCCACCCAGAAGCAAAGAACCCTTAATGGAGTTTATTTGTTTGTCTCCCTTAATATTCAAACATCAAGATAAATATAAATCACATACGTAATTTGGCATTTGCACCGCACCAACTTTTAGAAACTTTTCCGCGCCAATTTTGTTCAAATAGCCAACTTTCGAATGATTTTTGATATAAAGGCTTTAGTAAATAATTTTATAGAAAGAACGAGTGTACGTCGGTCAATGTATGTTTTCTGCATTATAATTATTTTAAGTAACCATTAACCAATGTCTTTTCCTAATACTTTCCAGAGTACCGAATTCTTGCCCCCCCCCCATAATTTTGAAAACTCGGCGTCCCTGATTAGTAGTAGCCTATTTTGAAAAATTGCCTACCCCCCCCCCCTCTGTTGTACAATAGGTATGCTTGCAAATATGCCTCCATTGAAAAATCCTTGGTTTACTTATTACATTGCGTAGAGAAGCATAAAAAAAAAAAAACACAAATCCAATGCCTTGACTGCCCCCTTAGTAGTAGTAGAATGGTTGGACAGAGTCCCAAGCCACGGTGTGGGCCCATAGGACAGTGGACCTCCTGATTATAGTGGATTCCGAACCACTTGGGAAACATAGTGAAGTCACACGATTAGTTCGGAGGTGACTAGGACAAGTCCTACCATGTTTCCCTACCGGCACTGTGCACACGACCAAGTTATCTACATCTTTGAACCAGCTCTGGTCCTCTGGATTCAACTTGGTATGGCGGCCGGCCCTTGACTGCCCCCTTAAGTTTGGGGAAATAATATTCGGAAGGGATGAAGGTATAGCAAGACTATTAACCTCTTCTTTAGTAGGAATACTCTGAAGTCTGAGGGACACAAGAGGCCACTAACGACTTAATTGTATACATTACGCTCAGGGACGGATCCAGCCAATTTTTTATTTGTGGGGGTAGTTGTGAGTCAAAATAGGAAAAACATATGTAGGATGGATTAAATCAGAGCGTAATTAATTAATATATTTACTTAATTTTGGAGGGGGCAGCTTCCCCCCTGCCCCCCCCCTGTATCCGTCCACCATAATTACGCTCCATAATGTAGTTTTACGCACACTAAAATATGTTAATAACAAAGACTAGATAAGCTAAAGCGACTAGGTTGCAATGGATCGCATTAGGAAGCGGCCAATCTCAGGTGTTGGAACAAGTCGCGATGGGGGTCTTGGGTGCTCTACCATAAATTTAGGTTTGACACCAAAAGTAATAACGCATTTCAAATCCAACGACACGCCACTGCATCTCCCATCAATACCGCCTATATCCTAAAATATTTTCCCTATTAATATAACCCCATAGCTTATCAATTCCGTAAGTGCATCAAATTAAACCTCATTCAGTAATTAATTTTGAGCACTAATGTGCCGCGAGATGCCCACTGTTACCCTTTTAGAATGTATAATTTTTTTGCTGGTTGAGATGCCGACAATGGCATACAGCTTAAAGTTTTACCGTCCTAATTTAAAATAGTGGAATAATACAAAGTACTCCTTTTACATTTTACATGCCAATTTTTTTATGACTGTATTAGGGCACAATTGGAGGGGAAAACCATATAGGTATGACAAGTCGAATTTCATAGAAATCGATGGTATATGTGTCATTTAGAAACTTGTATAAAGAAGAAGTGTTCCTCTACATTTTGATATGGCCGTCACTAGCACAGATTGATCTCAGTTGTGAATTTGTTTACATAACGGATAATGTGGGTGTCAGGTCAAGCTGGAAGCAGCTCCATAACTGTATTAGTGACGGCCACATATAATTATATCAAAATATATATATTTTTTTTTTTTGCTTTTTAACAAAAGGTAAATCGTATCCAGACAATTAAATGAATGTATCCGATTTACCTCTTCAATTAGCACCCATGTTGAGTTACGACACGCCTCCGATCACAAGTGCAAGCGTAATACGGAGGAAAACTTCTACTATTATGAAACGGAAGGTCAAGGTTCGAGACACTACATAGGAAAAACTTTGGGTTCATACAACCCTAATGGGTACATTAGCTTCAGCGTTAAGGGGAAAACGCGACTGTCGGACATGTCACTGACCATAACATCCCTTAATAGAGCAGTGGTCAAGAAAGAGGATACTCTACCAGTCCTCAGAACAGAACTGCACGTTTTTTACTTCTTTGTTCTACTAAAGTTTATATAATTGCGATCTACGATAAATATTTCTGGTGAAATTTGATTTTGTGAATAAACCAGATAGTGGGGTGGGGGGGCGACCGGTTATCTTTATTCAGAACGACCTATCATCCTGGATTCCACTGCTTCGTCACTTTATAATCGCCAAACACTCCTGCCAACTCCTATGTGATCCACACTCTTGCAAGCGTTCAGATAGGCTCTTATGCAAATTGCAATGTGAGGGTACCCGCTCACTAAGACAAATGATCATAGCAACAGAGTGCACATTGTTCAGATCGGCCTTTTCACGGAAAGACATGCAAGTCATTAGGTAGGTTAGGACGACTTCGATGATCAGGTGGTAGTGTGCTTCTACTTCTACAAGTCTCTACTTGCCATGCGATCGGAGACGTCTCGTAACTCAACACCTACAGAGGCGACTAAAGAGGTCAATCGGATACATCCATTAAATTGTTTGCTTGCAATTAACTTTTTTTTAAAAAAGGGGTCAACTTGGAGCATGTGTCCCTTCCACTGGCTATACGAATTGCCAATACAATTTTTGGCCGCTGCTTTATTGGGAAATAGACGTTTCGCCGCCACCGACTTGCCGCAGGACATCCCAACTACCTTCTACCATCTGATCGTCGGGCGTTGCAGTAGTAGCTATCTGCTGCAACTCGGTTGCAGCTATTCCCCTTAGCACCCAGGGGGACACGGGTTAAGGTTTATAATAAGCAATGTGAAGGGAGTGTAACAAGCTATTGCCTTTTAAACGAGAAACCGTTACTATAAGAGCCCAAGTGTTTAAAAGCCGCTTCTTAAGCCCCTTTTCATAAAATTAAAACAAAGGCAAAGTTGTAAGTCACATAAGTAATACACAATATATTGGCCATACTCAGTGCTATTGTCCTTACCTAAACAATGCCAAATAACATTTTAATTATCCTGGGCCTGGGAAAATCATTTAGAAGATTGCCTTTCCCCTTAGTTTAATATAGGCGGAACAGGGCGGATTGGAGAGTGCGAGATTAAAACCGGTAAGACAATAGCAAGCAACCATTAACCATTCTAAAGAATAATAACTGAACCCTGTCATTTTATTAAACAAGGACATAGTATGGCAGTTTCTATTCTTTCATTGATATAAAGTAGCCTATTCTTTCTTTTCAATAGTATCGA